>OZ007556.1:22960615-23695615 GCA_963931855.1 Philhelius festivus | reverse complement strand
GAAGTTTCCCAAATTTGGTTCCCATGATGAGAAGATCAAATTTATTACTGCATCACGTGTTGAACTTATACTAATACTTATTCAGATTTCTAAATGTTTTCTCCTACCTACCTACTTGAATTAAAACAATTAACAATGAAAAGTAAAATTTCGAAAAAAAAAAATAAAAAACAAACACCATCAAGATGCATTCATAGATTTTGGGTCAAGCCCGCACGATTTTCCGTGGCGGCGCGGTGGCATGGCATTTCTGTCTCCAACTTTCAATATCTCTCATCGCATTTCTTCTACACCTATTCAATCTATCTCCGCCTTAATTTGCGTTCCATTTGAATTTAAAATCAAAATTAATGGTTTTAGTGTTGATTTTGAAAACAAAAATTTCCCACGGCACGACTTCTTCGTCTTTCTTGTTTCTTCGAACCATTCATTGTGTAAATCGTAAAAGCTTCAAAACCAAAACGGGTTTAATTAAATATCTACGCGTGCATAAAGTTAGTGGTGAAAAGTTTCTTTATGTGAGTGCGATGCATCTTATTTGCCGTGCAGCACATTGAAGTGGCAAAGTCGTAAGGTGTGGGCGTGGAAAAGGAATTTTCGCGGATAATCAAGCAGTATTGTCTGCGTGCAAGGAAAAGTTGTGAAAGGGATTTTTATTAGGCAATTGAAATGGAACGGTTGGAGCACTTGACAATAACACAATCAGATGGTGCCATATAGTAAAATTGATGCTGAATGAAAGTTGGAAAACTAAAACGCTGACGACTTATGTAGTCTAAGGTACTAATGTGGGTCATTGAATGGGTCTTGGTTTCTCTTACAACTTACGAGCATAAACTGATGGCCTTTGTGTGTTAATAATTGTGTAGCCTCATGTCTTTGATGCGATTGATTAGAACTTGCGAGGCATTAATATGTAAATAGGGTTGGTGGGATTAAGTTCGATTTTTTTTTTACGAAGATTGACATTTTTCGAAATTTTATCAATTTTACGTATTTGAAAACACTATCTAGAAACATAAGGTGAACAAGTGCCGAAGATCTCGAAATACTTTGCAGCTCCGACAGTGAACAGTTCACCTCAAACAAGACTTTTTAAGTGACTTGAAAAGAATTACATATTTTTAATAATCTTTTTCCTTGAATACAAATTTCAGGTTAAAAAAAAAATATTCGAAATCAATGGAATTTGTTATTTCACATATTTGATCTAACTAACTCTTAAAAAAAAAGTTATATGAATGACGACAATGAATAAACTGTTTTTTTTTTCTTTTAAATATCTTAAAAGATATAAATGTAAAAATAAAAATAATATCAACCCGTTTTTGAAATATCCAAAAAAAAAAAATTAAAAATCTAGAAAAATGTTTTGTGAAATTTTTGATATGTTAGTTTATTTAATATTTTGAGGAGTTACTTCACTAAATTTACTTACTTCTAAAAAGTTTTCTAAAAATTCTTGGAGCTGTTTTCGAGCAAAATAAGATTTTCCCTGAAGGATTTTTATTATTTGTATGGTAGGTACCGTTAACTTCGGATATTTTTTTTTGATGTGATATATGACAATAAAAGTACTAGTAGTACTAAATAATAATGTTTTCCGAACTAATAAGTTTCCTAAAAAAATTTTATTTTTTTTTTTAAATTAATTGAAATTGTATTGAATGGTATTTGAGAAAATCAACAAAAAAAAAAAAAAGGTTCTGTGGGTAGTAGGTATCAGTGCCTTCCATGAATAATAATTTATCAGAATTTTTAATAATGAAATACAATAGTTTTTGAAAAGAAAAAAATAAAATACATCACTGGGTCGAAAGAACCTGCTCTTATATTAAAATAGCTTTCAATTTCAAAAATGTTGTAAAATTTATTAGAAAAACTACCAAAATAGTTTGTGCTCAAATCATGTCTGATTTTTTGAACAAATATGAATTAATTAAAAAAAAATTTCAAAGATTTTTAGAGCAATTTATTATTTTCGAACAAAAATTGGAATTTCAATTCTGAAAAATTTAGAAATATACACATAGAAACTTAAAAAGCTGTTAACGAGCAAATCGGAAATAAATAAAATGCACGATTGGATCGCACGTACTTGCTCTTACTTAAAAATTTAAAAATTACGTATAAATAAATATAAAACATGGATTTAATGAAGTAAAAATGTTCAAATGCATACAATTGCCGTCTGATTTCTAGAAAAGTATGAGTTTATGCAAACAAAGTTTAAAAAACAGTTTATTATTAAATTAGTTTTTTATATAAGAAATTTCTTTAAATTTTCTTAAGAAATAAAATGCACGACTGGGTCGCACGAACTTGCTCCTATATAATAGACCAAGAATTTCAAAACGAATGTTATTAGAGAAAAACTTTTCATAAGCATAAGATTAATTTTTTTAATGACTAAAACAACTTATTTAGTAGTTGGAGGTAAAAAATAGGATGCCCTGTGATTCAAGCAAATATAGGTTTATGCAAGGACAAAAATTATAAGTCTTTGTAGTGGTTTCTTAAAAAAAATAAGCTTTTATATAAAAAAATTATAAAACATTTTTGAGAAAAAAATTTGTTACGCCAATTTAAAGTTTTTATTATTGTTTGAATAAACATTGAATTTTCCAAAAAATAAGCCGTTTTCGAGATACCTATTGAATTTTCCAAAAAAATATATTTTTTTTTTTCAAAATTCAAAAAAATATTTTTCTTAAAGTTTTGAAATACAATGTTTTTTAAACTTTTTAGAAGCTTCTCTCTAGAAAATTTAATTAAAATCCGTTATGCTGATAATGAGAAATTCAAAATTTTAAAAAATCGTTCTATGGTAGGTACAGTCAGTAATATTTTGTTTTCAAATTTTTTTCTACTAAATTATAGATCTTAAAAATTAATCGAAAGAAAAAAAAATTAAGCAAAATTCTCGGAACCGTTTTCGAGAAAAATACGATTTTCGAAAACCATTTTTTAAGATTTGTATGGATGGTACCGTTATTTTTAGGTAAACTAAATTTTTTTTTCTTATGTCTTGTAGATTATCTAAAGAAACTTTTATTTATCAAGTTTTTTTTATCGAGTATGGGGTTTTTGAAATATTGAGTTTTCAAAAAAAAAATTGAAATTTGAAAGTTTTTTTAAAAATCCAAAAAATTTTTTTTGGAAAATTTGAATAAACAATAATATTGAAACTGCTGGGGAGCCTAAACATTAAAAAAAATGATCAAAATCGGTGGTACCGTTTTTGAGAAAATTAAAAACAAAAAAAAATGGTTTTTTTTTTGGAGATTTTGTTTCAACCATTACCTAGGTTTAGTTAACTGAAATTTTCTGATTTTTTTTTTTTAAATCTGTGGGACAGTTTTTGAGAAAAAAAAATAGTTATAAAATTTCGAAAAAAATTCGTATGGCAGGTACCGTTATTTTTGGTCTTAAAAAACAAAGAAAAAAACATCTGGGGGTAAAAAATTAAAACCCATATCTACCAAGTTTGAAGAAAATCGGCCGAGCCGTTTAGCTGTAGTCGTAGACAGACAGAATTGCGAGACCCAATTTTTTAGTCTTCGCTATCATCTTTGATCAAAATCTCGAATTCGATTTTTTTTACGAATCCATAACTTGCCTTATAGTACCTATAAGTCGCAAGTAAAAAATTTGGGAAGCTAATTGTAATTATTTCGTAATATAGATTTAAGGAAAAAAATAAAAAAAAGAATCATGCACACGTTTTAATGATATTTAAAAAAAAAGTTTGGAACTTTGCAAAAACCAAAAAAATAGTTATTCAAATATTTGAATAATATTTATTCAAATATTTTTATATAGGTACAATTTTATTTTAAATTTAAGGTATCTCCTGTTAAAAATGCTTATTAAAATAGTTGGACTTGTTAATGAGAAAGTCGAAAATAAAAAAACAGATTCTATGACATGTGCCGCTAGTAACATTTTTTCCTAATTTACCCATAAAAGCACAACCAAATTTTGTTATCAAAATCGTTATAGCCGTTTCTGAGATAAATAAGATTTTGCATTACGTGTGGGGTTACCGCTAGTCTTGGAACTTTGCAAAAATTTCAATATCTCCTCCGGGATATCTCCGAAGAGCCTTAAGTACCGAGTTTGAAGGAAAGGTACAGACATACAGACAGGCAGACGGAATTGCCGGACCTACTTTTATCGGTTTTTCTATCATCGTAATGTCAATTTTAATCAAAATCTCGAGTTTTTTTTTTTTCAAATGCAGATCTCTCTCTATAGTACCAATATCACAAGTATAAAGGTACAATTTATAACAGTTTCCAATAAAAAATTTTGTTACCAAAATAACACTGCGATTATACTAACTTACTAACGCAGAAAATACTGTAACAAAATCATAAGAGTCGATTTATATGTTTTTTTTTTTGTAGTGTGACAGATACCCGTATTTTTCAAGTTGAAGAAAATTCAACACCTCCCAAAAATGTTAAGTCCTAAGTCTGAAGACAATCTCTTAATCTGTGTACAAAATTATTATTAATGATACTTGCCATAAAACATTTTTACCTTTTCGGCAACGCAACGGTTGAAATAATTTTGGGCAACATTTTTATGTAGAAGATCTTTTAACTTTTAATAAAATTGCAATATTCGAAAAAAAAAGGATATCTCAAGTTTTATTACGATTATACCCGACATAATGGTATGAAGTTTAATCAAAATCGTAAACGCTGTTTTCGAAATAAAAATATATATTTGGCAGCTACTAATTGCAGGCGGAAAAATTCGAATATCTTCTAAAATGGATTACATATAAAATGCTCTCAATCAAATTTTGGAAGAAATCATTTTGGTAGTTCTAAGCTCTAGATTGATCTATAGTAAACGTTCAGACCTCTCCAAACATGGCAATGATAAAAATATCACCTTGCCAAATTACAGCAACGGGGTAATAAAATTTGCTCCCTTAAAGTTAACTGTTAACCTGATATGAAGAGTGAGATTTTTGTTATTTATGTCTATTAGTGAAGGTTAGGCAGCCGATCAAAATTGATATTAAGGATGCGCGAATCGCTTATTTAAAAAATGTTAATAAAAGGTTACTTTAGTTTCATCCATAAAATTACAATTAAGACCGAGAAAAAGTTTTAAAAAAATGTCACACCTAGATGAAAGTATGGAGATTGCGTTTAAAATTTAAAAAACTGAAGAAAACAAATTTGTTTGTATTAAAAAATTTTTAATGAAAATCAGGAATTTTGTACAGACTATCTCTTGCGTTTATTCCATATCTTTTCTATTGAGGCAAAAATCAAACAGGTCTGATAAAAGGATGAGCTTAAGGAGTGTTATACCAATAAAATTCCAGAAAATAAAGTGCTTGAATTTTGCCCCAGATATTTTTTTTTCGATTTTCTAAAATCATGCCAAAAAACTTTGAAGAGTAAAAACTCTGTATTTCTTTATATTTATTTGAAAAAAAAAAAAATCGACGAATATTATTCAATCTGATAGCAAATTTTTATTATAAAATCCTTTTTCTATTTTTTCGATATTTTTTTTTTTTAAACTATGCATTTTTTTATCATTAAATTCAATTTCAGAACACTCAAATTCTACAAAAAAGTTAATTTTTGATTAGAGATAAAAATAAAGTTATTGTTTTTAACAAGTAGCATAAGTCATATTAATGTTTCTAAATGATTACAGATTTATTTATAAATTTCTGAAATGTCAAACTGTACGAAGAGTTTTGATTAACTATTATTTATTTATTTATTTATTTATTCATCAAGCAGATTAATATAATATTATTAACAAATAAAATATAATCTTACAGACTACAGAAATAAGGTTTATAACTTTAGAAATAAAGTGATACATAAATAAATATATCTAATTAAGACTAAAACTTAAACCACCAGTGTCGGAGTTAAGTAATAAATATAATAAATATTTTTTAAAAGATTCTCGACTTTGGTAGGAAAAGAAGTCAACATGATTACAAATGATATTAGATTCTCTAATGCATCGAGTTAGAGGCTCATTGAAACCATAGTTTACACGATGATAAGATTCATGAAAAAGAATGCAAGATCGCGTTTGCCTATACGGAGCATATATATCAACTAAGGATAAAAGTAAGGGGCAGTTTATATGAGAAGTAATAATATCACGTATGAAAACCACTGAAAAATACCGACGGTGAATATCAAGTGGTGTTAGTCCAAGCAGTTTACATCTGGTTTCATAAGGAGGTATTGGAATGTTCCAATTTAGTCGGTGAACTACAATTCGCGAAAATTTTTTCTGAATTCTTTCAATCCTTAAACAGTGAGTTTTATAAAAAGGATTCCAAATTACTGAGCAGTATTCTAGGGAAGATCTCACATAAGCATAAAATAATGACCGAAGGGTAAATGGATCTTTAAACTCTTTTGAGTTACGAACCACAAACCCCAGCATAATATTTGCCTTTGCAACCACAAAATCAATGTGGGAGTTGAAGTTTAGTTTGGAGTCGAATATTACACCAAGGTCTTTCTTTTCTCTAAGCTTAGTAAGTTTTGTTTTATTTATTTCGTATTCAAAACTAATTGGACTAAGACTACGAGAGAAAGATAAAGATTGGCATTTGGAGACATTTAAAAAAAAGCTGGTTGGCAATGCACCATTCAGATAAGCGCTCAAGGTCACTTTGAAGTAATAGACAATCGTCCAACGAGTAGATACAACGGAAAATTTTAATATCATCCGCAAACATAAGGCAGAGAGCATTTTTGATAAACGTTGGAATGTCATTGATTAATAGCAGGAATAGAAGGGGCCCCAAGTGACTACCTTGAGGAACACCAGAGGTTACATGAATTACTTCAGAAAACAAATCATTAACACGGACAAACTGTGTTCTACCTATAAGATAGGATGCAAACCATTTTAAAATATTTGAATGGAAGCCGATAGATTCCATCTTTTTTAATAATATAAAATGGTTTACCCTATCGAAAGCCTTCGAAAAGTCCGTAAAGACTACATCAGTTTGAAAACCATTTTCGAGATTTCTAATGATTTGGTTACAAAAAATAGCAAGGTTTGTCGTAGTGGATCTTCCGGCTATAAATCCATGCTGAGATGGCGCAATTGTTTCTTTAAGAATAAACGTTAGTTTTTCATAAACAATTTTCTCGAAAATCTTGGGAATCGTAGACAATTTACTTATAGGACGGTAATTAGAAACATCCTGTTTGGAGCCAGATTTATGGATAGGAATAATAAAGGAAATTTTCCAATCGTCAAGAAAAAGGCCCTTTTCAAGAGAAACATTGAACAATAAAGTTAATGGCCCTGAAAGAGCAACAGCACAGTTTTTCAATACAATTGGAGGAATGCCATCAGGTCCCGGTTGACTATCATCATTGAGATCCCTGAGGGCTGACTCAACATCTTTGCAGCTTAAGTTTAAGCTGCCTATATTGATGGAATTGTCAATTATAACTGATGAATAATTTTGAGGAACACATTGAGGGGAGTAAACCGATTGAAAAAAGTTAGCAAAGAGGTTGCATATTGTATTTAAGTTAGTAGATGTAGTTCCTAAATACTGCATGCAATTTGGTATCCCATTAGAGCATTTTTTGTTATTTATGTACGACCAAAAATGTTTACTATTTTGTTTTAAGCAAGATTCAGTACGATACAGATAATCCTTGTACAAAAATTTGTGTAAAAAATCAAATTCTTTTTGAAGTCGTAAATAGTTACTCCGGAGTGCAATATCATTTACAGAATTACGATATAATTTATACGACTTATTCTTTTGATTATTTAAGTTTGATAAACGTTTGTTCCACCAATGTGGCTTAGAATTATTAAAAACAACGACTTTAGGTACAAATAAATTAATCGCTTCTTTAATTGTCCCCAGAAATAAATTATAAGCATCCGAGAGCTGATAATTAAGAACGATATTGTTCCAAGAAACCGAATTTAAATGATTAATTATTCCTTCGAAATTAGATTTTTTGAAATCATATTTGACTAATCTTCCCATTACCGGCTTAAAATAGTCATAGAAACTAAGTTTAACACTTAAGGCTAGGTGGTGAATACTATTTTGAAAAATAGGATAGTTACAATCTTTGACATCAGCAACAGTTTCACTATCGATAAATATGAGATCAAGAATACGATTTAAACTATTTTTAAAATTATTTATTTGAGTGAGATTTAGTTCCGAAAAAGAATCAGATACCTCATATTCACATTCATTACTAATATTAGATGCAAATAGACATAATTCATCAGGATCCCATACCCAGTTTATATTACCTAGGTTGAAATCACCCAGAATAATTACATGTTGATTACTATCTAATAATTTAATAATATCACTACAATTTTTTATATGGATTTTATATAGTTCAAGAGGACTACCTGGTGGTATATAACTTAAGAATATAGTTAAGTCATAACTATTGTTGATTATAACTCTCACAGCGATTTGGTCAATGTCGAAGCTCGATGGTAAAGTTGCAGATGACGAAGGAAGATTAATTTCGTAGCAGGAGAATGATGATCTAACGGCAATCATTACACCGCCACCTCTTGTTTGATTGGTTTTTTCTAGACATCTGTCTTTGCGAAAGACCGAATAGTTATTATTATCAAAAATTTCAGAATTATGATATTTATTAGTAAGCCAAGTTTCAGTAAATGTTAGGATTTCGTATTGGCATGATATTGTATTGAGGCGAAGGTTATTAATTTTTGTTCGTAGACCACCAATGTTTTGGTAATATATAAAAAAGTTATTAATTTCAGAAGATAACGCAGAATGGGAAACAGGAGGTACTAGAGAAACCGGATTTACGTTTTTTCGGTATTCACCGGTGACGCTTCGTTTTTTTTCCGCGAAATGAATTTTTTAATTTGAACAGATCTAGGCCAAAGCTGTTGATCCATGGCAATAGAAAGCATGTTAGATGGAACACTTATTTTAAAATTTACATATTTCAAATTAGATAGGTCAGAGTCGGTCTTCACTAACTTAAAACATTTTATATCCTTGATGGGAATTTCAGTTTTAGAAGCAATATGATCTATTAGAAGATTTGGTTCTGTATCAACCCTGAATTTAGACAGGTGAAACCAATTATAACGAGTTACCGCAGCATCGTTCAGGGGTGAAAAAGCATCAGTACCATAATGTAGTTTAGATTTTTTAATGTTACTGTTTTTAACCGTTGGTTTAGGAATAATTGCGTTATTTTGAGGGTTATTACTTAAGACATCATGAAGATTCACATCATCATGGCATGAGAGCTCAGAAACAGATAGAGATATTGATTTAGGGGCAGACAAATTACTATTGATTACTATTACTAACGGCCATCATAGCAACATTTTTATATATTAAAATAAAATTGGCAATGCTAATAAAACAAAGTAAAAAACTATTGTGTGACAAAAAGAAAACCAAAAACTTGCATCAAATTATTCCAACTTTGAAGATTTAGAATATCGCATTCTTCATAAAAAAATTTAGAAAATTCGGCAAATATTTTTTTTGTTGATATTTCGACAAATTTTGTTTAATTTTCCTTACCTTATAGGCTTTTAGGCCAGAGTTTCAAAATTTTTCTTAAATTATTGCCAAAAAACTGCACATGATTACAAAAAACGGGTATTTTGAATTTGATTTTATTTGGTTGCAATTTTTGTGTAAATAAAATAAAAAAGACACCGACCTGGAACGTAAAATGGACCCAAAATATTTCAGCAGACTTAGAAATCAGATTTTTTTAATAAAAAATACGTTTAATTTGTATGGCCTTGACTGATCTAAGAAAACAGTCGACAAAAAATAATGCTGTTAAAAAGTTTTCCATTACGAAATATTTCGAAGTTTTTAAGAACCTTCTGAAGTGACTTAGGAAATTTCCTGATTTTCAAATTACATCTAGTTATAGTCAAGTTCATAAAACAATACAATTTGAAAACACGGATCAACTCATTTTCGGTTTCAACCCTCATCTAAAATAATAAACCGATAACTAGCTCTTAAGATAAGGCAAATGTACAAATGTACAGATCAGTTTGCTGCTAGCTCTACGTTCCCTGTGAGCAACATTGCCCCTCCATTACTTGAGAACGTAAATAATTCAATGGGACAGGTATATTTCCGCACTCGTACAGTTGCAAGAGCCCTTCGAGATCTTGATATAAACAAATCCGCTGGTCCTGATGGTATACCCCCATCCTTGTGAAGAGGTGTCCTTCATCGCTGGAAAAACCATTGCGTAAGCTTTTCTACCGCTCCTACTGTTCTGGAATCTTCTCTAGAAGATTGAAAACAGAATTTGTCCAGCCTCTTCCTAAAAAAGGTGACCCTTCATCCCACTCCTCCTATCGAACAATTGCACTTATGTCCCTTCTTCCCAAGGTCATGGAATCGCTGATAAATCATAAGCTCAAGAAATATCTCGAAGATCGAAAATGAATGACCGGCTTATACGGCTGAATACGGCTTTCGCAGCAGTCGTTTTACTGGTGATCTGATGGCAAATCTCACCGAAGAGTGAAACAGATCTTTACATTGTTTTGGAGAAAGTAAGATTATTGATATGTAGCCCTACTGTTTGAACACATGAAAATTTAGGGATTTTGCTTATGAAATGGTAGATTTTTCGAATCATCAACAACATAACTTGTTATTTTTGTGTGTTTCTTTTTCCTCCATCTGAGTGTTATACGATTTCTATTTTAACAAGACATCACCGACAAAACTGAAGTCACTGAAGCATAAAAATGCATCTAAAAACCCAAATCATTTCCTGCTTCACTTAAACGACCACCATTAAGACCATTTCATTCGTGTGTCAAAAATTTATCGCTACATGAAAAATCGGTTCCAATCCAATTTTTTGTCGAAAACAAATCGTCCATTCAAGATCGTTAACTATACTCTTGCTTATCTTCCATTCAACACGTAATCCCATGTTTAAGTACTTTAATCTCCGCACCTTATATAGCTCGCTGTCTCTCCGCATACTCATGCTATAAAGTCATGAAACTTTTATGGCTCGTTTATCTTTTCAAAACATTACATAAACTTATCAAGACCAACAAAACAGGCAACAAATATTCCACCGCCATCAATGCAATTAAAGTAAAGAAATAAAAACAAAGTGAAAGAGTTAATAATTTTTGTCCAGTACAGCACTTCTCTCAGGTAGGTACCTAAATACTTCAAGCCCCCATTACAATAATAAAAAAAAAAACAATCTTAAGAATCTTTAACCTTCATGTAGGAAATCTCCCTTTGAGGTTTAATTTATGTTCAAGCAATTAATGGATACAAAAAATGCACCATCATAACATATGGTCTTATCCGTTGGATTACATCTAACTCGTGGTCATAAGTTATCCGACTTCAAGTTGAGAAGAAGAAGGAAATCACCTTTTGATTCTTCGGTCATACATATAAGAAAAAATTAACACATATAAATACACGAAGGGCATGTTACAACAAAACAAAAATATTAAACAAAGAAAACTGGTCCAACCGTTCAGCCTTCTGGTAGATAGATTTAAGTAGGTGCCTCTGATGTGTTTTTTTTTTCTAATTGTGAATCACCTTTTCATTCCTTCCTGTTCATTCTTCTGCAGACTTTAAGACCAGACCCACATAGGCACATCCACAATATCTCCCTCATGTTCTTTATCTACACAATCGCACGTATGAAACGTGATTGTCCGGCGCGGCAGCAGGCGGTGGCGGTAAATTTACCGCTTGAAAGTATAATTTTGTTAAAAAAGATTCTTAGAAAAAAGCATCTAACTACCAATAAACAAACATAAAAATAAAGAAAAAAAGCATAGATGCTGGATCATTACATTTGGTTCAGCCTCTTTCATGGATCGAGAAGGTTAAAGACAATTATTTATTTTAGAATTTCACCAGGAATATTATTCACCACTGAAGTATATTAGAATCTTCCTAAAATTGATAGTAGAATCATTGATACTTGTCTTGGAAATACTCAGCATTCTAAAATGATATCTGTTGAATTATAATATTCCATTGGAGCTTAAAATTTAGTGTTTAATAATTCTTACTTGCGATATAAAAACTTCGAATTTCGAAATCGAAATTGAATTCTTGTTATGCACACGCTTTGTAAAAGATTTTTCAATTGGCGCGGGTAGATTTTGGCGGCCTGTGACGCGTATTCCGTTCAAGTGAAATCTGTCAAATTCATTGTATATTATTTGGATATTAATGCCAAATGACCATGGCAAGTAATACCGTTAAAAAGCATGTTCAAGTGATAAAAACTTATCATACAAATGAGTGTTATTAGTGCCAATCAATATCAGCCAATATTCATAATTTAAAGGAACGCAAGATCGTATAAGAACATCACCCAGTTTCCTGTAAAAGAACGGGAGAACCCGAGGTAATAGATTCCTCAAAATGCAAAAGAACTCGGCCTTTCTCATACTTTAACCTTGCGAATTTTGCGTCGGGACTTGGGGCTACACCCATAAAAAATCTAACTGATCAAACAGCTTGCAGTTCTTAACCATAGACAGCGCTGTTTGTTCGCTGCCTGGGCCTTGGACCGTTTGGAAGACGACCCTAGCTTTTGGGGACGAGGCGCATTTTTGGATGAATGGCTGTGTTAAACAAAACTGAGGTATATGGCACGACATCAACCCACACGACGTTCACCAGACGACAATGTTTCCTGGATTTTTGTTGGTGGTGTCAAGGTTCCGTGCTTTTTCGAAAACGATTTTGGTGAGGCAGTCACCGTCAATGCCGAGTGCTAGAGAATGATGTTCACCAATTTCTAATGGCCCAAATTGAACCATATGGACCTAGACGACATGTGGTTCCAGCAAGATGGCGCTACGTGCCACACAGCGGATGCTACGATTGACACTCTGCATTAATGATAAGGTTATCTCTCGCAAAGATGACGTGAAATGCTCACCAAGACTATGTGATTTGACAACGCTAGACCTTTTCTTGTGGGCTTTCCTGAAGTCGCAGGTCTATGCCAATAAATTGCAATCGATCGATGCCCTTAAGGTTGACATATCAAATTCAAGGCCATCGCTCAAATTCAGCAGGATATATGCCGAAGAGTCATTGACAACTGGGTCATTCTGATCGGTGCGGCAGTAAGAAGCTGACACGATTTCAAATAAAAAAGATTTTTTTTTAATACCTCATAGATACACAGCTTCTTTTACTGCACCATCTATCCACCCTTATTGAAAAACTTTTTACTAAGAAAATAAATCTAAGAATTTACTTGAAGTTAAAAAATATTTATGGAATTTCTTATTTAATTTTCGAACATAATCTTAAATTCGAACTTCAAATTCAACTGTTGCAGGAAAAATATTTCAAAATTTGTGGCTATTTGAAATATCTCCAAGGTTTATATTAAAGATATTTAAGTTCACTTTAAATATGACTTTTCGAAAAAAAAATTCTTCGAAAATAAATATTTAATTTTGATTTACGAAACACACATATCGTGACTCTTTTGTTTTGGTGAAATTTACCTTTTCATAAAAGATTTCAAAAAAGAAATTGTTTGCATCAATGAACCCACGGCATGGTTCACTGTGAGACTAGTTATAATATTATTACGTGAGAAAGATCCATGTGCCGGGCTATGATGCCAGTGCAATGCTGTACAAAGCATCACCTTTGAATAGAGCCCGCCAGCCGCCACGTCTTCGAATCTGGTCAATTTTACTTTGTATTTAGGCGAACCTGTTCTGCTGCGATGAGCTCTTTGTATATTCCCTGACCAGGGTAATACTTGTCCAATCCATCCACCACCGTCCATCTACCTATTAAATCTAACTTGCGGTTTATCTGCTAAGTGAGATGGTATCTTTGTTCAACGTTCTTTGGGTAGCATTCAACCGAACTAACTATTAGACAATGATTTTTCAGGTTTTTTTTTTCTTTCTTTAAATTTTTCTTATTTAAAAAAATAGAGAAAAGATTAAAAGCCGAGATTTGGCAGACAAAGAAGAACCGAAGATACTGCTGGATTGTTCTTGTTTTTTTTTTCTCATTCCACTTGTCTGTCGTCCATTTTCTTATCATTTTGTTGCATTTGTTTCGCTGATCCTGGGTCATTATTTTTTCGTTTGTCTGAATTCTTCCTCTTAGATGATTCATCTGAATAAGATGAAGAGCCCTCTGTCTGTGTTTTATATGTTAATACACTACGTGTCTTTAAATTGAAGATAATTTTTTTGGCTTAGACCAGTTTATACCAATCAACTAAGAATTCAGCAATATTTTTAAATTCTCTTCTAATAATACTCAGCAGCTTGACGCATATTTATGTAGTCAATATACCTATTATGATTGCAAATACGATTGGTATAAACAAAAAATCATATGTGTGAATATGATTGGTATAAATAAAGCCAAAAACGTCTGATTTATATATTTTGTATAAGTGAACATTACGAATAGGTAATTCTATTATTTTAACATAAGAAGTGAGACAATATACCTAGTGAGTAGCAGACAGAAGCAATCCAAAAACCAATCCACAATCCGCCGTTTGGTATAAACTCATGGAATGGTCATATAAAAGTAAAATATTTTACTAATTTTTTATTGTCATGTTTATTTTATTGAAAAAAATTGGAAAAGTGCTTAAAATGAAAGAGAATCTTTTTTATTAATTCTTGTAAAAAAGTGTTTCTGTTTTCTGTTAGAGAAGCCCAATCAATTTATACAGAGTGTGGCTCATTGTCGCTCGGTTCTCAGAGTGGGCGAATTGGATTCAACGATACTCCTATAGTTATTTATACCTGTACTATGGTGAATCTCAGTAACGATGATATAAGAAATGGATTCATTGGTATTTGCAGTTGGAATATTTGAGGAGTAGGATGTTTACTTTCGATTCTCCCCGAATGCAATCACAGATCGTTGCTCAGCTCTTTTGTGTCCTTTCATTATTTCGTTATGGTTTTTTTTCCTCACAATGTTTTTTCTTTCTTGCCTTCCAAAAAATAATAATGGCCTGAGAGTGTTTTTGTGCGCAGAAGAGTCTTTACTTTGCAATGGTGATGAATCTTGAATATCCGGATTAGGACCAGGGCGGGTTTTCTTTTCTTTTTCGGGTTTCTTTTTTTCTCCTTGACTATTGCACCTGCTGTATCGAATTGATGGACATTTTATCCATGCAAAGATTTTGTTTGCCAAGCACCTGATGGGAGTTTTAGTTTTTTCTCTCTCTCTCCGTTATGGGAGGAGGACCATAACAAATAAAATTTATATTTTTTTTTGGTGAAATGATTAATGATGCTGTGATGAATCAACAGTTGTTGGTAAATTTTATAGTTGGTTGGCTTAAATGGGAAACAACTATCTTTTTGTTTTGCTTTTGAAATGTTTTATGATGAATGATTTTTAAATTGATTTGGGAAATGGCTAGTAATTATACGTTAAAATTGTTCAAGGCTCTGGATTTTGTATGGAAACATTTAAGATCTCTTTAAAGCATCATTTTTTACTGTTACAAAATTTTTAAAAATATTTTTTGAAAGATCTGCATTGTATTTGTACCAATAATTTGCAAAAACACACCTTTTAAGATCTTATGATGTCACAGTTTTTCCGTTGTGCAACTCATTTCCAGAAAACTTTAGATGTGAGAGAGAAAATTCGGTATTTGTTAAGAAAATTGTTACTAATCAAGTTTTTTTTTGCCGCCCGAGAGACACACATATATGAGTTAAAACCAAACTTCCAAACGAAGGCGTGATTGTGATAGGATGCATTGTCTTTTAACTACACATATTAACGTACCCAAACCGCATCTATAAGGTTGAATCAACATGTTTTCAATGCCCCTAATTTGCCGTTTTGGGTCCCATCCGACTATCATACAGAAATAAATTTCTCAACCTCATCATGCAGTCTCAAACTATATAGTTGACTCAACAATGTTAAATAATTTATGCCACCCTTAACAGTAACAAAGTTGTAAGACCATCGACTATGTTCTGAAAAAAAATTCCAAAAGTACAAATGTATGAAGTAGTGGACGCTTTGTATTTTCAGCTGGTTATGCAGGGTGATGGGAACATTAGGTGCGTTTTATTATTCACAAATCTATCTGGATCCATTTATGTCATTTTTTGTTGACAATAAACAGCTGGCCGATCGATATGCAAACAAAAAAAGTTTTACAAAAGTAAATTGAATATATGTTTTTGAAGTTAGCTATATTCCTTTAGGCGCGTTATGAAAAAATGATGACAGTGAAATTTTAAAAAAAAAAATTCACATGTACATAAGTAACACAAAATTCACAGGTTGACGTCACTGCAACGTCGCACGTGGGTTCGAGTCCCAATAGAATGATAAATATTTTTGTTATTGTCGCGATATGAAATATAAAATGCACGACTGGGTCACAGGAACTTGCTCCTATGTAATAGACTAGGAATTTTAAAAACGAATGTTATTGAAGAAAACTGTTCATAAGGATAAAATGAATTTTTTAAATTCTTTTAGTAGTATGAGACCAAAACAGAATGCTATGCAAATATGAATTTATGCAGGAACAAAAATTATAAGTCGTTTGTAGCTTTTATGTACAAAATTTTTAAAACATTTTTAAGAACAAATTTTGGTACGCCAACCTTAAGTTTTTATTATTGTACGAATAAAAGTCTAATTTCCAAAAAAAAAAAATACTAAGCCGTTCTTGAGATATCGAATTTTTCAAAAAAAAAATGACTTTTTTTTCTAAAAATTGAAGAATTATGTTTTCTTAAGTTTTTAAATGTAATGTTTTTTAAACTTTTTAGGAGCTTCTTTACAAAAAATTTCATTAAAATCCGTTATGTCGATAATGAGAAATTCAAAATTCGAAAAAATCGTTCTATGGTAGGTACAGTCAGTAATATCAAGATTTAAATTTTTTTCAATTAAATTATAGATCGTAAAGATTAATCAAAAGAAAAAAAATTTTAGCAAAATTCTCAGAACCGTTTTCGAGAAAAATACGATTTTCGAAAACCATTTTTTAAAATTTGTATGGAAGGTACCGTTAGTTTTAGATAAAACAAAATTTTTTTCTCAAATCTTGTAGATTATGTTAAGAAACTTTTATTTGTCAAGTTTGAAAAAAATGGGGTTTTCGAAATAGATATTGAGTTTCCAAAAAAAAATTTTGAATTTTTTTTTTTTAAATCCAAAAAATTAAAAATTGAAAATTTGAATATTTAATAATATTCAAACTTTGGAGGAGCTTTGGCATAAAAAAATTATTTAAATCGGCTGTACCATTTTCGAGAAAATCAAAAACAAAAAAAAATAAAATTTCGAAAAAAAAATCGTATGGCAGGTACCGTTATTTTTGGTCTTAAAAAAAAAAACAGAAAAAAACATCCGGGGAAGAAAAATTAAAACCCATATCTACCAAGTTTGAAGAAAATCAGCCGAGCCGTTTAGGCTTTAGTCGAACCGACAGACAGACAGACAGAATTGCGAGACCCACTTTTTTTGTCTTCGCTATCATCGTGATGTCAACTTTGATCAAAATCTCGAGTTCGATTTTTTTACAAATGCATAACTTGCCTTATAGTACCTATAAGTCGCAAGTAAAAATGATGTGAGTGAAAGTCTTAGATGTTACACAAAATTCACAGGTTGACGTCACTCCGGCGACGTGGGTTCGATTCCAATATCATGGCCATAACAACAGCTGAAGAACAATAACATGAAAGAATCGAAACAAAAATCGTTAATGTGTCAAAAATGTGTATAGGTTTGAAAGTTTGTTTACCATTAACTGTTTTCCTTTAGACTCCAGGATTGAGTGCTTAGTAGGTACCAGTGGCGTGGCGTGAATAATTTCAAATGGTAAGTCGAAGCTTAGACTAATAACCTGCAAACGAAAATTAATTCTAATATCGATATGTATCCTAAATTAAAAAATGTATTGCAGTTCCGATTTCCAAAACAAACAAGCGAAGCAATTCATGCCAATTTTGTATACTTCAAATCATTAATTTATAAATTATAAATAATCTTAAAGCATAATAAAAGTGGCTTCGAAAGAAACCGTTTCTGGCAAATGCAAATGCAGTACATTAAGGAAAATTTAAGGTAATGTTATGAAAAAAATAAAAACTAAGAAAATTCAAAACAAAAGTATATTTCAGTATGAGATAAATAAGCAAATAAATCAATTAAAATTTTCAAGTAATTCAATATCATGATATAAAAAATATCAATTAAAAATAAATAGTTATGTACAAAAGTTTACAAATAGATAATTTATGTATGTTACCAATCTCTGTAAATTGTGCAATATAGGTTTAAGTATAAAAAATATAATGTTTTTGGCTACAATAAATATAATAATGTATGTTATTAAAAAAAATAGCAAAAGTTCGCTTTTCTAAACAAATAAAGAGATTATGAAAAGTGTTACTAAAAAGCTTCTCTTATTTACATATATTCTTAAGTTATTCTACGATCTTTTTTTATAAAATCTGCTAAAACTCTTTCATAGAAGTCAGGTCTATTCCCTATTTTTAAAAGAAGCCGCTTTACTATGGAAATAAGTGCTAAATCTGAAAGCCTGTTTTCTAAGTCTTCTCACTGAGAATTCATTAAATATGTATGAATTCATCCAAAAAATGCAGCGGTAGAAAAAACTCACAATTCAGCAAATAAGTCGTTGAAAAGCAAGCTATTTTTTGCATAAGCAGACAAGAGTACTTATAAAACAAAATTTAAAAAATACAAATAACCTTCTCCTTCAGCTTCAGTCTTCAGTTCTTCACTAGTTAAATTTCTTACGCACCATTTTGTGCTCTCTCTGCGCAACTCACCATTGACCAAGTGACTTGGTTTTGGAATTGGGTATACTCATCTCACAAAGTCACAACACAACATTCACCAAATAAGTCGAAGAAAAGCGTGTTATTTCTTTGCATAAGACAGCGGGCGTTAGACAGAGTCAACCCAAACTCAGAAAAACCAGAAGTAAAACAGAGAAAAAAACTAACATTGTTTTATCCAGCGAGAGATCTTATAACCCGAGATATTTCGGGTTGCTTTCGCTTGTGGTGAGAAGAGATGGTGGAAGAAATTACTCATGATAATATCGTGTGTGGTGCTGGTGTGGTGTGTATTTGATTGAAAAATGAAAATAAAGTTCAATTGAGTTGGTGGAGTGTGCAGTTTGTGGAGGTTAATGAATAGATACGTATTTAGTATGTATATAAAGTGGGTTTTATGTTGGTCGTTATATAGTAAATATTTTTGTGCAGCAAGGTCGTTTGTTATTTAGTAAACATTGTTGTTTAGCAGAAAATTTAAAAGGTAACCCGATAGGAATCGGGTTATATGGACGCCACGCCACTGGTAGGTACTTCTCATTGCATTCAACAATTTAAAAAAATCATGAATTCTCTGTCTTGTATTGAATGATAATTATCATTAATTATGAATTAAATAAATAAATTGGCACTCGAATTTCGAGAGCTGGGTTGGCTAGTTTTATTTAAACTTTTCAATTTTTTATAATTTTTTTTTCTTTTCTCAAAAACTGTTTGACAGTTTTTTTTTATCAAAAACGTCAAAAAATTTCATTTAGTTGGTTGAATTGATGGTTGAAAAGACTTTTACCAAAAATGGTTATTAATGGTACCCCCTTGGAACCATTTTTTTGTTTTTGATTTTTTCAAAAACGGTGCAACTGATTTTTATAATTTTTCTCTTGCTCAAGTTCCCCAGAAGTTTAAATATTATTGTGTATTCAAATTTTCAAAAAAAAATTATAAGTATTTAAAAAAAAATGTTTTAATTTTAAACTCAATATTTCGAAAACCCCATGCTCGATTTTTTTTAAACTTAACCAAACAAAGTTTCTTAATAAAATCTGCAAGATGTGGGAAAGAAATCTGTATTTTGGCTAAAAATAACATTACCCATAGTAATAAAGTTAAAAAATGGTTGTTGAAAATAGTATTTTTCTCGAAAACAGACCTTTGAATTTTGATACATTTTTTTTTTGATTAATTTTTACGATATATAATTTAATAAAAAAAAATTGAAAATTAAGATAATACTAACTCTACCTCCCATAGAACCAGTTTTCAAAATTTGAATTCTCAGTATCGCCAGAACGGATTTTGATGATTTTTTTTTTATAGAGAAGCTTCTAAAAAGTTTGAAAAACATTACATTTCAAATTTATTGTTTTTATTTGATTGAAATTTTGTATTCTTTTTTCAAAATTTATATATCAATAATATTATCGATAGTTCATTGATTGATTGTTTAAAACTTAAGTTTAATTCCTTAATAAATGAAAATATTATTGCCTTGGAATGCGTGCATAGGGTGTTCTAAATTTGGAAAAGATTATGTTAATTTATTAAGGAATTAAATACTAATAAAAATTTTTATAAAAGAAAAATGTTGGTCTAAAAAATTCATTTCTGAAGCTAGGTATATGTATAGGTCGTCGATAAAAAAAGCTACATGTATTTCTTATTAGAGCGGTTTTCGCTCAATCTTCTTATGCATGTTATTTTTTAAAGATTTTGGGGTCATTTGCTTTTTCAGCAACTTCCTTTTTTTTATTTTTTATTATCAGCATGTTTTCTTATTAAGTGGTCTCGTAAATTGGACGAATTTCCAGAGTTCTTTAATACTCTTGGTCACACAAAATGCATGTGCAAGTTTCCATTTTTGTGTTGAAAAAACTTCAAACCGAAGATAGTTGCTTTCTACTCATATTTACTTTTACAAATAAACCCAAATAAACGGAAAACTAAGAAACTGTAAGGACGACCGAACATAAAAGATACATATGTCAATCATGACACATCATGAAATATCGATGAGTGAATTTGGCAATTAAAGCACTTAACTGTCAAAAAAATAAACGGGTAAGGTACGTACTAACTAAACTTAAGCTCTGTTCATATTTTTGTCAGTCAAGGACAATTTTCTGTTGACAACTATTTACCAAACAATTTTTTCCCAACAACAAAAACACATCAACTGAAAACACTATCGATGTTTTCTCTACACTATCGATGGTCCCGATTATTAAAAACAATGGATTAATCTATTGATGTCAGGTAATAGATGTTTTTTTTAAACTATCGATGGTCCCGATTGTTCAAAACAATGGATTAACCTATTGATGGCAGGTAATCGATGTGTTCTCAAGAACTATCGATAATCCCGAATGTTCAAAACAATCGATTAAATTATCGGTGTTTTATCAACACTAATCACTTGTATCTAAAAACTGAAGCCACGCTTCATCTTTTCGAAAAAAAATTGTCGCATTTATTAAAAACCTATTAAATATTCTTTTGTTATTAGCGCCATATTTTAATTGTTATACAAATTTATTTTAAAATTTCTCTCAACAAAATTTCTTGTGATATTTATTTTCCTCAAATTACTTTCTATTTTACTTACTTGACTAAAGACTTAAAAATTTTAATACTTAAAGAGTTGGGCCTTCCGACAAAATGAAATATGGTGCATCAAAATTTTGGATTTCACAAAATTTATCTACGCATCTTTATTCATGTGAAGGTTCAATAAAATTAAAAAACCCACACATATCTGTTGACAGCACCTATACATAATTTTATTTAAAAAAAAATATAAAACCGAAAAAAAAAAACAAATGCATCAGCTTTTTTCCAAGTCATCCCTACTCTATTAATTTTCACTCTACAACAAAAATACCCCCACTTCACATATATAATGTAATTTTATTACCTTTTTCATCGTCAAAATGATTAATGAACTTACAAATTTATTTATTTTCTTCTTTTCTTTCAGGTAAGAGTGTCGACAAACAAGAAGTCTCAGTTTTGTATCTTCACCAAATAGAAAACAGTAAGTTTAATACTCGCTCGTATTGATTGCTTTTTTTAAGGAATGAAAATATTTTCCTTTTCCCTGAAATAAATGAACGGCATCTGCCGGAGATAAAATCAAATATAATACCACACAGTTTGGTATTTAATTTCTTTAGGCTGAATGTTAACAGATTTCTTGTATCTGTATCTGTATATCTAAGCCCCAACGTGTGATGGGCTAACACGGTTTCGTTGATTTGATCTTAATTGATTCTAATTTAAAGCAGTTCGTGCAACAAAATTGAATTTTGACCTTTTTGGTAGAATAACGAAAAAAAAAACAATCAAAGAACCTTCAGATAGATCATGATTCCTATCTTGCCTTCAGAAAATACGTTCATACCTTTATATATCTTTCACAAAAAAAAACCCTTCTATTTGAACTGTCAGCCTCTATTTTTGTGTAACAAAATTTAGGTACCTATTCGTATATTTGCTATAAGAACAAAATAAAATTGAGTGTATTAATTTACATAATATATTTTTTTTTTTGCATTTTTGGGTAACTTTATCCTTTTACCCAACGACCCCCAAATTGAATTGGGTATCGTATCGCTCTCTAAGACTAATTTAACTGGCGCAATGCGATGGAAGGTAAAACGTCACCCCAACCAGCCGCTACTGCCGTGATAAATGAAGTCGACAATGGACTCTGACCTGCTGTGCTCCTTTTGCTCCTCTTCCTCTTACACAGAAGCCATCCCTGTTTTAAAACTTTCAAAATATAAAAATTTATAATGTTCACAGTTTTTAAAAAGTTTTTTTTTTTTTGCTATACCTTACCTACATATTATATGTATCTACCCCCTTTGAAAATAAGTCGTATATTTTTTATATTTTATGTTTAAACAAATAAAGTTCAGCGATATTGGAAAATGTTAAACTCTGCACGACTTTTGAAAATGAACTCAAAAATCATTTAGGAACAGTTTATTAAGATTGAAATTCCTAACAAACGGTAGATACCAGTATATTAATAAGTGAACAGTAATTCTGGCTTCATATTTTTATAATTTCTGTTTTGTCCCCTTACAACGATTTAATTTGTTTGTTCATATTTTGCTATTAAGCTACCGGAGCGTCGAACTTTTCAAGTTGTAGATGCTGAGCAAGGTCAAAGAGTCTCGAAATAACCTCCCAATTTTATACCTGAAACTAAAGGGCAATTCAAATCTTCCCGTAATCCCCCATTCCATAATCCCCTACTACCCCATCCCCATGGGCACAGCTGTCCAATATTTTATTTACCTCGAAGGCACGGCTGTCCGTCAGCTTCGTCATACCATCTTCTTCTCTCCCCTACCCACTCCACTTTTCTTGAAATTGGATTGGATTATAGTTGTTAACTGATCCGTCGTGCCCATGATCAGACTGACCAAATTATAAATACTAACTCAGTCGAGAAATAATTTTGATGATTGAACATCCCTCTGCATATACATAGAACACAGATGCTAAGGCGTTAATGACAAAATAAAAAGGATAGGGCCTAGATGGCTGTCCTGCTGTTTTCCAAAGTTAACGTTAGAATTGATCGTATTGCCATTATATAAATAATATTGAAATCATGTGACAAAATGGTCATTAAATTAAAGGTTATTAGCTTTAATAGCAATATTCGATACGAGAGTTTATTCAATAAAGAATAATGAATCTCTTAAAAATCTCTTAAGAGTATCAGTGAATCCACAATCCTCTTGACTTCTATTTTTGAATGAATCGGTACAATATTCAATCAATTGCATAAGAAAGGTGACTGCTGGGCGCATTTTTTAAGCTTTACAAATCAGCTTCAAACATTTATTTTGCATTTTTTGCTTTTTTTAAGCAGAGGATTTTTTTTTCATTTGGACGGAAATATAGGAAGAAGTCAGCTTAAATTGATTTACACAGTTTTCCAAAATAGTGAAAGGTATAACATCAGAGCCTGTCATATAAATTTCATCAAGGTTATCTATATGAATATTAAAGTTGATATCAGTGAGATTAGAAAAATCCAAGGTTATGGTATTTTCCGTCAAATTTATCACGGTTTAAAATATCACAATTAAAGGTATCACAGTCATTTATATCAAAGTAAAAGGCACTTTGAAAGAAGGCTGAAAATTAATGTGCTGTCACATGAGGGTCATTACTAAAAATGCCGTTTGTCTTGGGAACAAACGGATAAAAATCAGACTTTCTTTTACTGTTTATAAATTTCCAAAACTATATCGAATTAATTTTAAGATCTATTTATACATTTTGATGGTAATTGAGATATTTTAAACTTAGAATTCTATTAAAAATGTCTTTTGTAATTCTTAAAGATAGTTTCAATTGGAGATAGCTTGTAAATCGGCCCATAGTTGATATCATAATAGCAAGCCTCTACCTGAAGTAAACAAGAGACCATCTGAATAATGAGTTAAATATCGATCTTCACCTGCTGTTCATCGACTTATAAAATGCTTTCAAGAGTGAATTTGTCTGAATTGATTTATGCCGGAAAGAACCTATGTTTAGTTTAATGTGAGCACCTGTCAGTTAAGACTTTATCTCACGAAAAGGCTATCGTCATCGGAGTCAGATTAAGTCCTGACTGTTAACCCCGAATCAGCCGAAGCCGATTCAGTTAAAAAGTTGTGACATGTTGCAGCATGTGCTGTGCACACCTCTTGCTTTAAAGCGAGGTCTATCGAACACCTCTTGAATTCAAGCACGCTTGAAAACCATATGTTTCTGCATTTGCAATAAATCACGCCACCACGATACTCTCACTAGGGGGCCTACCTCATAGATAGTCTGAGAAAGATAGGTTGTACTACGCAACCCATCTCTAACTCCTGAGCACTACCTCCCGTGGTGCCAGAATATAGCTTCCGGTGGAGCTTCGCAACCGAGGTCAACAGAGGTCACTTACAGATGAGTTCCTGCAAAAAGTCAGGGCCTGTCAACCCCAGGATACACACACCCAGCAATCGATCAAGGTAGTAACCAATCACTAAAGTGTTCTTCCTTTTCGTTATTTTTCGTCATTGTCTTAGTTTGGGGAAGATACTAACAAGCAATCTTCTTGATCTCAACGATCGTTTATTTTTATCACATTTCCAAGATTGCTAAACCAAAACCGTCGAGCAAAGGAGAAATTTTAAACTCATTTGCTTTACTTTACGTTTTGGCTGTGACATGGTGATCACATCGCTTAAGATTTATATAAATAGAAGCAAGGATCGATTGCTCAGAAACCTGAGATAGGATATAGCACAAAATTTTTTCGGACATAGCTTGAGCTACAACTGATGTCCTTTTTCTTTCAAATTTCTATTTTTATTATTTAGCAATCTTACTTTATTAATTCACTTCCATGGATTGCTAGGCCAAAACAGCGAGCAAAAGAGAAAATCTCAATTGCTTTAATTCATGTTTTGATCGTGATTTCCCAAAATTTCCAAAAAAATATGAGATTTTCATAAATATATTATTTTATTACTATATTTTAGGTACTTGTTAATTACATATTCTTTATTGTAATTAACATAAATATGTTATAACTAAGTAATATTTGCTCTTAGGGATAGGACCTATCGGAACAATTTCGCATACAGCTAATCGCAAAAACAAAACATCATAAGGATGTTACAATGGATACCTAATTGGCAAATTTGAATAATGTTACCAAAAGTTGGAAAATATTCACTACGAGGGCGTTTTTGGTGCTTTCCATTTGGGCATTTTTATTCCGGAATTAATTGTTACATTTTTTTCGTATAATATCATTAACGAAACAAAAGAAAAAGAATGTAAGTGATTCCATAAGTAGTAGTGTACCTAACAATAGAGTTATAATAAGTTCTAGGTTCACATAGTGGTCCAAATCTGCAAAACTAAATCCGGCATATATTAATACGTGAAGTTATAACTTGTACTTTTGCGATCATAGGAAAAAGAGTTATACGAAATCAAAAATTATTGTTATTAGAGAAAAAGCATAAAATTAATTTTTTAAATGACACTCCTTTAGTAGTTGGACCTAAACACAGGATGACATGTGTTTTGAGCAAATATTAGTTTATGCAAGAACAAAATTGTACTTAATTAGTTTTAGTGGTTTCTTAAAAAAATAAGCTTTTGTATACAAAATTTTTAAAACATATTTAAGAAAAAATTTTGGTACGCATATTTAAACTTTTTATTATTGTTCGAATAAAACTTTAATTTACAAAAAAAATATTGAGTAGTTTTTGAGGTATCGAATTTTCAAAAACAAATTTTTTTCTTTCAAAAATTAAAAAAATATTGAGCAGTTTTTGAGGTATCGAATTTTCAAAATAAAAAACAAATTTTTTTCTTTCAAAAATTAAAAAAATAGTTTTATTAAAGTCTTAAAATGCAATGTTTTCTTAAGCTTTTTAGAAGCTTTTTAAGCTTTTAGAAGCAATAATATTTAAATCTTGAAGGTGCTTCATAATGATTAAAATCGGTTGTACTATTTTCTAGAAAATAAAACCAAAAAAATGGTTCCAAGGGGGCTTCCAAGAATAACCATTTTTTGGACAAAATTTTTTTAACCATTATCAACCTAAAATGACGAAATGAAGTTTAATGATTTTTTTTTTTCAAAATTCTGTGGGACAGTTCTTGAGAAAAAAATATTTATAAGATTTCGAAAAAAAAATTGTATGGCAGGTACCGTTATTTTTTGGTCTTAAAAAGAAAAGGAAAAAAAACGTGTGGGGCGAAAAAATTAAAACGATATCTACCAAGTTTAACGAAAATCAGCCCAGCCTTTTAGGCCGTAGTCGAACAGACAGACAGACAGAATTTTGGGACCCACATTTTTCGTCTTCACTATCATATTAATATCAACTTTGATAAAAATCTTGAGTTCGATTTTTTACTTGCGATATAGGTGTACTATAGGGCAAGTTCTGCATTTGGAAAAAAAATCGAACTCGAGATTTTGATCAAAGTTGACGTTACGATGATAGCGAAGACGAATAAAGTGGATCCGGCAATTCCGTCTGTCTGTCTGTCTGTCTGTATGTCTGTACCTCGATCTAGAGCCTAAGCCCCTGGACCTATTTTCTTCAAACTCGGTAGTTATGGGTCTTCGGTGATTCCCTAGAGGGGAAATTGAAATTTTTTTTTTAGCTCTAAAACTAACGGTACCCCCCATACACCCGTAATGCAAAATCTTATTTATCTCGAAAACGGCTCTAACGATTTTGATAAAAAAATTAGGTGTGATATTATGGACATGGACTACGTTTTGGTAAAAAAAAATTTGGGGCAAAATGTTATTAGCGGTACCTGTCATAGAACCGTTTTTTTTTGATTTTCGACTTTCTCATTAACGGCTCTAACGATTTTAACCAAACATTTTCAGCAGGAGTCCCCCTAAGTTTATTTTTTTTTGAAAAATCAATATCTTCAAAACCTATGAACGATTATTTTTTGAAATTATTTCCTTAAATCAATATTATTAAATACTTAAAATTCGCATCCCACATTTTTTTCTTGAAAAATTTTAAAGAAATTTCTTATATAAAAAATTTATTTATTTAATAATAAAACGGTTTTTTAAAGTTTGTTTGCATAAATTCATACTTTTCCAGAAATCAGACGGCAATTTCATTTTAAATTCATGTTTTATATTTATAAAATGTATCTTAAATTCGAAAGTACTTTTACATAAGAGCAAGTTCGTGCGATCCAGTCGTGCATTTTATTTACGAATGCATTACTTGTCTTATAGTATGTACTTATAAGTCGTAAGAAAAAACAACACTAGCAGAAGAATTTATGGCACGAAAACAACACTTTGTTTTTTTTTTTCTTTAACAAAATGAACCCTTATTTTTTTGGTCGTTTCGGGGGGGGGGGGTTTGAACCCCTAAAACCCCTACTTGCCTTCGCCCCTGATTGATATTATCGATATTGATATTATAGACTGTCACGATAAAGTTCTAGAATCGACTTCCACCCGCCGCGGCATAAAAACAAATTTTTTTAGGGTTTAAGGAAGTGAAAAATCCTCAAAGAATATTAATGATCTGAAAAATATTTCACGTCTAAGCCACCCGAACCCTATTCCTTCCGAAAACATGCACTCAGGAATAGTCAGAAATTGAAAGTCAATAATAGGCCTTTCTTAAAATAAATATATATTTTTAATGTAACATACGATAGATCCAAACATCAATTTTTGAACAGAGCAAGATTGTCAGAACTTTGAGGTTATTTTTTGGTTTTTAATAATGCTTTCATACGAGTATCATTAAATCGAGGGATTTATAGGAATCTACAGTCAAAATTTAAAAACTTAGAACCCCTCATCTATCTAAGAAGATATTTTTAGATAACCTGTTGAAAATTGCCAATATCGTGGAGGTATTGCCTGTACTCAAAGAAAAGTTGGGGAAAAAGGGCTCAGTTACCTATATTGTCTTAAACATGCCAAATTAACTAATAAAAGCTTAGAAAATATATACATCTATTTATTTTAAAACCTGACTCCGTAAAACTATATAGTTGCAGAACTTGGAAAGTCATATTCCCTAAGCCCAAGGAAGAAAGTGTCTCTGTCTATTTTCAATTAATATTAACTTCAAAAATGAAAACTCCTTAAAAAGACTAAACGATGTAATACAATCCGCTAACGCATTAAAGGAAAAGAAAGAAAATCGCATTTTCTTCAAGATGTTTTATGACTTTTTTTAGGCAAAAGTTCATCAAATTATCGAGTCACTAATTTTAAAGATAATTCTTCGCATACTTAAGTTTCTCTTTATAGACCAAGAGAGTTTCGACTGTATAGTATTGAAATCTAGGTAGATGCAACTCAAACGTAAAAGAGTTAAACGATGAACCAGACGGTAGACAAGCTACAAAACAATTTACGTGTTCTACGTGACTTTAGTTAGTTGGCAGTTTATCTTGTCGTACTTCTCCAGGAAGGAAGGAAGAAACAAACAAGATGGCGATGATGAAGAAGAAGATGGAATTTTTGACTTTTTATTTTTTTTTTGTTTCTTTTAACCAAAGCTGAGATATTTTTCTTTGGAAAAAAAAAAAAACAATTTCTTTCTTGTGCTTAAAAGTTAAGTTTGTTTTTGTCAATTTCTTCATCAATTTACCCAGTCTGACGGGAGGACAACATGAGTAGAAAAAGTTGAGAAATGTTGGAGCGGGAAAGGATTTCCAATGATAAAGGAATCTGCTTCGGGATATATTTTTATATAAAATTGTTTTTTTTTTTATTTTTCTGTATCTGTATGTTTATGTTCCATTGTTCGATTTCACATTCATCTTGTTTTAACAATTAAGGTCGAGAGTGGGTGAGTGCATAAATTTAAGAATAAGTATGTTGCAAAGATTTCAGATATTAATGTGATTGAAGATGAAGATATTTTTGGGAGGATTTTCGCAGAAATATTTACCTTTTTTTCTTCTTAGAAGCAAAATAAATTGGAGACACGTATTTTTATATGTTGGTATGGATGGAATTTTTTGTTTGGCTTGGAAGTCTTCGGGAAGAATATTGGAGATTAATGCTTAATTTTTTATTCTTCTCGAACACACCCACATCAATGTGATTTGGGTGCTTAAGTATTTTTAATCGATGAACGATTCAGCTTGTTCGGTCAGGCATATAGTCACGTTGATAAAATTGATGGAAAAAAGAAATAAGGAATTGGTTATTGATTATGCGAAGGTGTGTTATTTCAAAATAACAGTTGCACAAGTAGCAGAATTACGCTTTTAAAGCTATATTACTTATGTATTTATATGGACTATAAACTTTCATTAAGATTTCAATGCCTATCTAGAAGCTATTGGTACACTCTCTTAGTACTTTGAAGAAACAAGATTGATGACATTTAGTGGCCCTTAATGTGGAAAAGAATTCGACCAACGTTCAACAAACTAGATCTGAACCCAAAAGAAATGCTGAAGAGAGTGGATCGCGGCACACTGGATGTTACTCCCTTGCAGAATGGCTGAATGTCATGCAACGCTAACGGCAAGTCCCTTCAGTTTTCCCCAAATCTGCTCGAAAGTCAAACGAATTAGGGTATTCGCGAAATAAAATATTAGTGCCTATGTCGCCTTCCTAATTTTAGTTTTCAAATAAGCCTCCACAAAGTTTCCACAAATGACTGCTTAAATATAAATTCTAGGAAAAAATGTACGGTTCTTGTGAAGATTTTTGTTTGTAAAAAAAACCGGTCGGATAGCTGAATGCCTTAGTAATCGGATTCGCCACTCCTGGATGTGAAACCAAGGGTCGGCAAATTCCATGATGACTGGCCAAAACTGTGGGTTTTTAAAGTGCGAGTAGGTAGGCCGCTGGGTTTCAATTGCGTTTGGCTCACTCTAGCAAGTATGCCGAGTGTTGCTGAAAGCTATCGTGATTCGACCGAAACCCACGGTCGCTCATTGGCCGAAAGCACTGGGGTTGCTGAAAAATAAGAGATCATCCAGGCACGAAAAAGTGTCTGCAAGTTCACTTGGATTTTGATAAAGTTAGAGAGCAGAGCTCGTTACTGGTGAAAAACAAAAAGAAAGAAGATATACATATGCACATATATAGACAAAAATAAAGAACATTTTGGAAAGTGAGAACAAAATTTATTAGAGAAAAAAAATTCTGGATTATTTAACGTCAAGAAAGAAGAATAAGTTCTGGCATTGTTGAAAATTTGTAGTTTTAATTTTATTTTTATTTACAAATTTAAAATCGTTTGGATTTTGATTTCCGTAAGTTTCCGAAATTGCGCTACCCGTGCCCCGTTTCTTCTTCAGTCCATCTTACATACATATACTTTTTTTTAATTCTTTGTTCTTTTTTGTTTGTATGAAATAATTTTGGGTTTTTAACCTATATTCAAAAACCTTTTCCAAGCATATACAATTTAAGCATGTTTTTGTGAGCTCCCAATTTGGGACTTAAAAAATTCGTGTTCTTTCTTCCTTAATAATTGTTGCATCGTGCGTTGGTTTCGGTTTCGAAGGTTTGCAATTTTCTTAATTTATCAAAAAATTGCTGGCGCCCCTTTATTTATTTTCAACCGTGCACACGGACCTGCAGTAATATATTGACATTAATTCGATTGAGTATTCAATCGAAACCTAAAATAACTTAATTCTCCACAATTAAATTAATTGGTGTACCCACCCCCTTAGAGCTAGTTGTGGCATCACATATTGTCGCTGCTGTTACACTTTTTTAATTCGCCCACTCGCTTGACAGTTCGGCTGTATTGTATCCCCAAAAGTCGTTGTCGTCGTAGCGAATGATCATTTCGTTTTATTTTTATTTCCTTAATCACCGTTATTATAATAGGCGTTTCACTTGAACGACACTCGTCACTTCTTCTGTCGAGTCACTTTTAAGGCGTTTAAGAGTCGGTATTACGATACTTAAACGCCAGGCGTTTTGAATCAACATGCGTTCCACATAAAAATCTGTCATTGACAAACAGATATTTCAAAACAATTTGTGTTTTTTTATCAATACACGGTGTCCTGTAATTCGTGTGCCATACTTTGTGATGTGATTTTTGATCATATTCTAAGAAAAAAATTGTTCTACGGTAAAGTCTGATTTTCAACTTTGACATCACTTTTTGACGATGTAAAAAAAGGTTAACTTTGTGTACCCTGACCCATGTTAAGGTCAATTTCTCTGTCAGTACTGAGATTTTTTATTTTAGACTTTATTTTGAGTAGAAATACTAGCCTTTAAGCCTACGTTTAAATTGAGCTGATATGTTTTAGGGTAGCCAGATATTCAATTTTAAATGGTGTTCAATTTTTCTTGCCCGAGCAAAATTTTGACTTTGAGGTAAAAACATAAAGTTTTCTTATTTTTACCTAATGAAGAAAACAATAATACAACAAAAATCATTAATAAGTGCATCCAAACACCCAAACATTTTATGATACTTGGGAAGATCTAAAACAGGTAAAAAATCGAAATTTGTGTTTTGTACTTACTTTTATTGCTAATCTTTGCAATTGGTGCGGTTATCCAAGAATTGTTAACGACTCGAAAAATAACGATGAACGACTCTAAAACGCCATTCATAATACAAATTTTTGAAAATGACATTTGTCGTTCAAGCGAAACGCCTGCTACAATAAGGGTGATTATTTTAATTATTTACACGCGAATAAAAAGTGTAATAAAGTGATGACGTTAAATTAAATTTTAGTGAACGTTATACTACAGAAATAATTTTCTATCTTCAATGTTATACTACAAAGACTCACAAACATGTGATCGATTAGTGGCGATATTGTTTGGAAGTTATCACTCTTCTCTCAGACGATTTTCGATCGCCTTCTTACTTCAGTAACAATATAAACTCACAGTATTTGCTGAGCCGATCAAACACAGGCGCCCCACCGAATTTTAACTCTTAAGCAGTAGTGTTTTCAGAGATACAGGACTTCAAAAATCACTGAAACCATCAATGACTGACTCATTGACAGATCATGAAAATTATGGATCACTTTCAACACCGTCTTATGGTGCATAGAGAGGAAAAAATAAAAAATTGGATTATTTTATGCAGAGATCGTGGCATGCACTCACTTTATAAAAATCCTTACCAAATCTTTGAAGCACTTTAGATTGTTGTCGAATGATAAAATTTTGCAGAGCGGAGCGGTGCGACTTCTACGGTTTATTTACTATTTGTTTACTGTCTTTTCTGTATTCTAAAAAATCCACCACTGGCTTCACTCATGTTTTTCGAAATGTTCACTTTGCAAAAAGGAGTGAAATCACAACAAAAAACATATACATATGTTATAAAACCCTATGCGTAACAAGTCAACCGTAATAAGTATTAAGATCTAAAAGTACGCCAAGTTCTTGATTGAGGAAGATAAATCCAGAGGCAATGTATTCCACGCATTCGACTAGTGCGGCTAAAGGAAAAACCTCGTTATTTTACGGTATACGTGAGAAGGTACGAGTAGCCTCAAGTGTAAACTGAAAAGCATACATAGCTAGAATATTATGTCAGAATTGTTTGAGAGGCGGAGTGCACATGGCTATTTCAGTTGATTACTGTTAATAGAAAAAAAAACATTTAAACAGTGATCAATTGAATCTGGACACTGAATTTAGACTAAGGTAAATTCTGAGCTAGACTCTGAATATTTATAGGTCGTTTAGGCACCTGACTTTCCTAGTATTTTACAAGCTGAATTACGGGTATCAGGGAAGCATGCAAGGTACTCAAACAAGATTCAAACCAGAACTGGAATAAAGTGATTTTCGAAGGTGGCTGTTAAGGCCATTAGTTTGAAATTGGTCCAGCAGTGCTGGCATAAACTTGCTAGCCTCAATATTAACCACATTGTCACTCTTATCTGGATCAAAGATCATTGTGGTATTGGTAAACAAGGCAAGGATCAGCACTTCATAATTCTCTTGCGGAAAGTGTCAATATTCTGCTCGGAGGTATGAAGCACAAAATTCTTTAAATTTTTCTTAGCGGATTAATCCATGTAGGTGGACCAGTTTAACTTACTGCATTATATCCATTTTGCCAAATGGCGTGTTCTGACCAATTTAGAGCACAATCATTAGGAAGGACATTTTTTAAAGACATTGATGAACTTTCGGAAAAAAAGATCGAAAATGTTATCTCTTTTGTCAACGCGAAGAAACGGGTCCGTTTGACTCCTATGATCCCGAGCTGGCGTACTGAGGACTTTGACGGAAGATTACGCGTCGGATAATCATTCAATCGGATTGGCTACTATTCTACCACCAGTCATCAAGCGGCCTAGCTCGGTACATTGTAGATGGTGTCGGATGAGTGTGGTGGTCCAGTTAAGTAAGTGATCCAAATTCTCGAAGATATTGCAAAAGTAACACACACAATAAGGGTCATAAAAAACCTACAAGATCCTCTTTTTGAACTAAGTCCAAATTGAATAAGTCTGCGAGAATGTCCACAATTCCCTATATAAATTCCATCTACAGGTTCACACGAGTTATGGTATGAAAATGGCGCACTTCAGCGGAGATGTGACCACAGACCTAGGCTGTCAGTAGTTGCCATTTCTATGCTCGTATTTCTTTATTATATTCGTTCAAAGTCAATATAAAACATGGTTCATTTGTTTTGAAACTTAAGTGATTTTTTTTAAATAAAATAAATAATTTAAGGCCAAAATGGTTCGTACCATTAATCTAGTGGTTGAAGGCTGTCAACCATTTCCATGTACGTGTTGCAGGCAGGAATGAAGGGACCTACACTTTTCTGCCGAATCAATTAATTCTTAGTTGGCTAGAAATAATAGTCTTACTAACTAGTGTTCAGTAGTATTTATTTTATGTAAAATTTAATACCACATATTTTCGATTGCATTTCATATCGCTTAACAGAAATTGTACATTACCTCTCTACGCCAAATTTCATTCAAATCAGTGCACCAAATTGAGCGGTATTTAAGGACAAAGATACAAACTAATACCTTATAATTTATTGTACACTCACATTTCCTAATACATATTAGCAGGCTTTGATCTTATGTCACTTTCTTAAAATATCATCACTTTTCATTCAGCTCAAAAAATAAACCCGCACATTTCAAGTCCAAATCATTTGGAATTAATTGCCCCCGCATTGGAATACAAAATCCAAAAATGTTTCCATATTTCATATTTTATTTGAACTAACTTTTCCTTCTTGAAATTTGAAAACAGATACAAATCTCTCCCCTTCTTGGTCGATTTTTTCTTTTTTTTTTTGCACAATGAAGTCACACACAAATAAGGTTATACAACATCCGCAGACTCCATATTTATATTTCGCTGTCAAGTTCATGTCAGAATGACACAAGGTGATCCACAATGATCGCAGACATCGCGGGCGGATTTAATTTTGATTGGTATTGTAGGTAGATAGGTACATAATCTTTGCCTATGCGGCAGGCGGTAATGATGATAGTGTAGCATAGTATACCCGTAGTCTGTTATTTTAGACGAAACCTACGCCTATATAAGGCAACATGATTGAAGGTAGAAATTATGAAAGAAGGTCATTGAACGTCTGTGGAACTTAAGTTTGTACAACAAGTAATGGAACATCACAGTCTCATCATTCATTACAAGAAAAAAATATGAAAAGATTTATCGATAAACTATCTATCAGGTATATTCCGTATAGGGTTACCAGGTTAAGAAAATAAGAAAGAAGAAATTGACATTAAAAATCATGTAGAAAAAAGATGGTTTCATGAAAAGTGTATGTACACTTTCTTTAGAAATACATTTTTTTTATTAAATATATCAAAAAAAGTTAATTTAACTACATTTTATTGGTAACTTTCCCTTATGAGAAACAAAGTCAGACTGATATATTTGATTTTTTTAAAAGCAAACCGAAATGAAGGTCCTTAAAAAGAAGAAGGAAAAATGAAAAATATAAGAAAACATATTATATTGAACATCTAGTCCAAATGCGTTTTGCCCAGGCACGGCATCAGCATAACTGTCTGACCCAAACTGCAGTGCGTGGGCATAATAAATATAGACTATAGGTCGCTAAAAACTTTCTTTTAGTCCGTATGAAATCAATCGAAGTATTGAAATTACAAATTACCTCTCAATTCGAAAGTACAAGGTAAAAACTAAGTTCTACATTAGAAAACATTAAAAACTGACAGCTCTCTATTTGACGTAGTCTAACCCAACGATTGAAACGTACGTATAATAATCTTTCTTTTTCTTTAAAAATTACGCCGTGGGGCTTAAACTAAACTGAGTTTAATGAAAACATTTTTGTTTGAGTGCTTGTTTCAGTTTGCGGAGTTCCCTACCCAAGACAAAAACAAAGTCATTAATTTATGCAAATTGTTTCGAACAACAGCAGAATTTAGTTTCTGAAAACTAAGTATGGCAAGAACTTGCCAAAAATATTTTGCTATTTGGGCATTCAAAAACTATTGTTCAGATGGGTTACGATTTTGTTCAAATCAGTGGATCAAGTGGATCGGTACGGCAAAAACAAAAAGGAACAACCTTGAATTTCCTCATCATCCAAGTGGATATTTCTGGACAACCAGTAGATATGGTGGAGAATTTTGAATATCTCGGGAGTATGGTGTTTTCCGATAGTGGTACCGAACTATGCATATCAGCAGTCGAATATCGAAAGCAAAGGCTTTATTGGGCTTGCTCTCCATGCCATAGAAAAACAATTCTATAAGTGTATGAGCCTATCACTCAATTGCGATCTATTACTGTGAAAAATCAATATTTTTAAATAAAATTTAAGGATTTTGGTTGGGAAATAGAAACTTAAAAAAAAAATTTATTCGCTTGAACGACCAGGTCGAGCTTGTAGTTAAGGCTAAGTCTTTTATAATTCTATTTACAATAAATAAGATATTAAATTCCGCTTGCTTGCGACTTGTGTTGATTGCATGTGTGTTCATCTTGCTTGTATTTAAGAGGCAGGAAACAGTAGAATGGCTATTCCTGGGGTAGTAAATGTTCCTTTGCATTTCATCGTACGACATTCGTACGATACTATGTATATGAATGCACTTAGAAAGTCACTTGGATGTTGCGAAACATCTTAAGAATTTTCTGGCCCAATCGTATTTCCAATCGAGAACGGGTTATGTCTTCATTATAAGTAGACGTAATTAGCAGTGGATTAACCATACGTTTCGAAAAGTCAATGTGTGCATTGCGAACCAAGCGATGTAATCGAACCCGCTCGAATAGACAGCCAGACGACTGTACTGTAACCGAGAAGTACTTGGCGAAGAACGGTTGAAAAGCAATTGGAACAACTACAAAAAGAGTAAGAGAAAGCTAAGATATGTACGCCTATATGTCTTAGGCGGAGGATCTAAGCTCTAAGTAAGTTTCAAAAGAATTCTTTAAGGTAATAGTTTTGCCGCGTATTAACTGGATTAAACATTAAAAACCCTTCACTAGTCAACTGATTATTCCAAGTGATAATGCAAGGATTTATACTATTAGACTAAAAGTGCAAGTCTTTAGAGACTAATCCCAAAGAAACACTTGTTAAAAATCGTTATTCTTCAATTGCGAATGTTATTTTTCCAACATAAAAATGTGCTGCGATTGACAAATTCTGTGCCAACCTCAAAGTTTTATGCCTCAATTGCAAAGTTCTTTCCAAGTCTGCGATGGTAACCGCATTTATCAATGAATTATAGTAATGTCTAATTACATGAATACCCAAATTCAAATCACTATTCTCTTGGATCCTACCATTTCGTTAAGGTCGTCAGAAAATCCAAGGTAGTGTTGTACAAGATAGTGTTGTCCACTGCCATCTTAAACCCATTATTGAAGCTGCTGTGGTTACAGTAGAATTTCATTTGTACACCAAAAAACGTCAGTATCTGAGCAACTTTATAATTGATGAAAAAGTACTCTTCAATCTTCTTCAAATTTCTTCCATGGTAGTTTTTCAATTTCATCAGTAGGTAACTTGGAGAGTTCACGTACGATGCTTGATAATATCTTCTAGCAGATTTTGAAAAGACAAAGACTTATTAAAACTAATCCAATTATTTAACCAAGAAGCTTGCATTGGTGTAAAAAAACTGTTCACGTGATTTCAGAAAGTGCTTCGGGCTCTAAATCTAGTTACAGCTTCTTGTCATATTTATAAGCCCCTTGCTGAAACAAATGTTTTCAATTTAGAACAACATACCACAAACAAAATTCCGATAATCAAGTTGACCCCTGTGCAAAAGTTGCCTTAACTTGGTGATACTGGTAGCTCAATTCGGTTGTTGTTTCATTCAAAATGTTTGATATTAATCTATAAGGCCTATGAGTATATGGAACGTTTCATAAAAAAGTCTTTTTAACTGACTATTTAGCATTCTTATGAACTAAATGATACAGAATTTTATCAGAATTCTTGGAGCCGTTTTCAAGTAAAATGAAATTTTCGAAATCAGTTGTTTAACTTTCTTATACTCGTAGATACAGTTGCTTTTAGGAAAAATAATATTGGCTCAAAATTTTAAACAGCTCAATGTAAAGGTATTAGGATGGTACTTCTTATAAGAGTTTACTGACTTCAAAGTAGATTATTAACTCTTTTTTAATTTCAAAGATTTTCTAACTAGTGTAGTGGTAAGGCTATTTTTTAATAAATTGCTTTTGAATACACCTATTGTAATGACATTTGTCATCATTTTGTCTCCATTTTTTAGATATTGCTTAAACTGGTAGGTGCCAAGTTCGATAATAATTCGAGCATTTTGTTGATGAAATATTAAGTTCTTTAGAATTTTTTTTTTAAACCCTAAAACAAATATTTTATTTAAATATCTACAAAAAAAATATTTAAACATTCTTGGAGCATTAACAAATTTACCAAAATGAGTTTTATCTTTCTTTGGAAATCCGAAAGCAAACCAAATAGGGTTCCTAATCACCATAAGGTACTCGTACCATTAGGACACAATTTTCGTAAATTTTTAAAATATTGTTTTTTATAAAAACCTGCGAAACAGTTTATCGGAAAAAAATATTTTTTTTTTTATTTTTAAAAGAAATAGTAAGGGAGTTAATTTTAGACTTGTAAGGAAAATGAAGTCAAATAGACAGACATCAACAAAAATAGATTCACGAAATCCAATTTTGTGTGCTTAATCTGATCGTAATGTCAAGTTTGAACCATCCAAACAAGTTGAAAACTTTTATTCACCGCTGAGGTATTTAGATCGAAAGTGAACTCCGATAAACATGAACTTGTTAGTGCTAGAACCAAGCGTTCCTTATAAATCTATCAAACTTGTTACTCGTAGATGGATAGTTTTTCGCGCAATATCTTACCGGTACAATGAGTTTTTCAAGGTAATTATTGGTCATTTTAGATCTTTTTTGTAGCAGGATAATGTTTAAAAACTTTTAAAGCCACCATGCACGCTTCAGATGGTTCTAGAGCCAATGATGTTGGCGATAAATGAATGAATTATATAGAGATCTATTGTGTCCCCAGCTAAATTTGGATGAGCCTGCTCATCTACAGTTCTTGTTCCGAATCTATTGCTCTTAAAATTTTTAGTATTTTGGACACCTTTTAAGAGGATAGATCGGTCTCTTCTAACTGGTATTATCCCAGATGGTTTTTCCTTTGATGCATGAGTGCACAACATTATCCTATAGTATGTGGTCCGGTGTTTCCTTATACATGTTGCAGAATCTTCATGTGGCACTGCTTACTACACCAAGTAAACCTACATAGGTGTCTTCTAAGTTTACAGTTTCCAGTTGGGATACCAGTTACTATTCTTAAGTTGTTCCTACTTAAGCTTATGCAGTTTGTGAAACGTTCCAATTTGTCATTGCCCAGTAATAGTTTCGCCTGTCGTAGTTTTGGGAGTTCTTTCCAGGTTTGGATCTATTTTCCTTATTTCCTCTTCTTCTTATTTAATTTTGTTTTTGATAATGTTTTCTCTTATTCCGCAATACCGCTCAGGTCCTGTTAAATTGGCTTATGCGTCTATTTTTGTTAAGGAGTCCGCAACTTCATTTCTATTAACACCCTCGTGACCAGGTATAAATATGAAGTGTGACCCTGTTCTACACTTATTTAGAGCTGATGGCATATGAGCTCTGTGCCGTAATACAACTTGGCTATCTGACATGATGACAATGTTCTGGTTACGATATTTTCTTACGAAATTTTGATGCACCCATTTCCTATGGAAAGTTTGGTGCAAGGTCCTAAGAATCCTGCACTAGTCCCTTCGCCTCTTCTCGATCCATCAGTGTACCACTTGATCATATTTGTTTTGAACGTGTAATTTATTTCTTCTCCTAGCCATGTTAAAGGTTGTATTAAAAAATATTTTGACTAATTTTCGCCTTTTATGAAATACTTACAAGGCATTAATACGAGTACCTATAAATGCGGAAGGTAAGGTAATACAAATCATGGCATATACAGCAATAAAACAAAAAAAAACTGAGCTATGGCAACCCTACATTCAATAGCACTCCATCGCCACCGCAGCGAAAAGAGGTCAACGTTTCGATTGGCAACACAATTTAAGCACAAGTATACCCAACTACTCGTGTACTCTTCAAACGTAAACTTTTTAATGCAAAATTAGTTTCTAAAACTTTCATGCAAATCCAAAATCGAAAGCACAACAAGCTGCGGATTTGCATGTGGAATGCAATTTGAAGTGCATCGTGTAAATTATTTAATTGGATTCTTTTTCTTTCCACCAATGGGAAGGCGGTGACAAGTCTGGTGTCGGTCGATCCCCCGGCCATCAATGGGGTTGAATTAGAATAGCACACGCATAGATTTGCTTGCATTTGCATTATGTAGCCAACTATCGCTCTCACTATCATGAATTTGCAAAACCTATTTAAAGCACTTGCAGTGTGCAATCGACGGAAGGACAGACGGTCAGACCGAAGACCGACGACCGAGCGAATAGCCAAGGCAATCCAGAGTTTTGTTATCGAATGCAAATTGCCTGCATGTTGCTGGACGATTACTATTTTGCTCATCTCGTGCCATTGCCTCGGATTTCAACTTCAACTCGGAACTGTGCGCCACCGAAGAGCAGGAGAAAAGCCCATTTTTATTGCTCTGTGGCGATGGAATATTGAAAGTTTAATTGTTATGCCATTAATTGTTTTTAATTGCCCGTTGTTGTTGTTGTAGAGTGTTGTTGGTTGTTTTACGACCTTATTATTATTATGATTTGCACTCTCTTGAATTGGCTCTTGAGTGACTTGTATAAATTTATATTGAGCAATAAACCATTGAAATTGAATGCATGAGCGCATCAGGTTGCACGTATTTGCTTTTGCTGACAGTTGAATAAGCAATTAGAATATCTACTACATAGGTATTTCTATTGATGATGAGAGGACGACTTTTTTTTAAGTTGGATATATATTATGTACCTATCTACTTCTGGATAATATTTTGAAGCCTAATTTGTGTTAGAATCATAAATAGATTTAAAGGGTGTATTTTTGGAAGCAGATAACTTTAGTCTGAAATAAAACATGACACAGTTTTTAACATCCATGAAATTGGACTTATTTAAAAGGTACATTTTTGTCATTAATGTTTGAATATGATTTCGGACATATGAACCCCGCGGCTGGTGCGTATTTGACGTAGTCTGGACGTCCAATTTCCATACACTCTCCACATCTACGCAGTTAATGTTGGCTTATAAGTGCTCTATTGACACATTCCGACCATGATGAACTCTAAGCTATGCGTATTATTATTTTAAGCAAACAAATGGCGAAAACGATTCATATAGTTTCTCGAATTAATCGCTTTGATGGATGACTATGATAGCTCCATAAAATGCAGGTAACGCCCGATGTGATTCTTGAACTGAACCATGTTTTTTTTTTTTTTTGAACAATTTAGTTGTAAGCGTTGCTTTAGCGTAAGTCTATTCTTGATGAATTGCCAAACCAAATTTACCTAGAAACAACCGAAAACTTTCAAATCTGCTGTCACAGAAAACAGTGTTGCCAATTTAAAGTTCTCCGCAAAAACACACTATATAACTTCAAAAATAAAAAAATCCATCAAAATAGTTCAAAATGTAAATCGATATTTGAAACTCGTTTTTAAAAATTAAAACTCGTTTTTAAAAATTAAAACTCGTTTTTAAAAATTAAAACTCGTTTTTAAAAATTAAAACTCGTATTCTTAAGCCAAAAGTTCGTTTTCAAGAAAACCTAATATTTTTGAGATTTGTTTTTGAATGAAAATTTTTTTCGCATTGGCAAGACTTTAAAAGTGAAATTTGAATACAAGGTCTGTCTAACCTCTATGAAAAAACTAAAAAATTGATAAACTAAAATTTTTTTGATCTGTAACGTCTCATACAATGCTTCATTAAAAGATCGAATACGAATAATTTTTTTGCGGATCAAAAACTTGCCTCAATAGTTCCTTCATCATAATTTAAAATTATCGAAGCGAATTGTGTGAGGGTGTGATGATGGAGAAAGTTGAAACTGCAATGATTCTCATGGGAACTATTTATGCGAAAAATAAAAGCGAACAGTTATGCAAATAATAATTCACTTTTTTTAGTAGATTATGATGGGTAAGCGTTTTATTTTTTTTTTTTTTCTTTTTAAAGCTTCAATTCACGTCAAGAATGATTGTGGAATAAATAATAATAATTATGAAAACAAATGAAGCTGTTTTATGCGATGAAAGAGAAAAGTTATAAGTGTGGATGTTTTAAATCATTTGTGGTTTTTATTTTAAGTTCTTTAATTGAAAAAATAATTAGTTCTTAATGAAAATACAAAAATTAAACTAGTTATTTGACTTTAAAGCATAGTTAGTTTCGGAAGAGGCTAATAACAAGTGTCTAATTAGAGCATAAAGCCTCCTCTTCTATTATTACAAATTAAATTAAATTTAAGTCAAATTTAGGCAGTGTTTTTACATTCATTTCAGCATATTGTAGTTTTGCTGATTTTTACAAAAGAGTTTTAGGTACTTGGTAAAGATTTCCTTTCCACGGAATTGTAAATTTTTAGTTGGAAAAAATTATGCTTCGTTGTTTTCGTTGACATTTTGTATAAAATATTATAAAATCGTCCAAATAGTTATTTCTTATTTGCCAAACCATTAGTTGCCGAATTTTCCTTGGTTACGATAACGATGGAATGAAAAATACAGGGTACGTTTTATGTTCCAGGTAAATGGTTTTGTATTTAAAATAAGTTCTAAATAAAACACAATTATTTTATAATTTTTATTTTACTGATTGACTACAATATGGTCTTAAACATTATCTATGGACTAGTATGATAGTCAAATGAGACCATGGCGCAAAGACCAGTTCTTTAAAGAAAATTTTTCAAAAAAAAGTTCACAGACAAATATCCTGTGCACGGCGAAAATGAGAAGTACCTTGACATTAAGCAACAGTCTGCCTCATTACATTAAACCTATCTGATGTACGTTGGATTACTTACATATATCAAATTTTCAAAATTATGCGCTCGGAAAAAAAATCGATCTCGAGATTTTGATCAAAGTTGACATTTCGATGATAGCGAATACTAAAAAAGTGGGTCTCGCAATTATTTCTGTCTGTCTGTCTGTTTGACTACAGCTAAACGGCTCGGCCGATTTTCTTCAAACTTCGTAGATATGAGTTTTAATTTTTACCCCCTGGATGTTTTTTTTTTTTTTTTTTTTTTTTTTTTTAAACCAAAAATAACGGTAACCTGCCATACGATTTTTTTTTTCAAAATTTTATAAATATTTTTTTTTTCTCAAAGACTGTCCCACAGATTAAAAAAAAAATTCAAAAAATTTCATTTAGTTAAAGCTAGGTAATGGTTGAAAAAAATTTTCCAAAAAATTGTTATTTTTGGTACCCCCCTTGGAACCATTTTTTTTTTTTTTTGTTTTCGATTTTCTCAAAAATCTTACGACCGATTTTGATAATTTTTTTGTATGTTAAAGTTCCCTAGCTGTTTCTATATTATTGTGTGTTCAAATTTTCAAAAACAATTTTTTTTTTGATTTTTAAATAATTTTCAATTTTTTTTTTTGAAAACTCAATATTTCGAAAACCCCAAACTCGAGTTTTTTCAAACTTGATAAATAAAAGTTTCTTGAAATAATCAAAAAGATATGAGAAAAAAAATATATTTTACCTTAAAATAACGGTACCCTCCATATAAATGTTAAAAAATGGTTTTCGAAAATCGTATTTTTATCGAAAACGGTTCCGAAAATTTTGCTTAGATTTTTTTGTTTCCATTAATTTTTAAGATCTGTAATTTAATAAAAAAAATTGAAATCAAGATATTACTGACTGTACCTACTATAAAACGATTTTTTAAAATTTTGAATTTCTCATTATCGGCACAACGGATTTTAATGAAATTTTTTTAGAGACAAGCTTATAAAAAGTTTAAAAAACATTACATTTCAAAACTTTAAGAAAAATATTTTTTTATTGAATTTTGAAAAAAAATCTATTTTTTTTTTGGAAAATTCAATATCTCGAAAACGGATCAATATTTTGTTTTGCAAATTTAATTTTTATTCGGACAATAATAAAAACTTTAAATTTGCGTGTCAAAATTTTTTCTTAAAAATGTTTTAAAAATTTTTGTATATAAAAGCTTATTTTTTTAAGAAACCACTACAAAGACTTATAATTTTTGTTCTTGCATAAACCTATGTTTGCTTGACTCACATGGCATCCTATTTTTATCTCCAACTACTAAAGAAGTTGTTTTAGTCATTTAAAAAATTAGTTTTATGCTTATGAACAGTTTTTCTCTAATAACATTAATTTTTGAAATTATTAGCCTATTACATAGGAGGAAGTTCGTGCGACGCAGTCGTGCATTTTATTTCGAAGTTGTTCTAGTGCAAATGTGTTTAGTTACTTACTTTATAAAAAAAATAAAAAATTGACATTTAATTTTATATCACTGACTTAAAGTAAAGTAATGGCGATGGCATAAATTGAAAGTACAATAAGTCCAGCTTTTTAAATCTTTTTTTATTTCAATGCACCAAATTTTTTTAAATTAATTTTTATGTGAATCAGTGTGTAAGGGTTTGCCTTTTTTGTCGCCTGACAGTCCAGCGAGATAGAACTTTAAAAGGTGAAACAATAGCCTTCGGGAAAAATTTGATTTTTTTATAGTTCTTTAAGAGCTTGTTGTTGCCATACAAAGATTTGAATTTTTAAAATTTTATCAAAAACGGCTGCACCGGTTTTGATTAATCTTCAAACATGTAGTTTTAAAAGTAATTGAAATAATACTATTGAATCGTTGATGATTTGAAAAATAATGCCTTAAAAGGTGTTTTCAAAAACAAAAAATCCATTTCTACTTCAGATATATGTACATAGGTCCTATAGGGCAAGTTCCGCAATTGGAATGAAAATCGAACTCGAGATTTTCATCAAATTTGACGATGATGAAGAACACGAAAAAGTAGGTCCGGAAATTCCGTTTGTCTGTATGTCTGTACCTCGACCTACAGCCTTAGCTACTCGACTTGAGGTATTTTTTTCAAACTTGGTACTTAAGTGTCTTCGATGTCGAGAAATTGAATTTTTTTTAATCTTCAAAACATGTGAAAGATTTTTTTTAAATTATTTCCTTAAATCTATATTACTAACTACTTAAAAAGAAATTTGTTATATAAAAAAATAATTTATTAATAAAACAATTTTTAAACTTTGTTTGCATAGATTTATACTTCTCTACAAATCAAATGGCAATTTTTTGCATTTGATCATTTTATCTGATTGAATCCATGTTTTATATTAATTTATTAGCAATTTTTAATTTTATAAATTAGTTTTACATAAGAGCCATTTCGGGCGACCCAGTCTTGCATTTTATTTTGAGTGCTTCCGAATTTTTTTACTAGATTAGGGTAGAATTAAGCCAATAGGATATTATAACTTGAATATCCAAGTATTATGGATTTTATTTTCTTACTTTATTTAAGCAATATTTTTCAGTAACATTTTGTATACCCAAATATTCCAGGAACTAAACAAAATCCATTTCAGTTTTTCTTGCCGTAATTGCTGTACGGCAAGTTACCGTTAGTTTTGGAGCTTAGATCAAAATTAAAAATTCTCCTCTCAGAAATCGCCGAAGAATCTTAAGTATGTATCAATTAAAAAAACCGCTTCAGCCGAGATTAGACTGAATGTCGAGGTCCATATGTACTCGTGCTACATGCAGACCAACAAAATTCAGGCACCCAGTTTTTCGTGTTCTGTGTCATTTGGTCTTATAAATATCTCGAGTTCGAGAGCAAGCTATTAGGGTCAAGAACTGTCGTATTTTACACAGCACGCAAGTATCTATACTTCCCAAAACTTTAGAACTATCAAACCTTTGATAGGAGGGTAAAATATATGAATATCTTATTTAAAAAGACATATTTTTTCCAGGAAAATAGGATCTTCCTCTGGTATACGTATACAATGAATGAACATAATATAATCAATATTAGCTGTCAATCTTTGAAGCTCAAAAACAAGTTCTGAGCATTAATCCTGCGACCTATTTCCATAATAAGTTTATTATTCTTAGAATGATAAATTCAATGACACGCAGCTCTTGACGAATAAACAAAACAAAATTGACCCTACTTCGTCAAACACTCAGAATCTGAGTTCTGTTTGAAGGGTTTTTTATTTATGATTTTCTATAAGCGCGATGGTGACTTTCCTTTGTGTCTTTTTCCAGCTCTGTCTCGCTTCTCTGTCCAGAGTTCGCCTTCACCTATTTTGTATATTGAATTCAAATTGAATGGCATCCTTCCAACTTATTCACCTGGTATGTATTTTGCAGTGAGTATTATACTCGTACCAAAGTCAATGTCCATTGGTCGCTGGCATCGTGCTTCAGTCATTGAATGAATCTACAATATAACTTTGACGTTGACGTTGTCGTTGTCAAAGACTTTGTCACTTTAACTTTTGTTTTGCGTTTATGGTATTTTTACTTCTATTTCCTTTTTAATTTATTTTTATCATTTTGCATTAATAAAAATTCGATGCAGTGTACCTATATTATAACCTCTTTGATATTCATCGACAGGGCTTTGAATGGCATTCAGTAGAAGTACCTCAGACTGGTCCTTCTTGTTTGCTATTAAAGACAAAATCGTGACAGGAAGAAAGGCTTAATGGAATATTTAAAGAACATGAATGAGACACAAGTAGCTATTTACTTGGTATGTAACTTATGTAGTCAACCTCAATTAAGCAGACTTACGCAGTGGGTTTTTAAGTACACAAAAATCGCTAAGTGAAATCGTTTGATTAAAATAAAAAGCTCACACAAAATCTTCGGCACGAAATAAAAATTATTTGGAAAAATGTTAATACGTTTCTTTTAAAACAAATCAACGAACTAATTGAAAAACATCAAAGTGCTTATCTCTTTAACCATAACATCTTTTAGCTACTGCAGAAATTGAAAATAAGTAATTTAATATAAAGAATCCCGAATGATTAAAACAAAAACGCCCAAGATGTCTAATTGAAAAAATCTCGATACATTCGTTATTATCTCCCATTCCAATACGTTTTTTTATTATATTTTTAATACATTTTCAGTCTTTTTTAATATGAACTTTTGTTTAAAGCTATACATGGCTGATGGTGTAATAGATGAATTTCAGAGCTTTGAAATCAAATTATATCCCTTCACTATTGACTTCCTTAACACTTTTAACAATGAGAATCAACAAGAACGAACCAAATAATTTGAGACAACAAATAACAATCCAAACAAAACTAAAACAACGATTATTTTATGAATAAGATTTTGGCATAAGTATAGCTCATCGAGAAGTTATATTAAATACGTTTAACTGTCACGCCGAAGATCTGAGAGGATCGTTTTCCATAAACTACCACTTAAAACTAAACATTTTGATTCGGAGGTACCTATACTCTGTCCAACAAAAATTGTCAGTACAGGCCTTATGGGAGAGCTTTTTCTAAAGCAGTGGCGCCTGATGCACCCTCACTACAATGCGTTAGGAAAAATGACACTGAAAAAAGAGCAAGCCACTGAGTTTTCTTAAGGAATTGTTGTTGTAATTCTTTGCAAAAAGTTGTACACCCCAACACAACCGTCGTATCCCACTGCTGATGAGATACTGTCAAGAGTGTTAAGTGTCACTCAATACGATCGTGCGCTCTTTATCTACATCAAAACAGAGTTACTAGTATCATCCTCAATCGCAAGCAAGGAGCTTTTTCAGTGGTTTTTATTAAGGAGCTTTTGGGATTTGAAGCTTTTGAGAGCACATTTTAAGAAGATGAGTATGATGAGTGTTGTCACATTGCTTTTCAACTTAAAAAAAAACGTGAATATTATCTTACCGCTTGGTGTTGTGGGAAAAGGTAAATTGAATATTGTTTTCAGTCGTTTTGAATCGGCAGACGGTAGCCCTACGCGTTTTTTACTATCATTTGCGGCGATTTATAATGTAAGCTACGGAATCCCTGTGAGAGCTTTACAAGGCGACACACTTATGCATGGCAATGCAACCAGAATGAGAGACAAACGTCCTATCTTCCCTGTACTGACAATTTTTGTTGGACAGAGTATAGTGCCTGTTGCTGTTGCACACTTAAAATCCTCCAAGAAAATATCTTCTCATGAAAATTTCTTCTCATTTCGGCCGTTCGGACTTTGGTGAATATTTTAGGTCCCTTCCATTTTAGACTGCAACACGCACACAAGAATGGTTGATACTTGTAAGCTTCTATGATCTTGTTTGTCACATAGACTTTTCAACATGTTGATCCAACAAAATGGGGCAACCGCACACACAGCACAAGCCACAATGGATATTGTGAGAGAAGTTTTTACTAGTCGCGTAGTATCCCGTTTTGGCGACTTGGCTTGGCCAGCAAGTTCGCACAATTATTTAAGCATTCCAGACTTTTTTTTTGAACTAATTAAGTTCTCGGGCTTATGCCAACAAGATTCAGATAATTGAAGTCTTTAAGTAAGAACAAAAGGCGAACACTTATTTTCACAAATCTTACAGAAAGTCATGGAAAATGCAACAAAACAGGCCCAAATGTGTATCAACACTAGCGGCACCCCCCTTAACAGAGAAAATTGTGGAAAGGTTCAAATAAAAATGTCCATCACTCAAAATCGTTTTTTATATAACTAGTAAAACAGTTATATAAAACAAAATTGGATAATAAATTTTGCGCCACCTTGTATCAAGAGGGTCTGTTGTTCAAGAGAGAGCTTTGCCACTCAATTGCCTTATTAGTTCTCCTCCGAACATTCTTTGTGTCCACACAACCTGATGCAAATACTCATAATCATAACCAAGACTTTGCTCGTCTCTTTGAACATCTTGGAAGTATCAACTACAGCACCTTAATCAGGCTTAATTTAAAATTTAGCTATCTTCACTTCGTCAAAATCGGATGACCGAAATTGTTGCTCTACGTCCTAGCCTATAGATTAAAAGATTAATTTCTGTAAACTGTATAACTGCAACAGAACTAAATTCCGTAGTTATACAGATTAACTGCTGAATTTAGTTCAGTTGCAGTATACAGTTTGCAGAAATGATTTTTCCCAATTCTCAGCACAGCCTGTGATTCTTCTACGATGTTCCCTTGATCGTTGCTGTAGACTACGGATTCTTTTTACCTTTTCGAAAATGATCCTAACTTCATTCCTCCAATGAAATATCTCTATTTCCTCTATCAATCGTACGCTTTGGTTGGACCTGATATTTCTTTCTGAGAAGCTGGTGTTATTCTATAATCCCCTGTTTGTAGAGCTCTTCTCTTTCTTCTTTGAAGCTTCACTTTATATGTCTCTTGTCTGCTGCATTTGCTTGCCGAAATCATTAAACCATGAGTTTCGTTATGATGGTCGTATTGAAGGTGTCCTAGGAGACATCTCTAATAGCTTTTTAAAACATTTTCTACTGAATCTCAATACTTGGCGGTACGAAAATAAGACTTCTTGAGAGGTTATTATAGACTCAACTGGCAAAGAACCTAACAATCTTTTGCTGTCACGGGTCGAATTTCTTCTGGCTTTGATAGAAGTAGCTTGATATCCACGAGGTAGTGGTCCTAGGCAGTGTTTTCTCTACGGAACGTTCGGAAATCCTTGATACTCGAGGAGTGCTTTGCGCCTATGGGAATGGATGTGGGAACTGCGCGCTATCAAAATGTTTCGCCCACAAGAAAGCCAATCTACCTGAGTTCTTTATCGGAGGCAGGATCTCACTAGATTGATTTAATTTTTATAGCCACTACTTACTTACTTACTTAGGTCCTCGGACCTATTACGTCCGTGTGGTTCCCCTTGCGGGGCATAGGGACTCCACTACTCCTACGCGCCATCATGTACGGTTTCTGGAGATGTACCTCAGCTCTCTCCAACTCTTCCCCAGTTGTGCTGAGTCCTCTTCGACAGTTCTTCGCCAAGTACTTCTAGGTCGGCTCACTCCTCTGCCTCGCTGCGTGAGAGGGTTCCATTGCATCGCTTGACTCGCAATGCGCTCATGGTCCAATCCACTGCCCCTTACGTTTTCGCATTATAGAGTCGATGGGTTCCTGACCTATCCTCGCATGAAGTTCATCATTGGATTTACGGTTAGGCCAGAAAATCCGCAAGATGTTTCGCAGACATCTATTCACGAACGTTTGCAGCTTTCCTGGACAGTGGGTGTTACTTTCCAAGTGCTGCATCCATAAAGAAGCACGGATTATAGGGTTGTTTCTCCATGTTTTGCTTTTCCGATTCAGTAGACACAATACTCCCAAGGTATTGAAAACTCTCTACCGTCCCTACTGGTTGTCCAGAAATATCTATTTGAGTAGATGAGGAAATTCCAATGCTGATCCTTTTAGTTTTTGCCGTATTTATCTTAAGCCCGACGGTTTCGGCTTCTCTCTCCACCCTTGTTGTCATTTAATGGAGATCCATGATCCTATGAGAGAGTAAGCACACGTCATCCGCGTAGTCCAGATGTTTCTGGTGTGATAGCAGATTCCACTGAATTCCTCCATTTAAAGTAGACAAAGCTGCATGCAGCAAATCACTTATTACCAACAGGAACAGTATTGGTTACAGTATACAACCCTGACACCACTTTGGATTTCAAACTCCTCTGATAACCTTCCTTTATGCAGAACGTGATATTTGGATCCTTCATATGTAGCCTTGATAATAGCGATCAATTTATCCTGGATGCCCCTCCTGTTTGCGCAAGGCAAGCCAAATAAATTCTCTATTGACACTGTCAAACGCCTTTTCGAAATCGATGAACAGCAGAAGAAGTGGTGATCGATATTCAACGCACTGTTCGATGATGATCCGCAAGGCGTTGATGTGATCCACGCAGGAAGATTCAGTGCGGAAACCTGCTTGTTTATAGCCACTAGAAGTGTTTTTTTTTTTCAAACAATGACCGAGAATCTAATAGTTAATCTTGACGTACATAATTTTAATTTAATCGAAATATTTACGTTTTCTTAATTATTTGTCTTACGTTTGCTTTTTCTTTCGAATCATTACGAAAAACTGAGCAAGCAATCAAAAACACAAAATCAGCTAAAGAGACAAATTTAAATTCGCCTGAACTATTGATTACCCCCGAAAATCTATGGTCCTTTTCGAAAACGTCAAATCAACGTGAGATTGATCGTCAAATGATCGTCATTTTTTGACGCATATATTGTTATAGTCAAATATAGAATTGTCCTGCCTACACTAAATCTGTTTAATCAACGTCAGTCAATTTTCTTGTACACTCATTTGACTTTTACGAACACGCGCTCTGGCTTATCGATATTTTTATCGTGAACTTGATTTTTTACTGCTGAGATTCTTCGGAAATGGTACTGTCGAGCGTATGAACTAAGCAAACTGTATTTTCGAAAATAATGCTCTTACATAGATATTTTTGTTTTTAGTTTTCGAATAGTTGACTTTTAAGAACATTTTGCAATTACATTTTTGACGCAAGTAACGCAACGTTTTCGAAAACGGCCTTTAAATTTTTGGCCAACCAATACTTTCGCTACACATCCTTCAAGCTCACATAACAAGCAAATTTTGTTTTTGAGAGAAAATGAAAAAATGTTATTGCTCAATCACACCAAAAACCTTGATCTTGACTCCAATAAATATTTGAGGTTAAAATTTTAACATATATCTATATAATTTCTTTTTTTGGGAATCGAATAATTAACATTTTATACAAACACCTTTTCACTTTTGTTTTCTTAAGTTAGATAACATTTTTCTATCAACCTGTTAATTGTCTTTAGTTGGTAGTTCAACTTTTTCCGAGAAAAAGTTTGCCTCTTTTCTGTAATATGCAATGAAAGCATTCAGCCAAATACAGTAGCATTGGGTGGATGACTCGTTGGTAACTTTGAAAATATTATGAAGCCACATCTCGTGGGAGTAATGCACTCTGATCAAATTCCACTCGCTTACCTTTACCGTTTTACAAAGCGTCCATTGATCTGCTGAACGATGTATGCGTACCAGCTCAATTCCATATTTATATAACGTGTGTGTATGGCTCTTTTTATGAAAGCCTGTTTCCTGTCCCGGCTTTTAAAAAGGTATCTGTTTTGTATCTTTTTGTTTGTCTGACGTTGGTTATCACTGCGTCATAGCAATAAGAGAAAAACTTGAAATATTTTTGTGTCCAAAAATCTGGCCGAGTTAAAAATTCCCTAGCAGCTGCTTGTGTTTGTATTTATCGTGGTGCGAGTCCTTCTATTTTCAGCAATGACAGTGAAAATTCAATTTTTGGCATCGTAAGAGATAAATTCAATTTAAACGAAACACAGAGAGTTTTACTCAAATAGATATGAAGGCAGAAGGTTGCCTTTGTCGGTGTTATTACTTTTATTTCCAAGGGAGCTCGAAGGGGTTGTAACCTTTGTTTTTCAGTCACGTCATGTTGGTAAATAATTGAAATAAAGTCGACCCAGACATAAAACGAAGCAGGTGTGTTTCGAAGATTGATGTTTAAAATTCTTCGACGTGATACGTGTGACATAAGGTTGGTTTTGGTGTATGAGTATGAGTGTTGGTGACTTTATTTTCAGTTTGGGATTGAGGTTAAAAATTGAATTATTGAAGAAGTTTCTTTAACTTTAAGAAAGGATTGTTATGTTCTTTCGAATCTTGTTTTAAAGTTTGTAACTCAATTTGAAGTTTAAAGTTCATATGTTGTGCTTTGCTTAGGACTTCTTACAAGAATTTTTCAGAAGGGTGAGGTATTTGACAGTTTGTATAAGAATTCAGGTATTGGGCCTTGTGAATAAAAAAAAAGCTAAAGCTGAAACTTGGATTTTTAAGTAAAAGCTTGATTTTTAGTGAATAAAAATAAGCTTAAGCTAGCTAGTTAAAGATGTTTTCTAGTAATAGCTATTTAAAAATAGCTAAAGCTAAATTCATTTAGTTTTAGCTTGTTTTCCTAGCTTAAGCTTCAATTTGTGTGAATAAAAATAGCTTAAACTAGAATATTAAAGTTAAAGCTACAAAAATTTCAAGATTTTTTCGACCTGTCTAGAAAGCTTTGACTAGGTCTTATTTTTAGTATTAACTTGTGCGAGTTGTTAATTAAACATAAGGGAATATCTCAAAAAATAGGACTGTGAACGTATAGACCCAGAAACTGACATACGAAATGTTAAAAAAATTTTTTAGCCGAAACCAATAGTCGCCTTGTAGAACAGATAACAAATTGAGGCAAAAAAACCTTCCTTTCGGTCATACATGTACCAGTTTTAGCTAAAGCTAACTAGCCGAAACATGTGAATAAAAAAACGAACACCTTAAATTACGAAGCTTAAGCTAGAATTTTCCAGCATAAGCTATTTAGCGTTATCATTTTTTTATTCACATAAAACAAAGCTTAAGCTAGTACTGTCTAGCTTTAGCTGCTAGTAAAAGCTATGACTAGTTGGATTTAGCTTCCTCCAAAAAAAGCTTTAACTTTTTTTTTATTCACAAGACCCATTGACTAGTGTTTTGAACATTTTGTTTAGGAATTAATTATAGGTATTAAATTTTAAAATGAAATTAAATAAAACAAACACCTTCCTATAAAAACATTTTTTAAAGAGTAAAAAATCTAATTTAATTGTTTGAGTTAAAAAGGAAATATTAAAATGCTTTTTTTTTTTTTTCATTTCTTTGGACTTACAAAAATTTGAACCATGGCGTTAGAGACACTGGGAATGGCCCTGGTGCTGGTACCGATGCTAAGTTTAAAAATCTAAACATTTGTATTGGAAAATTTAAGTACATTTCTGGTAGCACGCGCACAGGATTGGTTGAGAGTCGTAGGTTACTAGGCTTATGCTCTGTATAAGCTGTCATGGCCTTTTATTTATTTATTTTTAAATTCTGAAATACATAAGCATCTTCGTGACACCCAGTTGTGTATTTTATTTTAAATTAATTTGCCAATTTTCGGTTGGTAATCCTAATCAGCAATCAAAAAAGGCCAAACACAATTTAAAAAAAAATCTAAGGAATTTTTGGTCTTTATTTAAGAGTGTAAAAATAGAGTCAATCGTGAATATATTTTATAATGGACATTTTTTTAGAACCGAAGAACTTTAAATTTGCAAAGCTGTTTTCTGTGATGCGGATATGAAAGTTCTCGGTTATTTTGAAGTTGGTGTGGTTGGGTTTTCGCAATTCATCATGCACAGACTCACGCCACACATTGGCGCATATTGACTTTTTTTGTTGCAAAAATCATAGTTTGACAACTTTTTATCGAATTTAGCTATATACTTCAAGTTACCGCAATTGTCAGCTAATAGGTTACATTTATTTTTTACACCTGTGATGAATTCTTTTTCTGTATGCTTTTTATAGAAAAAAAAATTTCAACAGTGATATAATTTTTTTACTGAATAAAAGAACTTTTAAATTTTATTTTTATATTAATTTTTTAATGAGAACTTATCAATAAAACTCAAAATTAATACTTTTGTTATATCATATTCATGTATTTGTAGAAAAAAAAAACAAAAACCCACAAAGATTGATAAGAAGAAAACAAAAAGCTGAATCTAAAACTTGGATTTTTAAGTAAAAGCTGGATTTTTAGTGAATAAGAATAAGCTTAAGCTAGCTTGTTAAAGATGTTTTCTGGTAATAGCTATTTTAAAATAGCCAACGCTAAGTTCATTTAGTTTTAGCTTGTTTTTTAAGCCTAAGCTTCAATTTGTGTTAGTAAAAATAGCTTAAACTAGAATATTTTAGTTAAAGCTACAAAAATTTCAAGATTTGTTCGACCTGTCTAGAAAGCCTTAACTAGGTCTTATTTTTAGTATTCTTTAGCTCAAAAATGAGACAAACGCGCAGAGACAGATAGACGATATGACAAAAACATTTTTTACCTGAAACCAATACTTGCCCTATAGAACAGATAACAAATTGCTTGATTACGAGTAATTGGGTCTTGTGAATAAAAAAAAAGTTAAAGCTTTTTTTGGAGGAAGCTAAAGCCAACTAGTCATAGCTCTTACTAGCAGCTAAAGCTAGACAGTACTAGCTTAAGCTTTGTTTTATGTGAATAAAAAAATGATAACGCTAAATAGCTTATGCTGGAAAATTCTAGCTTAAGCTTCGTAATTTAAGGTGTTCGTTTTTTTATTCACATGTTTCGGCTAGTTAGCTTTAGCTAAAACTGGTACATGCATGACCGAAAGGAAGGTTTTTTTGCCTCAATTTGTTATCTGTTCTACAGGGCAACTATTGGGTTTCGGCTGAAAAATGTTTTTAACATTTCGTATGTCAGTTTCTGGGTCTATACGTTCACAGTCCTATTTTTTGAGATATTCCCTTATGTTTAATTAACAACTCGCACAAGTTAATACTGAAAATAAGAACTAGTCAAAGCTTTCTAGACAGGTCGAAAAAATCTTGAAATTTTTGTAGCTTTAACTATAATATTCTAGTTTAAGCTATTTTTATTCACACAAATTGAAGCTTAAGCTAGGAAAACAAGCTAAAACTAAATGAATTTAGCTTTAGCTATTTTAAAATAGCTATTACTAGAAAACATCTTTAACTAGTTAGCTTAAGCTTATTTTTATTCACTAAAAATCAAGCTTTTACTTAAAAATCCAAGTTTCAGCTTTAGCTTTTTTTTTATTCACAAGGCCCATTGCTTGAAGCTGATTAAATTTTCTCTTAAATGTCTTAAATATGTTAAAAAAAAACTAATCGGGGCAGTTTTGAACATGTTCAAAAGTACCCCAACACGCTTTTTCAAATATGCCCCAACTGTTTCAGTGACACAAAATTTATTATCAAAGGGCACGGTAGTGCCCAGCCAAGTTCTGGCACTACACCCTTTTTACAAGAACAAACTCAGGGGACTTTTGACCCCTCCCTATCTTCAGTACCAATGAAGTCAGAAACTTGAAATTCCTAATATTTGCTAAGCTAGTCAAGTACAGGCGCCTCACCAAATTTCAATTTTCTATTATAAGCGGTTCCTGAGATATAAGGCCTCAAAAATCACAAAAACCGTAACTGACTGACTGACTGACTGACTGACTGACAGATCATCAAAATTATGGAGCACTTCCCGACATCGTAGAATCTTGTAATTTTGCACAACGGTAGGTCTTGTCATGCAAGTAGAGGAAAAAATTTGAGATTTTCCATTCAGGGGGCGTGGTATCCGCCCACTTTCTCCGAATTGGTGTTGGTTGAATGGAGCACTTCCGACTGCTGTAAAACGATGAAATTTGGTAGAACGGTAGGGCTCAAAATACATATAAAGGACCAAAAATAAAAATTGAGGTTTTCCATTCAGGGGACGTGGTATCCGCCCACTTTCTCCAAATTGGTGTTGGTTGAATGGAGCACTTTCGACTACTGTAAAACGATGAAATTTAGTAAAGTGGTAGGACTTAAAATGCATAAAAAGAAAAAAATATAAAATTTGAAATTTTCCATTCAGGGGCGTGGTATCCGCCCACTTCCCCAGAACTGATGTAAATTATACATGGCGCACTTCCGATTGCAGTAGAACAATGAAATTTGGTAGAACGGTAGGGCTCAAATTGCATATAAAGGACCAAAAATAAAAATTGTGGTTCTCCATTCGGGGGGCGTGGTATCCACCCACTTTCTGAGAAAATGTTTAATTTATATGGAGCACTTCTGATTGCCGTAATTAAGGTAGGTATGTTAGTGTTAGGTATCTTGCCAGGACAAGAAGAAGTAATTGAAGCGCAAATCAAAACAACCAATAACAAAAAGAAAATATACCAAAAGAAATAGGAAGCTTTAAACTAAGTTGAGTACACCCTTCTATCTTTCCGTATCTTTCGAGATTTTGACATGGCAAAATATTAAAATCTTTGGAAAAAGGAGTGAGATCAGACCAAAAACATAAATGTTAAAAAAAGAGCCAAGTTCTTCTATACAAAAACCTTTGTGTACCAAGTCAGCCGTGAAAAGTACTGAGATCTAAAAGTACGCCAAGTTCTTACTTCATGAAGGTTTAATACCGAATATTTAAAGTAGAATAATATTGAAACAGCTACAATGTAATAGTCAAATTTTATTATTTAATGAATACTGACTAAAATTTGATGGGCTTACTTGGCAATTTTTTTTTTATGCCCAAATTCGAAGGCTTTAAAAACTTGACAAGTGAACCCATCAAATTTTAGTCAGTAATCATTAAATAATAAAATTTCTCTATTACATTGTAGGGTGGCCGTGGCGCGATGGATGTGTGCTCGCCTGTGAATCTATGCCGTCGTCTATGTCGTTTTAATTAAATTAAAAACCTTCTAAAATTTTCATCAATGGGTTGCTGGTTTACTCATTACATGTTGTTTCAGGCATAACACTAACGACATGTACATAATTGAGTTAAACTAGTATGCCCAACAAGGATGAACACGAATAAAATAATGTGAATTATAAGCGACATAGAAATAAGACACGGCATTCTCCGCTTTAGTTCAGCCGCCATCCCTGGAGATAAAATATCTGAGACAACAACCTTCAGTCTCAGAACATCGTTGCCACACATCTTTCCTATCCTTCTTTCTCTTCCTTAACTTCACGCCCGCGCTGTGTTCAAACATTTAAAGGGTAATCATAATCCCTTGAGCGCGTGTAGATTATAAAAAAAAAAAAAGCTGTTTCAATATTATTCTATTCTTTAAATATTTGATATTAAACCTTCATGAAGTAAGAACTTGGCGTACTTTTAGATCTCACTACTTTTCACGGCTGACTTGTTACAGAAAGGTTTTTGTATAGAAGAACTTGGCTCTTTTTTTAACATTTATGTTTTTGGTCTTTTACACTTTATCGAAAATCTTACGTAAGGATACAATGGACCTCCAAATTAAGCCATGTACATACGCACGAGCCTGGGTAGCCACTAGCCTGAAATTATATTCAAACAATTATGACAAAAAAAATGTGGCTTCAAAGAGGATAAAAAATATACCTACATATAATAAGTAATGAGGGTTTTTCAATTGGCCTGTGGCGACCATGCTCTTTTGGTGACATCTGTTTTTTACTATTCAGTTACTAATGCCAAATCACCATGGCATGTTACACGTTTGAACAGCCCGTCCACATGATAAAACTTTATTATCAAAATGAGAGTTTCTTATTGCAAGCGTTGCGCCCATTTTCGGTAGACGTAATGGTCCTTCAAAGTACATTCTTGAACTTGAGTTTTGTTTGGCCAAATTTGAAACAAGCATTTCGTTAATCAATGAGAAAACCTTCGGACGTCAAGAGAAGGCCAGATAAGCTAAGAACAAGTCGCAGGTCTTTGCGAATAAACCAATCGGTTTTCGCCTTAAGGTGCACATGAGACAGGCCATCGCTCAAATTCGGCCGGATCTATGCGGAAGAGACATTAAAAATTGTACCACTTGGATCCGTGTCACCTTTAGAAGCCAAGTGCGCATTTCAACGATGTTATATTCCATACATAATGGTATACACTGGCCTTTCAAATAAAGGAAGAATGTTGTTAATACCTAACACACAGATTGTTTTATTCCACTTCATTTCAAAACTTTCCCGGCCTTGTTAAAAAAAAACCTTTATACCTATTTAATAAGAATTTCCTGCTGGTAAATGAGTGTCCAAATAGGTCAGAGTAAGTGGAAGAATATTTTTATTAAGCAAATTGAATTCCTATCGAATGTTTTTTATTTCTTTTATAATTTTTAGTTTTTTTTTTTATTTATGGAATTAAAAATAAAGTATACCAAGAAATAAGAAAATTACACTGAAATCTGAAATTGATATTGAACTTAGATTAAGGTAGGTACTAGTACGGTCTAGAATGCCAAAAAAACGCACGATTTTTGGGAATTTTTTTCTCGGAAACCTTATTAGGTAATAACATAATTTTTTTTAAATAATGAATAGGTATATACATATGCGTCAAGAGTACAAAAAAAAATTGTTTTTTTTTTTTAATTTTCGAATTTTGGCCGAACTATAGAGGGCACAAACGTTGGCTCATCAAAAATTATTAAAAAAAAAATATGTTATTATCTAATAAGGTTTCCGAGAAAAAAATTCCCAAAAATCGTGCGTTTTTGGCATTCTAGACCGTCATAGTACCTTAATTTAAAATGTTTGCTCATCATTGTAAGAAGTTTTCCCCACGATTGTATTTCCAGGTTGTAAGAAAATATGATGGTTCATTTATACCGTATAGGTAGTCCATAAAAATAGATCTTATTTTACTTCAAATGCAGTGGATCTGGGAAAGAACAACAATTAGAAGGCACTGATTTGTGCAACTTTATTTACAAAAGTCCCTTGATTTGTGTTCCCGTTCCTGCATTTCTAACAATGCAATTTTCTATTAAAACATATGTGAACGTGTACGTATAAGCATACCTTCATATCGTTGTCTTCATACTCGTATATACATAAAACGTGCTTTCATCAGAAATAAAAATACACCAGCATACATTTGTTTCCTTCAACAAGAACCCAGAATCAATAACAATTCCTAATATTCCTAGTACAACATTCTCGTACACGCCATAAAAATAATCAATTTAATTGGTACCATTGTCGTTCGTTGCTTTTATACTTACATTTTATGGGAAACATGATCCTTTCTAACTTCTACACTAATTTCGCATTCTATTGATATTTCTCCCCCATTACGCATTCATGAAAACCATAAGGGTGGCTTGCAACTATATGTAGGGCAATGTTTCAATACTGTTGCAGATTGGTTCGAAACCCAATTTAGTCTTCCTTACACATAATTATGTGTTTCATTTGTGCGTTGTGAACTTAACAAATTGAACCTCTCTTCGATCAAAAAACGGGTTTAATTACATTGCCAAGTCATATGAACCGTGAAATTCTAAACCTGATTTAATATTACAAAAGAGAACTTATCCTTGAACAGCACAGTATCTCTCCTGCCACCTTGTCGTGTCGTGTACATCCGCACGTCATCGGGCGTCATTTGTCCATATTTGCCCTGCTTCTTATGTTTACAACCAGAGAGGAAGCAACCGCATGTACATCCTTTTCTCAATGTCAGTGATGCATCCCTATTCTTTGTGCCTTCATATGTATACACCTACCAACAAAATGTCACTGCATCGTTATTAATACATCCGTTTGACTATTTCCTTTTCAGATACACTACGCGCATAAGAACAAAGCCCTGTGAACAAAAAGTAAAAATAAATACACAGTTCGTGCAAAATTCAAAGGAAACGATCACGTATTCCTGCACACACCAAAGCGACGACGACGACGACGACGGGAGAGCCAACAACGACGTACAGAACGTACAAAAAATAACAACAACAATTACCAGGGCAAAAATTCCGCTTTGTAAATGACGGTGAAAATTGCAAACCTCCTGACACCTCCGCCGACGTCCATTGCAACCGCAACCCTAACCACAAACGCCGACAGCCACCACTACTATCTAAAACCGTACGACCACTTTAGCAAGACAACATTTGATACCTTCACGATGCCGTTCGCCAGCGCCACGTCCATAATGACAAATCGAGACCATCCCTTTAATCAGTCCACCCAATCGACACGACCCCTGCTAGCCGACCGGAAGCCCCCACAATTGCTTGGCAAAAAGAAATTCAACAATGGCCGTGCGACTAACGGCCAACAGCAACAACACCAGCAACAACGTGAGAGCGGTGTCAAAGTTCAGGGCATCAATGACTTTGACATCATATCACAGCAATATAAGTACCTCAACAGTCATCACCTGGGCTACCCGTACGGGAGTCCCCCATCACCCACAGCTAATTCAAGTGACTTTGTGTTCTCCGATACGACAACAACGACGACGACGACGGCGAAGATGATGAGTGGTGGGGGTGGAGGTGGAGTTGGAGGTGTGTTGGCGCCTTCATTGCGACAACCATTGTTCGAGAACGGCAGCTCACCTGCTACAAGGACCTACGATAGCAATTACTACTGCAACACATCGCGCTTTGAAGACGACTTCTGTTGTCGACGGAATGATCTGTTCGATAGCATACAAGGTCCCTTTGTAGCTGGACAAACAAACAACAACAACGACATGAGAATGGAAGGTGGGGCCAGCGACGATGGTGGAATTATTCCGAACAGCAATGGCGGACCATTCATATTCGGGGTACATCATAGAGCGCCACCAGGCGGCAGAGATTTTCTCGATAGCACAGCTGTGATAAGCGAAAAGGATGCGACATACTCAATGGAAAAAGGACAGAAGTCAATGGTGAGTTATATTTTTTTTTTAAAGTTCGTATACCTACCTACATAAAGAATCTTAAATTTGCTTGATTGATACCGAAGGGTAGTAGACAGGCCTGCACAAAAGAGTTCCAACAAAAACCAAAGGGGATTTTTTTTTTTATTTTTCTTCTGTGAATTTTTGAATGATAATTGAAAAGATTGTGTTTAATATAGGATTCAAATTTTGCTAAGGAATTCTGGGAGTGAAAAGCAAAATAAAATAAAACCGCAGCTAATTCTGAGAAGATAATACTTATTTGCAAAGGTAAGGTAACACAAATAGGTACTTAGCTAAAAAACTCCGAATTACCCATTACTCTGTGTCATATTGTAATTAGAAAATCATTTTTAATGGGTAATTAAATTTTGAATTACACATTACGAATTTAATGGATAATTAAATATTTTGTAATTTAATATACAAAATTAATGGATGATTGAATTAATTTGAGTGAAATTGTTCGTTCTACCCTTAATGTGATTAAAAGAGTGAGAGCTTTAGGGAAGGATTTAATTGGAGCTATCGACGAACATTAGTTTTGAAGTTAGTGAAAATAGAGTAGGGCAAGACATTCCACATTTACCGGGTACGGTTACAGAACTAATCTCTACACTTGACAGCATGTCCGGAGTTGGACTCAAGGCTCAAGGGTAAACCGATGGGCATTCTCTGAATTTACCGGTTGAATTGTTTTAAGGGAGGAATGCAAGTGGCCATTTCACTAGAAGATTGTTAATAAAAATAACGGTAAAATAATGAAAAACCACCACCAAATTTATTTTATTTTTAGAATGTGCAAATATAGGGTCAAATGGGGTAACTGTGTATTAGAGTAGTTGTAAGAAAACCGATATATTCTCGTTAATCTGACGGATCAAAAACATCATCTGTCAATTGAATATGAAGTTGAAATTTTACGTTGATATGAGTCTATATTTTTCATATTTCTGAACTTTTTGAGTTTTTTAAAGATATTGCACGTAAAAGTAAGTGAAACGTTTTTCAGCAATACTTTGAAAAGATGTTGTGTTTTTATTCCAATATGATATGAAATCAAACACTCGACAAAAAATTTCACGAAGCAGGTGCATAAGTTTGCCTAGCAGTGTGCACATTCGCACTTTAAATCAAAAATTAGTTTTTGCAGACTAGCCCCATGACTCTTGAGAAGAAGTGATAAATACTCCAAGAATATCTCCTGTGGTAAAAAATGCTTCTCATCTTAGCCGTTTGAACTTGACAAACAATTTTGAGGAATGGTTGTTAGTTTCAAGTCATTAATCAATTCAACAAGAATTGTAACTTCAGGGAAGATTGGAATTTGAATCATCTCAATTTGGTTGCAGCGTATGGCATGAGTCTATCGCATTTAAAAGTTGCAGTTCCTAAGGATATTCTCAGTAAGCGTTATCCCTTTTTAGTATGATAGAAGAACACACTGCACTGATTTATAAACAATTCATTTAACAATATAAGCAAACAGTTTAAAATAACGACCAATTTTTCCTTGCATTCTAAAAGCTTTTAAAAAAGCATTAGCTCTGTAAGCTCTTGCACACAAACCATAGAGAAAAGAGTAGTTTTGGCATTAGCTTAGCAATTGGAACTCTAACTTTGTGTGTATATGTACTTTTAATAAGCCTAACAACAGGCGATTTCTTATAACAGACAGGTATTAAGATCACTTAAGTAAAAAAATTACAACAACAATGCCGGGGCAGGCTTGTGGTCTTAATATGTATTAAGACACATTTTTCTCATGCAGTGCCTTGGAAAATAGATAGGTCCCACTGATTAAAAAAACACTTTCTTAATAGCCCGGTATTTGGAATCTTTGTTGGACATTATGTATGTGTATCTATGAAATATATGTTTTTTTTTTTACACGCGCTCAAGGGATTATGATTACCCTTTAAATGTTTCAACACAGCGCGGGCGTGAAGTTAAGGGAGATAAAGAAGGACAGGAAAGATGTGTGGCACGATGTTCTGAGGCTGAAGGTAGTTGTCTTTTTTTTTTCGTCTCCAGGGATGGCGGCTGAACTAGTGCGGAGAAATGCTATGTCTTATTTCTATGTCCCTTATAATTCGCATTATTTTATTCGTTTTTCATCTTTGATGGGCATACTAGTATTACTCAATCACATGTTGTTAGTGTTATGCTTGAATAACATGCAATGAGCAAAACCAGCAACCCATTGATGACAACTTTTTTATAAGGTTTTAATGGAATTTAAGACGACATAGACGACAGCAGGGATCGAACCTGTGATCATGAGGTTGACAAGCGAGCACAAAACCATCGTGCTACGGCCACCCCCAAATATATGTTCGGGTTTTCTAACAGTCACTGTGCCTCTAATTAATTTTTGTTTTATAAATTTTGTATATCGATATGTACTTATACAAGTAAAAACACAATCTTAAACATTTTTAAAAATTAAAATTTAAAGATATTATGCTATATCATATGTATTATATTATTATCGTGAGTTTCGTTTAAAAATTAAATTCCGAAAGAATCATCCCGGATTTTAAAATAATGATTTTGATTTTTTTTTAATTTAATTTTTTTTTTTAAATTTAGATTTACAATATTTTAAGCATACATAATTTACTTTAAATAGCTTCCAAATAGTGGGAATGTACAAAATCAAAAGTTTTAATTTGGGAGGAACTTTTATTAAAAGCTTTTTTAAAATAGTTTTCTATTAGAAGGTACATAGATATTAAATCAAAATCAAAAACCTCTATATACCAAAATATTCACAAATTCGAATCATTCTTTTTTTTTTTTAATATTGATCTTTCACAAAGGAATACTATTTATATTAAAGAATTACAAATATTTGTAATATTTTTTTTTTAAGGTTTGGCCGAAAAAATAGGTATATTTAATACTCTCTCGTAACATCTCCATGCAATTATTTTTAATATGGTAGAGTTTCTCTCTAATGTTGAAACTGATATTTTTAGAGCTTGTGAATAGTTAACAAAATGTTTGCATTATCCAAAACTTTTTTATTGCAGTCTTCAAAAACTGTATTTCAATTTGTATTCAGGATTGTATTAAGAAATTCCATATATTTTCGTTCAAATTCAGAAACAGAAGGGGCAAAGAAGAAAATATGGATTTTTTTTAGAATTTTTAGAAAAATGTCAACGTAAATATTGTAGTTTATACAGTCCTCAAAAAAAAAAGAATTTAAACTTTTCTTGTAGGATGGATAGATTTAACGATAAACTTACAATATCAGTTTTTATATCATAATGTATTGCACACTTGAAAAACAATTATATAAATTATGTAGATACTCAAACCCATTCCCTGGATCTATGAACGGTCTTCAAAATCTGTTGTTCTTGAACGAATAAAAAGTGGTGCAATTTTTGAAAACCAAATTTGGTAAGGAACAATTTGTGCCTTCACATTTCCTTAGAGAAAAAAAATTATCAAATATTTTTAAGAAGCTTACAAAAAAACTTAATTTTTGAATCCCACAAAATCAGAAGCAGTGTTTCATATATTAATGGTTTAAAATGTCAAAAAAGAACTCTACACAAAAATCCAGACTTGTCGTAATTTTTTCCAGGTCAAATTGTTCTTTCACTGAATTATTGACATCATAAGTGCAGTATCAAACAGAGATTATTTGGAAATCGAAAAGAATTAGGGTAAATAAATTCGTTTCTATAGAAAAGCTTCCACTACAATAATACAAAATTCTTTCTCCACATATGTACTTATGTCAATTAAACTTTAAAAACAATGGAAAATTTTTGGTAAGATTCATTTGTTACTAAAAAGAGAACGATTTCATGAAAAACCTTAGTAGGAAAACGCTAGATGTGTGTAAATTTAAATCTTAGTGATCCATTAAAAAAAAAAATAAAAAAAAAACTATCCCTATCAAATAGTTTTCCATTAAGCGTTTTATATCTTTAAGTTTGAATATATTTATAATTGAATTTAAATTTTGTATAAATTTAATGGAAGGAATGAGTGTATGGAGTATAATATCATTTAAAGTCTATAGCGACTTTTCTGGGTAGCGCGCATCTGAAAAGTTCAATTTTTTATAACTCTGGCGCAGAAATTGGGCTGAATTTGGTCAAAGACATTGATAATGTTAGTTTTCAGGACAGTTGTAGTTTGTGTTTTATTGGCATAGACCTCTAAAGTGCGTTAAACCGTTTCGGAAATCGGTCGTGCAAAATGTCCATTGTGGCACAGGCGTTGTGCGGTAAGTAGCGGCGCCGTCACGGCGTCATGTCATCGGGGACTACATCATCCAACTCAAGCCAAAAAAATTGATTATCATGGACTCCATAGCGCTCACCTTTAACGATGATGACCTGGTACACGTCGACCTCAAAGAAGTATGGACCGATTATTCCGTCAGCCCAAAAATCCAAGTTAAACAGTGACTTTCTCTGGATGCACTATAATTTGGTGGATCTCCTGTAGATAGTGATCATCCCAATATTATTTGTTGACGAACCCATTCTTCCAAAAACGGACCTCTTCGCCGAATATGATTTCTCGGGTGCAATGTTGCTCAGGAGACAGAAGACTTTCATAAAACAATTTAATCATTTTCACATGCTATTACTCTTCACGTTGACTTTGTAAAGCAGACTTAATAATTGATATCATTGACAGATGTCAATATATGGCTTCAACCACCAATCAAAATTCAAAAATCCCTTTTGGAAAACCCTTTATTTCCAAAGTACATTCACATGTCCACAAATATTTAATAACACAAAGAATTATTAAATCGAGAAACAATTATATTCTGTCTTAATTAAATGAGTACATTTTAATAGCTCACGTGTACATAGAAAAAAAAATGAATTATTCAATTTGATTGTCGTGATTCACCTTAGCATTGTTTAACCACATTTCAAAAGCATTTGACTCATTTTTAAAGACCGTAGCAGTAGCTCCACAAAACATGCCTTTTTCCACCTGATTTAATTTCTCGCGTGCGTCATTATAAAAGGCGTCTTTGTATAGGAAATTCTATGTCAATGACTTTTACCCCTTTATTCGAAGTGTTTTGTTTTGTTTTCTTTTGAAAAAAAGCTATTTAAGTACTTTCTTTAACTCTTTCAATTAATCACTTACAAATTTCAAAATTGTGCCAGCGTCTTACTTTAATTTTCTTAAAAGCTTCCACTACAAAATAATTCCACTAAAATAAAAGCAATAACCTCCGAAATAATGTTGACCCTTTTCAAAGTGGATAAATCCCTTAGCGTATCCTTTTCCTTTCATGATGTGATTAATGACGAAGTTTCATTCACATTTCATGCATCAAACTTAATCAGATGAATGTCATCCTGCCACATATAACCATCCTTTAATGTCGTACACACGCATCAGAGGATACGTATCCGGATCCATCACCATAAGTGCTACACGATGCTTGGAGTAAACCCTTCAGAATACCTAATCCTTGTAATTAACCATAATGCCATCCAATTCATCCCGCTTAGTGTTCTACGAATTTAACAAGAAAAAAACAAGGAAAACCCAATATAAAATCGTAAGGAGTAGGTATCAAAATCAACGGACTCCACTTGTTTCAAAAAAAAAAAATCCCAACATGTCTTCCGTGAAGAAAACACATCCGCTTCCACATGAAGAAAATTGCTTTTCGTTTTCGTCGGAAGGAAATCCCAACGAAAAACCCTTTTTTTAGTGGTTTCTGCTCCTTGCAGTGGCTTCTTTCCGACGAGTTTTCCGATTGTAAAAGGATTCGTCATCCACCAAGAAAGTATAGTGGAAAAAAAAACAATTTTAAATTCGTTGCAAAACCCAACTAAGCGTTACACGTTGATGGGGCCAAATCTTCTTTCAGCAATCTCATCTTGTGGCATCCTTGCTCTTGCATCTTTGCTCTGGCACCCTTGCTCTTGGCTTCTAGCTGCTTCGTTGGCTTTCATTGCAGCTTTTGTGGGATATTTGTATATAATGACTATATGGCAGAGGCAAAACGCTAATTGCTGAGACTTTAATTCATCATTAGTCCTAGGTCTGGCACATGCAACGGGTGCTTGGCGTCGAAAATAGAGGGATACGTCACCAACAACACGCCCTCTTAACTCAAAGCACGTGGGGTATGAAAACTTACACCGCAAAACCACTTCCAACGGAACACAGTCCTCTCCTGCAAGAAATAAAATAAACTTTAAAAATGTGGAACATAAATTAAAAACGACTCAATGCAAATTATACACGAGATTTTATATTCCAACAACCTTTTGATTTTAATGCTGCGGAACTTTTTCGTGCGGAACTTTTTGGCTTCTTAATTTGACTAAGGATAAAGATTATACCGAATGTAAGACATTAAAGTGAGTACAATGTTTAATTGCGATGATTTTGAGAAGGAATCACACTTAGGAATTATCAGATGAGGAATTAAGATATAATTATGTAGATACTTTTGTAGGTATCAAAAGTTTGAATAGGTATATATGTAAGAGTTGAGAATTTGCTTTTGAATAAATTTGAGTTATGTTTACGCCTTGAGTTTTTGCAAATTTAAGTCATTTCTCACTTATAGACAACGAGAAAAAAAAAGTTGAAAAAATAGAGAGAAAAACATTCTGGAACGCATTTAAGTTGATTGCTCAAGGCTGCATCTTATTCATCTACATAAACAACTATCGAATATTAGATAATTGAAGAAGTCCCGATAGTTTTTTTTTAAGAAAGCATATTTTTCAAATGTTTGTTAATACTACAAACATATGTACATATACCATTATCTACAGAAGAAGAAAAGTTTTTATTTGAAGTGAATGCCTTGGTGATTTGAGTGCACGTCTGCAAGGATAATAAAAAATACCACGAACATAAAATGTTCAAGGCGTATTATAAATATGGAAAATTTCATTTGCTTCAAGCAACACTTTTGCTTGCTTAAGAAACCCAAATACTGCAACTATGTATACAAGTTCAACCTAGACTGTTGAAAACCACTGCAGTGGTGTACTTTCGTATTATCTTTGAAACAATGAAACTTTACCAACTTGGGAGCTTTGAATAGGTTATCGTCAAGATTCTTTTTAATAAACCCGAAACACATCTACCCGAGATCAAAATAGCAATGTCGAATTATGATCCCTATAATGTACGTTGGAATAATATCTCTCGCTCAACTCTGTAGACATGACGTGTAGTGGTCGTATTTTAAATAATGTACCGAGTACAATTTACAATCTCAGCGAGAACTGACTGAGTCAATAGTTATCTAGTGGGCCTATGTAAAATTTACTTATGTGCATCGAATACAGAGGATTTTTGTATTCAATAATAACTTTGTGCCAACTACAGTGAAGTAATACTTTGAAATTGCCAAAAAATGTTAAAGATTGAATTAATTATACTAAGGAACGTTCTGTGTACAAAGAATTATTATCGTCTGCCACCCAAATAGAAAACTGTATGTATTACAGGAAGTTTTGTTGTGAGTACATGAAACGTGAATCTATATCGTGTCGTCGTGTCTTGAGTACATACGATATTATACTCAAGATACAACAGAAACATGGTGAGATACGTAATGAGAACATACAAATTAACAATTCGGCGGCATTGCAAATAGAAAACACCGAGTATTGTAATGAATACAAACAGGCGATGATTGTTCCAAGTCAAAGTCCGTACTAACGGCTTTACCATTAATATTTGAGTGAAAAGAACTATTATGCAACCATACATGTTACGAACTTAATATTTAAGTTAACTTTAAATAATGAAACATTAATCTTATGTGTGGAACCTAAAAAATAAAATGTAGCAAGTTCACTTAATTCAATATTTATGTTTCATTTTACATAAATATTTAAGTTTTATCTAAAATTGATTATTAAATAAATTTGTAAAAGGGAACATTAAATAGGTTATTTTCAGAATAAAAGATAAAACAGCTGCGTGATAAGAAATGAATTTACGATAGAGACGACCAAATATGTAGCGAATACATGAACATAGGGACCAATTACATAATGTGTTGTGGCAACATAGAGACAGGAGTTATTTCCATGAATATGTAATGAGCACGTTACATGATCTCCTTACATAGATATCTATTACATTGATAACACAAATAAAATATGCAGGGTCTACAATGATATGTAGACTCATTGTATAAAAATGTAGTGAGTACATAGACGTTAAACTCATCACAATTATGTACTCAGTAAAGATAAATTACACACATTTATTTCATGAGTCCACAGAATTGTTAGCTCGAAGCATTATAGCTAAAAAATTTATGTCGTCAGTACAGATTTTATATTGTTATCAGTACATAAGTTATGAGTACAGAAATCTATGCAATGAACTATTTTATATGATCACTAAAAATAAGTCTATTTTACCCGCAGAACTACCTTTTTATTTCAATTCCTATTAATCAGAAAAAAACATGTTCAGTTTAAAATGTTAACAAGATCTAATTTAGAACAAAAAAAATAACATTGGAATGGCTCAGTACTAAAATTCCAACCGTCAAGCTTCTGTAATTTCTAACCTAGCGTTATCAAAGTCTTTTCTACTTCTTAATGAAAAACGAGCTTTACGAGCTTTGCAGCGACGTCGATCTGGTCGAAAATCTGAAAATACAGCGGCTGAGATGGCTTTGACACGTAGAGCGTATGGACATTGACGCACCATACCGACAAGTCTACGAATCTACTACTGATGGTTAGCGCGCTAAAGGAAGACCCCACTTAAGTGGTAAACCACCTCAACCGACTTGGAGTGCGTAACTTGAGGCAGCTAGCTAGGTCTATAAGCGCCATATTAAGTAAAAAAGTATAAGTAAGTAATGGAATCGCTGATCAATCATCAGTTCAAGAAATTTCTCGAAGATCGATAGCTTCTGTATGACCGGCAATACGGCTTTCGCAGCAATTTTTCCACCGGTGATCTGATGGCATATTTCACCAAAGAGTGGAATAGATCTTTACTTTGTTTTGAAGAAAGTAGGCTATTGCGCTTGTTATTTCAAAGGCTTTTGATAGAGCTTCACACGCACGATCTCTTATCGAAAATGCGTACTTTATGGTATCAATTAGATCCTTATTACTTGGAATAGAAAATACCTTCACATAGATGTTGTATTCGCCAGTTTCAAGTCTGATCCTCACAAAATAAATGCTGGTGTTCCCCAAGGTTCCGTTTTTTCTCTCGTCTTAAACTTCACTGTTTTGCTGACTACTCTACCCTCGGCTCAGTATGAAAATACTCGTTCTCAAATTCAGGTCCATGTCTTTCAAAAGTAGAATTCCAATGGTTTTTTTTATTATATGCACATTGGACTCTGATCTTTACAGCATTGCTAAATGGGGTATACAAAACTATGTGGACTTTATTGCTTCGTAAGCTCAATACTTTCTACTGTCGTTGAAGCAAAATATACCCCTTATGATATTGTCCTTGAATGACACTTGCATCAAGGAAGCCGAACATTCAAACCAATGTTCATTGACACCTCCCATCTCTCCCCCAATCGCACATACTGCGTTTATGTCTAACATTATAAGGTTCTCACAATAAACCCTTGAGTGCATGTGTATTATAAGATCAAAAAAAAAATATGGTGTGATTTTTAATCTTCACTTTTAGAATAAAAAGAAAATAGCTGTGCTATATTTCTGTCCAAATAGGTAATGGAACTTTTTCAATAGTTGAAAAGAGGCATTGGGTTAAAATTCTTACCTCTTATTCGCTTCCTATCTCAGCTCAAATCACGATGATTTAAGAATCAGTTACCTATAAGTAACATAGTGTTACCTTTACTTGGATACTTAAAAGACCCCGTGGCTGGGCATACTTTAATGTTTATATACAATGATGGCACGAAAATCTTCATTACACTACCTCCAAAATATGATAACCTGATCTCCACCATCCATCGCCGAACCCTTTTCTATAACATTGTCGTTCTTGAAATATTGAAGCAAAAGCACAACACCCTGCATTCTTGTATGTACCTACATATAGAGCAGCCAATCTAATTCGCCATACCAATTCATCAAATGACTAATTCTGTTCTCAAAATAAAACCCAACTGCAGCTTTCCACTTCGAACTCACAATTCGCAGTACAATGTCGCAATGTAGATAAATCTGGCTCTGTAGGGGGCAGCGCAAACAGTCAATCCTCTTATGTTTCTGCCACACCAACGACTAATCTCTGAAATATTCAAACCCTCCCGCTTAACAAAGAATATATTTTCAAAAAACCTATGTACGCCCTGAAAATAAAGTTAAATACAAACAAAAAATAAAAATTCAAAACGAAAAAAAAAAAAATCGCAAAACCGCGTCACTTTTACAAGTGTTGCCCATAAATTAAGAGCGAAAAATGTGTCTTTCGGGGCAAACCTATGCTGATGTACGATGTATGTTCGTATATTTGCGGATTTTCTACTAGAAACCCAAAAAAAAAAAGATCTCACCAGAGCCATATACACACACTCTCATAGGTCATAGACACTATAAGCACACATTTTGTGCGATACAACTCAAAGATTTATTGCATTATTCGCTTCGCAATTACTGAGTGCATATGGAAAACTAAACCACTTGCAGATGCTCGGATTCGGGTTGGGGTTCAGGTTTATAAATAGTGCTCCACACCGAAACGGGAGGGATTGGGAGCGGTGAAAGGTTGACTTTTTCAAAAGCTTTTCACCTGGCGCTACCGCCTAACCCAGCATCCATAACACAAATAACAAGAGGAATAACCAAACGAAACCAAACAAAAAAATAGTCCAAGGAGCACCTATGTATATACCACAGCAGCAGCGTACAGAAGGTAGTTAGCGAAAGAAGAAAAAGAATCGCGAGTGTGCATATTTTTCCATTCCATTGTTCTGCGTTGTTAACTTGCTACGAACAAATGAACAGGCTACCCTATCCAGGGTTGTTATAGTTTTCAAAAGAAAATGAAGTTAAAACTTGGAAAGTGGATGACATCTGGAAAAATGTGGAAAATAAATAAATTGGTAGAAGACATAGCACTATTATTGGATTTGTTGTTGAATTATTGATTCAAATAGCTTTTTTGGCGTTTGGTATACAAAAATTGGCATTTCGTCTAGGAGATCTCACATGCCACGGGAAAATAATTCCAGCTTTAATGACTATAATTTTAATCTTGGTTGAATATAGCTCATATTGGATTTTTGTCAAAAAATCGATCTTAGATGATGTGATGTGCTTTTTGCTTTTCAGCCGAGGTTTTGCTGGCCGGTCTCGCCAGGGTCGTCCTGAAGAAAACACGAAACTTCAAAGTAAAAGGTCTTCAAACCTTATTACAAAATCTTTATTGAAAATAACTCTTAAATCTATAACACACAATATTTTGCTACTAATATTTCACTTAATTCGGCTATTTGAATGATTCACGGGCATCAACTCTTCAGGATTCTGGTCTTGCTGCTTCGTATCGGTTGTACTGGTTACTGGTGATTCGTTGTGAATCTGGTACTTGGTTCCTGGTTATCTAGTGTTTCGCAATTCGGCTCCAACCTGGTCCTACCATTCGGATGTCGGCCTTATGACAGGGTGTAACGGTTCAACGCCCCGGGTGGCACTAATCAGCAGGTACAAATCGCCCTTGGTGGCACTAAACAGCATACTAAACGCTCTGGTAGATCAGCGTGGCACTAATCAGCAAGTACAAATCGCCCCTGGTGGCACTAAACAGCAGGCTTAACGCTCTGGTAGATCAGCAAGTACCGAAGCCCCATGGAAAGTTGTAGTCATAAAAGCTTCCAATTTCCTAGTGTCTGAGATATGTATTTTTTCGATGTAGACATGCTAAAGTATTCATTCAAACAAATACCTGCAAATACGCACAGTGAGCCGACTTAATGTTTAGGAATGTGATCTGATCTGTTTCATAAAAGGGAATATTTGTATTGTATTTGTATAGTCTTTATTCAATAATTAAGAAACATTTACAATAATTACTTACATCTATCAATAACATAATAACAATATTGAATTATGTACGTATGTTGATTTCCTTTACACATAAGAAATCAATTTTTGTGTGGAGATTTTGATCCCTCGCCAAGTTTAGCGTTCATTCATAAAAAAAGTCGATTTTTCTTTGACAGGGATCAAAATCTTTAGATCCATATTTGAAGAGGAATTTATATGTATATATAAAACACGCACACCAAACGAAAAAAATTAATCAGGGATCGAAATCTCTAGTGTGTAAAGAAAATCGACATTAGTGAATTGTTCTTATTTAAAAAAAAAAACTGTCTCAAATGTAAGAATTAAGTGCAAAGTGGATAAACTTATAAACATATTTTTATGATAGAATTAATATTTTTATAAATACTATTGCGTAATGCAGATAATCGTTCTTTCAAAAACCTTTTTTTTTTTTCAAAATTCAAAAAATATATAAAACATTTTGCACGTTGTTTTTTGGTTCTTCTTTGTTTGAATTTTGCGCATTATTTGATGCAAGTTTCAGTATTCAACACTTAAAATAAGAAGTGTTGCTGGTTTGATGCAATCATGAATGTTTGACGATGTGTTTGTAAATTTATACATTTAGCTTTTAATGGTTACATTATTTTTATGATTTACCACCCCATAAAATGTTACGCTCACTTTTGCTATAGCAAACAAGAGAAAAAACCGAATTTTCATAATTTTTCTCCTAAAATAAGAATAGACAAAATCGCTTCTTTCCATTATCTATCTCATAAAAACACTAAACGTCTCAACCCACAATTAATCCATGCATCAAGCATTTTATTTAATTTTTTTTCATGGAAATATATTTTTCTAATTACTCAAAATTTAATTTACCAAGTTTGGAATTTAGATAAACTTTTGTGTGGGAGTGTCAGTAGAAATATTTCTTTTCATTTCTCAAACAATCCTGGTAGCGTATTGAAATCTCGCTTTTTGAAATCCCGCTTTTCGAAAATCCCGAAAAAAAAGTTTTAAATTCCCCTCTGCTAAAACACTGCTTTTTTTAAATCCCGTCTTCTAAAATCCCGCTTGTGCAAAATCCCGATCTATTATAATCCCGCTTTCTAAAATCCCGCCAAATCCCGCTAATCCCGATTTTAGAATACGCAGCTAAAATTTATTGATTTTATATTGGTTATTTTCCAGATTAAAAAGCGGGATTATACGAAACAGGATTATAAAAAACGGGATTATAAAAACGGCATTTTAAAAACCGAGATTATAACAAGCGAGATATCGTACCCAACCCAGCAATCCTATATAATATTTGAATATTTTATTTAAATCAGTTGTGGGGTTCCGATTTTGTCGCGCTAACAAAGAATGCCTACAAGTACGTATTACAAAAAAGTAAAAAAACGCCCAAAAAAGTGGGTGTGGAAAATTTGAATCGCCAACTTCCTTCAAAAAAAGCATCTTCTTTAACCTTTACTTTGAACAAAACCTGGATTTTTATCAATTTTTACGATTTATTTCTGGTAATGGGCGTCGCAGTGAGTGGAAATTTACTGTGGTACTTTCTTTCCGAAAATACTTTCATTCCTGAAAATTTCATCCAAATCCGTAAAGTGGTTCGGTTTTTATGGACTTTTTTCCGCTCCTTCAAACAAATGGCCCCGCTGTGTGGGGCGGCACTTACAACTCCAAATAATTTATTTTTTAATGGAGAGATGAACAAATTCAATAAAAAAAACATTTAGCGAAAGAAAAATTTGATTGTATAATTTTGTTTGAATACATTTACTATACCATAATGTTTGTGCATTTGTGTGAAAATTTCACCAGGTTAAATTTATTTGTCATTCCTTTCTCGTGAATACACATATTATTCACTCTTATTCGATGTTTTTTTTTTGTTTAACAACTAATTAATTGTCCAATATCAAATTGTGGATTTTTATATGTTTTTAAAAATAACAACTTGAAAAAGATTTTCTCTTTTGTAATTTTCCAACACATCTCTTCTATATCAAATCCAAAGCAAACAGACTCTGTACCGGTTGCCACATAGAAAATAAATGTCAAGATCTGCTTCTGTAAGAAACAAAGAGTGATGATATATGACAAATAATAGATTATAACTTGTATTTAAAAACCTGGAAAGACTTTGTAGCATGATATTTTTTAAAACTCCGAAGATTTTCATCAACAAGCAAAATTGTCGAGCTTGGGATAATCACAAACGAAATTCAAATTGAAATGAATCCATAAAAAGACACTGATTGGTGTAGATTTTGGGCTGGCGGCATCATCGTTCCATAATTTTTTAGGGAACGATATCGGCCAAGCCATCACCGTCAGCCGATCATAACCAAATTCTTTATCCGTATTGGGTGACATGGACACCGACGACATGAGACTTCAACATAATACGTATATATATATGACCACATCAATTAATTAAAAATAAAATTGACAAATCGAAAACCTTCCGCAAGTTGCCTTAAACATTTTACAAACTAATCAACAGTTCAAAAAACTCGTATAACAACCCTGATTTCGGCCACCTAGTTGTGTACACTGGCACAAGACTATAACTGACATCATTCATACGCTCTAGTTGGGTGGTGTGTTGCTCATGGGTGGTGGTTATATCAGTTGCAGAGATGCCGGTGGCCTTAGGGAGACCAAGTCAGGGAACTACACTCTACTGCCGGATTGTATCTGGCACACGTTGTTTTCTGTTCCAAAACATACTGAGGCCACAACTAACAACAATCTACTATCACAGATACATCAATTTCAGCGACTGCAAGTATCTTTTACTTTATGGCTCCACACCGTTTGCAACCATATTTTGTATAATTTTTTTGTATGCTCTAAAAAATTTACGATCGCACTCAAAAGAAGAGAGCAAATTCAAGGCGTGGTGCGGTGTGGAAAGGCGCGTCATAGCCGCACTAACCCCATTTTCGAAGTACCTTCTATTCTGCATATCGAGTTCCCTCTAAGCATATAAATATGAGGGGATTTTAGCAGCTAGATTCATACAAAAGATATACTCGTACTCCAGTAGTTGAAGAAGAGGGGCAGGGGGCTTCTATATAATACAGTGTTGAGAGTATCTCGTGTGCGGTGAAACCACGAAAACAATAATGAAATAAATATAATAAATTTTGTTAGGTTTTTTTTGGAAAATAAAGTAGAGTTGGAAGGTATAGTGCAAAGGCTCCAGAGAAATGTTTTCATATCTCTACTTCTGTGTGACATTGCAATAAATAAAATTTTGAGATATCCTGCGAGGGCGTCCTCACATATGCACAAACCAATGACAACGATCCCATCAGTGCTCCCAAACTGATAGATATCCTGGGCTAAAAAAAAAACTGTCAAATTGAATTGAAAATCTTGTAATTCTTTTAACGGATTATGCGTCTGACTTTGATTCAGTTCCGGATCATATGCGAATTTATTACCAACATAAAGGTTCACAGAGTGTTGGCGTTGGAGTATTTCGATTGTCACCCCTATTCCTTCTCATTTGCTAAGAGGAAGTGGTCGCCACACAGTGGAGCAACCAGTATGTCAAAGGCAGAATAAATTCAAAATTTCACTGTGTTTTTCTAGCATTAGAGAAAAGTTTTTAATATTTTGCTTTCAAATTCAAAACGACTTTGGTATAATGCAATTTTCTAAAAAAAAGCAATTAGAAATTCAAATCGGAATAATCGAAGAAATAAAAGGCACGACTGGGTCGCACGAACTTTCTCCTATGTAATAGACTAGGAATTTTAAAAACGAATGTAATTAAAGAAAACTGTTCATAAGGATAAAATTAATTTTTTAAATTCTTTTAGTAATAAGAGACAAAAACAAAAAAAAATATGAATTTATGCAAGAACAAAAATTATAAGTCGTTTTAGTGGTTTCTTAAAAAAAAGCTTTTATTTACTAAATTTTTTAAAGATTTTTAAGAAAAAATTTTGGTACGCCAATTTAAAGTTTTTATTATTGTTCGAATAAAAACTTAAATTTACGAAAAAAATATTGAGCCGTTTCTGAGACATCGAATTTTCAAAAAAAACAGAAAAAATAGATTTTTTTTTCCAAATATTCAAAAAATATTTATTTTAAAGTTTTGAAATGCAATGTTTTTTCTATAAAAAATTTCATTAAGATCCGTTGTGTGGATAATGAGAAATTCAATACTCGAAAAAATGGTTCTATGGTAGGTACAAGCTGTAATATATAAATTTCAATTTTTTTTTATAAAAATAAAGATCATAAAAATTTATTGAAAGAAAAAAAATTTTATTAAAATCTTAGGTGCCGTTTTCAAGAAAAATACGATTTTTGAGAACAATTTTTTTTTAATTTTTTAGCATTTGTACCCATACCTACAAATGTTAAAAATTTAAAAATTTATTTTTAGGTAAAATACATTTCTTTTCTCACATCTTGTAGATTATATTAAAAAACTTTTATTTATCAAGTTTAAAAAAAATCTATCATGGGGTTTTGAAATATTGAGTTTTGAAAAAAAAAAAAATTTGAAGTTTTTTTTTTTTAAATCCAAATAAGAAATTTTTGAAAATTTGAATACACAATTCTATTTAAGTTTTAGGGGAGCCTTAGCAAAAAAAAAATATCAAAATGGATGGTACCGTTTTTGAGAAAATCAAAAACAAAAAAATGGTTCCATGGGGGGTACCCTCAAGAACCATTTTTCGGAAAATTTTTTCAACCATTACCTAGCTTTGACTAAATGAAATTTGTTTGCAATTATTTTTTAAATCTGTCGAAATGTTTTTGAGAAAAAAAAATATTTATAAATTTTCGAAAAAAATTCGTATGGCTGGTACCGTTATTTTTGTTTTTTTTTTTTTAAAGAAAAAAACGTGTGGGGGGAAAAATTAAAAATGATATCTACCAAGTTTAAAGAAAATCGGCCGAGCCGTCTAGGCTGTAGTGGAACCGACAGACAAACAGAATTGCGAGACCCACTTTTTTAGTCTTTGCTATCATCGTAATGTCAACTTGGATCAAAATCTCGAATTCGATTTTTTTTACGAATGCATAACTTGCCTTATAGTACCTATAAGTCGCAAATAAAAATTAAGTTATGAAAAAAATAAAAACTGAAAAACAATTTTTTAGACCCGAAAATTGGTCGTATGTTGTGCAGATTGCTTTTACTTACTTACTTAAGGTGGCGCTTTGGTCCGCGGTGGACCAGTGTCTTAAGAAACAAGATTTTCCAGCTGGCTCGGTCCCTATAGCTAGATGTCTCCCGTTTCGCAAGTCAAGTTGGGTCAGGTCCTCTCCCACTTGTTTGCGCCACCTGAGTCGTAATCTTACTCTTCAGGGCCGCCTGGGTCATTGGTCCTCATTGACTGCTAAGCCCATCTTCTTCCCCACCATCTCAATGCTCCCCAACGCGCCACTCATATCACGCTTTGTCCTTCCAATTATGGCAATGTCGTCGGCGTATACCAGTAATTGGACGGGCTTTTGACAGATTGTACCTCTAGTGTTGACGCGTGAGTTCTGATTTATTCTTCGAATGCACCTTTGAGATCTTTTTCAAACTCTTTGGAGCAGCTTAGTTCTCCATCGTCATCCTGCACAATCAGACAAGATGCTAAAGTAGTAGTAGTAGTCCCTATAGATGGTGTCGATTTGAAAGTTCTGGAGTTTTCCAATATCTGCAGTAATGTGAATATTTGATCGATGGTGGACTTCCCTGGTCTGAAGCCACACTGATATGGACTAATCTGGTTTTTGACGAAAGGCTTCAAACGTTCACATAACATGGAAGAAAGGATCTTGTGCGCGATGGTCAGGAGACTTATGCCTCAGAAGTTGGCTCAGTTCAGGGGTTCCCTTTCTTGTACCGTTAAAACTTAAATTAATTGTATTTTGAAGATTTTATTTCCCATCCAGGAATAATAATATACAAAGAGGCCAGAAGTTTTTGACTTCTAAGGGGGCGTGTGAGTGGATATGTAAGTGGGTCTCTAAATGATATGTCTTAAAAGATAAAGTCCTTGTTTTAAGTTAAGTTAAAAATGCTTTTAAATTATTCCATATTTGATCAGTCTTCTTCCAATGTGCTTGGGTAGTATCACCATCATTTTTTTTTCATCAAATTAACATGGAGAATTTATTTTTTTATTTATTTTTCAAAAAATTATAACCAAAGGTATGTCCACCCATCCGTGAAGTTAAAAAAAAAACACACATAAAAAGTTTGCATTTGTAGAAATATGATAAAAAGTCATATAAATCCACTTCCCGGTTCAGTGGCTTTATGATTTATTGGAAATTTATTAGTTCCTGTGGGAATGTGAGGCTAGTTTGGATTTTTTTTTCGTATGTTTCTCTGCAGAACGAATGGTGGTGTTGAAATGAATTATGGTGCTGTGCCCTCGATAAACTCCAAAAAGGAAGGTGGAACGTATATAATTCTTTTTCCGGGCTTTTGTAAAAAATAAATGTACCTAGACTAACAACGGATATATGTATATGAAATATTTGCACATAAACTTTAATCTATGCTTTTATTTAATTTAACTATTTTTGGTTTTGAGTTTGAAAAAGAATTCGTTGATTGAAATAGGGAATTAATTATTTTGTTGAAATTATTAAATGATAAAATTTAAAACTAATTAAGTCGTGTTTTGTTTTCTAGCAAAGATTTTTGTGTACTTACACAAAGCTATAAAAACTAATTGATATAGTTTCATAATTGAAAATCAAATAGTTTCAGTTATTTTATTTTGAAATTTTAATCAGAGTTCGTGTTGTCAAAAGGAAATAAGGAAAAGTAAAATACATAACAAGACTGTGTCGCACGGACTTGCTCCTGGATGGTTTTATTGACAAGGCATAGATGGGTAGCTTCCAAATGCGAGAAGATTGAAAAGAAGAATCAAACTCGTTCTTAAAAATTCTAAGAGAATACCCAAAATATATTTTGGGAAAAAGATAGTGCTCGGAATGATTTCTTAAGTACTTAAGTACAAATACACTAAAATACTTTTCTTTTCGAAAAAAGGATTTTTTTTTTCGAAAAAAGGATTTATTTTCAAAAATTCAAAAATATTTTGTTTAAGTTCTTAAATGCAATATTTTTTAAAATTTTTAGAAGCGTCTCTATAAAAAATTTCATTAAAATCCGTTATGCCGATAGTAAGTAATTCAAAATTTCAAAAAAATGGTTCTATCGTAGGTACAGTCAGTAATATTTTAATTTCAAAATTTTTATAATTAAATTAAAGATCGTAAAAATTAGTTGAAGGAAAAAAAATTTTAGCAAAATTCTCGGAACCCTTTTCGAGAAAAATACGATTTTCGTTATTTTTAGGTAAAATAAATGTTTTTTCTTACATCTTATAACTTTTATTAAAAAACTTTTATCTATCGAGTTTTAAAAAAATCGAGCATGGGGAAATATTGAGTTTTGAAAAAAAAAATTTGAATTTTTTTTTAAAAATCCAAATTTTTTTTTTGAAAATTTGAATACACAATAATATTTAAACTGCAGGAGAGTCTTAGCTTAAAAAATGATCAAAATCGGTGGTACTGTTTTTGAGAAAATAAAAAAAAAAAAAAAAAATGGTGCCAAGGGCGGGTATCAAAAATACCCATTTTTTGGAAATTTTTTTTTCAACCATTACCTGCTTTAACTGAATATAATTTTTAACATTTTTTTTTTAAACCTGTGGGACAGTTTTCGAGGAACAAACATATTATATTAATAATGTATGGCAGGTACCGTTATTTTTAGTCTTAAAAAAAGAAAGAAAATAACGTGTAGGAGGAAAAAATCAAAACCCATATCTACCAAGTTTGAAAAAAATCGGCCGAGCGGCTTAGGCTGTAGTCGAACCGCCAGACAGACAGACAGAATTGCGAGACCCACTTTTTTAGTCTTCGCTATCATCGTAATGTTAACTTTGATCAAAATCTCGAGTTGATTTTTTTTACGAGTGCATAACTTGCCTTATAGTACCTATAAGTCGCAAGTAAAAATTAATTTAGTTAAGGCTAGGTTGTACTTAACAAAATTACGAAAAATAGATGGATTTTAGGAGTACCCCCTAGAACAACTTTTTCTGTTTTGTATTTTCTCAAAAATGGTACAACCGATTTCGATCATTTTTATATGCTTAAGCTAACCAAAAGAATTTTGCATTCAAATTTTCAAAAACAAAATTTTCGGATTTAAGAAAAAAAACGTCAAAATTTGTCTTTCAAAACTCAATATTTCGAAATATTCTCGATTTCTTTTATATCTACTTGTAAATTAAAAGTTTCTTAATACAATCTACAAGATGTGGAAAAAAATTTATTTTACTTAACAATAAAACAAATGTTAAAAAATGGTTTTCGAAAATCGTGTTTTTCTCGAAAATGGTGCCTAGAATTTTGATACAAATATATTTTTTTTAATTTGATATTCTTAAAACGGTTCACTATTTTTATTGAAATTAAATTTGTATTCGTACAAAAATACAAATTTAAAGTTTCCGTTCCAAAATTTGTTCTGAAAAAATTTTTAAAAGTGTTGTATATAGAAGCTCACTTTTTTTAAAAACCGCTGATGATTTATAATTTTTGTATAAGCTAATATATCCTTGAGAAATCACATGGCTTCCTGTTTTTAGCTCCAACTACTAAAGAAGTTTTTTAAATCATTTATAAAATATATTTTATGGTTATGAACATTTTTCTAGGATGAATAATTTTTAGAATTTTTAGTCTTTTACATAAGAGCAAGTTCGTGCGATCCAGTCGTGCATTTTATTTTTTCTTGGTACCACCCTTACTGTCCCTATCTTATTTTCTTACCCTAAGATCTTTGTATGTCGGCTAAGACATATAAATCCAAGCCAGCTTTCGCTAAGGAGAAAACCACCAGATCTGGTTCTCATATCTCACCCTGTTTATCGGGTCTCGATCGGACACAGTCCTACTGGGCCGAAGGCGCTCTGCTCCGCCTTGTTGGAGGACGTCTATAGACTATAAATGTGCCGCTAATCCACAATTCTACGGCTGACTGCGACGCCGACATGGTAAGGCTAGGATTTCTATTGTCAAATATCTAAGTAGAGGAATGTTTCAGGCGGGATAGGGCGGGTTAGACTCACACTCTCGTAATATTCGTTGTAAGGGTAGTAAGCCCCGAAAATTAGGCTGTTCGTCTAGGACCTCTGTTAATGTTGGCTCTGTTATATAGAACCCAGGTTGGGATGGTAATGCCCTCTATATAAGACACAAAACACTGCCTCTCAAATGCCCAAATCTTTTCAATTTGAGGCCGGGTGAGGGCCATCTATCAGGTCATCTTCAAGCCGGCCGCTGTAAAATCACCTTTTCGTTCTGGGAAACGATCCCCTAGTCCTGGTCAGAGCAACATTTATATCTCTGTTGAAATACAAATACCTACTGATCCAACCATGATGATAAGGTACTTTACTAACTTTTATTCCCCACTGTGCCCTCCTTGTAACCCTACTACTCACTAGTGTAAGTCCTTTCTTGAAAACAGAATAGTTTCAGATTTCTGAAAATTGATTTTCAACTTCCAGTCATCGCAATATCTAGTGGAAGTCACGCTCTACAAGAATTCTGATGACTTCGACCTTTGGAGGGGTTCTGTACGCTATTACATCGTCGGCATTCGCAATTGTCTGAGTTAAACTACCTGTCAGTTCGTTGGTGTAAATACTGAATAGAATCGGTGAGTTGACCGCTCACTGCTGAAGACCATTGTTAATATAGAAGATTGTGGTAGAAGTTACATTGCCACTTTTGACATCAAACTTTCTACCACTGAGTGTGCCATAAAGCATTTATATAATAGTAATTTACTTATGCTGAGTCTGGTCAGCTTTAGATAGTGACCCTCTAACCATACGTGTTAGAAAGCCTTTTCCATTTTCCAAATCAACCAGGCAAGCACCAGTACACTGTTTCTGTTTCTTTTTCATTGGAAATCAGAGACCAGTTTGGACGCGGCATGAATTTTATCATATTTGGGCTTAAAACCAAACTGATTATCCGGTATAATATTGTTGTCCTCCGCATATTTGGACTTTTTTGAATACCTTACGGATACTCCGAAGGAGACTTATCTGGAAATTATACTTTCTCTTTTACGACAGAGGATGTACCACAGCTGTCTTCCATCGCACTGGATAATGTACATTATTCAATGCGTTGTTGAGCAGTGTGACATAAATGTCCACTGCCTCCGAAGGTAAATGTCGTAGTACAAGGTCGGGTATACCAACGACTCTTGCTATTTTCCTCGGAGATGAGGGCAAATTATCTTCAACCGGTGAAACTATAGTTCTCCAATTTGTATTGAGTCATTCCTTCTCAAAAGAGTTAAAGTTTAAACCCCTGTAAGAACCGTTTGGGTGTACGAGAAAGCCAATTGGAACGGTCTTAATGAATTCTTAGGGAAATTTAACTGGTCGCTATGCTTCCTCGGTAGTGATGTAGATTCCAGTGCAGATATGGTCTCAAATCTGATTCTCTATGGTATGAGAAATTTTATTCCGAATAGGACAAAATCTATCAGACCGAAAGAAAACTCCTGGTTTGATTCGAGTTGTAAGGAGGCTACCAAGGTAAAAGAAGTAAGTTTCCGTTGTTTTAAAGCCAATCCCACTGAGGAAAACCGGAATAAGTACAAACAAGCTAGAAAGACCTGTAACATTCATATCCGACGAACTAAATTTTTATATGATCAAAAATTACGGCAAAAAATACTATTATGTCCCAAAGGTAGTAAACATTTTTGGTCATTTGTAAAAAACATACGAAACACTACGTCATCCTCAGTTCCAACGCTCGTCTTCAATGACATTCCTGTTGTAAGTTCGATAGATAAAGCTTATTTGCTTGCAGCACAATTTGCTGTTAATTCGACACTACCAGTGAGTGACATGACTCCTCCTGTACTTGAGAGCGTAAAAGATTATATGGGACGAATCTTCTTTCGCACTCGTGCAGTTGTTAGAGTACTAAAAGATCTTGACATTCACAAATCCGCTGGCTCGGATAGTATCCCTGCTATTGTTCTGAAAAGGTGTTTTTCAACGCTGGCAAAACCTCTACGTAAGCTTTTCCATCTGTCCTAATCTTAAGGTCTCTTTCCGAGTAGATGAAAAACAGCATTTGTCCAGCCAGTCCCCAAAAAAGGCGAATCCTCCTTCCCGTCTTACTATCATCCAATTGCACATACGTCCCTTCTTTCCAAGGTCATGTTAACCCTGGTAAATTATCAGCTCAAGAAATATCTTCAAGAACGAAAGCTTCTCAATGACCGTCAGTATGGCTTTCGTAGCAATAGGTCCACTGGTGATCTGATGGTATATCTCACCGAAGAGTGGAACAAATCTTTACATAGTTTTGGAGAAAGTAAGATTATTGCGCTTGATATTTCAAAGGCATTTGATAGAGTTTGGCATCAAGCTCTCTTATCGAAAATGCGTGCATTTGGTATCGATGAATCTTTTCTTCGTTGGATTAGAAATTACCTTTCGGACCGTTCACTTCAAGTAATTTTGGACGGTTTCAAATCTGATATCCACAAAATAAATGCTGGTGTGCCCCAGGGCTCCGTATTGTCTCCGACACTCTTCCTTTTATTCATAAATGATCTTTTATCTGAAACTTCTAATCCACTTAATTGTTTCGCTGACGACAGTACCCTCAGCTTTTCATATTCGTTTTTAGATTCTCATCCCTGTCCTTCGGATGTGGACTTCCAACGGCAGCGTATGATAAGCTCATTAAATTCTGACCTTGACAGCATTGTCCTATGGGGAATCAAAAACCGTGTAGAATTTAATGCCTCGAAAACTCAATGCTGTTTACTGTCGCTAAAGCATAACCCTCCCTCAATGCCACTATCCATGAATGGCACTTGCATCGAGGAAACTGAACAGCTTTCAGTACTCGGTATGTGTATCACAGACCACCTTTTGTGGAATGATCACATATATGATGTCGCCAAAAACGCTGCTAAGTGTTAAGGTTTTCTCCGCCGCGCCGATGCAAGAAGTTTTTTACCCCTTCCGATCTGGCTGTAATCTATAAGGCCTATATTCGTCCAAAGCATGAGTACAATTCCCATATCTGGGCAGGTGCTCCAAAAACCTACTTGAGTCTCTTGGACAAAATTTAAAAGAGAGCTATAATAATGATAGGTGACCCGTGTCTAACTCAAACATTTGAATCTCTCGAGCACCGCCGCAATGTTTCATGCCTATCATTATTTTATCGGTATTTTCATAAACAGTGCTCTAGTGAAATAGCCAGTTGCATTCCTCCCCTTAAACAATTCAACCGTAATACCCGTACTTCTAGGAATGCCCATAAGTTTACCCTTGAGCCCAACTTCAGACGCACTGTCAAATACAGAGATTCTTTTTTTATTCGCACACACGAATGTGGAATGCTTTACCTGGCTCAGTATTTCCCACTCATTGCAATGTGCAGACATTCAAAACCAATGTGCATCGGTATCTCCTTTCTAATCCTATCCTAATTTCCTAATTGCTCGCACTGTGTATTTAACATTATAAGGGTATTCATAACCCCTTGAGTGCGCGTATAATATAAAAAAAAAAATGGCTCTGGTGTCCAGGCCATGATTCGGACGAATTCATCTTGTACACTTGCTGAAAAGCAGTCTCTACCGTCTCCACTCTCGTCTGCGGATCTTTGACAATAAAAAGAGGTCGACTACGACTACGGCTTCTATCCCTGCTAATAGAAGAATATTTCTGTTTTCTTTCGTCCTCTGAATCTTAAGACACGGACGAAAGTTCTGATCCTTTCTTCTAAAGATCTTTTTTTAATTTGTGGAATCATACTCGGATTGCTAGAATTTACGGCCCGAGTTCTATTATCCTAAGAAAAAATAAATGGACAACCGATAGCTGTCCTTGATCAATTGGTTGATGTTTTTGGCTGATGACATCAGTGTCCTACTCTGCAATATTGTCTGTGTCAAGTCAGTTCAACACAATAACCATAATGCCAAGTTGAACAGGTCCACAGTCAACTGAGGACTCCATGTGAGATCACCGAGACGAATCACCAATTTTTGTTGACCAAAGGCAATTTAAAAATAAAATTATATCTTGATTTGAAAAAAGGTTTCTCACCAACCCCTCTGAATTAAAACATGCATACAGGAATAGTGGAGAGTTGTAAGAATAAAGTTATTTTTTATCTCTACGTGTTCGTTCGGAATTGGGCTATCTAAAGTTTGAACTAAGCTCAAATGAGAGTGAAGAAATGTTGCAAATCCAAACATTTGAACTAATCAATTCAATCAAAACTCAGTTCCATCGAGTCCAGTTGTTGGTTTTAAGATTGACAGACATTTTTAATAATAGTCCTTTCCCACAATTAGTGCGCCCTCTAATTGGTCAAATAAATATTCCCAGGAAAATGTACATCGCTTTTAATTGACCACATAACCCGGTGTTAATTATTGTCTTCACAGAAGAAACATACATAATTCACACTTCATCGCTCGCATTAAATCAACCATCAACAAGTACAAACTCGTATTTATATTAATGTGTCCTTACTTAAGGGAATTACTTTCATTTTTTTTAATTTCATCCTAATATTAATCCATCTTCCTTAAGTTAATTTGAAAAGAAAACGAATTGCCATCTGCGGTTATGTGGCAGCATCTCACATCCTACGTAAACACTCTCACGAACGATGTCGCATTGTCGTCGTATCCCCTTTTGTAGTATCTACATATACGTATCTATATAGGATATCCTGTGTAAGCATTTTTCTGAGTTATATCCTGCATCGTGATGTGCTGTGCTGTTGTTAAATTCCCGGAAGCATCTCTGCAAGCAGAAAAACTTAAGAGACAAAAATGAAAATGCATTTCATTCCTGTGAAAAATTGTCACACTTAACACCGTAGGTACTCGTACTATATGGCTACGTGAGTGGGACACAAAAATTGGAACATATGAAAGAAATGAACAGTGTTGGATTATATTTTGTGGAGAAGATCAGACCAAAAAGGGAAAAAAAAGAGCCAAGTTCTTCTATACAAAAACCTTTGTGTAACAAGTCAGCCGTGAAAAGTACTGAGATCTAAAAGTACGCCAAGTTCTTACTTCATGAAGGTTTAATACCGAGCTACAATATAATAGAGAAATTTTATTATTTAATGATTAATGACTAAAATTTGATGAGATCACTGGTCAAGTTTTTAAATCCTTTCGAATTGGGCATAAAAAAAACTTGCCAAATAAGCCCATCAAATTTTAGTCAGTAACAGTATGACGAAGAAAACAGAATACGCAATCAAGATGTTAAAAAGAGAAGTTCTTCCTTAAGGTGTGTCTCTGTCTATGTATACTAAATCCCCTCCTGACTAGGTTAAACTAAGAAACTGAGAGTAGAGGAAGTACAAGACGAAAATGCAATGATGTCACCAGGACTTTCATTTGTGCTGACTGCAAGTGTTCTCAAAGTTCTTGATAGAACTTAAAAAAAAACCTAAGTGGAAAATATAAAATGATGATGACTTGTTTTTGGATTTTCGTAAAAAGAACTGTATATTTAGTGAAAAAGGAAAAAAAAAACTTACAATGTTGCATTTTGGTCTCTAAAAAAGTAAAATATTTCTTAAAATGTTAATAGGGTAAAGTAGTACCCTTTGGGGTAATGGGATCGAATCCCAGCCAATATACCACATGGACTGTTTTTTTTTTCTGAGATTTATTGCTTCTTGCTAGGAAGTGACAAATCCTCCCAGAGTATCTCTTGTCGTGGATAAAGTGCATCTCATCCTAGCCATTCGATTTTGACTGAATCTTGCCTGTCGGTTAACAACAAACACACTGCTAAAGGTTGTAGGATAAATCAGGAGTACTACGTTGTCCTAATGAGCTCTGTATATTTATTTTCTTCTCTATACTGAACTTCCCTAAAACTATGTTAATATATGTAAGTTTATCTATCCTTTCATAATAATTTAGACGATATTTTCAAACGACACTAACGAGGAAGTTTTCATTATAAAAAAGTATCTCTATAATACTTTGCAAAGATTACCTCAAAATTTCCAGTTAATAAACCATGTAACGCCATGTTCTTCAACACCAGGAAATAAGCCTCTGGTGTTTAAATTGCATATCTTTACGTCTCGACAATATTTTGTGTACTTGTGATGTTTCTGCTTCCAAAACATTCAGTTTTAGTTGCACCTGTCAATACAAACATTCTGCATCTACATCAAATCGCAGGCATGATACTCGGATAGTATACAATATACACCAATCCATACAATATACGTATGGATATGTTGTGTCATGCAAATTGATTTCCAGTCAATAGTCAAGCTGCCTACATATCAATAGCTTCTAAAACAGGCTTCCTGTGTTACACTATGAGCCATATTTTAAGGTGACCATATTAGTTGAAATAGATTTTTAAAACAAAATTTTATAAAGTTGGAGGAATTTTTTTTTCAATAAAATAACTCGTTCATATTGAAATTTGGAATAAATATTGTTAAAGCATAACTTATGAAAAACCTAATTCTCTATAATTTGGGTCCTTAAAATATTTCGTGATTCAAGTACAAAAAAATTTAAGGTTTTAATCAATCTTATAAATATAATTGTAGAGAAGCCCAGAAAGTTTTCATCATATAGTCCGTTGTTCTTGGCGTGCGTGCGAATGTGTTACGTCTACTTTTTTTACTTGCGACTTATAGTTACTATAAAGCAAGTTATGCATTCGGAAAAAAAATCGAACTCGAAATTTTGATCAAAGTTGACATTACGATGATAGCGAAGACTAAAAAAGTGGGTCTCGCAATTCTGTCTGTCTGTCTGTCTGACGGTTCGACTACAGCCTAAACAGCTCGGCCGATTTTCTTGAAACTTTGAAGATAGTATTTTAAAATTGAATTTAGTAAAAGCTAGGAAACGGTTGGAAAAAATTTATAAAAAATGGTTATTTTTGGTACCCCCCATCGAACCATTTTTTTGGTTTTTGATTTTCTCAAAAACGATACAGCAGATTTTGATAATTTATCTTATGCTTAAGATCCCCAGAAGCTTAAACATTATTTTGTTTTCAAATATTTTTTTTTGAATTAAAAAAAAAAATTATGCCCTATTTTTTTTTAAACTTGATAAATAAAATTTGTTAATATAAATTATAAGATTTAAGAAAAAAAATTATTTCATCTAAAAATAAAGGTATTCTCCGGAAACGATTCCGAGAATTTTGCTAAAATTTTTTTCCTTTTGATTAATTTTTACGATCTATAATCTAATAAAAAAATTTAAAATCAAGATATTACTGACTGCACCTACCATAGAACCATTTTTTCAAATTTAGAATTTCCTATTATCGACGTAACGGATTTTGATTAAATTTTTTATAAAGAAGCTTCTAAAAAGTTTAAAAATATTGCATTTCAAAACTTAAGAAAAAAAATAATTTTTTAGTTTTTGAAAAAAAAAATCTATTTTTTTTTTTGGAAAATTCGATATCTCAGAAACGGCTCAATATTTTTGTTTGTATATTTAATTTTCATTCGAACAATAATAAAAATCTTAAATTGGCGTACCAAATTTTTTTCTTAAACACGTTTTAAAAATTTTGTTATACATATAAAAGCTTATTTTTTTAAGAAACCAGTACGGACATATAATTTTTATTCTTGCATAAGCTTATATTTGCTTGAATTACATGGGATCCTTTTGTTAGCTCTTTGTTCGTACTCGTACAGTTGCAAGAGTCCTGAAAGATCTTGACATACACAAATCCGCTGGCCCGGATAGTATCCCTCCCATTGTTCTGAAGAGGTGTTCTTCAACGCTGGCAAAACCACTGCGTAAGCTTTTCTATCTATCCTATTCCTCTGGACTCTTTCCGAGTAGATGGAAAACAGCATTTGTCCAGCCTGTCCCTAAAAAAGGTGAATCTTCTTCCCCCTCAAATTATCGTCCAATTGCACTTACGTCCCTTCTTTCCAAGGTCATGGAAACACTGATAAATAATCAGCTCAAGAAATATCTCGAAGAACGAAAGCTTCTTAATGACCGGCAGTATGGCTTTCGTAGCAATAGGTCCACTGGTGATCTGATGGTATATCTCACCGAACAGTGGCACAAATCTTTACATCGTTTTGGAGAAAGTAAGATTATTGCACTTGATATTTCAAAAGCATTTGATAGAGTTTGGCATCAAGCTCTCTTATCGAAAATGCGTGCATTTGGTATTGATGAATCTCTTCTTCGTTGGATTAGTAATTACCTTTCAGGCCGCTCAATACAAGTCGTATTGGATGGTCTCAAGTCTGAAACTCATAAAATAAATGCTGGTGTACCCCAGGGCTCCGTTTTGTCTCCGACTCTCTTCCTCATGTTTATCAACGATCTCTTATCTGAAACTTCTAATCCACTAAATTGTTTTGCTGATGATAGTACCCTCAGCTTTTCATATTCGTTCAAAGATTCACTTCCTTGTTCTTCGGAAGTGGAACTTGAACGGCAGCGTATGATAAGCTCATTAAATTCTGATCTTGACAGCATTGTCCATTGGGGAATAAAAAACCGTGTAGAATTTAATGCTTCAAAAACTCAGTGCTGTCTCCTGTCGTTAAAGCAGAACCCACCCCCTATGCCGCTATCCATGAGTGGCACTTGCATTGAGGAAACTGAACAACTCTCTGTGCTCGGTATGTGCATCACAGACCACCTTGTGTGGAATGACCACATATTCGACGTTGCCAAAAACGCTGCCAAGTGTTTAGGTTTCCTTCGACGTTGCAAGAAATTTTTTACCCCTTCTGATCTGGCTGTAATCTATAAGGCTTATATTCGTCCAAAGCTCGAGTACAATTCCCATATTTGGGCAGGTGCTCCAATAACACACTTGAGTCTCTTGGATAGAATCCAAAAAAGAGCTTTAAAAATGATAGGTGATAGAAGTATAACAGAAACATTTGAATCGCTCGAGCACCGTCGCAATGTTTCTTGTCTTTCATTATTTTACCGTTACTTCTATAAACAGTGTTCTAGCGAAATAGCCAGTTGCATTCCTCCCCTTAAACAATTTAACCGTAATACTCGTGCTTTTAGGAATGCTCATCAGTTTACCCTTGAGCCCAATTTCGGACGTACTGTGAAATACAGAGATTCTTTCTTTAGCCGGACTACACGAATGTGGAATGCTCTACCCGGCTCTATTTTTCCTTCCCATTGTAATATTCAAAAATTTAAAACTAATGTGCATCGGTATCTCCTTTTAAACCCTTCCTTGTTTTCCTAACGCTCGTACTGTGTTAATCATTTTAAGGGTAGTAATAACCCCTTGAGTGCGCGCTAATTATAAAAAAAACCATTAAAAGAGTTGTTTAGTCTATTAAAAAATAAATTTTCTGCTTATGAACGGTTTTAACTTTTGAAATTCTTATAGTCGTTTACATAAGAGCAAGTTCGTACGACCCAGTCGTGCATTTTATTTTTTAATATTTTAGCAGAGAAGTCTTTAAAATAAATCTGTCTTTTTGGTTAACGGAAATAGGATTTTGGGTTTTTTTTTTTTAAACTCATATATTTGGGTTATTCTTATATACTTCTTTAAAAGGTCAAATAATTTTGTTTAAATTTTGCAAAATTATAATGTTTTTAATTTTGAATTTGGTTGTAGAAATTTGAAGAAAAACTTTTTTAAACATTTCTTTTTCTTTTAAAAACTTAAAAAAAACTTTAAAATCTTAGATCTAACTTAGTCTAACTGAAACTTGATCTAGCTTACATCTAAGGGCTTTAGCCCAAACCACGCCGTGTGAACTCTACTCTATCGACTATAAGTTTAATTTGGCTATAGATTATTTGCAGACTTCGGCCGAATCAAGACACAAAAAATATTAACTTAAATGAATCTTTCGAAGTTATTTGCATTTCTTTCAGCTATATTATCTCAGTATCTGAATATACCTAGCTTCGTCATACTTCAAGCTTTTTGGCCCATATTTAATTATTTTATCAGCTATTTGCCTTGCAACATGGTATGCAAGCGGACCGTTCCTTAAGTCTGATAAATAACCATTTGCGTTCAGAATGTATCCACTTTACTATGTTTTTCTGAAAAATTAAAAGTTTTCTGAGAGACATTATTGCCACTCGGTGCTTTTGCAACTGGTATATTTATGTGTTCATTATAGTACAAAAACTTGTGCAAATGGTCTCCTAAATAACTTATAACTTTTGACTCTATCTGAAGACTATTTAAACTCATTATTTTGAAATTTTCTACAGTTACGTCTCAAATCTGAATTTGCGCGTGATATTGGGGTGCAGAACAGTATGGTTTCAAATTAAAATATTTGTGGCTTATAGTTTAAAATCGCAATAAAGTCTGTCGGCCTTGAAGTTTGTGTTTCTTTAATGTTCGGTCCGCTTGCATACAGATTAGGGTAGTTAGCAAATACATTCGAATCATCTAGTTCCCTGGGCACACGTTGCAATTAGGCTTGGAACGCACTTGCGATTTCAATCGCGCGGGTTTTTAGTCGTCAAAATATAATGCACATGAGTTTAAATGAAAGTGAACGCACTTGATACCAAAAAATGTCGCAATAATAAATTGACATGTACGCACTTGTGATTTTCAATCGCACGATTTTTAATCCCCAAGAAATAAGACACATGGAGTTAGATATGAATGCACGCTCATGCGAATTAAAATTCGTAGCGATTATAAGAATGAAACAAGTTCTATGGTTTTAAGTAATCCTGCACGCACTTGCTACTTTTTAATAAAATGCTTGTCACTATTAAAACGGGTTTCATTAGGAAGTGTTGTGTAGTGGTTCTTTTGTTGCGTTTAAAGTCTACTCAAAAACGTAAAAAAAAAACCCAAGACTTACAGAAGACCGTTTATTACATTTGGAGGGCTCACAGCTGTACCGAACCAAGTCATTTTAAAAAAATCCAAAACCAACGCCAAAATTTCCGCAAAATTGACCTCTATTAAGAGCTGTAATGAACTATGTACAGTACTATGTTCATTACAGCTCTAAATAGAAGTCAATTTTGTTGAAATCCTGGCGTTAGTTTTGGATTTCTTTAAAATGACTTGGTTCGGTACAGCTCTGAGCCCTCAATTTAAAATTCTGATCGTCGTACATATTGTTTATCGAGGACTTAAACTTTTATATATTCACTACTTAAAGCATTTATAAATATTTCTTTATTTATTAATTTCGTGACTATTGCTTTTCCATAAAACTTCTTTAATCTTTAATACTTCCTTAAACAAGCATTCCACTAGCTATGTACGAGTATAGTAGCCATGAATTGACATACAATGTGTATCAGATTGGCTCAGTAAGTAGAGCACAGGAACGGCCAGCGAAAGAATACATAAATTGATTAAAACAATGTAAAATAATAATGTCTTTAAGTTAAATGTGTGTTAAAAAAACTACTAAGCTACTACTAAATGTAAAATTTAAAGATGAATGCATGATATGAGTGTGAACATTCTTAAATCATCTGTAGAAGGAAGAACCTAAGCGAATTTGAAAAAAAGATGTTATATCATCATTTATGAAAATTATAAATAAAAGCGGTCCCAGATGACTACCCTGAGGCACTCCAGATGTACAGTAGAATGCTTTGGCAAGAAAGCTCGAAGTATTAAAAAGTGTACGAGATTTTTCAAATTCGATTTGATCCAATCCATAAGTTTCGAATGAAATACAAAACACTTTAATTTTTCTAGGAGTATGTCATGATTAAGCGATTCGAAAGCTTTTACTGAAGTCAGTGTATATGATATCAAATTGCTATGAGAAAAAAGTTCATAAATGCTGATTGTGTATTATTTGTCACAATTGATCAATGGTCCATTATCTCTGGTAATACACAAGTACAAAGTATGTAATTAATGAAGGACAAGATTATCCTTTTAAATAAAAGACAACTGGTCACCATAACGGTATTACAACATTCATACAAGAAATCATATCCTCGGCAACCTGTTTCGCTGAAGGCGTCTTCGTCTTTATAACCTTCGTCGTTTTAGTTGTTATACATTCAACACTCTCTTCAGATTTGTTTTATAAGAAAAAAAAAACTAGAAGGTTACACCTTCTCCGCCTTCTGAATGCTGAATTGCTGATGTACCTATTCTGTCACTTCCACATAGAGCCGGTGTGTTGTGGCATTTTAAATGCATTTCCATCGTTGTCGTCATCATCGAGTCTTCCCACACTTTCTTCAATGAACCTAAAGCTTCGTGGCTAGAGCCTTCGTCGGCAATTCGATTTTGCTAATTATGGATGCGCCCACACTTGGTTTGGCTGTATCTACCATGTGGTGGCTCTAAAGTGGTTACTCTGTGCACCATTAGCGCGCGGGTCTAGTTGCAATCCCAACCTGCTGCACAATCTGTCTTCTACTACTCCTCGATAGACCGACACCACACATTGCACATTTGCATTTACGAACTCGATGAAATGTTAAGAAAGAGCCTCCCAGACATGTTGTCGTCGTCGTCGTCGTTGTCGGTCGTCTGGAGTTGGAAGTTTAGACGAATATATGGAGACAGAGACACCTCCAGCCGGCATTAAACTTTGAATCAAGGCTTTTCTCTGTGCTGAGTGTGTTGTGAGGATGTGGGTAGGGATGTGAATGCTGCTTCACCTATGTACATATCGAAATGTGTTCTCCTGGCATTATCCTGATGTGCACATAAATAAATTCGTTTCACATTTCGGTGCGAGTAACTCAATCAAATATTCAAATTGCTCCCTAAAGGAGAGCATCAGCAGCAGGAGCAGCTGAAATGTATAGAAGGATCTATTATAGTGAAGCAATTGTTGTATGTACCTTCGTCTATGGGACAACTAAAAAGGACGATGACTAGGACGACGAGGAAGGACGAATAAGTGGGAAATATTTGGTAGAGTCGTGGTGCTATACGACCAATCTCTTTAGTTCTTCCTCATTGTGGTTTCCTTTTGCCGCACACAAAATGTGTGCGGGTAAATTGCCTGGAAATAATCTGCATTGTATTGCTGAAGGGACTTTTTTTTCAAATTACCGTTTCTATATATAGTAACATATAAGTATCTACATATAGATGAACTTCCTGTATTGAAATGCTCAGACAGAATGGTTGCCACTTTGGCAAAATTGGTAATCCAAGTTAAAATTTACAACTTTTAGTATGTTCCGAGTTATGGCGCCAGATTACAGAAATACTCGAATTTCTGGAAATTCTCATGGAATTTAAAAACAAAAATCAAATGCACGACTGCACTCAAGGATTCATAAAGCGATAAGGCCCCCGGTTCGGATGGTATTCCTTAAGATTTTATTAGAGAAAAACGGTTCATAACAATAAATTCCCTTTCAAAACAACTCCTTTAGTAGTTGTAGCTAAGAACAAGATGCCAACTTATTAGTCGTTGTAGTGGTTTCTTTTAAAAAAAAGCTTTTATATAAAAAATGTTTAAAACATTAAAAAAAAAATGTTTGTACCCGAACTTAAAGTTTTTATTATTGTGTGAATAAAAATTTCCAAAAAAATATTGAGTAGTTTTTAAGATATCGAATTTTCCAAAAAAGAAAATATTTTTCTTTTCAAAAATTAAAAAAATATTTATTTTTAAGTTTTGAAATGCAATGATTTTCAAACTTTCTAGAATATTCTCTACGAAAAATTTCATTAAAATCCGTTATGTTGACAATGAGAAATTTAAAACTAGAAAAAAAGGTTTGTGAGTAGGTACAGTCAGTGATATCTTAGTTTAAAAAAAAATATCAAAATTCTACTTGCCGTTTTTGAGAAAAATACGATTTTCGAAAACCATTTTTTAACATTTGTGTCATATTTTACATATCACATATTTTATATTTTACTATTTATCAAGATTAAAAAAATCGAGCCATGTTTTCAAAATATGTATAAGTTTTCCAAAAAAAATAATTTTTTTTTTAATCCAAAATAAATAAAATGCACGAATGGGTCGCACGAACTTGCTCCTATGTAATAGACTAGGAATTTTAAAAACGAATATTATTAGACAAAACTGTTCATAAGGATAAAATTAATTATTTAAATTCTTTTAGTAGTAAGAGACAAAAACAAAATGCTATGCAAATATGAATTTATGCAAGAACAAAAATTATAAGTCGTTTTAGTGGTTTCTTAAAAAAAACTTTTATATACTAAATTTTTAAAAGATTTTTGACAAAAAATGTTGGTACGCCAATTTAAAGTTTTATTATTGTTCGAATAAAAATTAAACTTACAAAAAAAAATATTGAGCCGTTTAGGAGATATCGAATTTTGAAAAAAAGAAAAAATAGATTTTTTTTTCAAAAATTCAACAATTAATGTTAAATTTTTGAAATGCAATGTGTTTAAGACTTTTTAGAAGCTTCTCTATGAAAAATTTCATTAAGATCCGTTATGTGGATAATGAGAAACTCAAAATTCGAAAAAAATGCTTATTTGGTAGGTACAAGCTGTATCTTAGTTTTAAATTTTTTTATTAAAATAAAGATCATAAAAATTAATTAAAAGAAAAACAAATTTGTCAAAATTCTAGGCGCCGTTTTTGAGCAAAATACGATTTTTGAAAACCATTTTTTTTTAATTTTTTAACATTTGTATGGTGGGTACCTTTTATTTTAGGTAAAATAAATTTTTTTCTCACATCTTGTAGATTATATTAAGAAACTTTTATTTATCAAGTTTAAAAAAAATTTAGCATGGGGTTTTCGAAATATTGAGTTTTGAAAAAAAAACTTTGAATTTTTTTTTAAAAATCCAAAAAAAAAAATTTTTTGAAAATTTGAATAAACAATTCTATTTAAGTTTTTGGTGAGCCTTAGCAAAAACAAAATTATTTAAATCGGATGTACCGTTTTTTAAAAAATCAAAAACAAAAAAACGGTTCTATGGGGGGTACACTCAATAACTATTTTTCTGAAATTTTTTTTTTAAACCATTACCTAGCTTTAACTAAATGAAATTTGTTTGTGTTTTTATTTTTTAAATCTGTCGAACAGTATGGCAGGTACCGTTATTTTTGGTCTAAAAAAAAAAGAAGAAAAAAACGTGTGGGGGGAAAAATTAAAGATGATATCTACCAAGTTTAAAGAAAATCGGCCGAGCCGTTTAGGCTGTAGTCGAACCAATAGACAGACAGACAGACAGACAGACAGAATTGCGAGACCCACTTTTTTAGTCTTCCCTATCATCGCAATGTCAACTTTGATCAAAATCTCGAGTTCGATTTTTTTTACGAATGCATAACTTGCCTTTAAGTACCTTATCTAAATACAAAATTGAAACATTCGACTGATTTAAAAATTTATAAAATTTGATTATTAAGTTTGGAACAGAAATTTTTGTTTTTACAATTTGTCTAATATACTCGTATGCACATGTAGATAGTTAAATTGTATTCATATAATAAATCGGCGAACATGTTTTTGGTGGTACACTTTTCGCGGCTCACAAGAACCAAAGGGTCATAAATTATATATTAAACAAAAGCATTTTTTGCATAGATATGCAGAATGCTAAAATTATTTAAATATACTACACAGAAATTGTTTAAAACAATAAATAAAAATTGCAAAAAAATTCCCGGAAAACAAAAACATTTAGAAATGTCAAATCGACTAGCGACATCTGTTGCTGAATAGAGCATACATTTACACTATACAGTAATACAAATAATTTAAGTTTAGTAAAAGTTAGAACCATTTTAACTTTTGCTTTTGTTGTTGTTTGGAAAAATACAGCACTTTTTGTTCACTTTTCACTCTTTGAAGTTGAATGTAGTTAAGTCTTAAAGTATTGACTACATTTATCGGGCAATTTCTGTGTTAGTGTTTTCAAAAAGTGAAAAAGTGAAATTTAGAACCATTTAAATTTTTACTGTTTGTTTTTTTCGAGATGGAAGATGGAAGAAATTTGAAATGAGTTGGAAAAAGAGAGCATGTAGTTCTAGCTTTATTCTATGCGTTACTGTTTTAAAATCTTCCCTGAAAATAAAATATCCCCTGGTTTGACAAGAATGCGTTAATATTCTCAAATACGTTAACAAACAAAAAAAATATCAAATTCGAGTTAGAGCTGAGTAAATCGTTCATTTCAAATGATTGAATCGTTCAACAATCGATTACGAAAATGATCCGATTTCACTGAAATGATTCAATACTGTTCCTATTCGATTTTATTTTCGATTTTGATGATAAGAGTGACTTATACGGGTTTGATAGTTCTCACAAAATACTCTATTATTGTGAGCCATAAATTGCCAAATAACATCGAATGATGGCTACTTTGTACATGGATTGAAAAGTGTCAAAAAAGTTTTCGGCTGACATACGAAATACACTTTGTACATCATGGCTGAATTCGTCCTCTATTCGTCAAGCCATAAACTGTCAAATTCCATCAAAGGATGGCTACGATGTCGATTGATTAAGAAACGTCAAAAAATCCACATTAAACATACCGGATTCTGATACATCAAATAATATCAGTTCAACCCAACAATTGTTTTTGCGGCCCTACAACATCAACAACCAATCTGCAACGTGTCAAAAATCTGCAATGTGTCAAAAATGTGTATAGGTTTGAAAGTTTGTTTACCATTAACTGTTTTCCTTTGGACTCCAGGATTGAGTGCTTAGTAGGTACTTCTCATTGCATTCAACAATTTAAAAAATCATGAATTCTCTGTTTTTTATTGAATGATAATGAATTAAATAAATAAATTGACACTCGAATGTCGAGAGCTGGGTCGGCTAGTTTATTTTAATTGGCAACCATATACCAGTGGAGAATTCCTAAATTTTCCCAGAGCAACACGACCACCCCATATATTCACACACTGTTGAGTTAAGTTGAGTTTCGAGGATACGTTCACGTGGGAAATCCCATTTCAGAGTGAATGTTTGCAAAAGGTAATTGGTAGAAATTGATTCGATAGCTATGCAGTGCGGCATTACATGGAATTCTTTGTGGAGCGAAATTGTAATTTTAGGATATTTTTTTTTTGTTGTTGCTATTTTTTGAATGAATTTATTCATGATGATGATATGGAATCTGTGCTATATCTAAAGGTTTAGGAGGCATTGGAATGCAGAGGATTTAGAATGTCTCTTTATTAATTTTTAAGTAGATATACATTATATTTATAAGGGAAGTGGAAAATTGATTTCATGTTTTTTGTAGATTTCCTTTTGATATTAAACCTTCAAATTAGATTTTGGAGGAGTGTGAGGGTGTTGGCAATTTATATGTGCTCCGAATTGTATAGAGATTGAAGGTGATTAAAGTAAAATCTGACGATATGCCTGTATCGTATCGGAAACCAATTATAAGCATTGTGCATTTAATTTTGTCTAGTTTAGAAGTAAATTGAAAAAAAAAAAAATATATTCACTTGGCTTTTATTTTCTGGGAAAACTTAACTTGAAAAGGTTTAAGAATATAATTCGTATTTTATGCTTCCCTTATTTTGCTAGAAACATTTTGAATATTTCTTCACCTGTACCTTGAATTTGATTATAAAAATAAATAAAAATAAATTTGAGGTAAAAATACCTTAGACTTTGTCTAGTTTTATAAAAATGATATTATTCTTTTTCCAAGAACGGAATTAAACACCCGTAAAAGAGTTTCTTTTTTTTTTATTTTACCTACACTAAAGGGATTATGACTACCCTTCAAATGTTTAAGCAAAGTACGAACGTTGAGAAAAGTTGGAGGATATTTTTAGGAGATATATGTACATAAATACACAATTGAATACCTATTGAAATAGAAGTGAAATATTCAGCCGAGTAGAGTATTCCACATTCGTGAAATGCGATTAAAGAAATAATCTTTTAATTTGACAATACGTCCGAAGTTGGGTTGAAGGGTAAACTGATGGGTACTCCATAAAGCACGAGTGTAATTGGCTATTCCCAAGATTTCCATGAGCGGTAGTATGGCTTTCGAACTATCAGGTCCACTGGTGATCTGATGGTTTATCTCAACGAACAGTTGAATAAATCTTTACATCGTTTCGAAGAAAGAAAGATTATTTTACTTAATATTTCAAAAACTTTTGATAGAGTTTGGCATCAAGGTTTCTTATCGAAAATGTTTGCATTTGGTATCAATGCATCTCTTCTTTGTTAGGTTAGAAATTACCTTTCGCACCGCTCCATACATGTTGTATTAGATAGTTTCAAGTTTGTAATTCATAAATTCATAAATGCTGGTATGCCACAGGGCTCCGTTTTGTCCCCGACGCTTTTTTTCATATTCATGAATGAACTTTTGTCTGAATTTATTATAATCCATTAAATTGTTTTGCTGACGATATTACTCTGAGCTTCTCATATTCGTTTCCAGATTAACCTCATTATCCTTCGGATATGGATTTAAAACGGCGAAGTATGATATTTTCATTAAGTTCTGATCACGGTGGCATTATCAAATGGGGATTCAAAATTCGCTTAAAAATGATTGCTTCCAGGAAGTAGTTGTGATGTCCCTGCTCGGGCGCCAATTTGTGATGTGCTATTTAGTTTCCAGCTAAGGTCTTTCTAAAGAAACACAAACTTCCGATAAAAGGTCTTTTAAACCTTATAGCGAAATCCTTAGGAAACAACTCTTATATTATATAATATAAATTTTAGTCTGAAAGGTTACTTAACTGGAATTCACTCTTAATGTTCTGGTATTGGGAAAACAGACTTCGAATGATTCTTGCAGCGGTGGGCTTAACGCTTTGGTAGATCACCTGGTACAGTCCCTGGCGGTAAAAGGCAGGCGAAACGCTCTGGTAGATCAGCAGATACAAGGTCTCTGGTGGAAAAATGGCAGGCTGAACGCTGTTGTATCTCTCGGGTTGTTCAGTCCTGGTTGTCCAGTTGGTGGGTTTGTTGGTGTTTTTTTTTTGATGTTTTCAGCCACGGTGATACGCTGACCCTGCGTCATCGTAAAATCGAACTGATTTTTGGTTGTCGGCTGGGATCCTTTTTAACATATCGAAAGCACTAAAGTATCTAAGCTCTGGATGTCGTGCTTGGTTGGTCATCCTTCACATTAGCGGGTTTGGATGGTTGGCGGTGCTATTTATAAACTTCCTTGCTAATTGCACAAGAAACTGATCTAGTGGCTTGATTTTGGCTTCTTCGTAGACTCTTTCGTTGCTGAAGTGCTTCTTTCGCTGTCGATCGAAGATAAGTCTGGTGCTTATCCTTAGAATTTTCCTTTCGAAGATTTGGAGCTTCAGCATTGCTGTCTTCGAGATGGTGTACCATGCAGGAAAATTGTAGCTAATGACGGGTCTGATGAGCTGCTTGTATATCAGTAGCTTCACTGGCTGGCTTAGTCCGGTTCTTCTGGCTAGCAGCGGGTGCAACGCGAAGTTGGCCTTCCTTAGAACCTGCCTAGAGTGCGGGTTGAAATTGAACAGCTCGTTGAAGGATACTCCGAGGTATTTAGCATTTCTTTTGGCTGCTATCGTTGACCCATCCGGGAGCTTCACGGTCAGGTTTCTGCAAGTGGCTGCTGAACGACATCGGTTGCCATTGGTGGTAGGTCTCCTGAAACACACAAGCTCCGATCTGGCAGTGTTTATTCGGATACCCCACTTTTTGTAGTACTTGTAGAGTTTGGAGACGTGGGCTTCCACTCTCCGAGCTGCAATTTTTGGCGCTATCGACGAGGAGTAGGTCAGCGAGTCGTCAGCGAAAAGCAAGTTCTCGCAGTCAGTTGGCACGGGTTGATCAGACGTCATCAGGTTATATAGGAAGGGACCCATCTTTGATCCTTGGGCGACTCCGGCTTTGATGGATTTGATTGAAGACTTGCAGCTGTCTAGCTGAACAAAGAATTTCCTAAAAAAAAGAAAATAATATTTGCATTAGTGGCGAAGGAAATCCAAGTACTCGAAGCTTATGGATATAAGAGCTTCTATCCATACGCTGTCGAATGCTTTCTCGACATCCAGAAAGCATCCTACGGTGGTACGATGGCTATTGAGTGCTGAGGAGATGTCAGACTAGAAATTTAGTAACGGATGCATTGTTGAATGCCCTGCCCGAAAGCCAAACTACATGTCTGGGATGATGTTGTTTTCATTGCAGTACTTCTTGACCCTCCTTAGGATGACTTCTTCCAGAATTTTGCTGACATTGTTGAGGAGGGATATAGGCCTGTAATTGGAAACCAGGTTTCTAGCGCCTTTCTTCGGGATTGCCACGATTTTTGCCGTTTTACACTTATGTTGACCCAGTTGTTTATGATGATTGTGAGTAGTATCATCACTGCATGGGGAAGCCTTTTGATGATTTAGTTGGAGACTCCATCCGGATCGAGTTCCGGAATATTATGTTTACACATGGCTTACGTCTGCCAAAACAGGTTCTATTATGCTATATTTGCGTCAAAACTGAATGTGAACTGTAAGGCCGATAAAATGCTAATACGAATTTGCTTACATTTTTCTGTGACGTTACGTGCTTCTAGTGAATTTAAGTTATGTTGATCACATTCAAAATTTACTGGCGATCGGCTGGTGATTACTTTGAGGTTGAAGTGTGTCATAGGAGTACCTCCCTATTCATGTGAATTGTACTCAAGTTTTGGGCCAATGAAAGCTACAGGCAGATCAAACGGAGTGAAGCATTGTTTGCATCATTAAATAAAAGGTGGATTTGGATATATGTACATTCCGAAAACTGATCATTTTCAGTTTCTCGGATATAAGTGGCATAGTGGCATGATAGGCTTTAAAGGTTTTTTATTCTCCTTTGGACTGTCAAGATCAGCATTTGATGAGCTTATCTTAAGCTGTCGTAGAATTTCCACATGCGAATAGCAAGGATACCAAGTATGAAAAGCTGAGAGTACATTTGTATTCAAAACAATTGAATGGATTCAAAGTCTAAAAGAGTAGGAGTTAGAACTGAGCCCTGAGGTACACCAGCGATTATTCTATGACTATCAGACTTGGAACCAATCAACACGACTAAAAGACGCCAATTAAAATTACTGCATGCAATATCGGATGAGACAAACTTTTAAAAACACCCGAAAGTTCTGTTATGACTTTTATTTTGAAATCTTAGAACGAATAGTTTCTTTAAATTTACCCATCAACGTAGGGACTTCTGTTCCGAGAAAAATACGTTTAAATTTTGACAGTTCATATAAATTTTCAAAAAAAGAAAAAAATTTAAAACCTCCAAATAATGAATACCACACACTATTCTCCCAATAAAAACTTAAAAAAAAAAAAAAAACTTATAACTGCACAACCAAAAATCAACTTAGCAAAAGAAAACCATAAATCCCAGCACCGTTCAGGCATGCATTGTTCTGCCGGATCTAGTGCAAAAATCATTTTCACAAAATGGCTTATTTTCGAATGCCCTTGGTTTTATTGTTTCATTTTTCCCATCAACATCCTTGCTAACTTCGTCCTTTTTATTTATTTATTTTTTTTTTTGTTCTGACACTGCCACCATTACATCCCTGATTGTGCAGTACAGCAGCTGTACCAAGTGAAAAGAGATGGGTTTAGTTGTGTTGTGTGAGTGGCTGGAAAGACAGAGGTAAACTACCTTACTCTAGAGCTGACCATAAATTTCAAGCAAAGATGAATTACCTGTCTGTCGTGTTGACTGCTAAATGTCTGTCTGACTGACTTTTGGTTCTTCACATTCATACAGCTGAGGTTAAATGCCTCTGAACTGAACTGAGCACTGATAGCGCATCACAAAAATATCCTTGAGTGAAAGTTTAAACTCACTTTAAGTGTGGGTAACTGACACCGGACGTAAAGTGTGAATTCATCATTTTGAAGGCAAAAAAAAATCCAAGAGGGAAAAACTTGACTGGCAAGGCCCTAAGCTAAAGTGACGTGAACAAAACAAAAAAAAAAAAAACGGAAGTGCTACTGGACAGCAGCAGCTCGGAGATGCTTCCTGATTTTCTACCATTCTGTTGGAAGATAGATTATCTGCAAGAGAAAAAGGCATCAGGTGAAAGAGGATCAGAATAACTACCTACTTTTTAACCTTACGTAGATACTTCGCCCATTGTTGTGAAAAAGTTTTGTCTAATTTTTTTTACTTCTATCCACCTCCTGTCGACATGACGGGGTTAATTAAGAAGATTTATGGTGGCCCACAACAAAGTTGGGTGAATACTTTAGGTTGAGTGCATATTATAGTATATGGTGTTTTTTTTTAGTTAACATAAAAAGTCATTTAAGGGAGAACGAGTTCAACTCGAAGTTGATTTGTGATGTAGCTGACAGGTCTCCATAAATTATTGTCAGTACTATACAGTCTCGTTATTCCGGAGTCCGGACAGGAGCTAAAGCACTTACATTATTTTTAATTACGTTTACCTGTTTCCCTTCTTAATATGAAAGATATTTTAAAAGAATGGAATCAACAAAGATCCTTTATCATTTGGTTAGGAAATTTAATTAAAGTCGTGTTTAAATTTAATTAAAGGGACCCCAAAAGGTAAAAGTTCCTTTACGAATGAAAAACAGTTGCTGCAAGTTCTGTTAGTGTTGTTCATTCAACTCGGACATTTCACTAAATCGGCCACTTTATTTTGTTCGACCACGGACAGGAGAGGTTGTACTGTATTTCTTAATGCGAACAACTTGTTGATGGGTTTAGTTCTACAAATTTAAATTTAAACCATGTCAAGTTTAATGGAAATTTTTTGTTCTGAGTTTTTGTTATGACATCTGACGTTTCTATCATTAAAATTGTCCGCAGTCCACGCATGTTGCTTTTTCGCATGCAAAGCAGTCATTATAAGAGTTCAGTGCGTTGGAGTTTTTGTATTATTCTGGCAGAGGAATTTTGAAAACGGCTCAATTAAATTAAGCTATTTTTGCCTTTCTACCATGTGATATATTGCTTCCTAAAGAAAACTTAATGCAGTGATATAATTTAAATTTCTAAATTTGCGGGGTTCAATTTTGGCGGCATGTGGATGCCTTGTTGTTTTGGTGACGTCTGTCAAATCTAATTTGTATTATTTAGTTACTGATGCCAAGTCAGCATGATAAGTTACACAATTGAACAGTTCGTCCAAATGATTAAACTTTACTATCAAAATGAGTGTTAGCTACTGCAAACGTTGCGCAAGTTGCGACCATTTTTAGGCGGACTTGATGGCATTTCGGCTCTTTAAAGTTTGGTGGCTTAATTTTAGACGATAGGCTCGGTAATCAAATTCTCAGCATTCATACGTTTAAGGAACGGAAGATCGGCTGAGAGAATCGCCGCGGTCCGTTAAGTGTACAACAGAGCCTGAGCACAAGAATTCGGAGTTTCGTAGACTTTACCCGTACAAGATACTCGTACAACTAACTCAGAAGCTTAAAGCTCAAGATCATAGACAACTCCGTTTGGTGGCTGCCTTGCCTTCGAGGGATTTTGGAAGAGGACCCCAAAATGGCTGAAAAATCGAAGAAGCGCATTTTTGGCTGTGTTTTTGAGTTGCTCTGTTAATAGCCAAAATCGTCCTTTATGACACACTGGTAATAATACATTCTCAAAACGTTACCGTTTGGTGTTGAATTTAGTGCGGTGGCGTCATTGGTCCTTTTTCAAAAATGACGACGTTGGTGAGGCGGTCACCATCAATTGCTAGTGCTACAGAATCATGGTAACCGATTTCTTATGGCCAAAATTGAACCAATTAGTCCTAGATTAGTTCCAGAAGAAAGGCGTTACGTACCACAGAGCAGCCGCCAAGATTGATATTATGGCTGCATTACCAGGTAAGGTTATCTCTCGCAGAGGTGATGTGAGTTGGCCACCAAGGTCATTCGGTTTGTCCCCGCTAAATTTTTTCTTGTAGGGTTTCATAAAGTAGCAGGCCTATTTTTTATAATTCACACGCGCTCAAGTGTATGTTAAGAGACTCTTATAATGTTAAACACATCACGGGCGATATGCCCCTAAGGCTAAAATAGAGTTAAAGGTTAAAATTAACGAAGAGTCATTAAAAACGGGACCACTCGGTTCCATGCAACCGTAAGAACCCGAGGCGTTTGAGTATTTTTTGCAAATTGGTTATATTTACAGCCTAAACGTCTCGGCCGATTTCCGTGAAACTTTGCTGATACCATTTTTAAAGTTTTACGCTGACACGTTTTTACTTGCGACTTATAGGTACTTTAAGGCAAGTTATGCATTCGTAAAAAAAAATCGAACTCGAGATTTTGATCAAAGTTGACATTACGATGATAGCGAAGGCCAAAAAAGTGGGTCTCTCAATTCTGTCTGTCTGTCTGTCTGTTCGACTGCAGCCTAAACGGTTCGGCCGATTTTCTTCAAACTTGGTAGATATGGGTTTTGATTTTTTACCCCACACGTTTTTTTTTTTTTTTAAGAGCCAAAATAACGGTACCTGCCATACGAATTTTTTTCGAAATTTTATAAATATTTTTTTTTCTGAAAAACTGTCCCACAGAATTAAAAAAAAAATTCAAAAATTTCATTTAATTAATACTAGGTAATGGTTGAAAAAAATTTACAAAAAATTGTTATTTTTGGTAGCCCCCTGGGTCCATTTTTTGTTTCGTTTTTGATTTTCTCGAAAATAATACAGCCGATTTAAATCATTTTTCTTATGCTTAAGCTCCTTCACAGTTTGAATATTATTACATATTCAAATTTAAATTTTTTTTATTTTTTTGATTTAAAAAAAAATCAAAATATTTTTTTGGACACTCAATATTTCAAAAACCCTATGCTCGATTTTTTTCAAACTTGACAAATAAAAGTTCGTTAAAATAATCTACAAGATTTAAGAAAAAAAATTTTGTTTTATTTAAAAATAACAGTACGCTCCATACAAAAGTTAAAAAATGTTTTTCAAAAATCGTATTTTTCTCGAAAACGGTTCCGAGAATTTTGCTAAAAATTTTTTTCTTTTGATTAATTTTTACGATCTATAATTTAATAAAAGAATTTGAAATCTAGATATTACCGACTGTACCTACCATAGAACGATTTTTTCGAATTTTAAATTTCTCATTCTCATTTATAAAGAAGCTCCTAAAAAGTTTAAAAAACATTGCATTTCGAAACTTAAAAAGAAATATTTTTTCAGTTTTTGGAAAAAAGTCTTTATTTTTTTTTTTTTGGAAAATTCGATATCTCAAGAACAGCTCAATATTTTTCTTGGAAATTTAACTCGCATTCGTACAATAATAAAAACTTAAAGTTGGCGTACCAAAAGTTTTTCTTAAAAAACGTTTTAAAAATTTTGTACATAAAACCTTATTTTTTTAAGGAACCGCTACAACGGCTTATAATTTTTGTTCTTGCATAAATTCATATTTGCATAGCATTCTGTTTTTATCTCTTACTACTGAAAGAATTTAAAAAATTCATTTTTTCCTCATGAACAGTTTTGTTTAATAACATTGGTTTTTTCAAATTCCTAGTCTATTACATAGGAGCAAATTCGTGAGATCCAGTCTTGCATTTTATTTTTCTTGTTTTTGTTAAGACCAAAAATAACGGTACCTTCGCAAAAATTTTATGTTTCGAAATATTAAAAAATATTTTTTTTTCTAAACATAAATTTGGTGGTGCAAAATTTGGAACAGAACCTAGCGACTTTTAACTCTTAACCATTCCTGCGTGCGTGTAGACATAGTCCAACGTAATAACCATTATGCCAAAGTTTTTCTCAAAACCTGTTAAATCTGTAAAATAAATCAATGCAAGAACTTATTATTAATGCACGGATGCTAAAGGGGTTTTGACTATCCTTAAAAACACATCCTATGGAAATAGGAATAGATTTTAAGAGGATGTACCGATGCACATTGGTTTGAATTTCTGTTTTAAAATTAACGGGAAAAATAGAGCTGCGTAGAGCATAGGCTAAGGAAAGAATCTCTGTACCTTAATAGAATGTAGGAAGTAGGACAAGAGTGATAGTTGATGAGAATTACTAGAAAATGGAGTGTTCCGATAAGACAAGAGTATGAATTTTCAGACGAATATGAAAAACTGAGAGTACTTTCGTCAACAAAACAACTTAAGTTATTACAAGAATCAGATAAAAGATAATAGATGAACATGAAAACAGGACCGGAGACAAATCGCAGCCCTGAGGTACCCCAGAATTTCTTTTGTATCAGACTTTTATCCATCCAGTTCTACTTACATTGAACTGGTTGAAAGATAGTCTCTAATTCATCGAAGAATCGAGTCGTATGTAATGAAGGCACGCACGGTCGGTAAAAGATAGTGCTTCATGCCAGTTTCTATTGAATACTTTTGAAATATCAGGAGCAATAATCTCACTTTTACCTGAACGTTGTTAAAGTTTGTTCGATGAGATATGCCTTCAGATCACCTTGCTACGCAAGCCTTACCGTCTCATCAGGAAGTTGTCGTTCTTTGATATATTTCTTAGGCTGAAAATTTATCAGCTTTTCAATAACCTTGGAAAGAAAAGATATACGTTGATAGTTGCAGTGTGAAAAAGGTCAACTTTTGTTAGAGACAACTGCTGATTCCCTACCACTTGAAACAGTAGAAAAGTTGAGAAAAGTTCACGCAGTTTTGGAAAAATGGAAAAAACAATCCTTCAAAACTATAGCAGGAATACTATCCAGGCCATGGGATCTATGAATGTCAAGATCTTTGAGGGCTCTCGTATAAAACGAGTAAAAATGAAGTATCGATTCATTGACTCGTTAAAGAGCTCGAGTATTGGAGGAGTCATGACACTTTTGTGGAGCGTAAAATTTGTAGCAAACAGCCTCGATAGAAGATTGGCTTTCGCTTTAGATTTATAGTCTATGGTAGGTAGAAGGTAGAAATATTGACCACTGGCAGTCTAGATTCTAGCCCTGTAGCCTAATTAGCGCTTAAGTGCGCCATTTTGATAGAATAACTCTTGTGAACCTGGTGGATGGAATTGATATGGGAAATTGTGAACATTGTCATGAAGTTATCCAGTTTGGATTAAGTTCAAACAGGAGAAGGTTTTGAAGTCTTTTATTGTGTGTTTGCTTGTGCACAATGATATTGAATTTAAGTCCCTCATTTTATAGGACCACTACACTCTGCCAAGCGGGGAACTTGTTCTTTGGTCCTGAAGCAGTAGCTTTTCCAATTTAGTGATCACCCGGCTACTGTACCGTAAATTTCTGTCATGTCCGTGACATTAAGACTCAAACGGAGGTCACGGCACAGAAGTAACCGAGATTCGTTCTGGAGCCATTTCTCCGCGTTGAGAAATGAGATCAAATCTTTGATCTTCGTTTCTGAAAATTCGTCAAAGTAGTCAGAAAATGACCTTCGTAACGTATGCGCTTTTAATTCGGCCGAAACAGGGTATTTGCAGAGAAAATGGAAGAATGTTTCCTTTTCCCACTGGTCATCACAGCTATGATAGTGAGTCTTGTGAGGAATGCGTAGCATGCTCTCTTATTGTCTAGTGTCCGCTATAGGTATCTACGATCCTGACTATGTCTAGCCTGGGTCTGCATATCTGGTCAAGTGTTATTATATGTATTATAGATGGTCCAAAACTTTTTTAGTTATAATCCAGTTAATTAAACTACTCCACCTACGGTTTGACCGTTAATAAAAATTGAGAGGATATTGCCAGTCATAACTCCGAGCGGAATGTTGACTCCTTCCGCAAGTGAGTTTTTAAGGGCTGATCTTTGCCTGGCTAGCTCGTCCGCCCGTTCATTCATCAATGCCGCAATGACCCGGAACGCAGATAAGATTGACATTGATGCTACCAAGTTCATTCCGACATTGCTGGACTAATTTGGATGATGATGTTCTAGAATTAATGACTTTAACAGTCGCCGGACAGTCTGTCATAATAGCCGTATTCCGATTCTGGGTAGGATTTTGTTTGCATGCTTCTCTGATAGCCAGTAATTCAGCATGAAAAAAAAACTATGGTACAAGGTGAAATCCTATATGAGAACCATACAAAGTATTGTGCATTTGAAGGCTTACTGTTATTATACTGATTTGACAAATTTAGACTCATTTGAATTTTCTAACCCTTAAAAAATTGCAAATGTACACATTTCTTCACAAATAAGTGTGCTGTACATACATGCATGCATTATGAACTTGCCTACGTACTTATAGTGTGTTATAAGTTATCTTAAAAATAACAAAAAAAAATTTCGATGATGGCTAAAACTCATGGCCATAAGCTCATAAATAAATTTCTTAAAACTTTTTCCTTCAACTTATAGAAAAACAAATCTTTCTCGTGAGATTTCCAACAATCACGATAGCTTTTCTCATAAATTCTCAAACATTTTAAATAAGTTCCAGAGTAAGCTTCCTGCACTTAACTCAAACACCCTCCATTTTCACTTGCCTCCCTTCAACAAAAAAAAAAAAAAAAAAAAACAAACAAAAAAAAAAAAAACAAACCACATAATTCATTTCGCACATCTTAAAAAAACTTTGACATCGAATAAGAAACCGCATAACCATAAAAAAAAACTTTATTATTTCCACGACTATAGAGTAAAATGACACACGTACCCTAGGTACACAGCACTTGTAACACCTCGACCTCAAAAATGGCTTGTTAAAGTTTGCATAATCTCTGCCAACAGCCATCGGGAATTCGTATTCTAGAAGACGAAAAAGGTCGGATGCTACAATTCAAGACAGTATAAAATGTCCTTATTGTTGCCCGTTTCGACGACAGCAGGTGACCTTCTTCTAAGGAGGAGAAGTTTATATCTGCAAATTATTATGTTCGCATTGGAGGGACATTATTCTGTCCTTGTCTCTGTCGTCTTGGCAAAACTGACCTTCGTCGGAGTTTGTTTTGGTTTGGTTTTCATTCTTCTTCATCCCTTCATCCGACCTGTGTATAGTTATTCATTTTTGTTTTGTCTGTTTTGTATTTTTATGCAAACGGAAAGAACTGCCATGTTTCAACTTTAACAAGAAGCAATTTTTCCTGCAAAATGCTATTTCCTATTCGTCTGGTTTTGTTGTAGGTGGGTATTTGTTATAGTCAAGAATTTAACGTTGCGAGAACAAACAACCATAGATCTAGAGAATGTAGAATTTACAGACATATTTTACCAGCACAGTTAGAGGAAAATGAAATTTACAAACAGTAATATTGATGTGAAACTTAAACCCTAAGATTGCAAAGGCAGTTCTTTTAAAAACTATGTCAGATATCAAAGTTTGTCTCTGCGTCAAATTTTTCCCTAAGAATTTCTAACGCGCTTCTTGTGGAATAAAAATTGAATGGGTTCCACAAATAACTCATCGCACATCGTCGCTTCAAGTATTTCATTTCATTTAATTTATTTTTAATAAAAACTGAACAGGTTCCACAATATCCTACAAACCTCCAAAGTTTGACAAAACTCTCAATCGACTTATTTTGTTTCACATTGAAAGCTAATTAGAAACACTTATGTTCACACCAGCAAAATTTTCTTGGAATATTTCATTTTCACTTGAAATATGTTCAGAACTTAACTCACTTAATCGGCTCCTGATCCATGAAGGAGGTCTGCCTGAGACATGACAGGTTTCTATCCTATGCGATGCCGAGCACGCTGCTTCCATCAGTCATCTAGTTCAAGCGCTCGGGCATCCATGATGGCTCGATCTTTAAAGAACAAGTTCGGTCGTCCTTGTCACCGCAAACCTGGGAGCTAGGATTCGAAGACACTGTTACCTCAATGTGGCCAGACCAATGAATTCTACGTGTTTTGGCTCTCTGGACTACATCCACATCTTTATACAGCTGATAGAGTTCTCAGTTATATCTGCCCTCCTGGAATGCAGGACCAAATATTCGTTTAAGATTTTTTCTTTCGAAAGATCCCACTTTCTGCTTATAGTCCAGCAATTGGCGCCGTAAAGCATGACTGGTAGTATAAGGGTTTCGTAGAGCGTTCACTTCGTGTTACGAGTGAGAAGTAGCAGTGGTTTTCTAGGGTAATTCTTCGTCGCATCTCCACTAAGTTGTCGTGGAGTGGAGTTAATATTAACTATGAGGTAGATGAGCTCTTAAACTACCCCGAAGTTCTTGCTATCAATTGTTTGTTGATAGAATTTTCTCATTTACTTCAATACCATGTAACGAAGCGTTACAATTACTAAACATTTTAATCACATTACCGAGCAAAACGTTACGCCACCAACGACCCCTAATCATATTACCGAGCAAAACGCTACGACACCTACATACCGTCTTATATTACATATAATCCTAATACACGTATCCAGTGTGTATCTGGAGTCATGTGATCAATACACACTTTGATACACGTACAATTTTGCCGTTTATTTCTTATAATTCACACTGACTCCTAGCCGTTGATTTGATAAGTGGTCGTTGGGAAAATAACAAAATTGTCTTTTATTCTCATCCGGTGTGAATACCAATCTAGTGTATAGAGAGTTTAAGATCGGGCCGCAAACCTTTTATAAGGCGTTTCGGTGACAGAGAGCAGCAATGCCTCTCTGGTGAAGCTGATCTAAATTTTTTTATAAAATAGTAGGGTACTAGCTAGTGTAGGGCAAGCTTTATTATTGTTAGGAGTATTAGCTAGAGTGGGGAAATATTTATCATTGTTATTAGTGGTATTATTATTTACTAAACCAACCCGTTTCTTTCCTTTGATCTCCTCTTCAAGATAGCTCATTGGACAGGTTCTCTTTTTAAAGTTCCACCCGTGTGCTAGGGACCAATATATGAAATACCGTGTTAGTTATTTAGGTTTATGAATACTGTATTATATGAAATACCGTCTTATTTATTTTAAGAAAATAAATATTGTTAATAAAAGTATATGAAATACCATGTTATGAGTACGAAGCCACGAAATAAATTAATTATAAGTTTTGGAGTATTAAAAAAACATTATTTCATTCGGAACTTTTAGACCCTCCAATCCCAAGTTTGTTGCTTCTTTGGAAAGAACCCTGGACAACCACGAGTTTTATTTCATCCACGAAGAAAAAGCATCACAACCAACAAGTCTCGCCTGATCTTCAACAGCCATGAAGAACTCTATTCGAAATTTCGACACATTTGTTGAACATAGTGCACTCCGTGTTAACTCCTGCCCTACTCACCATTTGTTCTAGAACGAGATTGAAGAAATCACAATGTAGCGCATCTCCTTGTCGAAGCCCTGTACAACCTTGAAATACCTAGTTCAGAAGAGTTTCTCCCTAGTTGAACATTGCACCGGGTATTTTCCAATGTCACGCGACATAGTTGCTTCAGTTATTCCGGGATCACGAGTTCAGCCATCGCAATATAGAGCTCCTGACGATGAATGCTATCATAAGTTGCTTTGAAGTCTATAAATCGATGATATTTCTCGACTTGCAATTCTTTCGACTTGCCTCAATGCCGGGCCAGAAACCACACTGGTAATTGCCGACTAAATTATTACTGAAGTTCAAGACTTAAGTCGAACGTTAAGAAAGCTAGAACCGCTGAGTATACGGGAGTTGACTAATAACTTCCGTAAAATTGAAAATGAATACGTTCCACAATCATTTTGAAGACATATGATAATTTCACACCACACGAGCCACAAGAGAAAACTGAAAGCTCAAGTGACCTCAACAGGCATGATTTCGATATATGAACGCCTGACTGGTAGAAACGAAGTACAAACAGCTTAAGTAACAAGTGCACTAGTCATATTCCTTAACGCAGCAGTTTATTCTTTTTACAAGTCGAGTGGCGCCATCTATAATTCATGACGAAAAATACTTTACATCACTTATTATTTGTTTATTCGTATAAATTGGTAGCAGTGGTCAGTATCCTAGAAAAGTTTTTGGAATTGAAACTTGACCGTCTTTAGAGTAGAAGAGTTATGTTTTTTAATCAGCCAATTACAACACTTACTTTTGGACTATAAAGATTGCATATTATGGTGTTATAAACTTAACCATATATATACATCTACGGGTGTTGAACTCAGCTTGAGGATATCCTCTCGGCTCATTGAATAGCAAAACAGTTGCAAAGGTGTAAATATCTTTCTAAATCGAGGATTTACACAAAATGATAACACGATGATCCCCCATCCAGACGATGAGCACCTGTAAGGATGTTGATGGCTTGATGGAGGGTATGAAGATGCAAAAAAAGAAAACGAAAAAAGTGTGCTTCCACAGTATAGACCCGGGGTTTTCTTCCTCATCATCAAATAAGATTTCGAGGGAGCCAGGGCTTTGAAATTCTAATGAAGATAAAATTTGTTTTACTTTTTTGCTCTTTTTTTCGTTTCTTGTTGCTTTTTTCTTGACGCAGTCTGCTGGATACTTTGATGGATGAATTGTGGGTTGATGAAATCTCTGTGGTATTTTATAAAGATGGAAACATACATTTTATCCTGCGGAACGGTTTGTTTAGACAAAATTGAAAACACTTTAGAAGATGCTTCGATATATGCATGATGAGTTTTCATGTATGAACGGAGCATAATATTGGAATATAATGAGCAGTCATTTACTTGTTTTCTTTGGAAAATTTGGTTTTTCTTGAAGGGATATACTATATGGATTTATTAAATTTTAATCAAGGTGTTTGTTGCGAAAGGTTCCCGGAAATTGCGCTGTTGATTTTGTGCGGTAACCATACATTTATATTTGCTTTGAACGTTTGGCCAAATACATTTTGCAAATCATATTTCATTATTATCACATGTCGAGAATAGCTATCTAGGGAATAGATAGTATCTACCTACATACGAGTATCACTGAATTGCTTAGAAAACTTTAAATTTCTTCTACCCAAGTATACAACGGGCTTGTTAAACCTTTCTTTCGTTTCTCTGTTTAATTGTAGGTTGTTTTCTAATTCAGAGTTTTGACCTGGAAAGTTCACAGACTTCGCCTTAAGTGAAAATCCTTGTAACTCCATAAAGCCATCATGTCTTTATGCATTTTCCTAACCTCTTATGCAGCATAATGTTATTACACCTACCTTAACTTCAGTCATAAAAAGTTTTGAACAAAATTTGAATTTTCCCTTAGACCAAAAACCATCAAGCAAAAAATGTTAATATTCTTCCATAACCCTTAGCCTGTTATAACCATATACATACTACTATACTCTTTTCCCTAGACCGTTATACCCATTTTTTATGTCTCCTTGACTATTAATTGGTCACATTTCCGGGGGTCAAACTAAACAAACCACACTATACCTACCTAAACCAAGGCATAGTATAGTTCGTCTATAAAGAAACTTTTTTTTCACTTTTCTCATTCCATCCCGGCAAACACCAAAAAGAAGTAATAAACATAGTTCTTTAGGATTCCCTAAGTCTATTGGAACGTTCATAAATGAAATATGCATAACTGCACCTCGTAGCCATTAAAAAAAAGGTATAATTGCTCTTAAAATACCGTTCTGCGGAACTAAAATGATGTCTCTAATAACCACATGTTTGACTCTTCTATATACACAACACAAAAGTGCACCATCATCATACCGACCAACCGACCGAATGGCCAACTAGCTCACAGTGGGTTTTTTAACAATAAAACAAAGCACAAAGTTGTGGTGTTTGAGAATGAAAATGGAGTATTAATGGTGAAACGTCAGTTAGATGAAAATCACAACTTTCATCAATAAAGAAAATAGGAGCCCACTTAAATGCATCGACCAAAAATCTTTATTAATATTTCAATATAGGTGGGTTGTCACTTATGTGAACATCGGAAAACAGAGTAAATGATTCAGTGGGGTCGGGCTTACTTACTTAAGATGCCGCTTATAATTTAGGAAAGCTCCTTAATGACCGTTGGCGTTTTAGCCGCGGTGGTAGGCTGACCCAATGTCAGCGTAGAACAAGACTACGTCCTCGTTGTCCATGATTACGTTGTCATCCAGAGTTTCCATCAGACTGAGGTACCTCGCTTCGGGATGCCGTTGATCTGTGGTCATCCTTCTCATTAGCTGATTCGAGTGGTCGATGATGTTCCCCATTAGTTTCTTCGTTGAATGAATTAGATATTTGTCCAGTGGGATTAAATTTGCTTTTGTATAGAGATGCTCGTAGTGTTTCTGTCGTTGACGATCGAAGTAGAGTCCAGTGCAGATCCTCAGTATCTTCCTTTCGATTAGTTGAAGTTCCTTCATAGCTGTCTTCGAGATGGAAAACCATATTGAGAAGGAATAGCTGATCACTGGTCGCAGGAGCTGCTTGTGGATCAATATCTTTGTCGGTTGGCTAAGCCCTGATCTTATTTTCGGCAATTAGTGCAAACAGCTGAAGGCCCAGCTGGCCTTTTTCAGAACATTTCTTGAGTGCAGGTTAAACCTTAGCAACTCGTTGAAGTGCACTCCCAGGTACTTGACACTTGGCTTTGTCACTATGGAGGATCCGTCAGGTAGTCTCAGGACCAGATTTCTGCAAATTTTCGCGCTGCGAATGCCTCTACCTGTTGAAGGTCTCCTGAAGCAGACTAGTTCCGATTTGGAAGTGTTGATTCGGATACCCCATTTCTGATAGAATTGAAAGAGTCTGTTGATGTGGGTTTCTACTTTTTGGACAGCTATTAGTGGTGACATTGATGAGGCGTAGGTAAGCGAGTCATCAGCATATAGAAGGTTCTCGCATCCAATTGGTGAAGGTTTGTCTGAAGTCATCAAGTTGCAGAGGAACGGGCCTAGTTTTAAGCCTTGGGCGACTATAGCTCTAAATCTAATGGTCTTAATGTTTGACTTGCTTTAGTTGAACGAAAAATTTCCTTTTGTAGCAATAGGTTCACTGGTGATCTGATGGTATATCTCACCGAAGAGTTGAACAAATCTTTACATCGTTTTGGAGAAAGTAAGATTATTGCACTTTATATTTCAAAGGCATTTGTTAGAGTTTGGCATCAAGCTTTCTTATCGAAAATGCGTGCATTTGGCATTGATGAATCTCTTCTACGTTGAATTAGAAATTATTTAGGTAAATTAGAATTTACCTTTCGGTTTCAAATCTGAAATCCACAAAATAAACGCTGGTGTGCCCCAGGGCTCCGTTTTGTCACCGACACTCTTTCTTATATTCATAAATTATCTTTTGTCTGAAACATCTAATTCACTTAATTGTTTCGCTGACGACAGTACCCTCAGCTTTTCATATTCGTTTTTAGATTCACATCCTTGTCCTTCGGATGTAGACTTCCAACGGCAGCGTATGATAAGCTCATTAAAGTCAGATCTTGACAGCATTGTCCTATGTGGAACCAAAAACCGTGTAGAATTTAATGCTTAGAAAACTCAATGATGTTTACTGTCTCTCCCAATGCCATTTTCTATGAATGGCACTTGCATCCTTAGTTGGATGTAAAACATGTTGGTTAGACCCATCGTTACCTATTGTGCGGATGCATGACACAAATGAACCCAGATGCAAACAAATTAGAAAGCATTAGGAAAAGTTCAAAGCCTCACTTGTTTATACATTATTGGAGCAATGGGAACATGTTCAACAGCAGCGATGGAGATTATTCTTCATAAGTCTCCATTACACGTAGTAGTTGGAAGTGCTGCTAAGGGAGCCATTATGAGATTCGTAAAGGAAGGGACTGGGTCCGGCAAATGAATAAGTCACAGGGAAAGACACTACCTTTTCATGTCACCAGTAACTAACCTTACCGACATTCCTAGGGAGGGAATAATTACAAAATAAAATTTTGTAAAAAATTATATTATTATAAGCAAAAAAAAATGGGTAGGTGAATCAGAAAACTCTACACTTAAAACCAATGAATTGTGCACGGATGGTTCGAGAACGACAGAAGGGATTGGTGCTGAAAATTTTGGGTCCAGAATCAAACTCTCCATACCAACGGGATAATCCACTCGCATTTTCCAGGCGGAAATTAATGCCATAGCGGAATGTGCAAGTCGAAATCTCGAAAGGAATTACTAAAACCAAAACATTCCCATTATGTCAGATAGCCAAGCCGCAATAAAAGTACTAAGCTCATACGCCATCACGTCTAAGTTGGTGTAAGCAGGCTTAACGAGCTTGGTAAGAACAATTATGTCTCACTTCATTTGGCACTAGGACATGAAGGTGTCCAGGTGTAAACAGCCATTTCTTTATGTGAGTAAAAAATCTGAGATTAAATGTTAGGACTAATGACTTTTATCAAATAAGTACATTTTTAAACCCTAGCTCTCTTTCTGAACAAAAAGTGAATATTAACGAACTTACTGAAAGAGCTTTCCAATGAAAGGCTTTTAATTTAACAGAAAATCAAGAGACTAAACCGAATGCATCAATTTATCGATAGGGATATTCGAACGTATTTAATTTTGGGAAAAGGTTCTCCTTTCCCCCCACCCCCCTTGTAAAAAAACCTAAACACAAAATCATTTTTTACCCTCAATACATTTTCGTATTAATTGTTATAAACAAGTGATCTGTTAACAAATCTTTTTTTTGTATCAATTATACCAGTTTATATACCAATCAACGGATGATAAACAAAAACAGTTTTAGTTTCATTTCATACACTGAGATCTAATTTTTGAATATTAACACATCATTATTCTATTTAAATGAACAGAAACAGTGGTAAGTTAATCAAAGACCAGGTTAAGTTCAACAGGTGTACATTTACAACAAAAACTATATGTACTATATGTACAACAAGATATGTAGTAAATGTGAAATTAACGAGAAACCATGTTGAAATATCAACAACATAACATCGTAAAAATTAACACTGGAGACGGAGACATCACAAAATCTTGTCAACTTTTTTTATTTACAAGAAGATTTTATTAAAATAACGCGGTATCTTCTTAGATCGGAAATAATGCCACTTTAGCTTGCCCGTGAATATAAATGGATTGAAATCTTGTAAGTTTCTGAGTTGGCTGCAACTTTAAATTTGAAAGTCCATCTTGTTAAATTAACAATGCACTCTTGAATTTTAATTTTTTGATTTTTCTAGGATTTTAATATCTGATTACATTTTTTTTTTCGAAGTTGTGTTAGTAAGTTGCTCCAAAATACCTTGCAAGCTGAACTGTTATCCCAAAAGTTTGGGTCCGTTTCCCAACATTTTCCAGGGTACTACCTTTTTTTTTTGAAGAAGTGAAAAATCCTCCAAACTTATGTAAGTCACTAGGTTCATGTTTTCTATGAGCTGTTGTGCCTCTAATTTAATATTAATTTAATATATTTATAATATAATCTTTAATATACTGACAAAACCGAATATTTGTGAAGATAATAGTTCGGAATGGTTTGCGTAGGTTCCCTTTATGCCATTTTTCTTTAAAGAAACTTGCATTGAAGAAGCTGAAAAGTACTCAGCACTCGGTTGGTGTTTCAATGATGATCTTCGTTGAAACTACTAAATTCTTGAGGCCGCCAAAAACGCTACTAAATGCTTAAGATTTCTAATTTTGTACCCCTTACGATCTGGCTTCAATTTGTAAGGCATTTATGTTTTTAAAAACTAGCATCTAAACTCGCGTCAAACCTATCATGGAATCATTTCCAACTCTCGATCACTGTCGGAATCTTTTATGTCTTTCCTTGGTTTGTCGATCTTTTCACAAGGAATGCTCAGTCGAATTAGGCAGTTGAATTCCCTTCACAATCAGTTCACCCACGATACCCGTTCCGCTAGGAATACTAATAAGTTCACTCTATAGCCTAATTTTGAATTTTGAACACAACGTCAAACACAGAAATTCGTACTTTAGTGGCACATTACTATTATGGAATAATTTTTCCTGCACTGCTTTCCATTGCGAATTTAATTAAAACATATAAATCCAATGAACATTGACATATCCTGTCTCTTCCTCTCTAATTTCCCCATTGCTCCTGTTATGTTTAAGATTATAAGGGTATCAATAAAACCTATAAAAAAAAGTATTTTCAGCAGTGTAATTTAATCCAACGTAATATTTTTTAAACTTAATTTTTCAATGTAAATCAAAGCTCTGTTTGTAATTTTTTAAATTGTTTTTTCTGTTAAAAACCCCACTGTGTTACTGGCCAAACTCACGAGCCGACCAATATAACCATCATGATGATGGTGCTGACGATGACGACGTTGATGGCAACGTGCAAGTTGGATCACCTCATTTGGGGCCGGTATAAGAACTATAAGCTTGTGCTCTTCTATTAAGCCTTCTGTAAGAAAAGAGGTACAATTAACCACAACGAGAACTTCGTGCATGGCTGGAACTTGATGATGATGGTGATGATGAAACTATACTAAACCTATGTGTGATATGGATGTGTACCTACCTTCGTACAAATTCTGCATAAAGAAGAAGTAGAAGTTGCCTATAAGAGTTATGTTGATATTACGGTTCACTATACATACATACATATACTTGATAGTTAAGCGAACCTGAGTGTACCTACCTTTACCTTTTTGTTGTCTCATACAACCTGAAGTTAAGGTGCTATAAAGAGACTATTTTATTATAAGAATTTCATCAGAGTAGTCAAACTTCTAGGCTTATTAAAAAAGAGGTAATTTCTTAATGACCCAGTCCAGTGGGAATTAAAAAATTTACATTACCTTACAAAATGTGGACTGAAAATAATTTTAACATAATACATGGGTCAGCAAAAAAAACTGACAGAACTCAACAAACGTAAAATTTCAGAAGAAGCAAAAGAAAATTAAATAACTTTTTTCATTTCTATGAACCTGCTAAAACATGAAACAGCTGTTATATGAATCTTTTCCGAAAACCAAAAACTCAGTCTTACAATCAACTAGAACAACAATTGTACGAAGTTTAATCAAAATCTTTTAAGCTGTTGTTGAGAAAATTTGTAAAAAGCTAAATTCTTGTTTCCTAATTAAAAAAAAAAACACAAACTTAAAGAATATCGCCCGATTTCCATTCGATCTTTGGTTTCGAAAGTGTTAGAAAGAATCTTGAGTCAAGAGATTTGTTCCTTTGTGTCATTTAATATATTGTTTTCTTCTGCATAAGCTGACCTTAGAAAAATCATAGTAACTCCACAGCTCTCCTTGTAAATGACATTCGCCAAGAAATCTACATGGAACACGCTTCATCGCTGAAGTTGCTCGATTTTTCAAAGGGTGACTGTAATTCAAAAATATCTACCTGTCAGGAAGAACACAAGCTGTGTGCATAAATTCCAAGTTTTCAGATTTTCTTCCAACGAATGATGATGTCCCGCAGGGGTTCATTCTTGGTCTTTTGTTGTTCTCGTTATTTTATGAACAATCTTCCTGAGATGCTTAAATTTTATAACATACTAATATATGCCGATGATGTTCAATTTATTATACCTGTAGGTATAGTTGAGGATGCTACTTATCGCATTGATTCATATTTAACGAGAATATTTCAGTGGGCCGAAAAAAATCTTCTGCGCCTTAGCCCCTAAAAAGATCAAGCAATCGTCATAAGTAAAAAGAAAATTAATTGACATTTCAAGCTATCCTACCATAGAGCTTGGCAGCTAGACCCTGCCATATGTTGAAAATACCAACAAAAATAGGCATAATTTTCAATCAAACCTTTACTTAAGATGATCATCATCTGTCCAGTGCTCTTGGAAAAACATACTATGTGCTCAGAGTTCTGGTAAAAACCCTTGACCTACCGATCTTAACCAAAGAAAGCTTAGTTTTCTGTAAATTTGACAGTCCGAGCCAAAGAAAATTGAAGGTTGCACTTAATAACATCATAAGGTTTCATTTACTGTCTCCGTGAGTTTGAGTATGTGATGCTTTTTCTTCGTTGGTGAGGTAAACTCGTCGGTGTCCAGGGTTCTTCCCAAAGAAGCAACAAGCTTGGGTTTGGAGGGTCTAAAGCTCCGAATGAAATAACGTATTTCAATACTGCTATACTCTTAATCAATTTATTTCGTGGTTTGGTATTTCTAACACGGTATTTCATATAACTTTTTTTTACAATTTTACTTCTTTTTTTAAAATAAATAACACGGTATTTCATAATACTACAATAACTAATAATACCTAAATAACTAACACGGTATTTCATGTAAAGTGCCCCTAGCACGCAATCTACAGAAATAAACGGGTGGAACTCTAAAAACAGAACCTGTCCAATGAGCTACCTTGAAGAGATCAGAGGAAAGAAACGGTTTAGTAAATAATAATACTCCTAATAATCTATACTATTAAATAAAAGCGAAACCATTTTAAAGTTTGATACGCACGATCTCAGAAAGTAGTCAACCGATTCATTTGAAATAAATTTTATTATTTTTTATATTGTTATAAGAGTGTTTATGGCTATTATTTTTTTTCATTAATAATTTGTCAAACTTAAATATTATGAATTTTACATTTTTTGTCCATTTCTTTTCATTAGTTGACTTATACAACCACTCATATCTTAAAACCTATACAATAATCGAAAAAGATTACCATTGCTTCATTAAGTCAATATTGTTGCGCAAATTTTAAGCCCAAAATTATTTCTTAGTTACACATACAACCTGAGAAATAAATAAAAACAAATTATAAAATTATAAACTTTTTGAATTTATTTTATCCAGGAATTAGATTTCATCACAATCGAAAGGTCGCTGCTTTGTTTCATTTCATTATCATTCCAAAATTTTTAATTTTCTTTTCTTCCCATGCTCTTTCTCTCTTAATATCTGTTCCATTCAATAGTTACGTTTTTTCTCTTACCTACCTACCTACCTACGTATTCAATTTTTCTGTATTGTATTTGTATAGTTTATCTAACTAACCGACACACACATTTTTTTGTTTCTCTAATTCTATCGTCACATCGCTGAGCAATGTGGGGTTGGCTCTTTTTACTTGCGATATAGGTTATAGAATAGAGTACCTATTAGTAATAGGTACTAAGACTAACTATAGGGCAAGTTCTGCATCTGGAACTCGAGATTTTGATCAAAGTTGACATTACGATGATAGCGAAGACGAATAAAGTGGGTCCGACGATTCCGTCTGTTTGTCTGTATGTCCGTATGTCTGTACCTCGATCTAGAGCTTAAGCCACTGGAGCTATTTTCTTCAAACTCGGTACTTAAGGGTCTTCGGTGATTCCGTAGAGGAGAAATTGAAATTTTTTTTTAGCTCTAAAACTAACAGTACCCCCATACACCAGTAATGCATAATCTCACTTATTATGATACGAGTATTATGGACACGGACTACATTTTGGTAAAAAAAATGTTTGGGGGGAAATGTTATTAACGGTACCTGTCATAGAACGGTTTTTTTGATTTACGAATTTCTCATCAACAGCTCTAACGATTTTAACCAAAATTTTTATGCGTGAGCTTCTATACACTCGAAAAAATATAATCTAAAATTTTTTTCGAAAAAATAGTTTTTTGATTTTTAAAAAAATAATATATTTTTTTTTGAAAATTCAATATCTAGAAAACGGATACACAAATAAATTTTTAAATTGCGTTATAAAATGTATTTTATTGAATACTAATAACTTGCATATCATTTTTGTTTATAAAAATTTTAAGGACGATTTAGTACACAAAAAACATGTTTCAGTGCGTCTGTATGTCTGTACCTCTCTCTACAGCCTTACCCACTAGACCTATGTTCTTCAATCTCGGTAGTAAAGGGTCTTCGGTGAATCCCTAGAGGAGAACTTGAAATTTTTTTTTAGCTCCAAAACTAACGGTTCCCCCCATACACCCATAATGCATAATCTTATTTATCTCGAAACGGTTCTAACGATTTTGATAAAAAAAATTAGGTGTGATATTATGGACATTGGACATAGACTACATTTTGGTCAAAAAAAATTTTCTGGCAAAATGCTATTAACGGTACCTCTGTCATAGAACCGTTTTTTGATTTCTTGACTTTCTCATCAACAGCTCTAACGATTTTAAACGAAAATTTTCAACAGGAGCCCCCTTAAGTTTAAAATAATATTGTATATAAAGATATTGGAAAGAAAAAACTATTTCTAAAATCTATACTACCTAATACTTAAAATTTGGCATCCCAAATTTTGTTCTCGAAAAATGTTAAGGGAATTTGTCATATAAAAAATTACTTAAATATTAAAAAGATTAATCAGACGGCAATTCCATACATTTGGACATTTTTATCTCATTAAATCCATGTTTTATATTTATAAAATGGGGGTATTTTAAATTCCAAAGTACTTTTACATAAGAGCCAGTCGTGCATTTTATTTTTTAAGTTACTTGAATACACTCAATAGCATTTTGGGTGACGAAAAAGGACATCCAATTGACTACAGTGCCGTGCACATGAACTATTCTATAAAAGCGAAAGATTTTAAAGTTTGGGTTGAATGATCTCAGAAAGTAGTCAACCCGTTTATTTGAAATAAATTTTATTATTTTCTATATTGTTATATTTATAATATGCACAAACATGAAAAAGCTCTTTTTTTCAAGTTTGAAAGAGAATCTAATTCGATACGGTATGTTATACATATAAACTAAAATTAATATTATTGTAGCAAACATGCTCAGTCTCATTGAGAAATGTTTTCATATGCTAATATTAATACTAAGAAAATATTCGTAGTTACAATTTGCGAAGCAACGCGAGTACGGGTCGGCTAGTAATAAATATTTCCCAACTCTAGTTAATACTCTTAATAAAAATAAAGCTTGCCCTGCTCTAGCTTATAATACCCTACTATTTTATAAAAAAATTAGATCAGCTTTACCATTACGGCAATCGGGCAATGCCTCTCTGTCACCGAAACGCCTTATCAAAGGTTTTTGTTTGCGACCCAATCTAGCTAGGTTGGTATCCACACTGGACGAGAATAAAAGACAATTTTTTCATTTTCCCAACCTCCACTTATTGAATCTACGGCTAAGAGTCAGTGTGAATTGAAACGAATAAACGACAAAATTGTATGTGAATCAAAGTGGGTATTGATCAGTTGATCACCTGACTTCGGGTACACACTGGATATGTGTAATGTGATTATTCAATACGGCGGTATGTAGGTGTCGTACCGTTTTGCTCGTTAATAGGATTAGGGGTCGTTGGTGTCGTAGCGTGTTTAATCGGTAATGTGATTAGGGTATGTAGGCATTGTAACGCTTCGTTAAAAGTACTTGCCAACATTTCCCATGGTTCCTATAGAATGTTATTTCAATACATACATGTAAGAACTTCTGATTGCTGTTACAAAAACCTCGTTTTTCCTCGATGGCAAGCCAGCCGAGTATTTACTGTCCCAACCCATAAGTACGCCAAGTTTTCGTCTGCTCATAGGAACTCATTATCTCCTGAGCTGAGAAGAATGAACAACTGTAACAGGCTTTTAACACCTCCTAATACTCATTTTAGGTGCTCAAAAATGTATTATTTTTATAAACATTTACACATATTTTAAGTATGATAACCTCGGATTTTGAGGTCTACGCAAACCCCATTCTTGCTCTATATAGATGAAGTTCAAATTGAGTACACCATAGCTAGAATGGTTGCCCTTATTTCAACTGTGTTTTCAGGGAAAAAATTATGTAAAAGGAAGTTAAAAGCTAATATTTAATTATTACACATAAAATATAGAACTACAAAAATATGGAATGCTCTACCTAGTTCTATTTTTCCTTCCCATTGTAATATTGAGAAATTTCAAACTAATGTGCATCGGTATCTCCTTGTTTTTCTATTACATTATGAGAATCAATAAGAACGAATATTTCAATTAATTGGTGTAAAACAAAATCCAGAAAACATTCGTATAATAGCTTAGTTCTAAGTGATATTTTAAGAGCTATCGGAAATTTAAAAAAAAAAACGTAAAATTCCGAAAAATGCATAAAAATCTTTATTCGAGTCGTTTGAAGATTATTTCAAGCAAATGTTGGCCGCGGCTGCACCTCAAATGGTCCATCCGCTAAGTCCAATTTTGAAATACTTTTTCCACCATTTTGGCCGGTATCTCACGAATGAATTCTTCAATGTTAGCTTCCAGTGCATCAATCGAAGAGGGCCTGTCGCGATAGCCATAAGCCTTAACATAGCCTCACAAAAAATAGTGTAGAGGCGTTAAATAGCACGAACTAGGTGGCCAATTGACCGACCCCAAACGTGAAATAAACTGTTCACCGAACTCACCTCTCAATTGGTCCATTGCTACGCGTGCTGTGTGGCATGTGGCACCGTCTTGTTGAAACCACATGTCATGCAAGTCAAGCTCTTCCATTTTGCGCAAAACAAAATTTGTTATCATCACACGGTAGCGCTCACCATTCACAGTAACGTTACGATTCGCATCATCTTTGAAGAAATACGGCCCAATGATTTCGCCAGCCCATAAGCCGCATTAAACAGTGGCTTTTTCTGGATGCATTGGTAGCTCTTTCAATGCTTTTGGCTGCTCTTCACTCCAAATATCCATTCAACCAGAAATGAGCTTCGTCGCTGAACACAATTTTTCAATAAAAAAGTGGACCTTCGGCCAACTTTTAAAAAGCCCATTTACCAAAGATTCGGCGTTGTGGTAGGTCGTTCGGCTTCAATTCTTGCACCAGCTGTGTTTTGAAAGGCTTCACACCTAAATCCTTCTGCAAAATTTTCCACGTAGTGGAGTAACAGAGGCCCAATTGTTGCGAACGGCGCCGAATCGATAATTCACGGTCATCACTAACACTGGCCGATACAGCTGCGATATTTTCCTCAGTTCGCAGTCTACGTAAGCTTGTTGGTGGTTTAATGTCCAACAATGTAAATTTTGGTGCGAAATTTAGTCACAATAGCCCGAATAGCCGCCTCAATAGGTCGGTTAAGTTGACCATAAAATGGAAGAAGTGCGCGATGAACTTTCCTAAGAGAGCACGCATTTTGATAATAAAATTCATTGATTTCCAAGCGTTGTTCGTTTGTAAGACGGTTTATGGTTAAAAATTATAGACCAAACTGACGATGTTTTGACAGTGACACAAAATACGATACGTGCGTGAGCTGTCAAAACCAGTGTTGCCAAAAGGAAAATAGCAAAAAAATCACCCATTATTTATAGGGGTTTCCATTAAGAATTTTCTATATTAAAGTTTAGATAAAACAAAATTTAAGTGAGATATACTCGTAATTGATATGATGGAAGCCCATGTATGCCACTATGTATAGAATAGAGCACCATTTAAATACAATAAATACAATTTTCCATAACTCTGCCCCAAAAAACACGCTGAATTTGACCAATAGCATTGATTATATTGGCTTTTAGGGCAGCGGTGGCTTGTGGTTTATTGGCATACACCTGTGTCTTAAGAAAACTTCACAAGAAGAAGACTAACGGGGTCAAATCGTATGATCGTCGTTGTCAAACTTAATCTCCTCCGCGTAAGGTAAACATGCTTATGCTTGGAAATCGTTCGTGTGAACTTCTATTGTGGCACGTGCTATGCGCCACGTATTGCATTCCTGTTTAAACAACATGTCGTCTGTGTCCATATCTTCCAATTCGGGTCAAAAGAAACTGGGGGAAAATTACTGCTTCAGTGACCGAGTGAGTGAGTCCCATCAGTGATCGAATGAAAATGTCAAATTAGGGTAATCGATTGCTTGATGACGTAAGCGGTAATACCAAACTCACATAATTCAGTCACGTATTACTCGAAAACTGATGCGGTAATTTGGCCCCTGATTATCGTCGACCAATTATGCGGGTTGTTGACTGTGATGTCCTGGCCAACGTCATTCTCAAAGAAGAACGGACCGATAATCTCGCCAGCCCAAGATCCACACCATGCATATCTACATTGCAATTTGGTGGACCTTGTGTTGATTGTGATCGTTTCTAATTCGAAAATTTTGCTTGTTGAATAACCCATTCCTCAACCTCTGTGCCTAGTGGCTGAATATGATTTTTCGACGGAAATTGAGGTCAACTTTTAACTGTTCGAGGGCTTAGTTAGTGAACACACGTCCTTGTTTATGGTCGTTAACTCTGAGCCACTGGGTCAATTTAATTTTAAAGGGGTGTAAGCCCAAGTCACTAAGTTGTTGTCTGCGAAAGGCTGAGTTTTTGTGCGGAGCACCGAATTGACTGCTTCAGATATTCCTGTATACTCGGACATTGGTGATATTTCTGACAGATCGCACGTTTCATTAAAGCACGGGTTTTGACGGAATCCAATGAATCGGTCGACTCGAATTCATGCCCCACGTTGCGTTGGTGACTGTAAAATGGAAGAAGCCCGCGAAAAGTTGCTCGACAAGAAGTCCCACTTTCATAAAACAATTTTATCATATCATGATGTTTTAACGCTATTTATCTCTTTATTGACTTGGTAAGATAGACTTATTAAATGATAACACAGCCCCACAAAAAAAAAAGTGCTCTGACTTGGATGCGACCATGTGTTTTATAGGTTTTTTAGCTCGCTGATTTCAAATCCGGAGTCCGTTTGACCCAATCAGGTCAGGTTTAAGGGCATTTGAAGGTCAAATCGCGAAATATTCGTTGAAAAATCTGAAAACCTATATATATATATGTTTTTGGCATCGCTAAATCGAATCTGGGCTTCTTTTGACCCCAACATGTAAAAGTCAAGGTCAAACTAAGGTCAAATCCCTAAAATCTAATGATATGATATTTTTGACCCCGGATTCTGAAAGAGCGGAATATTTTACATCTGAATTCAGCTAGACTTGTTGATTGAAATGACCTCTGGAAGATATTCCAAGGTCAAATACTCCTTCCGGATCTCTCGGCTGATGTATCGGGATTTGGGGTCTCAAACCAGTTGATTCTTATGTTTTTGGAGTCACTGAATCCGAATATAAGGTGCGTTTAGTCCCATTTTGCAGACTCTAGGTCATTTGGAGGTATCCATATCCATTTGGAGGTATCTATATCCATAGAAGAAGCCTAAGATCACATTGGACTACAAAGTCATGATATCATTCAACTTTGGTGCGGTGTTCGACCCCGTTACTTAATCATAAAATGATGGACAGTAAATAATTCATTTTTAAAAAATAAATTATAACAATTTTACAATTTTTGTATTCAAAAGCTTCTTGTACCCCTTGTTTCTTATAATAACCAGGGCCAATATACTTAGCTTAAAGATTTTCTGTAGCCTACATTTTTTTTAAATATTCAAAAATAACTCTATTCTTAAGAAAGAAGTTAACTTGGCTAAATTCACCATTAATTTACAGCTGCTGCATGCACAAAACTAGTAACTTACTATTTGTAAACATGGTTCCCAAGCAATTTTCTTATAGCCTTCTGCTTCTTCGTTTTTTTTTTTTTTTTGTTTCAGTTGTTGTAGTATATTAAACTGAGGTTTATCCCGGGTTCTACGTCTTTCATTAGAAGCTACGGCAAATGTAGAATAGTGACCATTGGGCTAATCAGGGTTTTTAGGTTAATTAAAAATTGTGTGGGTAAGTAGTATGTATTTTGTATGAGCAAAAGTATCAGCTATACAATTAAAAACTAAACAAAGTTTCTATACGAAACCAAGAAATAGTAACGTAAATTATTACGTAAGACTCATTAAATGCGTTTTTGATGTGGTTGCATGAAAAACAGACGACTACCGCTAAAGAAACCCATCAAAGAAGTAATTTTAAGCAAATACCACATTCATGTGTAGCTTCATACTTAAATTTGTGAAGAAGGGTTACACGACTGTGGTTTTGATAGATGAATGTGTAATTAGAGGCGGCTGCTGTTGTAATTACAATGTTATGACATTAAACACTGTTAAGGGGTGTTTTCCTCAACGTTCAACCCACAATCTTCATGTGTGATGAGATGGAAGATTTTGAGGCGGAAGCTTTATGTCATGACATTAATGCTTTGTAAGATGTCTTTTTTTTTGCTTTTGGTTTCAAATAATAAGTTGACGGAGCATCAAATTTGGTGGTTTTACGCATCAGATATTCATTTGAGATTAATTGAAATTGGTTGAATTGAATGTATGTAGGTAGCCAAGCTATCAATCATGCCATTTCAATTATAGAGACTTTAAGGCATTTAATGATCTAAGAAATGATTAACGTTACTTCGTAGAGTATTTGTTGGTGTAATAGTGGGTTGAACTGGCATTTCGAAGGTCGATCTGACTTCGATTCTCAGCCGCTGCAAACATTTTTATTGCATCTGCGAAGAAGAGACAAATCGCTCATGAATATCTCTAGTCATGGGAAGTGATTCTCATCCTAGCCATTGGGACTCTGCAAAAAATTCTAGTTCCCCTATATTTCTGCCGAAATACGCACACAGGAAGGGTTAAAAGGTGTGTAAGTCACCCGACTTAGATTTAGCCGTTGGCCTCTCAATTGGGTATTAAATCGGGTTAAAGCTAAACTTATTTGCGTTAAAATAAAATTGATTTCCTATTTGATTACATAACACATTTTCGAATGCTATAATATTCTTTATTAAGTCGTGCATTTGTAAGAAAAACTGAACTCGAAATTTTGATAAAATGGCAACAAATGTGGAGTCTTAAAATTCAGCGTGTCTCGCTTTTCTGCCACAATATATACAAAAGAGATATAGGGGGATGCCGCAAGGCGGTGTTCTATCACCCCTTGTATGGAACTTGATAATATATGAGCTGATAACCTGCCTGGAGAGAGAAGTGCTACAGGGTAATGGCCTATGCGGATGACGGTGCTCTGGCCATATCAGAAAAGCATCCTTATACGTACGTTGAAAGAACCTTTTCAAAATGCTTTAAATAACAAGGCAGATCGACTTGGACTGGGGACTGATCTTGTTCTCTTTCTTAGGAAATACAAAATTCTTAATACTCGTATTGTGGCAATACTCCCAGAAGAAAGAATAAAGAAAAACAAATGAATAAATGAATGTTCAGAAGGAAGATATAATGCAAGAAATAAATAATAATTGTATTTAATAGAAAGAGACTGCCGGTTAGGTAGAAGAATATACTGAGAGAATAAAGATATGATCAATGATCAGTTGTTGTGGATCTGTTAAAGAGGAAAGACCTTTTATTTGTTTAACCGAATATTGTTTTAGTTTTGCATTAAGTTTAAACAATATAAATCTTCGTTTTATCAAAGATATATACCAATTTTTTCAGACAAAGCGAAATAGTAAAACTCTTTTTAGATAAGAAGTTAAGCTGGAAAGATTTAGAAAGGACACAGTGGCACTCTTCTCATGCAAAACAGCTGTTGCAAATAAATGAGTTAATTACTGAAACCGATTCTAATATTCGGTGTAACCGGTGGACTCCTTTAGATAGAACAAGAAACTCTGTAAAATTAAACAAGGTCCAACGCTCAGACTGTAGGTGTATGGGTGGAGTACTTCGCACCACTCTTTCCGATGAACTTGAAAATCTGTTACATCTAGTACCCCTCGATGTTTTTGGCAAGAAAACGGGTGGAAGCACCAGCCATATGCTTTAAAGTTTCCTCACAGTGGAGCAACAATAAAATTGGCCACTCTACCATTCTGAAATAACTTGGATCAATACCAATCAACATACACTACATTATTCCACAATTACTGTTCGATAAAAACTTTCTGGTTACCATCCAGAAATATCAAGTACACCGATATGGAGCTGGCCATCACGGTGGTCTTGAAGACGAATTGATCCATTTTTATATTGATGGATTAAAAACTTCCCTTCTTTCGTCTTCTTTATCACTGTAGCGTTACCCAGGAGGATTTTTCGGTGATAAACGATGTGCTGCCTTGGCTCAAAGAAAACGTGGTAACAAATAGTGATATCCGCATCTTCGCACATAGGCTCTCTAGACTCTGTCTGTCCTCAAAAACAGCAATTAAGTACCGATCCTATCTCAAAGAGGTGGCACAGCAGTTCGACATTCACCTATGTTGTATGCCAGGCAACGGAGACATTTCGGGAAATTGTAAAGCAAATAAACTCTCCAAAAGAGGAACTACACTACCGATTTTGTCATAGGTACGAGTATACAACGCTCTAAGTGTTTGATATCTCTAAGAAGATTACACACCAGCTCTGTAATAGTTGTCATAAAAAGACACTGTTAGCATGCAGCAAGACTCGAGTTATTCTCAAACGATTTTTGCAGAAGCTGTATGGACGAAGAAGTGGAAGAAACGATTCTCCATCATGAACATGATCTGCTCTGGGAGACTTCTACTATAAGGATCTAAGCGACCTGGAAAATATAGATATTAGTAGCCTCACAGGCTTCGTAAAAAGCTTTAATTGGTTCAGCGATTAGTGAGAAAGTCTACTTAATTCATGTGGTATCACAATGGACCAACTTATGTGCTTAGAGTGCTGAGCATTCACGCTGACAGCCACACGCTAACATTGTTTCTGAAAGTAGTTGATGTGCATTTCTGAGAGAAATTATTGATCTCTAGTTCTGATCCATAAGACTCTGTGCCTATTTCTTATTTTGATTATTTCTACTTCATAGGCAAGAAATTTATTACCATTAGTTTAACATTAAATCTTCATATGAATTATTTTGGAGAGTGGTAACTAAGTGTGGAAAAATTGAAGTCAGCGCTTGTCAAAAATGAAAACTGATCGGACGGATCTATATATTCCTGTACTGTACAGTACAGAAGGCATGCCTCCGCCAGATCAATTGGTTGATGTAATTTGCGAAACAGGGTGATACATTATTTATCAGTTGGAGAATGTTATTTTAACACGGTCTTAAAATAAACAAAAATGTAGGAAATTAAAAATGTTCCAATGTTTCGTGTCATTTCATAAAACCTGAAATTCCGTAAATAAAATTAGACTTTTACCCTTTTACAGATTCAATTATAAAAATTGCTTAATAGAAGAAGGTTTTTAAAATCTATCGGCGAGACTTCATTTCATGAGAAAAGTTTCTTATTAGACTATTTCTGTAATGACATTCATTGGCTTCCCTAATAACTTTCATGAGATATTTTCAGTTAATTGAAACAAACACTAACAGCAAAATCCAGTTTTCCCATTCCCAAAGTTCTTCCTTAAAAAAGTGGGTATTTTTCTGTCTGCTCTCTTAAATAAATAATAAAACTCTTGGCCTTAATTGCTGAAAAGTTTCAATACCTGTTGGGCTTGAAAGTTTTCCATTTATTAATGAAATGTGAGGATTTAACTCTACCTGCTTCAATGAAGGATAATAAAATAATTGTTCAAGTCATTTAAATGCATGTACCACCAATATTTTCATCCTCTAGTTTATCATTATTTTAAATCTTTTTTGTTTGAATTTAAATGAAATAACTTTTTCGATGTAGAAAAGAGTGAAAGTGTGAAGAACATTGTAGAACACAAAAAGGAATTTTTGCATACCAGTATTGCCCTTGAAATAATTTCTTGCAAAAAAAAAAATGAAAGAAATTTTGTGGAATTGAATGAATGTACAGGAATAGAAATGAACTTTGTGTGTCGGTTATGAGGAATTTAAGCAACTTAAATAGGAAATGTTGAACTTCATTCAAACGCTCGTTCCTTCTCGAGACAGGACAAGAGTTTAAAAAGTTTTGTAATTTTCAATTTCCTTGCTCCTGTTCCTTACACAAGTCTAGCCTTAATTTTACCTGAGTCATTTAGGGCAAAAAATAGTATACAAGTTCTCGAACCGCAGTAATTAAATTATTCTTGGTAGACAGCTAGTTGAGACATTTTTTCGTAATGGCGTATAAGGTAACTTACTTTTGCTAGGTGTGGGGTCTTCCATTTGCTTATTTAATAATATGTATTTTTTTATTTTACGTGTGTGTACAAATATCTCGGGAATAGGTAGCGACATTCTGTTCAAATTATTTAAAATGAGCCTCTGAAAGTATTTTATATATTTGTATCTTTGTATTACATAAACTACAATGTAGAATTTCGAATGTAGTATTACATTAGTTATGTTTCATAGGCACGTTCTATTTTCAGTTGTAGCACATCAGTGTAGATTCGTTCTCCAAAGTATGTCAGTAATAGGTTCGTTAAAGCTAAAAGAGGTTCGTTGGATCATTGTTTCACAAAACCTATGTAGTTTTGAGTTTGTTTTACAAATAATCTCGTCAATAAGTGTGAGAATAGTGAGCACTCTATTACATAAAACACCCAAGTTGTGAAATGACTCAACGGTGGATATGGGTTGATAATGTGGAGGATAAAGATTAGATGCGTTTTTGTGAAAAAGTGATTGAATGACTTTTGGAAACATTTAGTTTTAAGCAATTTTTCAAGCACCATACAGAGAAACTGTCGAAATCAAGTTGAAGAAGATTAGAATTATAAGTCGAAGAAATTGTCTTGTGAGGTATGGGAATATTTAATGACCATTTGAATATTATTAATAGTAAGAATAAAAAGTAGAGGTTCTAAGTGGCTACCTTGTGGGAGTCAGAACGTAGCTAAGAAATCATCACAGAAGGTAGTTCTGAATCGAACTTTGTAGTAATGGTTTTCAAGGTAAGAAAAAATCAATATGAAGAAGATAGATCCAAGCCAAAGGGTGGATCGTTTAAATAAAAAAAGCCTTTATAAAATTTTGTCAAATGTAGGTTCAGACAACGAAGTTTTCTTTTACGTTCTCCTAGGCTCAGAGGCTAAAATATACAAATTCAAAGAGGTAAGTCGTTGCGGACCTATCTTTGAGAAAGCCGTGTTGTCCAAGGGGAATGAGAGAATTACAACGAAAACTTTAAATTTCGAACAAAATGATTTCCAAGATTTTGAGAATATGTGAAAGCCCAGCAATTGAAAAATAGTTTGTAACTTCACACGGTATACTAGATTGTTGTAAAACAACTAATAGGAAATTATTTTTCTATTCATACTATATTAAATATTGATGTAGAAGCGGAATTTAATTTAAAATTATTCACGTAATAAAAGGCGGCCTGAAGCATATCACACGATACAGGGATGCATTTGAGACATCATGCATAACTCTGACGCCATGATATTCGCTTCCGTTTCCAATCAAATGAAGTTTTTAAAATATTTGTTGGGTTGGTAAGTATATTGGTTGCAATTAATTGAATGAGAAAACAATGCACCCAAGCGTTCAACCAAAAATTCTAAATTAATAATTGGCATTCCATAAAAAATATTAATGTCTGATGCCAATACATTCGCGTCGCCCCGCCGTTAGATAATCATTATTTGAAATCGCTCGTGCAAAATGTCCATTCTAGGCCGGTCTGTGTGGCAAGAAGTGTCATGCCTTTGGTATCTATCCAATTTATTCAATCGAGATTTGTTTATTATTGAGTTATAGGGCTCGTCGTTGACGTGAATGGCTTGGCAAACGTCGTTCTCAAGTATGAGTATGTACCTTAATCTACACCGAATAGTGTCGTTCCCTATAGATCTACAGATTCATTGCAAATAAGTGGAACTTGTGTGCATTGTAATCGTCTCAAATTGTACAATTTAGCTTGGCTCGGTTCTCGTCGCTGAAAATTTTATTTCGACCGAAATTTGTGTCAACTTTCAACTACTCGAGAGATCAGTTAGCGAAAACAAGTCGTTGTCTATGATCTGAGCGTCTGGGTCAGTTGAAGTTTGCACGGGCATAGACCCAACTCCTGACGTGAAATTCGGTCATGTTCTGGTCTGCGAAAGGTCGAGGAGTGCAGGTGTTTGTGAATTTACACTGAACCGGCCGAATCTCAGAAAGACGATTGTGGCGATCGTTAAATGGGTGAAACGCGCGAAATGTTGCTCGAATAGAAGACCCGATTTCATAAAACAATTAAATCATTTGCAAATGTTGTTGAATGATAAAATTCTCTATAATGATTTTGACAAGACATAACAACAAATGACAGTAAATTTGAAAAATTTAGCTTCAACAAAATGGCCGCAATCACCTATCAACCTTCGAAAATCGCTATTGGAAAACCCTTTACAAGAGAACTGTCAAATCATCAACTATGTCAACTAGGTAGATATGCCACCTACGTGTTAATATGTGAAACTGAAAAATGCAAATGATGTAGTTTGTAAAATGTAGTATTAAGATGTAGCTTATGTAGCTGATAATAGTGTCAAGGAAATAAGGTCCAGGTGTGGTTTTGCTACATAAAGTGTATAAATACCTACATTTTTTACACATATCTTATCTTTATCTTCTCCCATAATTTTCTCAAGGACTAAATAAGCAATTGAGTAAGTGTGTGAGAGTACGAGAGATAAAGTGAACATTATCTATGTTTGACGCCTGCTTATATCACTGTAGAACTCAAATATTTGTTCATCATCAAATACAAAATTTTTTAAGATCCTTTAACCATCTCTGAAATTGCTACCTCCCTGTTTAATATGATTTGAAAGCAAAATTCAATTCATCTTCACGTCTACGTTTCAACTTTGAAATAAAACCTATCCCTTCTCGAACATTCATTAAACATTGCAATGTCATAATAATCTTTTTTATGTCTGATGTTTCAATTGCAGTGCATTAAACCACAATCCATGGGAAACAACCCAGTGAAATAAAAGCCACGCTGTGCTTCCAAGTCCCAGAGTTTGTCAGTTTATTGCTCAATTTCATGCCAATCGTAAAATTAAATGTGGTTTGCAACAACTGCAGCAGCAAGAACAACAACAACAACAAAATATTAGCTGCCACTTGTTGCCACCGCTCTGCTAACCACACACAAATCACCCGCTGTTTCTAAGCCATTCTTGACTGTTATACTTGTATACATCGATGTCTGTATTGTTTTTTTGTATTTTTCTTTGCACGGAACGCGTTTGGAGTTTTGTTTTATTTTCCATTTAATTGTTTTGCGACTGGCAATATTGGAAAATGCTGTTTTAGATTGGGGTCACCCTATAAATTGTTGTTGCACTCTCTCAACACACAAATCACTACTTTCTATACATACCCGCACACGACACAATGGCAATGGCGACAAACGACAACCACAATGCGACGCGACGACAACAGTAGCTACGGATGTGTCGTTAACCTACTCGATCAATTCAATTGATTTGAGTTCAGTGGGGCTGTTGAAGGAAGCTGATGGCATCCATCAATTTTGGTTTGAGAGCAAAAAGATTTTGGGGCTTTTGGTTAGAGGGTAATGGTTTTATTATTTGGGCAACCATGTGGCGGGAGTTTAGTTGAGTTTTTTTTTATTAAGGACGCCCACAAAACATAAACAAGAACTCGCAATTGCCGCCAACAGCAATTATGCTGACCAATTTTGAAACATTTACACACACGCCATTATAATGGCGACTGTATTCGTCATTCATCATCGGTTATTAAAAGAACAGTGGAAGTGTTTGGAAAAATATTTGGCACAAAATTCAAGCAAAAGGATGGTTTGACAGTAATTCAGATGAGACGGGCGGTCAACAAGCATTAACTGATGCACTTTTTGCACCATTTTGTGTGGCCTTTCGTCTGGTTGCTGTTTCTTCGTTCGCAGCGACATCGGCAGCTGCAGCAACGATATTCTCGGCCGAACGACCAGTTGGTGGTGGCCACGACTTGCATGGTCTCCTGTGGTTCTAGTCTGTTTGATTCGAGTAGCTAAGCGTCGTAATATTTGCCAAGTTGGCGATAAGGAAATCTACATCGGCCGATTATTGGTCAAAAAAATCTACGAAATTGTTCAACACTGTTGTAGAGTATAGCACTCCATTGTTTTTCTGTTTGTTTACTGCAGTTGTCTTGTTTAAAATTGGCAAATATGATTGAGGTATGACGCCATTTGTAAAAATGATAGCATCTTCTGATAGGGCGATTAATTTTACGCCATCTTCTACATTCAAAGTAGAAGCACGAAAAAAAAACAAGCTTATCTCAAGAGTTATACGATTTTTGATCCGATCTTTAAATCTGTACTGCTTAGTCAGTTAGTTTCAAGAAATAAAATATTTTACAAAAATTGACAAAACAAATTAAATAGATTGGAATCCATGTCGATTATTCTCCGCTCCTTTCCAAAACGCTCACATTGTTCTCAAACATTTTAAGGATAGTCATTCCTTTTAGTGGATGCAAAAAGACAAATAATATTTTTCCAATTTTTTAAAAACACACCCCACTGTTTTATCGATTACTACACATAATTTTAAAGCGAAAAACGAAGAGCATTGGATATTTCTACCCGGCATTTATTCAATCGGCCGTTACCAATCCAATTAATGAATGGAAGGTAACAACATATCAATGGGTTATATACATTTTTTGGTTGAAATGGTAAATGCGGTGGTAAAGCTGGTGGTTGGTAACTGGACCGTGTGCGGCCGACTATTTTCCAGTGGGAATTTATATTTATATGCCTCGCATCTGATGTGGGCCTTAATAGTGGCCACCTAGAGAATAAGCCTAAAAAGAAGGAGAAAGAGAGTGTGGGTGATAAGTTCCGGTAAGCGATTTGCCTACCAAATGACCTACTCTGGGGGCAGCTTAAAAAAAGAAAAAAAAAAACAGCAACAACATATTTGAACCCAAACAGAGCGGTATTCGTTGTGGCGGAACATGTTTGCGGTTACCTAGAGGCTAATAAAACGGAAATGGAATGGGATTTGAAAGTGATTTTGGCGGTTTGTCGGTCTGCATTGTTCGGGAACATAATTTATGAATGTAAAATAAGGTCTACATTGTTTGTGTGCGTTTAAATTATAAAATATTCAATAGTGGTCATTATTATTTTGGCTTGCTGTAAAGTTGCATGGCCCTTAGTGGTTTGGGTTTTGCCTTAGCCCTTTGGCCGAGTTATTTGGCTTATTTTATTGTTCATTTATTTACAAGGAAATAATTAATTGTTATATTAAATTTTTAATTTTTTTTTTAATTTTCGCCAATTTTTTGAAACGTTATAAAACAATATAAATAAGGATTTAAAAAAAAAAGCACGAATGGGTCGCACGAACTTGCTGTTATGTAAAAGATTAAGAATTTCTAAATTTTATGTTTTTAGAGAAAAACTGTTCATAAGCATACAATTCCTTTTTTAAATAATTTAAACAACTCCATCAGCAGTTAAAGCTAGAAATAGGATGCCATTCGAATCAAGCAAATATTAGTTTATGTAAGAACAAAAATTATAATTCGTTGCAGTGGTTTCTTAAAAAAATAAAATTTTAAATACAAATTTTTTAAAACATTTTTGAGCAAAAAATGTTGGTACGCCAACTTTAAGTTTTTATTATTCTACGAATAAAGATCAAATTTCAAAATAATATATTGAGCCGTATATAGAATTTTCCAAAAAAAAATTCACTTTTTTTTTTCAAAAATTCAAAAAATATTGGCAAAAAACTTTAAACAGCTTAGTATTAAGGTATTACGTAGTATGATACTACTTAACAATTTGCTAACTTTTAAGTAGATGACTAACTCTTTCTTAATTTTAAATATTTTCTAACTAGTATCGTGCTAAGGCTTTTAATTTGATCGTATTTGATCAAAATTCTAGCCGCCGTTTTCGAGAAAAATACAGTTTTCGAAAACCATTTTAAACATTTGTATGGTGGGTAACGTTATTTTTAGGTAAAATATTTTTTTTTCTCACATCATGTAAATTGTATTAAGAAACTTTATTTGACAAGTTTTGAAAAAAAATCACACAAGCGGGGTTTCGATAAATTGAGTTTTGAAAAAAAAATTTACGATTTTTTTGAAAAATCCAAAAAAAAAAAATTGAGAAAATTTGAATACACAATAATACATATTTAAACTTTTGGGGAGCTTTAGTATAACAAAAATAATTTAAATCGGTTGTACTAGTTTTGAGAAAATCAAAAATATAAAAAATGGTTCCGATAAATTAATAATTATTTTTTGGAAAAAAAATTTCAACCATTACCTAGCCTTAACTGAATATAATTTTTTTGATTTTTTTAGGAAAATCTGTCGAATCTGTCTGAAAAAAAAATTACAAAATTTCGTACGGCAGGTACCGTTATGTTTGGTCTTAAAAAAACAGAAAAAAAAGTGTGGGGGGGGGGGGGGGAATTTAAAAACGATATCTACCAAGTTTAAAGAAAATTGGCCGAGCCGTCAAAGTCAGGTGGGCATTGTAAGAAGGGTTGCGAATTTTTGAATTAAAAAAACCATTAGTCATAAGTCTGTAGATGATTTGTAATTTAAAAAAATCTAATTCATAAGTTAGTTAGTGACTTATGATTTAAAAAAATTTAATTCATAAGCTACTAAGTTACTTATGAATTAAAAAAAATTTAATTCATAAACTAGTTGGTAAATTAAGCTTGTTGTAACTATATAATTATTTAATTATTAACGAAAGTAGATTTCAAGCTTTTGTGCATCATAAAATTATCATGCTAGCTTATAAATTTTCCAATTAATAATTTTTAATCAGAATTTATCCATTAGCTTATGAATTGAATTTTTTTCAATTCATAAGTCACTAGGTTACTTTTGAATTAAATTTTTACTTGCGACTTATGGGTATCTACTATAAGGCAAGTTATGCATTCGTAAAAAAATCGAACTCGAGATTTCTATCAAAGTTAGCATTGCGATGACAGCGAAGACTTAAAAAGTGGGTCTCGGAATTCTGTCTGTCTGTCTGTCTGTCTCTCTGTCTGTCTGTCTGTCTGTTTGTCTGTCTGTCTGTTCGACTACAGGCTAAACGGCTCCGCCGATTTTCTTTAAACTTGGTAGATATCATTTTTAATTTTTCCCCCCACACGTTTTTTTCTTTTTTTTAAGACCAAAAATAACGGTACCTACCTGCTATACGAATTTTTTTCGAAATTTTATAATCATTTTTTTTTTCTCAAAAACTGTTCGACAGATTTTAAAAATAAAAACAGAAAAATTTCATTTAATTAAAGCTAGGTAATGGTTGAAAATTTTTTCCGAAAAATGGTTATTGAGGGTACCCCCCATGGAACCATTTTTTTTGTTTTTGATTTTCTCAAAAACGGATCATTTTGTTTTTGCTAAAGCTCCCCAAAAATATAAATAGAATTGTGTACTCAAATTTTCAAAATTTTTTTTTTAGATTTAAAAAAAAAAACTTCAAAATTTTTTTTTCAAAACTCAATATTTCGAAAACCCCATGCTAGGTTTTTTTTAAACTTGATAAATAAAAGTTTCTCAATATAATCTACAAAATATGATAAAATTTTTTTTATTTTACACAAACATAAAGGTACCTACCATACAAATGCTAAAAAATTTAAAAAAAAATGGTTTTCAAAAATCGTATTTTTCTCGAAAACTGCACCTAGAATTTCGATAAAATTTTTTTTCTTTCAATTAATTTTTACGATATTTAATTTAATAAAAAAAATTTTGAAATTAAGATATTACAGGTTGTACCTACCATAGAACCATTTTTTCATATCTTCTTTTTCGCAGTTAGTGGTAAGACCAGTTGAAATATCTGTATTTTTTTTTGTTATATTGACCAAGATATTTTTCTTAAAAACTTAGATTAGCATGCATCAAAGCAAGCCTTAAATTATATTCTCGGTAAATGATGATCACTAGGGTTCGGATTTCCATGCAAATGCATATTTTTTTAGGAACACCTTGGGAGCAAGGCAACTAATTACATATGTATACAAATCAAGAAATTTCCTTTAAAATGGCATTTAACCGTTAGTGCATATTTTTGCATATTTTACTATAAATGCATATTTTGCATATGTTTTATAATAAATTTATATTTGCATATAAAAGTGTTTGAAAAGTATTTGCTGGCCAGCGTGCTGTTTGCTGTTGACGACACTGGTTCCGTTGCTGTTTTAATTTGTTTCGCGCATAAGGCTTAACACCTTTCATGTACAACAGCCAACTGTTATCGGTTGCGACTGCACATGAACCACTACATATAAACTGAAAAATGTTGACTGATGCACTCATGCTTAGTTTTTGAGTCACCACATCATATACGAATATAGATAGTAGGTACTTCAGTGCCTTCTGGCAAAAAATGAAGGATTTTCAATAATGAAAAATGTAAGAAAGACGTTTACATTGGAATGCAGTGACGACAGTTACCGAAAGAACTTTACCGGTGATGATTTTAGACTTTGAAAACTTCAAGAAAAATTTTATGATTTATGCAAATAAAACTTTTCAAATTCATTGAGGAATTTTCTGTTATTAAGAATAATTTATTTTAATTAAACAAATGAAGATGTCTATTTTTTATTTAACAATGTTTTTTTTTTTTATTAAATATTAATTTCGTTTTAAGATATTATTTTATTTTATATATATTGAATAAAAATTAAGTTGAATTGGTTTTAAGTTCATATTTTAAATGCATATTTTGCATTTTTAAGCGCATATTTTAAGCGCATATTTTCAGATTTTAAGTGCATGAGAATCCGAAGCCTAATGATCACATTGTATGTCGCCTCTTACTGCAGAACGAGTTTTCTCATTTAAAACAATTATTTTCGAAAGTATTGTTCATTAATTATGAAACGCCCTGCATAGATTAATAGTTCTTAGCAACGTAAGCAATAACATCATGTAGGCGAAAACAAGTACTTGGAAATATATCTTCAAAATTTGTTCAAAACTTCAGGCAAAAATGTATACATCTGTAAATATAATACGTCGTACTGTACATTCAAGATTGAAATCAATAGTCAGCCATTCATTATTTTGTCCCAAATACTCGTATGCCTTTTTTCATTTGTTCTCTATATGTTATATGCGAGTAGTATAAAGATTTACGAGTATCATTTTGTTTACAATTTCTTCTCTATTTGTTCTCTTTTCAGTCCAATAGTGATACCAGTTCGAGTTCTAGAGATAGTGGTAAAGGATCAAAGCTTTTGCTGAAAAATCGAAAATCCTCAAAGAAAATCTCAAAAGGTTTGTAATCTTTGTGTATTTTATGTGTTCGATTGTTCTAAAAGGACAAAAGAGAAAATAAGGACGATTTACTTTTTTTTTCCTGTGTGCTTTTTTTTTTTATTTGCAGAGAAAAAACTATCAATCAGCAACAACAACAAAGAGAATCGTCCTCAAATAAAGTGCGTGGTTGTTGGTGATGCGGATATTGGAAAAACGAATCTTATTGTTACGTATCTGGAGAATCGTTTTATATTGGAGCACGTGCCCACGGCATCAGATATCTATAATGGTAATTTAAATATTTTCTTTATGCATAATATGTTTATATGCATTTAAAAAGTATAATTAAATTTCTCATTGGAGTTATTTATGGATTGTTTTCGGAATGCATATTTTAAAATTTCTTCTTACTGGAATAAACCTTTCAATACTACTTAATGTATGTAATCATTTATAGGGTTATGGATATTCGAATCCTCTTACGATTCATGTAGATACTTATAAAAAACGTATTTAAAGAGAGTTTAAGTGGCTCAAATGTGAACGGAACATGATGGTCTTAAAGGAGCAGCTGATCTTATTTTTTTCATTTAATAATCGGGTTCTCAGTTTCTGTGAAGCATTTACAGGGGTTAAAGAATGAAACAGAAATTTAAAATACATATAAAAGTAGTGAAAATCAATTGACTTGCAGACTTGTTGAAAAAGATTTGGAGAGTTGTATGTAGATTTAAAATAAGTTAATTTTTGGTTTTCCCAATTATGCATCGAGCACAACATTCGTTTTAAATAAATCTTTTCCAATGTTTTCCAAAGAAAAGCTGAGGAAATGCTACACATCAACAAACAGCATAAATATGAGAATAGCAGATATTTATGAATAAGGGAAATAAGAGAGGGCCAAGGATGGAACCTTGGGGAACACCATTATGGATTGAAACGAAAACTAATTGAAAGACGTTATGCGGTACTATTTAAACAAGACTATAGTAGTAGAAGACCAAGTTCTATTGAAAATACAAGAAGTTAAAAATTTTTCACATAAGAGATAACATGGGCTTCACTGATACAAATGCTTTCGATTTGATTAGATTAGATAGTTTATTTATTCATTTATTTAATAGAGTAGTAATTGAATTAAATAAGAGTCATTAACCTCGGTAATAACATAAGAAATTTTAAATAGTTCTGTAATCCAACTCTGATGAGATCTGAAATTATATTGTAAGGGGAAAAGTAGATTGTGAATGTGAGTTGAAACGTTCTTTAATTTTTGGATTTAAGATAAACTCGAGAGCTTAAGACAAGTAGAACAATGGGTTTATGCGCAGGCATATTGGACTGTTTTTGTAATGGCTATTAATTTAAGCTTTTTTTACTTAAAAGGATTTGTTGAGTCAAACTATCCAAAGCAAACGGAGCTAATTTTTGTCATTGTATGCTTTCACTCTTCTCTTTTCCGGACACTGAAGAAAATAACTGCGGCATAGCGTGATATGAAGGCATTGGTAAACAAGTGATTTCGAAACAAGACACTCCTCCACAAAACATTACATCGGACAAATAAGTTTTAATTGGAGCTTTAACGACACAAATCATTATAACAAGCCCCATAAGACAGTAGTGGTTCCGGCCCCATTTACTTGACGATTTGAGAATTCCTTGGACCAGTGTATTACGAATCCCAAAAAAATTTAACTATTCCTTACTGACAATTCTTTACGGAATGAGGAACTTTATCCCGAATAAGAAATAACCTATAAAACTCAAAAAGAATTCATGGTTGCATAGTTTCCGATGTCCTAAAACCAACCGTATTGATAAAAAGTGTAATAAGTTTAAACAAGCTAGAAAGACCAGTAAATGATTCTATTCAACGAACTAGAATTTTTCATGACCAAAAATTCGGGCAAACAATCCTACAACTTCCCAAAGGTAGTAAATATTTTTGGCCATTTGTAAAAAAAATGTATGCAATACTATACTTCTACGCTCTATTCTCGTCTTCAATGACACGCCTTATGTCAGCTCACAAGAGAAAGCAAATTTGCTTGCATCACAGTTTTCTGTTGATTCGACGATGCCAGAAAGTGTTATGACTCCTCTTGTAAGTGAGAGCATATATTTCATGGGACAAATCTTCTTTCGCACTCTTGCAGTTTCAAGAGTTCTTAAAGAGCTTGATATCCGCTGGCCTAGCTGGTAACCCTCGCATTGTTCTGAACAGGTGTTCTTCAATACTGGTAAGACGATTGCGTAAGCTTTTCTATTTGTAATACATTACTGATGTCTTTCAAAGTGGATGGAAAACAGCATTTGTCCACCCAGTTCCTAACAATGGCGAATTTTCTTCTCGCTTGTAGCTATCGTTATCGACCAATTGCACTTACGTACCTTCCACTTCAGAAGGTCATGGAAACCCTGATAATAGTTTCCAGTTCAGGAAATTTCCTCGACTATGACTTCTTGTAGCAATAAGTCCAATAGTGATCTTTATATATCTCATCGAATAGTGGAACAGATCTTTACATCGTTTTGGGGAAAGTAGGATTATTGATATTTGGAAAGCATTTGATAGAGTTTAGCATCACGCTTAAAAATGAGCAAATGAGTGCATTTGGTATCGACTAATCTATTGTCCGTTGGATTAGAAATAACCTTTCAAACCGCTTTGTACATGTTGTATGGGACAGATTCAAATCTGTGGTGGTGTGTACCCCAGGGGTCCGTTTTGTCTCCGACTCTTCTTCTCATATTCATCATTAATTTTTTGTTTGAAACTTCTAATCCATTAAATTGTTTTGCTGACGATAGTACTCTCAGCTTCAGATATTAATTTCCAGATTCAAGTCCTTGTCCTTGCATTGAGGAAAGCTAACAGTTTTCAGTTCTCGGTGGGTGAATCACAGACCACTTTGTGTGAAATGATCACATATCCGAAGTCGCCAAAAACGCCTTTATGTTTCCTTCTTCGATGGAAGCAAATTTTTCACTTCTTCTGAATATAGGCCTTATAGATTACAAGGCCTTTATTCGTCGAAAGCTTTAGTATAATTTCCATATTTGGGCAGATGCTTCAAGAACCCTCTTAACTCTGTTAGATAGAATCCAAGAATCCAAGGGCTTTAAAAATGATAAATGAAGTATAACAAAATCATTTGAATCTCTCGGGAACCGCCTCAATGTCTTTCATTATTGTACGGTTCTTTTTATAAACAGTATGTTCTAGTGAAATAGCCAATCTTTCGAGGTCGCATAGATGGGAACAGAGGCAGACACAGAGCCTCTGAACATTACAGTGTAAACGCGTTCAAGTAGGATCTCACCCATTCGATGAACAATGTTTAACATACAAAATGTTGATGATAGATATTATTGAATGCTTTACTAAAGTTTGTAAAGTTTGTAGATCATAGAAATCATAGAAATGAATAGAGTTAGGTTCGTTGTAACGGATTTATGCTTTAAGAATGCATTAAAAGATGTTCGTTTGGCCTTAAATCTTACACTTACGTCCAGCGTTACGGCTTTTACAGTCGACTCCTCAACGTTTGGTGGCCAAATTTCAGACGACCTGTTCGGTATTCAATCATCGCGGTCCTTGAAAGTAGTGTACAAAAGAAACCGAAGCGGTCAATTACTAGCCGTGCACAAGAATTCGGCCTTTCGAATACTTTAATTTAACGAATTTTGCGTCGGCACTTCAGTCTTACACCCGTACATGATCCAACTGACCCAAGAGCTCAAAGCTCAGCACCAAAGCCATCTTCGTTTGATCACTAACTGGGCTTCGGGGCGTTTGGAAGAGGACCACAATTTTGGCCGAAAAATAATCTTTAGCAACGAGTAGCATTTTTGGATGAATGGCTGTGTTAAATAGCAAATTCGAGGCCCCACTAACCAACGAAGTTAACCAGCTGACGATTCTTTTTCTTGTGGGGCTTATACTACTCGTAATGCGAATATACCACAATCGGCCTTAAGTCGAAAATAGTACTGGTCGTCGAACATATCCACTGAAAATTGGACCATTCGGACCCGTGCCACCATAAGAAAACGTGACGGCGTTTGAACGATGCCATATTCCAAACATCATCGGTCTTTTCAAATTAAAAAAAAAAGAATTTTGTTAATATCTCACACACAGCTGGTTTTATTCAATTTCATCGTCTACCCGCCCTTATTAAAAAAAAAACCCTTTACAAGATCACCCGTAAAGGGGAATTTTGAGAGGATTGTGCGAGTGCCTTATACTTCCATAAGCAATTTCCTTAATGAATGTCAAATCACAGACCTGTCATTTTCACTAAAAATTCTGCCAAAACTACACTAGCAAGTCAGGTTGTCGAATGTTGCAATTCTCCTGTATTGTATTTGTCAATATACAAGTTCTTTAAACAGAAAATCACACAAATGAAGCATTAACTCCTTATTCTCATTCCACCCAACAAAAATACCTTCTTGTTCTTACAACCTTACGGATATTGAATTAAGGAAATATCTTTATACTTTTTAGACTCCTTTCAACTTCTTCAACTTTTCCGAAGGTCTGCTGGATTTTGTATGACTCCTGGTTTAACAAAAAATCGACCTTCATGATTAAAGTTCCCTTTGAGCGCTTCGGCAATCAAGTAGGTATTCAGATCTCCTTCTAAATTAGTTCTCCATCACAAACTTACAAATGCAAAACCTTATAAATTCTCCTCAAACACAACAACTGGCCCGCATTGGAATAATTGTTCGAATCACAGCCTCAAAGACTCTTAGGCTATTCACAAAAATCTGTCTTATCTCCGACTATATCAAAACCAAAAACATCCATCTTTAAAATAAAGGTTTTTCAACGTCCAAATTCCTCTCAATACTCCTCATTGTTCACATGCATCGCCATTTCGCTCAACTATTTCAATTCCTTGCGCCAAAACTTCATCCAAACACACACACTTTTGGTTTCTCTCTTAACAAAAAAAAGAAAGCACCAACCAATCTCTGGAATGTTGCTAATCCTTCGTCTTTTCGGTTCCCTGTTTGTTCCATGTTCAATCATTTTAACTTCCAATTTTACTCCTTAATTTAATTTTCATTGAGTAATTGAAAAGGTTAAGGGTGGTGGATGGTGAAAACTTCAAGCTACCGGAAAATTTTGTTCCAGCCAAAAATATAAAAAATGAAAAACTTCAATTAAATTCCCTTTGAAGTAAGGTTTTCAGTAAAAAACGAATGAAAATTTGTATGTGTTGCTGGTGGAAAATAAAAATAAAGAAAAGAGAAATAAATTCATAGAATTTCTAAATTTCTACCTCAACTCGAACTATATGTAAGTACCTTCGCGTGAACACTCCTCGTCACTTGATTGAGGTTTATTTTTATTAATAATTAAATCTGAAATTGGAATATATTCTATATTTAGCAAAAAAAAAAACAAGGTTTACAAGTATAGTTAACTAGCTACCTCTAAGCTTCGAAGCACTACCTATTGAATATTGTTCCGACTACTTTCTAAACTCTCGCAAAAAAAAAGGGTACATATCTTATTTATCTAAGCTCAATGGATCGAGTGAAATTCGAGTCTATTTACAGGTATATTAAAATCAATTTTTATAATTTTCTACATAGGAGAAACAAATAAAATATAAGTAAAGTGGGCGTGGTAGTAGGCGAACTTCAAGATGAAAAAGATATAAATGCCATAAATGAATACATTTTATGATGCAACAGCTTGAAGAGAAGCAGGGTCTAGTGACTTAAAACTCTCAACCATTATTGTGTGTGTATAACCAGGAATAGAGGGGTCCTCTAATTTTCTGCCGATTCCGAACGCTTTATGAGCAGCACTTTACAAGACAAGATATATTTACTTTTAGAGGATTTGTTAATTCTTCGCAAGAGGCAGTAGACCATTGAAAATCCTTTTTAGAGCGTCTTAGAATCGAAGCGAACACCTTCTGTATGACAGTCATGCCTCTTGTGAAGTATAATGATCAAAAAGTGGTCGTGTTAAAGGAGGCATATTTCCCAAAAAAGTTTTCAGCTTTGAATCAAATCTAATATTATTTAAATGAATATAGGTCCAAGAAAGTGGTTTCTGTCATGCTGCCAACCTATGTATGCACAAAGCCGGATTTGCAAATTCGTTTCAAATGAGCAACACGCCATTTTGTAAGTTATTATTTCAATGGACTTGCACGCAATGGGTCATGAATACCCTTTAAATGTTTTAACACAGTAAGAGCGCATAGGAAATAGTGGAAGAATTGTTTAGAAGATAACGATCTAAATTTGGCTGAAATATCTGGATATTGGAATGGGAAGGAAAAACAGAGTTGGGTAAGGAATTCTGCTTTCGTGTGGTACGGTTAAGACTAAAAAAGAATCTCTTTACTTGACGGAATATTCGAAGTTAGGCTCGAGGGTATATTGATTCATTCCTGGCAGGGTGGTAACTGCGCTTACGTTGTGTAAGGGGAGAAATGCAACTTCATATTTTAACAGAGCAACGTTTTAAGAAGTACCGATTAGACAGTGATAAGCAGGAGACGTTTCGAAAATGTTTCAATGTAACAAATGTTTCCGTAATCGATCTGTGACCTATCAGTTTTAAAGTTCTATTATGAGTTCTATCCAATAGGTGCAGTGTTGGTTTGGATTCGCCTCACCAAATATGAGAGTTATATTTTTGTTTTGGGCCCTTATACACCTTATAAATAGTTGAAAACATCTAGACATTTCATAGCATTATTAGCAATATCTGATATGTGGCACATACCGAGAATCGAATGCTTTTCAGTTTCCTCGGTGCAAGTTTTTGGAAGCATTAAATTCCACACGATTATTAATGCCCCATATAACAATACTGCTCAGATCCGAGTTAAATGAGCTCAATATATTCTGCCCTTGCAACTCGACATTCGAGGAAGAGGGAGGTGAGTCACGAAAGCAGTATCAAAAACTAAGGGTGCTGTCATCAGCGAAGCAATTTAGTGGATTAGCAGTTTCTGAAAGGAAATCACTTATAAAAGGAATCATTAAGAAAAAGTATTGGAGACAATGTGGATCCTTGGGGAATACCAGTATTTATTTGATGAATTTCAGACTTGAAACCATCCAGAGCAACTGTATTGAATTGTCAGAAAGGTAATTCTTAATCCAGCGAAGAAGTAATCCGTTGATGTCAAAATCATGCATTTTCGGTCAGGCAGCTTGATGTCAAACTCTATCAAATGCTTTAGAAATATCGATCTCAACAATTTTGCTTTCTCCAAACCGATTTAAGGATTGATTCAATTTTTCGATGAGAAAAGCCATTAAATCACCAATTAACCTGTTGCAACGAAAACCGTTCTGACAGTCATTGAGAAGCTTTTGTTGTTCAAGATACTCGTATTTTATGAGCTGACGATCTATCAGCGTTTTAATGACCTTGGAGAGAATGGATTTCACAGCAATTAGTAGGTAATTGGAGGCTAAAGCTGAATCGCTTTTTTTAGAAATTGGGTACACAAATGCCTTTTTCCATGCAGAGGGAAAATTGGCCTAAAGAATAGGAAAGGTAAAAGAGATAACGCAGTGGTTTAGTGAAAGTGGAAGAACACATTTTAGAGACAATTGGCCGTCAGGGCCATCAGATTTTCGAATATTGAGATCTTTTAGAGCCATTTTCTTCACTACAAGTTGAACTCAACTTCTGGTTTTATCAACTTCCGAAATTAGTAGAGTATCAACTTCCGAAATTAGTAGAGTAGAGCAAACTTCAGAGTTTACATTAAACATTGTTTTTTTTTTTAATAAAATACATGCATTTCGTTTCAAAAGTTTGTTTGCTTTAGTTTTCACAACAAAAAATAAAGAAAAATATTGATAATGGAAAATTGTTCCTCAACTTCGTCGGGCAGTGAAAGTAAAGATGATGTAACTGAGCCATTGTACATTCAAAGAAGACAATACAAGATGTTGCCGCGCATTGGATTTCAAAAGTGGGACGACCGTGACTTTATTATTTATCGCTTTGGTCTTTTAAAACCGATAGCAATGTTGGTGCTAGACTTGATTAAGGATTCACTTCCTTGCAAAGAGAGACGGTAATAATTTGCCTGGACCTTAAAAGTTAAGTCCCCCTTTAAATAGATCTCGTGAATTACGGCCATTCACACAGTTATTGGTAGCACTACGATTTTATGCGCTTAGATCAATCCAATTTACTATTGCAGACTTCAGTAGAGTAAGCATTTCCAGCGTGTATCACATTCTGAAACGAGTGTCGAAAGCAATTGCCAATCTAATACAGCGGTTCATTCGAATGCCGGAAACACACGAGGAAAAGCTTGAAGCAGCATAAGACTCTTTCGCTAAAGCAATGTTTTCTGGGACAATTGGTGCAGTTCTGTATCAATCACCATGTGGAAGTGATGCAAAACTTTTAGAACCTAGGTATGTAGATCAAGAAGAAACTCATTCATCACAAATATCACACAAAAATTCAATTTGATTGACCGAATAAATTCAAATTTAATTTTGAAAGTGACAGTTTGTATATTATTTTAACAAATATCCCAGGAATATTTTTAAAATCAGAAGTTGATCAACTTTAGATTTTCAAATCGGGAGTTGAAAAAAAAAGTTGGTCAACTTGAGAGTTTGCCTCAAGTTGAGCAACTGCTAAGAAAATGGCCCTTAGTATTCTACCAATTTATTGTTTGGATCAAAAATGTAGTTCTCCCAAGGAAGAATGGACTTCTTCAAGTACCTACAGATGAAACCCTGTCACTATCAGGCAACGTAGAGTTTGCTGCGAATTGTTCTACAAACACTTGTCTATGGAACTAACAGCATGGTTACCATTGCAGAGGATCGCTTGTAGTGATGAAGATGTTAAGTTTTAAATTAGCGAATGAATAGCTTTTACTGCCTTTAAGACACTGCAGTATTTTGATGATGTAATAATTTAGAGCTTTGCATATTTCTACAAAAATTTATTTGCATGGCTGTGAATATGAACTGTTATATAACCTTCAAGCAGAAAAAGAGCTGCTTAAAATAAAACTCTTCTAAAACTTTATAGTATATCTATATAGATATTGCCAATACATATGCACGGTTAAAAACAATCGAGTCAACTCGAATTGGTTGAAATAACCGATTGAGTTAATAAAAATAACTTCTCAAATCGCTTGTTTATTATTGATGTAGTTCTTTAATGAGTTGACGACTTTGGTGGTAGAGCCAGACTTATCGATTATCGTAATGGGTACTCGGCAGTTGTAACTAAGTGCTTAGTTTAAATGATTTACTACAGCTTGGAGTAGCCAATTCAGCCATTTAGAGTAGCAATTGAAGTAACTAATCTATTCGGTTACGTTAAGAAACTGAATCATTTAAAGTAAACATTAATAATCTACTCGGTTGGTGTAATATATCTTCTACATTGAAGAATCTAACCTAATTTGTTAGAAACCCAATTTCTTTAGTGTCTTCACACAACTCACATAGATGTTTTAGCCTAGACTATATGCTTGGTTGCTTCAACCAACTTTCTCAATTCCACCAACCAATCTAATTTATAGACAATCCTATAATAATCCGGTAAAGGAAAGACTTAGCAGTGTGTCCCCTTTTTTTTACTTTCTTCATTTTGTACACAAGATTGGCAAATTGGGTTTGGTTTGTTCAGTCACGGTAAAAGGCTAAAGGGAAACGTTTAGGTTAGGATTATTTCTAATATATCTATAGCACTCAGATACTTAGGCTCGGGAAGTTGTTCCTGGGTGGTCATCATTATTATTAGTGAGTTAAGATGGTTGACAGTATTTAAGACGAGTTCTTTGCTGATTGCACAATAAACTGGTCTAGTGGCCTGATTTGAGCTTGTCCATAGACTCTATTGTTACTGTAGTGATTACGCCGCTGTCAGTGCATATTCTCAGAAATTTCCATTCAAAAAGTTAAAGTATCTGCATAGCAGTTTTTGAGATGGGTTACTAAACATGAAAACTGATGACTGGTAATTGTTTACTTTAAAACCAGTTCCCTTTAGAACTGAAAGAAAATTGTAAGTCCAAACCAAATTATTTAATATTCGAAATTGTATTCCATTTATGTAGATCAAAAAATTTTATTTGAAATTTGAAAGCAAAATGCAATCTCAATCAAAAGATACTGAGTGTATATTAAATCTACATAGGTATCTTGAATTCATGAGTTATGATGATGGTTTGGCAAGAGAAGAATTTGAATTTCAAGGTATCCTGTTATTCGGTCTGTAGCGTTTTTTCCCATTTTTGAACATCATGCTTTTTACCTGAGATTGTTCGAATGAAAGTTAAATACATAGGTATAGGTACAGATGGAAAAGTTATCACATTCATGTAATTCCTTTTGACAGCTAGCGAAGAGGGTAGCTATGTAAAATAGAAATAAAAATACCAGCAGAACCAACGAAAATGTATTTTTATTACAGAGTCTTGGAATTCGGAACAATAAAAGTTCTTGTCAAAAAAACAAACAAACTACTTCAAAATTTAATAGAGTTTATATTTTTCTGAAAAACTATAATCTTCCGTCAGTCTTAATCAAAAATAAATGTGGGAGGGCGTATTTCATGCCATGCCTGGTAGTAAGTATTTATTTTTTTGAAAAATTTGTCTGCATAGTGAAATATATATAATACATAATACAATAATATCGCTTAAGAGCACATATCTAATTTAGACCGAGAATAAATAAAAAAACAATAGTCAAAACCCTTAATCGTAAAATTTTAAGATTCATATCGCAGAACTTCACCCTCTATTTAATACTCAAACTTCTCCAAAATCCTTTCAATGCTGAACCTAATGAGAAAAAAAAATTAAACCAAATTAAACATGTTTATGAATGGAATTTTCAGTTTTTATTGCGATAAATACCAAAGAAGAAGGTTTGGATACGTGAAAAAAATCGAAAAAAATCAATCCCAAGAATTTAATCCAATTTCAAATTATGATGATAGAGAACACGAACGAATGGGTCCTGCAATTTTGTGTGTATGGTATGTATCTCGTCCTCGATTCACAGCCTAAGCGATTTAACCGATTTTCTTCTAACATTTGACTAAGTGTGGAAATTGAAAATTTGTGTAGCCTTAAATAAAAATATTTATTTCAAAAACGGAGTTACATATTTTGATACAAATAATTCAAAGTTTTATTGTATTTATGCCCAACCTTTCAACATTTTGGTTAAACGGCTATTGAATGGTATACTTTCCAAAGACATTTTTTTTTGTTTTAAAATTTTTCTTTAACGGCTGAACTGAAGTTTCTTGAAAATTTTAATAATATTTTATATAAAAATTTTTTTTAAGTACTATATGGCTAGTTATGCATTCTGAAATAAATTGCACGACTGGGTCGCATGAACTTGCTCTTATGTAAACGACTAAGAACTTCAAAAATGGATGTTATTAGAGAAAAAACTGTTCATAAGCATAAAATTCATTTTTTAATAGACTAAATCTACTCCTTTAGTAGTTGGAGCTAAAAACAGGATGCCATGTGATTCAAGCAAATATTGGCTTATGCAAGAACAAAAATTAAAAGTCTGTACTGGTTTCTTAAAAAAATAAGGTTTTATATACAACATTTTTGAAACGTTCATAAGAAAAAATTTTGGTACGCCAATTTAAATTTTTTAATATTTTTCAAATAAAAATTAAATTTACAAACAAAAATATTGAGCCGTTTCTGCGATATCAAATTTTACGAGAAATATTTTTTTTTTTTTCAAAAACTCAAAAATTATTTTTTTTTTAATTTTTGAAATGCAATATTTTTCAAACTTTTTAGAAGCTTCTCTATTAAAAATTTCATTAAAATCCGTTTTGTCGATAATGAGAAATTCTAAATTTGAGAAAATGGTTCTATCCTCGGAACCGTTTTCGAGGAAAATACGATTTTCGAAAACCATTTATTAACATTTGTATAGAGTGGAGGGTACAGTTATTTTTAGGTAAAATAAATTTTTTTTCTAACATCTTATAATTTATATTAAAAACCTTTTATTTATTAAGTTTTAAAAAAATCGAGCGTGGGGTTTTCGAAATATTGAGTTTTCAAAAAAAAAATTGAAATTTTTTTTAAAAATCCAAAACATTGTTTTTTGAAAATTTGAATACACAATATCTAATATTGAAACTGCTGGGAAGCTTTAACATAAAAAAAAATTATCAAAATCGGTGGTACCATTTTTGAGAAAATCAAAAACAAACAAAAAATGGTTCCAAGGGGGGTACCAAAAATAACCATTTTTTGGAAAAAATTTTTCAACCATTACCTAGCTATAACTAAATTAAATTTTTTTGAATTTTTTTTTAAATAAATCCGTGGGACAGTTTTTGAGAAAAAAATATTTATAAAATTTCGAAAAAAATTCGTATGGTAGGTACCGTTATTTTTGGTCTTAAAAAAAACGTACGGAGAGAAAAATTAAAACCCATATCTACCTAGTTTGAAGAAAATCGGCCGAGCCGTTTAGGCTGTAGTCGAACCGACAGACAGACAGACACAATTGCCAGACCCACTTTTTTGGTCTTCGTTATCATCGTAATGTCAACTTTGAACAAAATCTCGAGTTCGATTTTTTTTACGAATGCATAACTTGCCTTATAGTACCTACAAGTCGCAAGTAAAAATTTGGTGGTGCAACAGCTCTAAGTGAGCCAGGACCTAGTAGCTTACAACTCACAACCATTCCTGTGTGCGTGATACCAGGATCGGAGGGGGCCTACAATTTTCTGCCGATTCCGAACGGCTAATGAGCAGCACTTTCCATGACAAGATATATACTCTTAGTATATTTGTCAATTCCTCGCAGGAGGCAGTACACCCCTGAAAATTTTGTTTGCAGCGGCTGAGAATCGATCTCGAGACCTTCCTGATGACAGTCCAACGCACTAACCATTATGCCAAGGGGTACTGCACATAACTAAGATAGGGAAGACTAAAAAAAGTAGGCCTCGAAATTCTGTCTGTCCGTTTGATCACAACATAAACGGCTTGGCCGATTTTCTTTAAATTTGGTAGATGCAAGCGTTTAGGAAATTTGGAGAGGATCATAATGGAGGGGAAATATTGATCTGGGTACAGAATCCCAGAATGTACGAGTAGTACGGCTTAGGAAAGAATCTCTGAATTTAACAGTACGTCTGCAGTTGGGCTCAAGGGTAAACTGATGGGCATTCGCGAGTATTACGGTTTTTTTTTGTTATAAAAATAACAGTGAAATAATGAAAGACAAGACAAGAAGGAAACGTTTTTGGCGACTATGAATATGTGATAATTCCACCAACGTGGTCTGTGATGCACATACCGAGAACTGAGGGTTTTTCGGTTTCTTTAATGCAAGTGCCGCTCATGGATAGCGGCCAGGGGGTGGGTTGCGCTTTAATGGCAGATAGCATAGAGTTTTTGAAGCATTAAATTCTACGCGGCTTATGGCTTCCCATTTGAAAATGCTATCTAGTCCAGAATTTAATGAGCACATTCGAGGAACGAGATGGTGCATCTGTAAACGAATATGAGAAGCTGAGTGTGATGTCATCAGCAAAAGAATTTAATGGATAAAAAGTTTCAAAAGACAAAAGATCATTGATGAATATAAGAAATAGAGTCGGAAAAAAAAACGGAACCCTGTGGCACACCAGTACTTATTTTATGAACTTCAGGGCTCAGAATCGACCAATACAACTTGTATTGAGCAGTTCAAAAGGTAGTTTCTAATCCAACGAAGAAAAAATTCAATAATTTCAAATGTACGCATTTTCGATAAGAGATCCTGATACCAAGCTCTATCAAAGGTTTTTAAAATATCAAGTGAAATAATATTACTTTCTTCGAAACGATGTAAAGATTTGTGCCACTATTTGGTGAGATAAATCGTCAGATAACGAGTGGGCCTAATGGTACGACAACCATACTGCCGGTCATTGAGAAGCTTTCGTTCTTCAAGATATTTCTTGAGCTGATAATGTATCAGATTTTCCACGACCTTGGAAAGAAAGAACGTAAGAGCAATTGAGCGATAGTAAGAGGGCGAATGAAATTCACCTCTTTTCTGGACAGGTTGGAAAAATTGCTGTTTTTCATTCACTTGGAAAGAGACTAGCTGAGTAGAACAGATGGAAAAGCTTACGCAACTCTTGAAGAACTCTGGCAACTTCTCTAGTACGAAAGAAGATTCATCCCATGAAATCGTAAGTACAGAAGGACTCATAAAACTTTCTGGCAGTGTTGACTGTTGAATTAACAGCAAATTGGCTTATTTCTTGTCATCTGACATAAGAAGTGTCAAAAAACAAATTTGAAATAATATCTGTACTGGAGTCTTTGTCACTATTGAGGAAGCATGGTGACCAGTTAAAGTGCCTGAAGAAATCAGTTAGACCGTTTCAGTTGGGTTTCCCGTATTGGGAAACGGTTTTCTTGAGAATTTTTTCTCTAACTGGGTTTAGTTGACACGAATAATGTTCAGATATAGCACGATAGTCTTAATGTTCCAAGAGGCACACTTATGGTTTTATTTACCAGGGTCACAGTTAAGAAGCAAGTCTAAGGTGTTTCGCGGATTGACATGTAATGTCAGGAATCGAAGTTAGCTCATCCACGAGCTGCATCAGGTTGCTTAACTCAGCAAAAACCTCAGCATACTCTCCTTCGGATGTGGTTTGACCAGAGTAACGCAGCCACTCAGCCATCTAAAAAATGTTTATCATGTTTCTGAAAAATGTTGTCTTAAAATATGTATGTTTTTTTGTATGTTATACCCTTCGCAAATTCAACGTCTCTTGAACATAAGAGAAAGTTCGGGAGATCTGTTATCCATCCATCAAAACTCAAAGACGACCCAGATACCGATTTCAATTTTAAAATTTGATTTATTTCTTTATGCGAATCTCAACCAAACAATATACAATAAAAACGTCTTCTCAGTAAAAGCCATATATTCAATTTAATAGCCGAAGCAGAAACCTCAAAGCTACGCTATCTTCTCTTGAAATAATATATATTTCCTCAATTATATTTTAATAAATAAATCTTATACCAGAATCCAAAATATCTTGGAAACAACAAGTTTCAAACCAATAAAAAACATCCTTTATTCTGCTTTCTTTTTAACGTTTACAAAAGTTGAATAGAATTTAGATTCACAGGGAGATAGGCGCGGAAATTGCTATATGTATGTTGAAAAATGTAGATATCATTATTGCGTATGCTTAACATCACATATCACTCTCGAATAAATTCGCTTCCCCAAACTCCAAAGTGCCAGGACATGGTGTTTTCTTTTTTAACGCAAAAAAAAGAAAGCTCTTTATACTTTCACAGACGAGTTCCTGCGCACATTTTATATTGAAATCCATCAAACGGATACCTACCTTACCTTACCTTAACTTACCTACCTACATTTTATTTGCGACAAGTTTTTTTTGTTATTTTTATTTAAGCGCGGTAATACTTTTTTGAATTCCTTCGCACAAAAACAATTGTTCTGCATCTCTGCGTTTCTGCCAAGGACATCACTCTACCACTTGAACATGCTTGTCTTTGCATACAACTGGTTGGAGCTTGGAGGTGTAATGCGAAATAGATTGATATAACTATTACTCCGGTGGAAATCCTTACGATTTGTACACACTCTAATAAAAGGAACATAAATAATTCATGGGAAGCAACTGGGAAACCAATATTTTAGAAACACAGTTGTGTGCAAAAAAATCGCTTCATGTTTGAGTATTTTGGAAAAAAGTAAAAACAAATCAGGCTCTCTGACTTACACAGCCATGGTACGTCCAATATTAGCCTATGGGTCGATTGTGTGATGACCTGCACTGAAGAAAGAGTTTAACGTAAATGAATTTAAGTACGTTCAAAGAACAGCTAGCGTTGGCATTATGGGGGCTCTACGATCGTACACAACGGGTGCCTTAAGCGTTTTTCTTCTGCTTTTACCACTCGACTTAAATTTATATATCTTGCAGTGGGTTAGGACTAAAAGTATGTGCATCACAGACCCGCAGTTTGGGGGAATCCCATCAGTTTACTCCTGAACCCAACTTCGACCTATCACAGATACTTTTTTAGCCGGACTACACGAATGTGGAATGCTTGATTCGACTCAATATTTCCCTGCCATTTCGATATTCAGACATTCAAAAACACCGGGGTAAATCTTTTTAAATCCCCTCCAACTTTCTTTAACACTCGCTCTGTTTGTGTACAGATAAAGAATCAAGCTTCGGATACACGACTTCAGAAAATGAAATTATTGGTATTAGTAAAGTTCTCAACCGAGTTCAAGACCGAGTTTTATTTCCTGAGGAGTAAATAGAAAAGAGGAGTAAAGTTTCATAAATACGGCCAATGACGGAATTTGTATGGTCTCTGCAAGCAAGATCAGTAGAGATTTTAGAACCAAGACTAGTCACGGAGTTCGCAAAACTAACATTATAGAATTATTAAATACAATCGAAGGTAGATCTTAATAGTTATGTCAAGTTAGAAACTAATAGCGCGTGACTTCTCCCGGAATTGAGCAAACCGCTTTTCTTAGCCCAATTGTAGATTCTTAGAACATCTTCATTAACATGAAAGACAAGATCTTCTATTAGTCCAATTTTACGCGAGAGAAAGATTTGTATATCATCCGCATACAGATGAAAAGAAACATGCTCACATGCAGATCGTTAATATAAGCACTTAACAGAGTTGGGCCCACAACAGAACCTTGAGGCACTCCCATATTAAAACACGTTTACGTTGTTTCCAACAGCTACATGCTGAGTTCTGTTATCCAAATAACTACTAATAAGGGAGACATCAGAATTCGAAAAACCAAAATAGTCCTTAAGTTTTTGATCATTTAGGCTAGGACAAGTTTCACAAATCTAAGGGAAATACCCTCTTCACCCATAGCTTCAGACCTCAAAGATTTGAAAGTGCGGATTCAGTTATAGTCTGCTTGAGCGTAAATTAAGGCAGCTTTGGGTTCAAAGTTTGTTGGTAATTGGGTTCTTAAAGTCATTAGGATCAAGGTCACATTTAGAAATTGACCTTTTTCCCGAAGATCTAAACAAAGCTGCTTAGGAGAAACGCTTGTGTTGAGTTTCACGGCGAAGAAATTTCTCCAGGATGAGGTGAACTCTTCCACTTGTGGCAGTATTCATATTTTGTAATGGGAGATCTACAGTGAGTAGCCATTTTTACAAATTTTCACTTTAATAATATAGAGAGGCGGAATCGATTTGACACAGTCTTCACTGATTTTTCGAAATCCTTTGATCGTGTTCAACATTCAGTTTTATTGAAAGAGCTTGAACAAATTGGTTTCAATTCAAGAATTTTGATTTCGATCAATAGATATGTGACTGATGGTAAGCAGTATGTTAAGTTTGGACCTCCTCAAGTAACAGTTCTTCATTTATACCTTTTCCTCAGGGCAGTCACATTGGCCCACTTCTTTTTTTGCTCTTTGTTATAGACTTACCTTCATAATGTTAAGCACTCAAATTGGCTTCTTTTCGCTGACGATTCAAAGTTTTTTGAATCATAAGATCTTTGTCTGATACTCAGAAGCTTCAAGTGCATCTTAATAATATAATAATATAATGAACTGAAATATCAGTTAAGATTAAATCTAAATAAAATAAAAATTCAGATTTGTTTTATTTCGTTTGCTTTACTCGTAACAGTAAGATACAAGATCTTATAAAATAGTAAAAAGCTTCAAACTCAAAACAAATAAAAGCTATAGATCTTTTACATAGGTTCTATTTTAATTTAACAAGTGCTTAAGTTCAAAAATTAAGTTCAATTAATTGCTACTTATAATTCATTTTTATTTTTCCAAAATCACCATTTAATCATAACAAAATATATATAAAATTAAACAGCTGATCCTATATAGACCAGAAATCAGAAAGTGAATCTCTCCGAAACTGAGCTTCACCGCTCAGTACCCTAACATGCCATGGTAAAGCATTCTACAGGCGAGTGGCATTGACATTGATGAAGAACTGCCTCCCGGGTGCTAAATAAAGGGTTTTTCAACAGGGACGCTACAAAAGTAGAGCGACAGGGACAGCAAATGACGCCATATTTCTTGCCGCTCTTTTGACATTTATTTTCAGTAAGGTTTGCCATTTCATGATGGAAAGACATACGAGCCAACAACGAGTCGAAATTATTAAAATTTACTATTTACTACCGAAATTCGAAGTCAGTGGCCTCAACGTTAAGAGCGCTACGTCCAATTTATGGTCGTCATAATCGTCCTAGCAGATCAACAATTGAGCGTCTAGTGGAAGAATGATGTGATGATCAAGACCGGCACGTTATTGTGAATGGGGATCGCTACCGTTCAATGATAACCGAATATTTTTGGCCCCAATTGGATGATATGGACTTGGAGGACATGTGGTTCCAACAGGACGGCGCCATAAGCCACACAGCGAATGTCACAATCAATTTATTGGAAACCAAGTTTGGAGAACGTGTTATCTCACGAAATGGTCCAGTCGCTTGGCCGCCTCGGTCGTGCGATTTGACGCCGTTAGACTATTTCTTGTGGGGCTACGTCAAGTCTATGGTCTATGCCAACAAGCCAGCGACGATTGATGAACTTCGTACGAATATCGAACGTGAAATTACAGCAGTATCGGCCGATTTATGCTTGAAAACCGTCGAAAATTGGGTTCAGCATCTGGACTTCTGCAAGCGTGCCCATCGTGGCTATACAAAAGAAATCGAGTTCTATACATAATGGCATCGAACGTACTTTCACAGGAATAAAGAATTTCATTGATATCCAAAACCGTTTTTGTTTTATTTAAAAAAAGTTTTTTAGCGCTCTTATTGAAAAACCCGATACTTATACCGCGGATAAATTAGTGTTAACGATCTGTTCGAGGAACTAAATATTAGCTTATCGAAAAGGTATTGAGATGGACTCGTCTGGATAAAATTAAATAAAAAAATGCTATGGTTCTCTAGTGAAAAAATTGATCAACAGAAATGCTTAAAAAGTAGGAGAGATTCAAATGATTTTGTCTAACTACGATACATTTAGTTGTTACAGGGCTTAAAAACAGTCCATTTCTGTCTGACCAAGAGAACTCAAAAGTATCTTCAATTAACAATAGAAATTCAATAGAGTTATAAAGATTGTAACAAAATATTAGCAAGTGCTCAGTTTTAAATTTTGCTTAAATAATTTCAAATATTATTGTGCAATATAATGTCAAGAACACTACCCTAAAAAAGAGTGGAAAAGCAGACGTAATCTTTAATTCTAAAGAGTTTCAAGATCCAAAAACTTTATATAATTTATTAAAACGATTTAGATTAGAATACTGCTATATTTGTAAAGAGTCCTCATTACCAGAGGAATGATGGTCGGATTGAAAGTGTCGAAAAACGTTTTACTTCGTAAGTTGGATTCGAATGGCAATTATTATTATTACCAAATTATGTAGCTTGATGTGCCTTACAAGGCCTGAAGCCCTTGAACAAAACGCTGATTTATTAGGCTGTTTTATTTACGCAGGATGTTTTCCACAGGAAACATTAACTGCCCTTACCTGCTTTCCTTGTTTTATGCTTATGCACCGTCATGCAGTTTACTTCCGAGAGATTAGTATTTCTTATAAAAGGTGGGCCAAATACAAGTTTCATTTTAGATATGCAATAAAATAAACAAAATTAATTTTTTTCCATGTATTATGGCTTTACTAGTAAGAGCAAACATTCCCATTAATTATGGAATACAACCTCGTTCAAGTGGCTGCCTCGTCTGGCTTCGCAGTAGCGCGTTCTGTCACTCCAAGCGAATAATCCGAGATTTTTGTGCAGAATTCTCTTCAAGCTAGTGCGTGAAATGTTGAGCTGTTGAGATCGCTGGCGACGGTGAGTTGATATTCGTGAATTGAGTCTCACACTCTCGGCTAAAGCAGTCACATTCTCGACTGTGCGCACCAGTCTCGCGCAATTTTTGCACAAACTTGCGTACTGCAGGCTGCGCGGTGGATGCTTCGTTTCGGCCGAAAGTTCTTTTCAAAAAACCAAATAAGTTTTCAATATTTTCCAACGTTGTTCAAGCGTTAAGCGACTCATTTCTTTCCGCGAAAAGGTATATGATACAGAATTTCTGTCAAGATTTCGAGCGGGAAACAGCTGTCAGTGTCAAAATAACCTATGATTTAAAAAGAAACATCTATTATATATTATCTATTATATTTTCTGCCGATTTCGAAGGGAACGGGACACCCTTGAAAACTTTTTTGCAGCAATAGAGAATTGAACCCAAAGTCTTTTGCTTGACATTATGCCAAGGGGTACTACGGTATATGATCAAGAAAGTTGTGGCCAATCTATAATAAGTTCCAAGCAATTGACTTAATGTGCAGATCCAGGCAAGACATATAGCTAAACTGGTTGTAACAAACGTTGAACACTGAGCAATAGGGAAACAGGCAGTGAAGCTGGGCATTCCCTGCAATACTAATTGTTGCAGTTGTGGGGATCAACAGGAAAAGTAAATAATAATTCAGTTCCTTTGTAAGTGTCTTGCTCTGGCCAGAATGATTGCCCATCTATTTGAAAAGTAATTTCTCAACGACTTTAATGAAAAATCAGAACTGAAGATCAAAGACTTGACCTGATATCTTAACACGAAGAAGTGGCTCTGAAACGAACCTCGGCAAGACTTCCGTAACAGATCATTCTCGATCTTAAGATTGCAAGCTAGCCAAATGCAGAAAGAGTGTAGCTCATGAATCCCCCATCAAATCTCATAATCCATCCACAAGTCAAACCAGTTTATGGTACCGAAACGGCGTATTCCAGCTCTAAATATGGTCACTGAGCTCATGGATGCCATTTCTAAATATTTCTACAATTTTAAAGAACATTTTTCGTCCACAACTGTTCACCACATCTCAGAAGTTACAACTCACACAAATGTGTGTCGTCCCTATATAGAACAGAAAGCCATTGAAATTGCATTTGCAAGAATTTACTTTTTTCCTTGAAATATCCTTTGCGATTGTTATAGGAATCAACATTCTGGCAGACTTTTCAATGGGTATAAATATTTTTTTTGGTGTGCTCATTCAATTGTGTACGCGGCCAGGCAGAGGAACCCAAAAGAACTTTCCATACACACGTACATAAATAAATATATAAATTTGGAAATGGAGCCTGCTGGAACTGGAAGTCCTTGAAGTGAAATAGCAAGCTTCACTGACACCATTTCTTCTTTACAAAAGGATATCACGGCATTTTATTTTTTTGTTGTTGTTGCTTTTCAGGACGATTGATGTCTGAATGTATTTTGTGAAGGTATAAGTACGGCTGTTTGTTCAGCTCTCCCACTCTGATTTTGGGAATATTTATGTACCGCAGGACAAATGGAGATGAATTGTCTATAGATCAATTTTTTTTTTCGATTTTTTTAAGTTTTACTCTGGTTTTTTTTTTTGAAATCAAATTTATTCCTCTTTCATTCAGAGAGACGGAAATATACACAAAAAAGAATTCAGATTTTTGTTGAGTGCACTTGAATGGGAGAAGCAAAGCAATAACAAATCAGTCTAAAAAAAAAACTAAAATTTGCCAAAACTAAGAAAATGAAAACAAAAACGCTAAGTGCAGTTCAATATGAAAGTTTGCAGAAGAATCTTATAAATGTGAATAGAGTATAAACTTCATTATAACCAGAAATATTTTTTGAAACAAACATGAAAAGCATTGAACATTTACCTACATATAGTATAAGTACAGAAAATAAGTTCGATGGAAGTGAGGTTTAAATTTGTATATCTATTGAATGCTGCAAGCTTTCTCGAGTAAAATATATTCACATTGAAGATAGAGAAGTCGAAAAATGAAACCTTTTGATAGAATTTTGAGAAACTTTATAACAGTCGATGACACGACGACACGGCATACATTGCAATGGTCTACGACGGTATACGTCTGGAATCTGTCTGTTTATTGTCAATAAGTTTCCGTTTGAAGTACATATATTCCAAAAGGAAAGAAGGTGTACTCTCTGAGTTTAAATCCCTGGTTCAAAATAACTAACAAAGACTGAAATAATTTGAACTAAGTATGTGAGAAGACCTGCCTAGAACACACGGCATTCGGAAGAAATAGGAGGATCAGGACCAGGATTTTTGTTCGGGTAGTTAATTCATAATAAGTTTAAAATTTACAAGTTCGTATGATGCTCAAGGTATAAAAACGCCAACTTAAAGTACTACTGTCCGAATAAAAAAAATCCAAAAAAAATATTGAGCTGTTTTTGAGATATTGACTTAAAAAATTAGATTTTTAAAACATTTGAAAATTATTTTTTTTTTAAGTTTTGAAATGCAATGATTTTTAAACTTTTTAGAAGCTTCTCTATAAAAATTGCATTAAGATCCGAGAAATTAAAAAAAACGAGAAATTCAATATTCAAAAAATGGTTCTATGGTAGGTACAGTCAGTAAGAGTTAAATTTTAAATTTTTCTTATCAAAATATGATCGTAAGAAGTAATCGAAACAAAAAAAAAAATTATCAAAATTTTAGGGGCCGTTTTCGAGGAAAATACGATTTTCAAAAACCATTTTTTTTAAATTTGTGTAGTGGATACCGTTGGTTGTAGGTAATATAATTTTTATTTCTCACATCTTGTAGATTATATAACTAAAGTTATATATTTATAAGGTTTGATAAAAATCGAGCATGGCGTATTCGAGAGATTTAGTTTTGGAAAAAAAATTGAATTTTTTTGAAAATTTGAATGCACAATAATATTCAAATTTTTGGGCAGTCTTAGCATACAAAAATTGATCAAAATTGCTTGTACCTTTTTTGAGAAAATCAAAAACAAAAAGGTTCCAAGGGGGGTGCCTTTCTTGGAAATTTTTTTCAACCATTACCTAGCCTTAACTTAATGAAAAATTTTTTGATTTTTTTTAAGAATCGGTCGAACTGTTTTTGAGCAAAAAAAAATATTTATAAAATTTCTAAAAAAAATAGTATGGCAGGTACATACCGTTATTTTTGGTCTTAAAAAAAAAAAAAAAAAGTTTGGGCTGTAGCCGAACATATAGACAGAATTTCGAGACCCAATTTTCGAGATGATAGCGAAGACGAAAAAAGTGGGTCTGGCAATTCTATATATCTGTCTGTCTTTGACTACAGCCTACACGGCTTAGCCAATTTTCTTTAAACTTTGTAAATAGTATTTTTAATTTTTCCCCAACACGTTTTTTCTCTTTTGTTAAAACCAAAAATAACGGTATCTGCCATACGAATTTTTTTTCTCAATTTTATAAATAATTTTTTTTCTCAAAAACTGTTCTAAAATTTTTTTTTTAACAGTTCAAAAAAATTCAAAAAATTTTCAAAAAAAAACAATTTTTTTTTAACACAATATTTCGAAAAACCCGTGCTCGATTTTTTTTAAACTTGAGAATTAAAATTTTCTTAACAAATTTTTCAAGATGTGAGAAGAAAATCGATTTAACTTAAAAATAATGGTACCCACCATACAATTGTAAAGAAATAGTTTTCGAAAATCGAATTTTTCTCGAAAACGGCACCTAGAAAATAAAAATTTTTTTTTTCGTTTGATTTTTACGATCTATTATTTAATTAAAGAAAAAATTGATCCATTTTTTCAAATCTTGAATTTCTCATTATCGGCATAACGGATTTTAATTAAACTTTTTATACAGAAGCTTCTAAAAAGTTTGAAAAACATTTCATTTCAAACCTTTGAAAAAAAATATTTATTGAATTTAAAAAAAAAAATTTTTTTTGGAAAATTCAATATCTCAAAAACGGCTCAATAGTTTTTTTGGAAATTTAACTTTGATTCGAGCAATAATAAAATCTTTAAATTGGAGTACCAAAATTTTTTCTTAAAAATGGTTTAAAAATTTTGTAATCAAAAGCTTATTTTTTTAAGAAACCACTGCAAAAACTTATAATTTTTGTTCTTGCATAAACTAATATTTGCTTGAATCCCATATGGCATCCTGTGTTTACCTTCAACTACTAAAGGAGTTGCTTTAGTCTTTTGAAACATAAGATTCATTTTTTAAAATTCTTAGTCATATACATAAGAGCAAGTTCGTGCGACCCAGTCGTGCATTTTATTTCGTCTTGAATTTAATTTCAACTTTGATCAAAATCTCCAGTTCGATATTCGATTTTTCTGGCAAGTATTAAAGACTTTTCAATTTTTATATGTTTTCATACAAAGGGGAAATTCAATTAACACATTTCGCTATTGTGAGTCCCAATCACACAAATCCTCCTCATATGTACATTCACCATTCATAAATCCTACAATAAGTCCCTCTGACCATTCGACCGCCCACTGAATCGTCAACCATTTCTTTGTCACATCGTCGTTGTAGTCATCACCGTATTCAACAACATCTTTTTCTGGTTTTACTATTTTATTTCTCGAATTTCATTCTTCCCAACGAATCGTAACATAACCTCCAATTGCGTCTTACATTTCACCTACACCACCGACCGAATCGACCAATATTTGATCTTGGCTAAGCCATCATCAGCCAAAGCCAGCCCATCCCAACACAGCCCCAGTGCAGAGTGTCAGAGCACATCAAATAGAGCAATATGAACTCTACATAGCTGCCTTGGAAATGAAACTTGGGATGGTTACGTCGATGTGTGGTAGTGGTGGTGGCGATGATGGCGAAATGCCACATGGAATTGCTTAGCAGCTTCTGATACTTCTGCTGCTTCTCTGGGCACTGACAGATGTGACTGTGACTTCTATGCTCCCTCAAAACCGTGTGGGATTGAGATTGGGGTTGGATTGGGTTGGGATATCATGGATGTCATGGTTGTGCTGTTGGCTCTTCTGAGCACGACGATGACAGTAATGATGGCGATGATGATGATGGTGATACCAACATTTTGTGGTAGAAATTCCATGAAATTCCAATCTGTTGCTTCTTGCCATTAGTGACGACAGTCTGTGGTGTTTGGTTCACAGCTTTGCCATATCAAATGTACAATTCATGAGAGTTCCAGCTCGTGAAGTGCTTCCGGGCAAGCAAAATGTTCTGCGTCTAATATTTCTCTGGTATATTGGGTCGGTCGTCAGTTAGGTTACACAATCTTGGCATCATCATCTTACGTAGTTGTTGTCGTCGTCATCTTCACCTAAAGGTGAAACGTGATTGTATCTATAATATTATACCTAGATCGCATGACTAATAATAAATAATAATTTATATCCTCCTTCTTCTTTATTTTTCCACAGCTGAGGTAATGGTCAACGATAGTCCAGTACATGTAACCCTTTGTGATACCGCTGGTCAGGATACGCTAGATCCATTGCGTGAACTCTGCTACCCGGATAGTGATGTGTTCCTGTTGTGTTTCTCTGTGGTGAAACCGGAGACATTCCAATCCATCAAAACCAAATGGGCACCGAAATTTTCAAAAAATCCTGCTTCCTTGATATTGGTTGGGACCCAATCGGATTTAAGGAGTAACATACATGTGTTGAATAAGCTTCAGGTAGAGTATTTCTTTTTGACACAAATAACACTTAAGAGGTGATTTAATTCGCACAAATATTTTGATGTCACTTTTTAGACCAAGGGTGAGAAACCGATATCGTTTGCAGACGCTTGGGACCTGGCCACATCGATTAAAGCGAAATATATCGAAACATCTTCTTATACTCAGGTGAGGTTTTACTTTTTAAGAACGTATATTAATTTAATTAATATTTATATACTTGGAAATAAGCGTCTTCTTTTAAAATTTGTTTTATTAAGAAATAATTAAAAACAAATATAATCTTAGCACGATAACTTATAGAAAATATTCAAAATTAAAATTAACAAAAAAGTTGGAAATTTGTAAAAGGCTTGATATGGGGATAAGGATTCAAAAATAGTTTTATTAAGTGCAATGGACTGACATGCTGGAGGTTGCTCAGCTCAAGCTCGCCGGAAATGGGTGGGCTCTTGTCCAGGTAATTCAATCTCGCCTACCGCATTAAACATAAATCGTGCCAAAAGAAATCCAAATTTAGTTCAAAAGCTGAACTGAAGATCAATAAACTGACGGACATTACTTCTAGAGGGCGCTGTGGTAGTATCAGCCCATAGCGTATATTTAAGAATATTTTAAAAATAAAGAAAGATCATAATAAATAATATAAAAAGAATTGGGCCCAAATGGCTGTCCTGAGGAACTCCGAAATTTAATTTACAACTTTTTGAATGATAGCCATTAAAATTCGCAGAATAGGATCTGTCAAGCAAATAAGATTTGAATTAATCAATGATTTTCCACCTAAGCCAAGCTTAACTTGATCATTCCTTATAAGACACAGTGTGAATCTGGAAATAACACTTTTCTAGACTACTAAACGCCGAAGATGACCATAATTCCGGTATTAGACAAAATAATCCATTCAACTTGGACGATGATGGTCAAAATTTCCGTCAGTCAACTCGACCTAAATGAAGTGCTGCTGGTGCGGATGGCTTGACATTGAGCTATTCAAAGCAGGCGCCAGTATTACCTGGAAAAATGACATCAGTGCAGATCACAAACGAAGAATCACTCTTGCCAATTGCTTCGTTTCTTCGGGCTAGGAAGGTATTTGAGTAAGAAAGCCCTTTCTCAAAGAACTAAAACAAGACCCCAATCATCCTGGTCCTAGTAGTTTGGGGCAGAAGCATGGACCCTGAAAATCTGCTTGAGTGCTTTGAAAGGAAGATTCTTCTGGTGATTTTGGTACGGGCCTACCTTAGGTGCTGCAATCAAGTCGAGAACGACCTTTACCAACTTGGAGTGCTTAACTGGAGGCAGCTATCTGGGGACCGAGCTGGGTGGAAGGGCTTGTTGGTTGAGGTCGTAGGTCATGTGGAGGACTGACGTGATATACATAAATAAGACTATGGAATTGAAGATGAGACCAACTTTTTTGATTAACGAGGCTGATGAATTGTATGGAATTAAAGATAAAGTTATTAAAGTATGCTGTGGTAGGGATATGTTCAAATTGTTGAGATTCTCGTAAAAGATATAGTTGAAGTTAATATGCAAAGAGAAGAAATTGTAGTAGACGATTTAGTTAATGGTACAGTACGGAGATCGATTTTCTTTTGCATAAAAACAATTATTGTCAAAAAAAATATCGGTGGTACTTTGGTCTATTTTTTTGCGAATGTTCTAGTTATAACAAAATATAATATAAATATTTTTGTTTATAATTCTATTAAACCTAATAGTTGAACCCTGATTTAGAGTATATCTGAATATACCAAAAGTTCTAATAGTGGGCAGCGATAAGTATGCGAAAGATTTTGTTGTATTTTTGGCATATATATTAAACGAACACAGGTTGTGATGCTTTTTTGTTTCCAGCTGAAGTAGGTCAGCGAGGTCCAGGGTCAACCGAAGTACCGAAGAAAGCAGTAAAACTGGGCCATTATAGATCTCAAAGCTCCAGTTTCAATTTGTATTTATTGAATATGTATAAATACGTTAACAAAGTATTTCATAGAATTTTCACAATATTTACGATCTTACAATAAGCTAGCAAAGTATTTCATATACTTTAACAAAATTCACTGCCTTTCAATAAGATAACAAAGTATTTCAAATACACTAACGGCGGTATCGGAGAGGAGGCTCAGACAGCGAAGATTGGGATAGAGTCTCTAGTCTCACTCAACTACGGCGACTTAGACAGCGAAGGTTGGGATAGAGTCCCTAGTCTAAGGTTTTCGGAGGAGGTTAAGACAGCGAAGATTGGGATAGAGTGAGAGTCCCTAGTCTGAGGGAAGGAGGAGAGCGGAGGGGATGTTTTACAGCGGAACCCAAAAGTTTTGAAGCTGCTACCTGGTATATGCGAATAGCAGTGTGCTTCTTATTGAGATGACCTTTACCATGTACACTGGATTGATACAAAAGACACGGTGGCAAGAAGAATCTGACTTTTGATGAATTTCCAACTTTTAATTGTAAAACTGACGAACGAAATTTATTTGCTGACGTCGCGTCGCCAACCAGCAGTGTGTGTGTGTATCCTCTTTTGCATTTTTGCGTGGGCCCCTTGAGTTATGCAATACTTGCTGGCCATTTCATCCGGAATAGTAATTGAAGTAGAATTTCGGCGTTGTGTCTTCTCTGGGTGGTAAAAGGTGTAATTAGGTTAAAAGGTGTAACTTTGTTACATTACCCCCTTACTTCGACAGACGAGACCTCTCATCGTGATTTTTGTCTGAAAGGAAGGGCCTAGGTGGAGGCACAACTTTGATGGCGGGCTTAAGCTTGCTCTGGGTCCGGTTCATTTTCTTTGGATATCCACTGGTAGAGAAAAGTCTGAATTGTCGAAGATTTGTACTTATACTGACTGTCGGCGGGAGTCTGTTTTCTTCGACGGTTGAATCACGCGCGGCGGTCGGTGGCTGACTGTTCGGGACGATGGTCGGTCTACTGATGGCGATTGCTGCGATCTGGTCTTCGGTATTTATACCTTCTGGTTCGGAATGGAATCTTTTTAAATCCCTCACATGAGCATCAAACTTGGGTAGTTCCGACTTTGAAAATTGATTAATTCCCTCCTGCTGTTCGTCAAATAGGTGCTGCGTAATCGAACGGGTTTGACTGGTGGTTCGGATTCCTTCTTACTTTCCACATGGCTTCCTGACTGCCACAAGCTTGCTTGCCAAAAACATTTGCAAACCAGCCGGAGTTTATAATTGTGACTATGTCTGACCAAAGCCAAATGACAAGCAAAATATTCAATAACATTTATCAAAGCGAAAACAATAATTTATTAAATTTAAACACTAAAAGTTAAGCTAAATTAGGAACCAGTTATTTTTTGAAGGAACATCTTTTCACAAAAGTCAAAATCACGTTTTAGAAATAACGTAATTAAAGGGGGAGACAAATTAACGCGGCAAAAATGGTGGTTAATAGGATTCGGATATAATATGCTAATAATAGGCTGTTTAAAATTTGGAGCTAACAAGATCAGAATTTATTCTAAACTTCAGCCATTAATTTGCATTGGTCAAATTAAAACAAAGAGATTTTTGTTTTATTTTACTACCAAAATCTATTGAATCGCGATTTTGAAGTATTAAATTTAGTTATTTTTTAAATTATTTCTGAATATTATGAGTTTTTAAACTTAAGCCTTTTGGAATGTTCATATACCCACTCAAAAATAAAGATTTTTATCCATGCCTTTAAATCATTCTTGACGATATTTTTTTTTAGTAATTTTAAAGAATTTAATATTGCATTTATTATTTAAATTATTTTATTTTCAATTTAAATTAATCTTCTTACTTAAATTGATAATGTTTTTCTTATAATTCCAGGATAAAGTTAAAGATGTCTTCGATACCGCTATATGGGAAGCTCTAGCACCAACCACCCTACCACCAACTCCACCACTATGGAAGAAAATTTTCTGTTTAGTATAACAGTTATTTTTATTTTAAAAAAAAATTAATTTTAAATTTAAGAGTTAATTTTTTTTTTTAATATAATTTAGATAAATTCGAAATTCTTCAATTTATTGATGAAGAAAATGTACTGAGAAAAAGAAAACATTTTAATATTATATTTTTATTTTGTTAAAATTATAATTTTTAAAAGTCCGTATGCGTTATAGACTGATTTAGCTATATAAATATTAGTTGTATGTTCTGTTTTATTTTAATTATTATTATTTTTCTTGTTTTCTTCATCATTATAGCATTCCGTTAATGTTTTTTTAAATAATTACAAAATTATTTAACAAAATTTTTATTGTTTGAGATATTATTTCACTTTTCATCAGATTGTTAAATATTTAAGTGTTTAATTTTTTAAGATTGTTAAAATTAAGTTTCTATTTGTAAATGATCACTTAATTATATGTACTACTTACTAAGCTAAGACATTGCATACTTTTATGAATAAATTTTCATATTTTTTCTAAGTTTAAAAAATATTATGTCGATATAAATATACAACACATTTTAAAAAAAATTAATGATTTTTTTTTAAATATCCTAAGAAACTATGAAATAGCTTGAATAATCTCGTTTCGTTAATATTAAATTAGGCCTCTTTATATCAAAATTTAACGTCAGATGTCACTCCTGTTTTGCAAAGAAACAATTCAAATGATGGCCTTAAAGTATAATGAAATGACCGTGTTTCATATTTAAGATAATTTTCATCCTAAACTAGTTTAATGGCTCAAAATTTGTGGGCATTTTTCATTTTAATATTATAAAAAAATCGTTATGTTGCTCAAGCCATGAACACATTAGTCGTGTTTTTGGAAAGAGTGAATAGCCAAGTTAGCAAAATTTTACATGCAAAAAATAAAAACATCAAGAGTGAATATAATTTGGTCAGCAATCAGAGTAAATATAGATTGGATAAAAGTTGTTGATATATTGAGATGTAGATGGCGCTTTAATCGAGTGCAGAAAAACATTTGCTTTGGAAAGATTATTACTGGGATGTGTTCTGGAATGCATCTTTTTTTCTCAGAGATTTTTATTATGTGAAGACATTTGGAAATAAAGCTTCATGTCTATTTTGTAAAAGACTTACAAAAAATCTCAAATGTCAATAATTGATTGAAAAACTTCTGAAAAATCTTAATTTTTTCACCGATAAAATCGAATTTTTTTTGATTTTTTTTGTCAGGAAAATTGTGATTTTAGGGCTTTTGGAAAGCATCTAGAAATACTTTAAGTAGGACAAAATATAGTAAATTACCCATCAACCAAGCCATAAATGATGAGGATTAAAAAACATCTACAAAATCTGAATTTTTTTAGCGAAAAATCGAGTTTTTGCTCATTAAAATTGCAATTTAGGGGCTGGCAAGAATATGGAAAGAAATATTCTAAATTCGTCAAAATAAATTTAAAATTACTCTAAAATTCGTTTCAAACTTTGAGATTAAAAGAGAGTGAATATAAAAGTGACTATAATCGTTTTTTTTTTAATTTTCTTTACTGAGTGGCTATTAATTTTCCAAAAAACATGGCTATTGTCACATCTTCCATCTGTTTTTGCCTTAAATCAACACTGAAGTCAAATCACGCTTTTTAATGTTACCGTTTTATTAAAATTAGGCAGTTTGAGAAACAACAATTGACATTTTAGTAAAACTTTAACGTCAGAGTTCTCTCACAATTATGATGACAGTTGTTTCACTGAAACGTCAAAAATTGTGGCTTCTTTTAACTTCTAGTCTTAATACCGCTTTAGTTAACCGAAAAGCTCAATAAAGGTGAATTAATATATGTAAGTTAATTTGACTTAGCACTCTCAACCATTTCTGATGTGTGCGTATTGTTGGAAAATCCATATAGAGGAGACTTATAATTTTCTGCCGAGTTCGAACTGCTAAGATGAGAGTAATTTTCATGACAATAAATACTCTTGGAAGATTTCTTCCCATTGCACATGCTGTGTTTAACATCATAAGAGTCTTTTGACAAACCCTTGAGCGTGTGTGAAATATAAACCAAAAATAAGAGGAAGTGGCTGATGCTGATAATCAAACCTAGACCTCGAGTATGACATTGGTTTTCTTTTGGTTTAACGGTTTTGTGACATAAGAATTTCTTAGTTCATGAGCAGTTAGTCTGCCATTTCTTTACGGTGACCTAGGACCTATCAAAGGGTTTCTGAGTTTGCTTTGTTGACTAATCTGTATTCGCTTCAGCACCGATTTACCAGGTTTTTACTTTATAAAGCTTGCTGTCTTTGAAACTAATCAGCCTTATCACAGGCCCCGTCGTAATAGATTCTTAGTACGATACCTGAAAAAAGGTATCATCGCTCCCGTCGTACTAAAAAAAAACTTGCTACGAAATATGGAGTTCGTGAATAATGGTATCACTAGCCCCGAATGAATAGGAAGTTGGACAGTTTTTTCTACGAACTGATATTTTGATCGGAGCTCAACTTAAAACGAAACACAAATATAATTAAGCGAACGAAGATAAAGGACATGTAAATAAAATATATAATAACTATTTTTATTATTGTTTTCATGTGAATTTATTTATATTTTTTTATTTTTTGAAGGGCAAATAAATATTGGTATCCTTCCGTAATGAATCTCATTTTTAGTGTTTGTCTTCTTCGCGTATTTTCTACATTTATTACAAAGATTGCAACGGCAATGGTATCCATTTTTAACGACCAACAAAATTAAAATCAAATCACTGTGATGCTTCAACTCCGTAATTGGTGTCATAACCGGACATTACCTTTTAGGGAAGCACGCAACGAGTTTTGAAGTCTTTCAAACGTTCTCTGCAGAAGACGAGGAAAAGGTAAAATCAGTTCCTCATCTTCTTTGACCATGTCCTGCTCTGTCCCATAGACGTATGTAGGCTCGATCTTGGAGAGTTTTTCTTCGAGGAACCTAGTGATCTAATTAATGTAGCCATTTGAAGTCTCTCGAGCTTCATAAAGAGCTCAAAATGGTTCAACGAGTAAATTTCTAGAGTGACGTGGTATCATTATGCACCAACTCTGGTCTACTTAAGCTTAACCTAACACATGCATCTACTTATTAACTTCAAATCCATCTTGAAATCGGCTGTGAGGACCGATTTTCCTTCGACAATTCCCTTCTTGGGAAGTCTTAAATTTTATCAGTTAAAACAACGTAAGACTCATGTAAAAGTAAACAAGTGAAACTGCCAATATATACAACATATAAACTTGCCCGGTTAAAATTCCACGAGTTAACTGGCTGAATTATTTGACCTTCACCATTCGGTTAGATCAAACGAGAAGATTATTTAGTTTTAGAATTTTAACCGACTAACTTATTAAGACTAAATAAATTAGCTTAATTAGTGTAACTAAGACTCACGTTTAATTTATACAATATAATTAGGAATTCCATTTAACCAAGAAGATAATTTAGTAAAAAGTACATAAGAAATGTGTGAAATCAATTAAATAAAGTTATTTGAGTTAAGCACATTACTCGTTCAAATTAAATGAGTTGTAACATTTTAATTATGATCTTAAAATTCGTTGCCATATTCAATGCTTGACACCGAACCATTGTTGCGAGTTCTGCTTTACCACGGGGGTGTTACTTTGATGTTGGAAAAGGGCGGCGGCATGCTTGCTCTTCGCTCGGCCTAGCTCGATGGATAGGGTGGTTCTTGCCCCTTTCCAAGTATCTCTCACTCTGCAAATAAAATTTCCATGCTTTGTTAGAGGAAAAAAGAAGGGAAAGGGAAAGTTTATAGTATATGTGAGGAATAATTAAAAAGGATATACCGAACCAAACATTACGTAGTGGTTGGGTTCCTGGACCAGTTGTGTCGTCAGCAGTTGACATTAAGGCTCGTATTCACCGAGCGCTTCTAAACGGCTCTTAACTTTACGAGGCTCTTAACTTGAAATTTCTGTGGGGTATTCACCAACACCAACCACTCGCAAGTGTTTTTCGAAGTTCGAAAATGAGAGCCACTCTCTCTTGTTCAGGCATACCCAAACTGTGAAATGTTGTGGAATGTTGGTCTTGACAGCAAATGGATACTCTGTTACTTGGCATTGTTCACATGGATTCGAGTCAAATGCGTGCGTGGCACACGCACAAGTGAACAACTTGTAAGAGCGCTCGTAGATATTCACTAATATTGCTTGGTGAATAGGTTTATGAGCTTCTTAAGTTATGAGCGCTCGGTGAATACCGGCCTAAATGCCCAGGTACTGGCTTAATTACTGAACATGATTGTAGAAGCTCTCAAGGTGTGTGAAAAAAATTTCCCTGAGGCTATTACACCTATCACAGTCAACGGCTTTGGCCGTTACGAGGAGGTTATGACAACCCTTAAATTGTTTGAACAGGCTGTGAGCGCTTATGAAAGTTGAGCGCATTTAAAAGCAGATATCGGTGTACACTGGATTTGAATGTCTTAACATCGGGTAAAGCATTCCACATTCGCATAGTGCGGCTAAAGAAAGAATCTCTGAACTTAACAGAACGTCTAAAGTTGGGCTCAAAGGTTAGCTAATGGACAAACCCTGACTCAGAAGTACTACGGATGAATTGTTTAAAGGGAGGAAGGCAACTGCCTATTTCACAAGAACGCTGTTTACAAAATTAACGGTAAAATAATGAAAGACAAGAAACATTACTATATCAATACCTTCCCGCAAGAATGTATTAAGCGACATTTTAAAAATTGTTCAGGAAGCGAAAAAAACGTCTCATGTAGTTATTTTTTTGTGTATTTTATTGGACGAAACAAATATAAAAATGGCGCTTAATACATTCTTACGGGAAACAAATCTGTTGCGTCCAATAAAATACACAAAAAAATAACTAAATGAGACGTTTTTTTCGTTTCCTGAACAATTTTTAAAATGTCGCTTAATACATTCTTGCGAGAAGGTATCGATATGTACTTATTTCTGCGTTAACAATTCTGGTTTAGAACGTGGAATTAATCTCAAATCAATCAGAATCAAATCAATGGCATCGGATCAATGACCTAAGACTTGTCGAATAGCAATATTTTTGACATTATTGGAAACGCCATATATTTCAAAGTATGCTTCACTGTAAATTTTTAAGAATTAAATAAACGACTTCTCAATAAATTTGCCTTCATTTGTGCATGTTGCGCCTGAGAGAGCTCCCTGTAACTCTTCGAAGTAAATGTGGAGGATTGGTTTGAAACCTTTCGTTTCAGTGAAGGTGGGATTTCCGACTTTCTAAATGAAAATGACATTCAACTCTCACTAACTAAATTTAAGCAAGTAAGCATTCTCTAAATTTCTCAAATGGAATCAGATGAATTATGACTTTAAAGCTTCGGGTAATAATTGGAAATATCCCATCGCCATCAGACCTTAGAAGCTTATATGGTGAGAAAGAAGATTACTTATCGGCATTTGGTTAAGTGGCTCATGTATGCTGTAGTTAGTTCTAAGCCCAGAAGAAAACTGTTAGTGAGATCCTCTGTATACCAAAAGAGGCTAATAAATCAGGATGATCAATTTCACCATTAATAAAGAATGAAGAAATATTATACGATTATTGACCTGAATTTCGAATATGCCATTTGTTTGGAACTGTATAAGCTGTATCCGAGGTTCGTTAATAATGATTAGGGTTATAAGGGCAAGCCGAAGGAATTCCCTTCAAAGCAATACGACTTTTATTGATTTCATACAAGCAAGTCCATACTTGTCAGGTGTCCTGAACATATGGCCGTATTATAACAGTTGTTTAAGGGAAGAGTAATACATATAGGAATCTTTTAAGTTTTCCGTGAATTCTAAATAAGACCCAAAGTTAGCACCCAAGTCATTGAAGCATTAGACTTGGCATTCTTCTATCATTAGTTTTACAAAAAATGTTCTAGTGAAGTAACCACTTGCTCCTAAAACATTTCTACTGTTATACTCGAACGTATAGAAATCAATTTAACCCTTAGCTCAACTTTGGACATTCAGTCAAGTAAAGATATTATTTCTTAGCCGTACCGTACGAATGTAAAAAGCTTTACTTACTCAACTTTTCCTCAACTTTCAATATTCAGAACTTCAAAAGTAATGTGCTACGATACTTCATATTGAATTCTTGCCCATTTCTTTGAGGTTCGCACTGTGTTAAGCATTTTTCTAGAAAAAATTTCAACAGGCTAGTCCCAAGCTGCGCGCTTGGTCAATATTACCAAATATAAATTCAAGCCTAGAAAGTTGACTCACATGAGAGCTTCAAAATAATTTTGGAGATAATAATAATCACTGTGACTAAGGTCAGCACCGGATCTGGCAAAAATCCCCGTATAAAACCCTTCAAGTGGGTTCCGGGTAGTAATGATCACCACAGCTAATTTTGTGCGTTTCCAGAATGATGATCAGTTAAGTTCAGGTTGAATTGTTGGGGTATTCCTTTACTTCTCAAAAGTTCAATCTTCAACAATGCGATTTGACTAAAGATATGGGATCCCTAATTTTCAGTAGGGGTGTGAGTGGTTTTTATAATCCGTGCCGAAGAAATAGAACACTGGAGGATAAACCAGTCAATAACGAACTCGTTCGGACACCTTGGCAGGGTCGGTCATATTCTTCGCATTTCCGGCATATCAGCTTTACCGGGACTGACCTATCCTTTCCCTGCCCTTCTCAAGGATGAGCTTCTTTTAGTCTTGGGAAGATTGACTGGAATGAGAAGAAAGTGGGAACAGTTCATGAGAGAGCCATCGCTAAGAAAATAAAATACCAGAAAATCTTTGAAGAGTACAAAAATCTTCTGAAAATTCGAGAAAAAGCCGTTAAGCGAAACTAATAGACCCTAGCAAAGAAGTAAGTTTAACTATCCTAAAAGTAAAGTAAGTACATCAGCTTCTAGAGCAGCACAACCCCGTACTATGGAGGCTGTCAGAGATGACCTCCAAGTATTTATATGTTGTGGATGAGCTCTCCACAACCAACAAAGGTTTCTTGGCTGTGAGGAACTCCATCGAGGCCAAGCTCTCTGAAATTGTATTTTTACATACCATTTCCATAAACGAAGGTCCCTACCTCAGTTTCGACTCTAACGATATGCTCGGGGGATACGTAGTAATAAAGTGCACCGACAAGTTCCATAGGGATTTCCTTAGTACAAGCGTCGTTAAGATTTGCAACGACTGGGAGATCTTGAAGCTCAAGGTCATCCCGGTAAAGGAAATCTCCAGAAAACCAAAGGCCCGCATGTGGTTGGCCCTCATGAGCATCAAACCGAGGGGAAAGGAGCTGATCTGCGCTAAATCCGCTGATTCTTATGCGCGACTGGATTGTCGTAAATGCAATGGAAGATATTAAAGCTAAAAGCTCAAGTCGATTTACATCTTGTATAATCCTTTTATCTAGTTTCATATAGTTTAAATATTAGTTAAAGTTTCTGATTTTATTTCCTTGACACATATCCTGTGATTATATATTTATCGGTCACCCTCATTTTCATCAAGACACATGTCGTCTTCAATTCACTTTTTCGACTCATTTATGACCAAACTTTTTGAGCTTTATTCAATACTTTATGGAGCGCATGAAAGGATACAAAACGTTCCTAAGACCCTCAATAATTTCTTTGAACATTTAAAATTTAGCAAATTATCCAGAAACAATAAATTCCCTCCAAAATGATTCTCGGAAGCAATCGAAGAAGAGGATGGGGGAAAAAAATAGCAAATCCAACCATCAAACATCCTGCAAATTGATTCAGAAAACCCCAATCATACAAAAACAAAAAGGACAACAATCAGAAAACTTTATCCTCCCTATTAAATGGAAGTGAAATCTTCAAATCCTCTTTTCCGACTAAATCCTGTATTGTGTTTGTCTGTGTTGTTGTCCCAAATGCGATATTCCAAAACCACTGATAGTTTTCTAAAAGCATGTGTCTCACTATCTCACCTTTCGCTTTAGCTTGTCCTCTCTAATGGAATAAATTTTCCTAAAACTCTATGGCCAACACTACAAGAACAAGGACTTACCTCTTTCCATCTAATTTGTGGTTGATCCTAGCAACGTAATCCTTCTCAGATTAATCCCTTTATCTCCATTTCACTTTCTCCACTACTCGTCGTATCTGGCAAAAGACCACTCTAACGAAACTATTCCAAACACAGAAAATAGTTTACGGACTGGAATTGTTTTATTGGGAGTCCTATGCTGGTGTGTGCATATTTTTGCTTTAAACCAGTCAGTCCTTAGAAACTTTACAACGCAAAATAACGATACAAGAGTACACATAAAGCACACAAAGCCCATAAAACAAAGCAGTGCATTGCTTTTCGATTGTGTAGTTGAGGCGTTTTCAAATAAATTTTTAATTGTCCGAATAGATTCATTGCAACAGAATCCTTTGTGTCCCAACCCAAAAGACTTTCCATAAGGATACCGATCATTTCATACTGATTTGCATTTGTTCTAAGCAATTTGGAAAGAGCGCCTTTGGCATACATTTTGGTAAAAACACCACTAAGCACAACAAGACCGGACATTATCCACAGTAGTCCAACACAATCCAACAAATGAACTTTACGATGCTCTTATAGTTTATGTGAGGACACGACTAAGCTGAGAGCAGGGTCTGATGAAAATTAATCTCGAAATAGGATTGATGGCTGAGAATCTCTTATCCTGTCCCATAATATTGAAAGTTAGAACAAAATTTCTTCCGGTCGAGATGGGATTACTATTTATCTTTTCGCTGTGGAGGCTTCTAGTAATAGTGTTGCCTTTGTTGCCGAGAAAGGTTACGAGTATGTGTTGATGTTTAAATTGGAATAAGCCCTGACCAAAATTGTGGGCACCGAAATTGCTTCTGCTGAAATAGGAAATCGATTTTGCGGTACCTAGTACATACCTTGAGGATTAGAAGAGATTTTGTAATTTGGTTATTGATATTTTCTCATTGTGAATGTCAAGGAAATAGAAATATTAGGTCGATAGAGGGAAAATGAAATCATATTGTTGTGGGATTTAGGGGGTACCCTTGCAAATCTTCACATAAAAAAGGATAACTGAATATGAATATGAATTTGTCCTGAGGGATTTTGTTTGAGAGAAATAATTGGAAAGCCTTTATAATTTATTTGTTTGTATTAGTTGGCTTGTAAGTGGCAGCTGACCATTGTCCAAGTTTGTTTACGTAGTAACCTTTAAGGAATACAGCTCAACTAGGTTTTGAAAGCCCAATATGTACATTTCAAAGAACTGTCTAATGCACACAAATAAAGTTTTTTTTTAATATTATGTATTTCATTTTCTAGATTTCCCCTTCCCCCATTTTCTTATTTTTTTGTATCCGATTTATTTCAATTACAATTGCTCAAAAAGAAAAATTGTGTAGCAAAAAATATTAAACTTGAAATTTTCAACATTTGCTGTCATCCTATTCCTGTTGATTTAATTAAATTTAAAAATTATTATTATCATGCTAGCTTATAAAATTTCCAATTAATATTTTTTTAATCAGAATTCATCCATTAGCTTTTGAATTCATTTTTTTTTTAAATTCTTAAGTCACTTACTTGCTCATGACCTGATTTTTACTTGCGACTTATAGGTAGTATAAGGCAAGTTATGCATTCGTAGAAAAAATCGAACTCGAGATTTTGATCAAAGTTGACATTACGATGATAGCGAAGACTAAAAAAGTGGGTCTGGCAATTCTGTCTGTCTGTCTGTCGCTTCGACTACAGCCTAAACGGCTCGGCCGATTTTCTTTAAAGTTGGTAGATATGGGTTTTGATTTTTTACCCCCACACGTTTTTTTCTTTTTTTTTTAAGACCAAAAATAACGGTACCTGCCATATGAATTTTTTTCGAAATTTTATAAATATTTTTTTTCTCAAAAACTGTTCGACAGATTTAAAAAATAAAAAAATTTCATTTAGTCAAAGCTAGGTAATGCTTGAAAAATATTTTCCCAAAAATGTTTATTGAGGGTACCCCCCATGGAACCATTTTTTTTTTTTTGTTTTTGATTTTCTCAAAAACGGTACCACCGATTTTGATCATTTTTTTTTGCGAAGGCTCTTCAAAAATTTAAATAGAATTGTGTATTCAAATTTTCAAAAAAATTTTTTTTGGATTTTTAAAAAAAACTTAAAATTTTTTTTTTCAAAACTCAATATTTCGAAAATCCCATGCTAGATTTTTTTTAAACTTGATAAATAAAAGTTTCTTAATTTAATCTACAAGATGTGAGAAAAAAAATTTCATTTCACCTTAAAATAAAGGTACCCATCATACAAATGTTAAAAATTTTAAAAAATGGTTTTCAAAAATCGTATTTTTCTCGAAAACGGCACCTAGAATTTTGATAAAATTTTTTTTCTTTCCATTAATTTTTATGATCTCTAATTTATTTAAAAAAAAAATTGAAATTAAGATATTACAGCTTGTACCTACCATAGAACCATTTTTTCGAATTTTGAATTTCTCATTATCCACATAACGGATCTTAATGAAATTTTTCATAGAGAAGCTTCTAAAAAGTCTAAAACTTATTGCATTTCAAAAATTTAAAATTAATATTTTTTGAATTTTTGAAAACAAAATCTATTTTTTCTTTTTTTCAAAATTCGATATCTCAGAAACGGCTCAATATTTTTTTTTGTAAATTTAATTTTTATTCGAAGAATAACAAAAACTTTAAATTGGCGTACCAAAATTTTTTCTTAAAAATGTTTTAAAAAATTTTTATATAAAAGCTTATTTTTTAAGAAACCACTACAAAGACTTATAATTTTTCTCCTTGCATAAGCCTATAGGTATTGGCTTGAATCACGTGGCATCCTATTTTTACCTCTAACTACTAAAGGAGTTGTTTTAGTCATTTAAAAAATGAATTTTATGCTTATGAACAGTTTTTCTCTAAAACATTTATTTTTGAAATTCTTAGTCTATTACATACAACCCCGGATTTAACGGGGGGCAAGCCGGGGCACTTGCCCCGGGCGGCAGTTTCATGGGGGCGCCAAATCCTTGAGACAAGATTTCAAAATATCGAAGAAATTAAACCTCTTTTCCTACAATCTCATAGGTTTTTATCAAGTAATCGATTCTTAATAATAATAATATGTTTGAAAAACAAACTTTTCTATTTCCATACGCCCAGTTAGTTTTTGAACACATATTAAGTGATTTATGAACGCATCTCCGTCACATCTATACGAGCCGAGCCGAACATACATCAAAATAACAGAAACTGGTTGTGAAATAAAGGAAAGTTTTATTGATATTATTGAAGTTGTCGGAAAGACTGGAGAATATATCACACAGCGCATTCTAGAAAAACTAGAAGCTGATGGTTTGGATGTGCAAGAATGTCGTGGACAATCTTATGACAACGGATCCAATATGGCCGGCATATACAAAGGACTCCAATCCAGAGTTATGCAAATGAACGAACTGGCAGAGTTTGAACCGTGTCTAGCGCACTCTTTAAATCTTGTTGGCGTGCATGCAGCTTCAACATGCCCACAAGCAGTTAGAATTTTTGGGCTTGTACAAAAACTTTATTGTTTCTTTGTCGGATCCACCACGCGGTGGAAAATAATGCAAAAGTGTACAAAAAAAAAAATTAAAAGAAAGTAGCCAAACTAGATGGTCGGCTAAACATCAAGCTGTTACTGCTCTATTAAATAATTTACTGGAAGTTGTCAAAGCTCTGGAAGAAATTGAAGAATCCTCTCTAGCCGTAGAATCTAAGTATGAAACTGGTCATTTGCTACATGAAGTAATGGATTTTAAATTCTTTGAGAGATTCTTAGAGTGAACGTTGAAATACAAAAAGAGGATATTATCATTTCGCGTTCAGTGGCGCTTATGCAATAGGCTTGGTATGATCTTACAAGAAATGAGTGAAAAACAGAAAAGTTGGAAACTGAGCCGGTTCATAAAAAAACAAACGAATTTCCAAAAAGAAAAAGCAACATGACGAAATCTGTGAAGACGAAACAAGAATGCTAGATCCGACTAGGCTATTTTCCAAAGATATAAAAGTAGTGTTTGACAAAATTTTGACAGAAATTGAGATAAGAGTAGAGAGTGCAAAGAGTCTGTATGAAAAATACTTCCTCAGTGGCCACGCCTTTTTAAATATGTCGACATAAGATCTGCAAAAAAAAAAAATGGAACCGATCTAGCTTTAAAATATTCAAAAGACTTGAATGCAGTTGGTTTTTGCCAGGAACTTGCCGTATTTAAAGAGCTAGTACATGAAATTAATGAAAAATTAAGTGCCTTTGACCTGTTACAACATCTGTACAAGCATGACTTGCGAGAAGCTTTTCCCAATATTAGTATCTATAGCTTTAAGAATTTATTGCACATTACCAACAACATCTGCAAGCTGTGAGCGAAGCTTCAGCAAATTGAAAATAATTAAAACTTATCCACGTTCTACAATGTGTCAGGATCGTCTATCTGGCTTCGCCATCCTAGCCATTGAAAACAAAGGTGGCTATGCGACGGACTTTGAGGAGCTAATTTCGCAGAGAAGTCTTTGCTGGTTATATATTTTGTCTGTGTTTCTGTTTTATAGAACACATGAAAGTTATTAGTTATTAGATAATAAAAAGTTTAAATTTATTAAATGATTATTATTTTAACAAATGGTCACAAAAATTATACTCATTGGCAGTTTTAACAGTTCTCAAACCATTTTCCAAAATTGTATATTCTTATATTTTCTAACGGGTGATTTTTTAAGAGCTTGAAAACTTTTTTTAAAAAAAAAACGCATAAAATTTGCAAAATCTCATCGATTCTTTATTTGAAACGTTAGATTGGTCCATGACATTTACTTTTTGAAGATAATTTCATTTAAATGTTGACCGCGGCTGCGTCTTAGGTGGTCCATTCGGAAAGTCCAATTTTGGGTAACTTTTTCGAGCATTTCGGCCGGAATAGCCCGAATTTCTTCGGAAATGTTGTCTTCCAAAGCTGGAATAGTTGCTGGCTTATTTGTGTAGACTTTAGACTTGACGTAGCCCCACAAAAAATAGTCTAAAGGCGTCAAATCGCATGATCTTGGTGGCCAACTTACCGGTCCATTCCTTGAGATGAATTGTTCTCCGAAGTTTTCCCTCAAAATGGCCATAGAATCGCGAGCTGTGTGGCATGTAGCGCCATCTTGTTGAAACCACATGTCAACCAAGTTCAGTTCTTCCATTTTTGGCAACAAAAAGTTTGTTAGCATTGAACGATAGCGATCGCCATTCACCGTAACGTTGCGTCCAACAGCATCTTTGAAAAAATACGGTCCAATGATTCCACCAGCGTACAAACCACACCAAACAGTGCATTTTTCGGGATGCATGGGCAGTTCTTGAACGGCTTCTGGTTGCTCTTCACTCCAAATGCGGCAATTTTGCTTATTTACGTAGCCATTCAACCAGAAATGAGCCTCATCGCTGAACAAAATTTGTCGATAAAAAAGCGGATTTTCTGCCAACTTTTCTAGGGCCCATTCACTGAAAATTCGACGTTGTGGCAGATCGTTCGGCTTCAGTTCTTGCACGAGCTGTATTTTATACGGTTTTACACCAAGATCTTTGCGTAAAATCTTCCATGTGGTCGAATAACACAAACCCAATTGCTGCGAACGGCGACGAATCGACATTTCACGGTCTTCAGCAACACTCTCAGAAACAGACGCAATATTCTCTTCTGTACGCACTGTACGCATTCGTGTGGTTGGTTTAATGTCCAATAAAGTAAACTGAGTGCGAAACTTGGTCACAATCGCATTAATTGTTTGCTCACTTGGTCGATTATGTAGACCATAAATCGGACGTAAAGCGCGAAACACATTTCGAACCGAACACTGATTTTGGTAATAAAATTCAATGATTTGCAAGCGTTGCTCGTTAGTAAGTCTATTCATGATGAAATGTCAAAGCATACTGAGCATCTTTCTCTTTGACACCATGTCTGAAATCCCGCGTGATCTGTCAAATACTAATGCATGAAAATCCTAACCTCAAAAAAATCACCCGTTAGTCAACTGCTGATTCAGATGGAGTTGACTCTTGAGATCCTTTTCCACACAACGAATGATGTCGTAGATAACAGGTAAAAGTTCGATATCGAGCTGGTCGACTGTTCTTTGGATTAATTTTTTGGATTTAACAATAGATTTTGAAGGCGAGAGGTCCATTATTGATTAAATTAATACATTGTTTATTTGATTGTTTATAAGACAACAATATTAAACAAATTTAAGTTACTTAGATAAAACTGAAAAGAGAGAATATTGTATTGTGTTGTGTTGCTTCTTTTGGTTCAGAATGAGTAATCCGTCAAATTCCTTCGAAGTGCTCGCTCCTCAAACATTTGTTGTATTTATGATTATTATCCTTTCTTTATTATAAAATAACAATTTAATTTTATATCCTGAAATTCTTATTTTAACAATTGTCAAAACAAACATATGTTTGTTCAAACTCACAAGAAGGTCTGTTCATTTTCCGAACGCTAGATATAAGTCCGCTGTTTAAAAATAGGTGCAAGTTATTCGTTTCAGATAATCCAATAATTAAAAATTGGGAGCCACAATGAGTGGCACTACTAGCGTAGCCATAATTTTATCTCTATTGCAAGTAAATTCGACAAATAACTGATGCCCCAAATTCAATTATATTACTATTTTAGTTAACAGAGAATTTGGAGGTTGCATTTCATTCTCCGTTTCCATCGCAGTGGAGTGAGAATTTATTGCGGGCCTCATTTTTCTGAACGTGTCTATTTTTCGAACTGTCACTCCTGATTCTAAGAGAAATTTTTATTCGGGCGAAGCTCGTAATACTCGTTGCTTTTAAAATTTCGGGGGAACAAAAATTATCCGGGGGAAATGTTTTCCGGGCGAAACTCACAATAGGACTGATTATTATTTTTAGTACCCCCTTTGGAACCATTTTTTTGTTTTTGATTTTCTTAAAAACGGTAGTACCGATTTTGATCATTTTTCTTATGTTAAGGCTACCTAGCAGTTTCAATATTATTGTGTATTATAATTTTCAATTTTTTTTTTTGGATTTAAAAAAAAAAAAAATCAAAACTCAATATTTCGAAAGCCCCATGCTTAGTTTTTTTGAAGACTTGATAAATAAAAGTTTCTTAATACAATCTACAAGATATGAAAAAAATAAAGTATTTTACCTAAAAATAACGGTACCCTCCATACAGATGTTAAAAAATGGTTTTCGAAAATCGTATTTTTCTCGAAAACAGTTCCGAGAATTTTGCTAATTTTTTTTTTCTTTCGTTTAATTCTTACGATCTATAATTTAATACAAAAAGTTTTCAAAACAAGATATTACTGATTGAACCTACCTACCATAGAACGATTTTTGACTCGAATTTTGAGTTTTATCGGCATTACGGATTTTAATGCATTTCAAAACTTAAAGAAAAATATTTTTTCAATTTTTGGAAAAAAAAAGTCGAAAATTCGATATCTCAAAAACGGCTTAATATTTTTCTTGGAAATTTAAGTCTCATTCGTACAATAAAAAGAGGCTGGGCGCGGCCCACACTGATAACTTCCCATTTGTGGTCTTGAAAACTTTATATTTATTTTTTTTTTTTTTTCAAATAACCAAATTTTCAGCGAAACAAACTTTAGATGTATCTGTACTGTATCTGTTGTGGTAATTGGTATGATATTTTTCGATCATAGAGCAGTAGATGTAAGATCGAAGTAGTGTAATTGTTGTTGCGGTTTTTCCGGATTGAAAGGCTGTGTTCTGCACTGGATATACAATGACTCCTGTTTTAAAAATCGATGATGCTTGTGGCATACTATGATATTAGGAAATTTGCTTTGTTTTGTTGATGATGAGGACACTTAGTCGCACATTTTATGTTTTTCTTACAGAAAATGTGTTTAAATAATTTTAATCTTTTCTGCTTAAAATGTTAACTTTCTTGTAATAATTACGAAGGTTGGTAGGTCCATATTATATACTGAATTATAGATTTCCGTGTTTTTTTAATATATCTGTGTTCCTACACCTAAGAAAACCTTGAGTAGAATTTTACATCTTTTTCATGGACAAAAAGATAAAAACATATTATGAAGTTTTCTTCAATTTTACCATAGCTATTAATGGAATTTGAATATGTGGGACTTGGGTACAACTGAACAACCTTATTCATATACGTATGTACAGTACATACATTCTTCTAAAAACTAAGTTGATAATAAAATTATAAAATTATGTATTATATTATAGAAATTACTTTATTATTTCGGTTCCAAACATTTTAATTGAAAAAAATTTAAAAACGAAATATTCAAATATAAAAGATATGGTTTGGTTATTGATGGAAGGGTACTTACAAAATATATCCGCTCTAAAACGAGATATAAGTCAAATATAAACCATTTATTAGAAATTGTATTATGTATAAAATTAAATAATGGTAAAGTCAATATCATTGCTCATTCTCAAGATATTCTAGTCGAAAAACAAATATTACCACTTTTAGTAGATTTTTTTTATATTTTTGTTAAAACTGTCAATTCGATACTTGTCCAAATTTAACCATATGTTAATAATTGTATTATGTCGATACCTTCCCGTAAGAATGTACTAAGCGACACTTTTTTCGAAAATGACTTTTTGATGAGGAAATATGCTATACGTTAAGGGCCACGTTTTGGCCTGGGTTTCGCCAACCTATTATGCATGAAAAGGAAACTAGAGTACAAATAAAAAAATTTATCAAGTGCCATCTTTTCTCATTAAAATAATGTTGCCCCCTGAAATTTGTATTATCCGCCAATTCTAAGCGACATTAATAAAGATCTCATTGTCGTGAGCAACAAAAAATTTTGTTAGATGTCACTTAGTTTAACCAAAAATGTCTCTTAGCACACTATGATTCAACTGGAACTTTCTTCGTTTTTTTCGTTTCGTGAACAATTTTAGAAATGTCGCTTAATATACATTCTTACGGGAAGGTATCGATGTATAAAACAACATACTTTAGAAGGCACTATCGGTGTTCATTCCCAAGAAATTCGACTTGAAATACAATTTTAACTAGTTTTCACTAGAATTTTTAATAGTTTTTTTATTTAAAAAAAAAAAAACTATTAATTCAATATTTGTCAACATTTTACCAATTGTACAAAATTATACTATGTATAAAATAAACTAAATTAGAAGTCAATATCACTACTAGTTCTCGAGAAATTTGAGTCGAAAAACAATTTTTAATAATTTTCAATAAAATTTTATATAGTTTTTTATTTTTTGTAAAAAAACTGTAAACTGATTTTTTTGGAAATTTTCACTAGTTGTCAAACACATTATTTTTCATAAAATACAATTATTTTGAGTTTCAAATTGTTTTCCGTTCTTAGAATATCTGGGTTATGAAATTTTTTTTTCAGTTTTTTTTATTTAAAAAAATAACGGTATGTTCATTTTTTTGCGAGTTCATACCAAATCTGTATGACCTTATAATGAGTACATTAAATTTTATTTGAAATCAATAGCATTATTTTTTCGTGAGATATTTGAAACTAACCAAAATTTTTACTTTTTTTTTAAACCGTTGTAGTGAAAAAACTACTCACTGAATTTTAATAAACGCCCTTTCAGCCTCTTCTGAAGTTATTATCTATTAAACAAAATTTATTTCAAGTCGATATCTTTACTCCTTCTTTAGATATCGACGACGAAAAATGGTACCAGAACGTACGGACGTACGAACGTACGCACGTACGAACGTACGAACGTACGAACGTACGAACGTACGAACGTACGAACGTACGAACGTACGAACGTACGAACTCACACACACACATCTCTCTAAAAATGATTGATATAGCCTCTAGGGACCTTGAAACGTCGAGAAATGTCAAAAATTCCAATTTGACAAATCGGACCAATTACAATAACTCCCTATTGGAAGTTAATAATACAAATTAAATTCAGAAATCAAATTCCGACAGTGACAATTTAAAAAAAAGTCAGTTTGTTTCGAATGTTTTCGAAAAAGTTTTCGAAGAGAGCACTCGTAACTTATGAGTGATCGGGAGCGCTCATAACTTTTACGAGCGCTCATAAATATTCAATATTATTGCTTGGTGAATGGATTTGTGAGCCTCTTAAGTTATGAGCGTTCGGTGAATACCGCCCTTAGTTTTTTGTACGAACTGTCATTGTTTTAGGTGTGCTCAGAAATTTCAATTTTGACAAATATTTCAAAAGAAAAAGCTTTTAGTTTAGCTAAAACAAAAAATAATCGAGATAAATCTCATAAGGCTGTCAAAAATAAATAAGAAAGAAAGGAAGAAATGCAGAGATAAATATTTATTTTTCGTGAAGGCTTTTAGTTTAAAACAAAAAAGAACAATAATAACAATACCCCATTATAACTCAAAACTCGAAACATTTAAATATTCAGTTAGAAAGTTTATTCAGTTCATTGCGTGTGAGACAAAGCGTATAAGACGCTTCCAACCATGACCTCTATCTGGAACCCTCACACATTCCGCCAGCGAAAGAAAACAAAACCAAGAACAAGGAGTGTGTGTAGTGACGTACGCTCAGTAAGACTGCTTTTCCCTCAAGAAAAGTCTCTGTAAGATTCTAACTTATAAACGTACAAACATTTTTTACAAGCCAACTAATTTTTGATTGAGATTATAATGAATTTTACAAATTGGTTATGTAATCAAAATAAAGTTTATGATTATCCACTAGAATTGTATTGGTACATGTTTTGTAATTCATGTTAATATGTAAATAAAACAATTCATTGCACACTTATCGTCGCTGGAAAAAAATGAGTCTTGTGACATAGACGTAAGGTTGTTTTGTTGATTTTTGACATTAGTGCTTTTCGGAAATATCAACAGAATTCCATTTATGTAAAAGTAATTTAAACATATTTTGCAAATTGAAAGATGTCAAAATCACTTTCAAATTAAATTTTGTTGAAATATTTGTTCGAATTTAAAATGGTTTTTAAAATAAATTAGCAAGCTTAAATTGAAACTTAAAACTTTTTCAATTATACAAAGCAATTAGTTTTGGAATGACAGCTTGGTCTATTTGGCAGTTTCTTGAATTTATTGAAAAAATCAAGAAAGTCATTTCAAAACAACTTGGTTATTAATTCGGTTCATTTCTCAATTATTTCTGAAATTTAAAAAAAAACTCTATATAAAAGTAATTTATCATTTTTCAATTTTCAAAAATACGACAAAATTGCTTTTAGAAGGTGTTTTTTGAGTCATCCGAATTAAGCAAGTAGCTTACAAATGACATCTTGGCTAAAGTAGCAACTTTATTAGGTATCTATAATTATACGGTTCTTAAGTAATTTCTTGAAATTCTCACTCACACCAAGCTGCCATTTCCAGTTTAGCTGTCATTGAAATGCATCATTGAAAATTTGTATTTCCATTTTTGAGACGAATAAACAAACTGCAATGGCTTTAATTGGTATCAAAACGTAGGTAATGAGTAGTAGAATTTTTTTTACTCTATATAATACAAAATTCTGATTTAAACTTTCTTTTAAATCTACTTTTATTATTTCACTGATAGAAATCAATCTCAATGAACAGCTGATTTTCGTTTCTTTAATATGGAACACAATCATTCCACTGAATGTATTCGATTCTCTTTCTGTTCTCAAATGTCGGTTTTCTTTTCAATGATCATGAAATAAAGTCGATAAGTAAATAATGATATGATGTGGTCGGAAAGTGTAAAAGCGATTCGAGCATATTTGCCTCATGAAATAAAGTCGATAACCTCAAATGCACAGAATTGGTTGTAATCAGCCACCGACAGGATCTTTTACTGAAACCAATTTTTCAATGATTGATATACAGTGGATCAAAAAAGAAATCGGACATACAAGTTTCTTCTCTTTAAATCACAAAATAAAATTGATGAAGGTTTGAAAATAGCGTATTTCAATATTTAGCAAAAATTACAGTTTTATTAACAAATTGTCATCGAAATTTAATTTAAAAGAAAATAATCGCAAATTTAATATCAAAAAAGAAATCGGACACTCTGTGTTATACTCATTTTTTTTTACGAGACAAATATAACACTTTAAGGTACTTAAAATTCCGTTACATATGTCAGATGTTTATTCGATTTGAATTTTATGTGTTATTATTAATAAGGTCAAAATGGAAGAGCAATGTTGATATACAACGATAGAAGTGCGAAAAATAGTGATAAAACATTTTTAAAAAGGTAACTCTGTACGTGCTATTGCAGAAATTGTAAAAAGAAACAACTCTAGGGAAGGAGATATCATAAAAAGATTCAAAACAACAAAATATGTTGAAAATTTACAAAAATCTTGAAGACCAAAAAAGTTTACTGCATGCGAGATCTTGAACTTGCTGGAATCGAGTCGTCATTTCTTGAATGATCTTCTCAAATGATGCGAACACCTGACGGAGTTCATGCTCGTGAGACAAAGCTGCATCTGCGGATTCTTTGCCATGCATGCGTTCTTCTTGCTTTGAGTTCGATTCCGAGTTTTTCGCTGAGAGTCTTAGCAAAGTCGATTGCGACTAGTAGAGCTTTTAAAGCGCAGAGTTTCTTTACTCACTTATCCACACTCAGTCCCCGTTGCTGCAGGTAAATCTGTGCGTCATCTACTTCCGGTAGCACTGCAGCCCAAAAGCCAAGAAAAGTGAGGAAGTTGAATGACTGCATGGTTGTCAGAAGAAGATGGGCTCCCGATTTTGTGTCGGAAGTTTGAGATGAATCCGTCAATTCTTCCTGTACCTCTAGAACTTCCTCATTTTCATTTCTAGCGCTCCAGCGCGTTTCAGTAACTCGTTTCACTGCGTGACCTGTGACGGCAACCAAAGCGTTCTACGGAGCAATTGATGCAGAAAAGAAGGAAAATAGCTTCTCCAGAGTTCCAAAAACGTCACGGAGTTCACTGATTCAGAAGCAGCGTGTAACCCAGCCAAGTTGAGTGAGTGGTTTGTGCATGCAACGAATGTAGCTTTCGGATTTAGTACATTAATCCGGGCTTGAACTCCATTGTGGATCCCTGACATTGTGGCAGCGTTGTCATAAGCCTGTCCTCTCAAGTTCTGTATGTCCAGTCCGTCTGATGTTATCTTCGCGATTATATCGTTGCTGAGATCTCCTGCATTTTTTCCTTTTGGTACGAAGAAGTCGATGAAAGATTCTACCATGGGGACCTTTTCTCCTTCGATATGTACGTATCGCAGAACCTGGCTCATTTGGTTTTTGTGGGAGATGTCTGATGTACTGTCGAAGATTACGCAATGATATTTAGCTTCTTGAATGCGACGGATGATAGTGGATCGAACTTGCTATCTCAGTAAGTTTATCAATTCATTCTGGGTTTCTGGAGATAGAAACAAAACTGAGACTCTTGCTTAGCTAGAAGGTGCACTAATTCCAGAAAATTCCCGCGGTTGCAACTATCATCTCCTCGATGTATTTGAAGGCCAGATTCTGTTTGGCTAAGAACTGGATAATATTCAACAACCGGTACAATACATCCCTTTACTTCTTCTCCGCACTCTCGAAAACTTCTTGTTGTTTCTGATCGATGGCTGCTTTACGGTTTAGGCGAACTTCCAACTCCTTCCATTTCAAGAAGCTCTGCTCACGGTCCAGGCTGTTCTGATGGTCTCCGATTCTTGGATTTAGCTTCCACCATTTGTTGAATCCTTCTTCAGATGCGAAGTTCGAGCCGGAATTGCCAAACATCTTGCAACAGAAACAATACAAGGATTACTTGAAAGGCGAGTAAGGCCGTAAGAGTGCATTTCGTTATTGTCGTGCGACTCCCGAAACTAAAACGGAACGTTCCGAAACTCTCGCGAAACTGAAAGAGAGCGTTCCGAAACATATGATATGCGAGACCGCTGCGCTGGCAGTTACCTACTTTACCTACTGTACATATTTTATACCTACGTATATAAATGTACGTGGTCAAAAGTCTGCCCGTTTGCAGCGCCCCCACCAGCGGTCTCGCACACATATGTTTCGAAACGCTCCCTTTCAGTTTCGCGAGAGTTTTGGAACGTTCCGTTTTAGTTTCGTAAGTCGCGCAACAATAACGGAATGCACTTTTACGGCCTTACTCACGGTTTACGAATTCACGGAAATTAGCCGAGAGCGTCAACGACGAATCACAGGCAGGAAGACAAATTTCAAATGCACGTCATTGTTGTTTGTTGACTTGTCAAACGTTCTGTCATGAAACATAAATGATCTCTACTCTAAACGCTTCACCGGCGACATTTTGCCGCCCCCGCCTTTTTCCGCCCAGGGCTGCACCCCCCGGCCCCCCTACGCTACGCCACTGCTCTTACGAGTACCACTGAAACCGATGTTTTGTTTCGTTCATTCAACTTGTTCTCCAGTCATTTCATAAGACCGCATAGTAATGGAAATGAAACAGAATGTACATATATTCTTCTTTTATACAGGGTGCGCCAGAGAAACTTACTTATTTGAAAGGTCAATAAAAACAAAAGTACTTCAATTATTGTTTTAATTTTTTTTTAATTTGAGAATACAATATCCCAATTTTTTTTTCATGCAGTCTTGAAAATGACATCGGATAAATGGCGACCCCCATTGCGCATACACTGATGAAGTCGATTTTTGAAATTTTGAATTTTACAGCATATCAATCGGTATGTTGGCAATGGCAAATGCATTTTGACGGGCAACAAAATCGCGTTCAGTTAATTCTTGCACAACAGCCAATTTATAGGGATGAAATTGAAGGTCTTCATGGAGAATTCGTCGAACAGTGGTGTCAGAAATTCAAATAACTAGCAGCTGCGTGTTTGCGAGCCGAACGCCGGGGAGAACGCACAACTGACTGCCTCACTCTTTCGATATTTTCCAGAGTTCTGATGGTCCGTTGAAGTCCATTTCTGGGTTTAGCGACACTTCCACACTCCCGAAATGAGTTAACCCACGACAGAATCGATTACGGCCAGGAACGAGTCTGTGAGGAGGAATTTCAAAGCGAGCGCGGAAGGCACGTTACGTAGCAACAAGTGAGCGACCGTTAGAAAAGAAGCTCTCGACTGCGAAGGCCCGCTGCTCTCTAGACCAGAGCATGATGGCAACTGACTGGAGGGAGAAACAAACTTGGGAACTTCCCCCTCCAGATGCGCCCCCTCTCGCCACTCTAAATTCAATGGAAGTTGGCGTGACCAAAGTTGAAAAGAATTAGATATATAGCCAAACTTTCGTTCATTTCCACATTGTTTCAGTCTCGGTTAGAACGAAACGATTGACAAAAAAAATTATTTTAGCTAAACGAACGAGTGAAAAGATTTTGTATCGGTCTTGGTCTCCACCGGAAAAAAAGGGTTGGATAGAAAATCAATCATTGATTGATTCGATCTTTCAAAATGAACTATTGGAACAGCTCTATTCCGGAATCTCAAATATAGCCACGTTGGGCGCCAATTTGTTGCACTTTTTCTCACGACGCGATAATGGGTATCCGACCTTTTTATTATTAATATAATTATTATTGTTATTATTATTAATTATTATTATTAATTAATTAATTATAATTATTATTGTTATTATTATTAATTTTATTAATAATAATAACAAATCGAAAGTGAATATCAGAAAACAAACGAAGCAACACGACCCGATCGTAGAATAATGTCGTTTTGATTTTGACAGGTTGAGAAAACTTAAATAAGAACAACAAAAAGTGCAACTCGTAGCTCGTTGAGAGATGCTCAGCTGGGCTAGGTTCAGTGGAGGTGAAAGAATTCGCGATAGGGAGATTTAAATTGATTATTGATATACTCGTAATCAATTTAATGAAACGAAGAATGTTTTTATTACAAGTACAGTGGGATACTTGTATACAAGTTATATTATATATTATATATTATAATAAAAAGTGGGCGCCAGGAATTTTTGTTCGAATGACTATTAGTAAAATTCCAAAACTAATGACTGAGCGGAAGCAAATAATTTTGTGAAATGAAAGACCGTTTTTATGATTTCCACTGGGGAATTGAAAAATAAATTTTATTTGGGAAACCTTGGTAGAAACCAGGATAAAAACCCAAAATTTTTTCGATTAAAAAAAAAAAAAGGAATTTGAAAAGCAAATGAAACGCGTTTAGGACTCTAACGATCAAAACTAAAATATACCCGAATAAACAAATAAAACTTGGTCACGAATAAAAAAGAAGAAACAAAGGTCCACCGAATATTTTTAAATACACGAAACTGTATTTGGACAAGATGTCCGTATTACTTATCTTATAATTTCTCGATATAAGTTGCTCTAACTTCTCCTATGTCCTGATGTCGCTCCTCGAATTACTCCTTGTTTTTCTCGAAATGTTTCCTCGATCTTTTTCCTTTTTCAAATATCTGCTCCTTTCCTCGATTTTGTTCTCCTTTTTAATTTCCTCGAATCTTTTCTATTTTCCCTTTTTTTCAACTAATCGCTTGGTAAGCTCTCTCAAGAGTGAACTTTCCTAGCTTAAAATCCTTTATTTCCTCCCTCGACCATTCCAGTCACTCACACATACACACATCCAGCCAATCGTTTTCGTGATCATCGGTCACGGACACCGGCTTCCTGTAAACCTTTTTCGTTTCACAGAAAACCACCGTTGTCGAATTTCAAACGAAACTTTGCTCTCACACTAACATTCACGGATTCAGCAAGTTGTTGGATGTCTTTCCAAAACTTGCCGAATCTAAATGGTCGAGTTCAGACTATTATTAACTAAATTTCTCGAGAAAAATCAAAAAGAATAAAATCGAGAAAAAAGCCTTTTCTAGGCATTCTCCTAGTTACAATTAAATACACGCGAGTGTTTCGAAGAGCGAAGCCATCGTTACTAAATAATACTAAGAAGAAAGAGGAAAATACATATATTTTAACCCACGAACTATGTATATTTTAAGTGGACCTTTTTGAAAAAGATGAATTAATATCTTTACGAAATGAATTTAATAGATACTCTAATCGTTATTAAGGGACCCTTACGCTTACAAAAAGAATTTACGTTATGTTATAGCAATTAATTTAGGATGTTGTGTTGTTTTGAGGATAAGGTAGATAAGAGTCCGCCTGACTCGTTACCTCTTCAGCTCATCCGCTGGCACTCGTTATGCTACATGAGACCGTCCGTCTACATGCCAGACTCGTTACCTCTTCAGCTCATCCGCTGGCACTCGTTATGCTACATGAGACCGTCCGTCTACATGCCAAAGTAATCTCGTAATCTACATGCCCTTTTACTCGAAAAATAGCTTAAAACCTGTATTTATCACTTTTGCAAAATGCTGACTTAGTACACCAATGGTTGATGGTACCATGGTTGCCCTCAATCTCGCCAGAATTTTGCAGCCGCAACCAAAGAAAAGAAGGAGAGGAAGCAAACGAAGGCCGGTCATTGTTGCGGTAAATTTTACCGTAACACATTTTATCAACCATTTAGTGATGTGAAACATAAAATTGATTGTGAGCGACTCTTCTTACGTTATTTATTAATTTCACTTAACGTAACGACGTGACGAGAAAAGGTTTATTGTATAAATTTTCGTCTGCTTTAATATACTCGTATTTTGAATCTGGTTTAACAACAACGACAAGTATTGTGTTCAAGCCAAAGGATTCTTCTAATGGTATGGCATTGCTAATTCTTCTTAATAATAATATGCTTAAAATTCGCATATGGCAGTGCTGGTTCATATTTGACAACAATTTTGTAAATGTTAATGCTCAGATTTTAAGATAAATAGTAGACAAGTATTCAGTGTTATGTAAATAGGACTAAGGGTTTAATAAGGGTCTTAATAAATTAAATCATAAAAATATATATTTGTTTGTTTTTTACAAAGGGAAGTTGTTTTTGATAGTGAGATTATTTGCCCACGTTTCAAAAAAAATTCTATTGTGTGCTTTTTGATTAGATTATGTTTTTAATCGGTTTGTTAGTTAGTTTTTGTGTGTTTTTCTTTTTTTATTAAAAGAACATTCAAGAAGAATTCAACTAAACAAAAAATATGAGTGTAATATAAAATCGAGACGAGGCTCGAAAGTACAATTAATTCAATAAAAATATTCTTTTAATTTAATTTCAATTTTTTTATTATTTTTCTTATAATTCTATAATTTAAATCGAACACCGTTAAATAGATGAATTTAATCCCAAATTCCTAACTCATCGAACCTCTTCAATGTATACCTCATGGTGTCTCTTGTTCTCTGTGCTGAAAACATTATTTCATTCTTTCTTGCTGCAATATCCTTATCCATTAAATTGTCCAGGGTGTTATCACCTGATGAGCTCTTATCCATTGATATCGGAGGAAAAATTGCAAAATTGGCCACAAATCCAAATGGCTCTCTTCGTTTGAATTCGATGAGAATTTCGTCAAAACTTGGTATGTCTTTGTAATTGTAAGCTTTTAATGTCTCACACATTGATGTGTGATACATTGTTAAAAGTTCTTCACGCTTTTCCTTCAACACATCCAATTGCATAGATGTGTAGAAGAAATAATTTAAATCGAATCCAGGACTTGCGTAAAAGCCCAATTGGAAATCAATGAAAAGCACATCGGTTACTAGTTCCTTGGCCGCTTGGTTTTTGTACTTGAAGAGCATATTATTTACCCAAAGATCACCATGATTTAAGACTTTCAATTCACCTGCAATAGGTAGCTGAGAATTAAGGAGATTTTGTTGGAAATCTTTTCCGTAGTCTTGAAGCTTTTTATTGATACTCTCAAAGCCTTCCCAAGTGCTGGTGAGTTTTATGAGGCCATCTAGTTCTGATTTGAAGATTGTTTGAAATGTATCAGAACCATTTAGGCAATCTTTCGAAAACAAATTGCTATGGAAGTTCTTCATGGAATCAGGATCCTAGAATTGTTTAAAAGTTGTTAGCAAAAAATTCATATATATTTCATAAAAATTACTTTCTTCTGTAGAACCATCGAAGACGCATGGAAGTGTCCAAGCTTCTTCATTATTATCAAGCAATGCTCCAAGTCCAATCCCTTTTCACGGTCTGCCATTACATAGTCCAAGCAAGTAAGATCTTCAAATACAAGAGTTTTAATTGGTTCCCTGGCGCTAAAGTATAGTTTTCCTCCAAGTTTGACATTGTCTAAAAGAATCTCCATTCGTGGGAGCATTTTTTCGTAGAAGAACTTCTCCTTGAAGAAGAATTTCAAATCCGAGACAAATTTCAATCCCTTAGCTACTGGTATACTTTTCACTATCACTGACAAATCTTCCAGTTTGTCACTGTCTTGTTGATGAAATGAAATTCGCACTCTGTAGATTTGACTGCAGAAGTTATCACCAACAGCACTTCCGCTCTCAATTGAGACCTTCTTAATGACAACACTCTGTTCATAAAGAACATTCTTAAGGACTTCTTCAAAGAAACGCAGGTCCAGATACTCTGGAGCGCCAGCGGATTTTAAAAACTCTACACTCATCTTTAGATGTACAACCGATTTCAATAATAACAATTTACGTACTGAGGAGCTTCGCGCTCGTATAGACGAATATCCATCAGAATGAGATAATTCAACTTAACTTCACTGATGTTTTGTTAACACTCTTTCTTTTGGAAGGGGGCAACATTTAAAAAACTATAAACTGGTTCTGTTTAATGTGTAGACCATAAACAAAAATTCCATAGATTATGTGACGAAGTTAACTTATAGGCGAAGCTCAAGATTTCGCATGGGTATGATTGATAGTTTGTGTTTCTTTTTTTCAAACACGCATAATTATGTGCTTCATGTATTATGAACTATATATTACTCGTATTTTTGTACTGAATTAAAGGTGTTTTGCTTATTGCATAATTTGGAAACAAATTGACTTCTTATTATACAGACTTTGTTTAGATGATCAAAAGATGGTACCACAATCCTATTTTAATTTATTCAAGACAGGTGGTCATAACAAAATAGAAGAGAATTTGGTATTAGATCAGCAGATTTGTTGTCCGCTCGTTAAACAAATTTTAGTTGTGATTTATATAGGCACTAGCCGATAGTACCCGGCGTTGCCCGGGTCTTTTTTTGGCAAAATTTTATGACTGCACGACTTGATCGCACGAACTTGCTCCTATGTAATAGACTAGGAATTTTAAATACGAATGTTATTAGAGAAAACTGTTCATAAGGATAAAATTAATTTTTAAATTCTTTTAGTAGCAAGAGACAAAAACAGAATGCTTTGCAAATATGAATTTATACAAGAACAAAAATTATAAGTCGTTGTAGTGGTTTCTTAATAAAATAAGGTTTTATATATAAGATTTTTAATATATTAAAAAAAAACTTGGTACGTCAACTTTAGATTTTTAATATTGTACGAATGAAAATTAAATTTCCAAAAAAAATATTGACCCATTTTTGAGATTTCGAATTTTCAAAAAAAAATGAATGTTTTTTTTTTTAATTAAAAAAATATTTTTTTTAAGTTTTCAAATGCAATGTTCCTTTAAGTTTATAGAAGCATCTCTATAAAAAAATTTCATTAAAATCCGTTTTGTGGATAATGAGAAATTCAAAATTTTAAAAAATCGTTCTATGGTAGTTACAGTCAGTTATGTTTTGCTTTCAAAATGTTTTGTATTAAATTAAAGATATTAAAAATTAATAGAAAGATTAAAAATTTAAGCAAAATTCTCGGAACAGTTTTCGAGAAAAATACGATTTTGGAAAACTATTTTATAACATTTGTACGGAGGGTACCGTTATTTTTAGGTAAAATAAAGTGTTTTTTCACATGTCTTGTAGATTATTTTAAGAAACTTTTATTTATCAAGTTTTGAAAAAATCGAGCATGGGGTTTTCGATATATTGAGTTTTCAAAAAAAAATTTTGAAAATTTTTTTAAAAATCCAAAAATTTTTTTTTGAAAATTTGAAAAGACAATAATATTAAAACTGCTGGGGAGCCTTAACATAAAAAAAACTATCAAAATCGGTTGTACCGTTTTTGAGAAAATCAAAAACAAACAAAATGGTTCCAGGGGGGGTACCAAAAATAATAATATTTTGGAAATTTTTTTTCAATCATTACCTAGGTTTAATTAAATGAAATTTTATGATTTTTTTTTGAAAAAATATGTCGGACAGTTTTTGAGAAAAAAAAATATTTATAAAATTTCGAAAAAAAAATCGTATGGCAGGTACCGTTATTTTTGGTCTTAAAAAATAAAAATAAAATAAAATCAAATAAAACCCATTTCTACCAAGTTTAAAGAAAATCGGTCGAGCCGTTTAGCTGTAGTCGAACAGACAAACAGACAGAATTGCGAGACCCACTTTTTGGTCTTTGCTATTATCATAATGTCAACTTTGATCAAAATCTCGAGTTGGATTTTTTTTCCGAATGCATAACTTGCCTTATAATATCTATACGTCGCAAGTAAAAATGATTTAAGATCATGATTCGAAACACTTTTTTCTTGTGTAAGTACACAGTGTTCGCATTTTATTTTTGGATTATATTTTTTTCCCAATTTTTTTTTAACTTCCCATAGGGAGTTATTGTAATCGGTCCGATTTGTCAAATTGGAATTTTTGACATTTCTCGACGTTTCAAGGTCCCTAGAGGCTATATCAATCATTTCTAGAGAGATGTCTGTGTGTGTGTGTGTACGTACGTTCGTACGTTCGTACGTTCGTACGTTCGTACGTCCGTACGTTCTTGTACCATTTTTCGTCGTCGATATCTCAAGAACGAGTAAAGATATCGACTTCAAATAAGTTTTGTTTAATAGATAATAACTTCGAAAGAGGCTGAAAGGGCGTTTATTAAAATTCAGTGAGTGGTTTTTTCACTATAACGGTTTATAAAAAAAGTAAAAATTTTGGTTAGTTTCAAATATCTCACGAAAAAATAATGCTATTGATTTCAAATAAAATTTAATGTACTCATTATAAGGCCATACAGATTTGGTATGAATTTGGAAAAAAATGAACATACCGTTATTTTTTTAAATAAAAAAAACTGAAAAAAAAAATTTCATAACCCAGATATTCTAAACACGGAAAACAATTTGAAACTCAAAATAATTTTATTTTACGAAAAATAATGTATTTGACAACTGGTGAAAATTTCAAAAAAAATCAGTTTACAGTTTTTTTACAAAAAATAAAAAACTATATAAAATTCTATTGAAAATTGGTAAAAATTGTTTTTCGACTCAAATTTCTCGAGAACTAGTAGTGATATTGACTTCTAATTTAGTTTATTTTATACATAGTATAATTTTGTAGAATCGATAAAATGTTGACAAATATTGAAGTAATAGAATTTTTTTTAAATAAAAAAACTATTAAAAATTCTAGTGAAAACTAGTTAAAATTGTATTTCAAGTCAAATTTCTTGGGAATGAACACCGATAGTGCCTTCTAAGGTATGTTGTTTTATACATCTATACCTTCCCGTAAGAATGTATACTAAGCGACATTTCTAAAATTGTTCAGGAAACGAAAAAAACGAAGAAAGTTCTAGTTGAATCATAGTGTGCTAAGAGACAATTTTGGTGAAACATGGCAGTTGATAAATTTTTTTATTTGTACTCTAGTACTTCTCATGCAAAATAGGTTGGCGAAACGCAGGCCAAAATGTGGCCCTTGACATATAGTATATTTCCTCATCAAAAAGTCATTTTCGAAAAAAGTGTCGTGAAATATCTGGCATAAGATAATACATTCTTACGGGAAGGTATCGACATAATACAATTATTAACATATGGTTAAATTTTGACAAGTATCGAATTGACAGTTTTAACAAAAATATAAAAAAATCTACTAAAAAGTGGTAATATTTGTTTTTTCGACTAGAATATCTTGAGAACGAGCAATGATATTGACTTTGCCATTATTTAATTTTATACATAATACAATTTCTAACAAATGGTTTATATTTGACATATATCTAGTTTTAGAACGGATATATTTTGTAAGTACCCTTCCATCAATAACCAAACCATATCTTTTATATTTGAATATTTCGTTTTAAAATTTTTTTCAATTAAAATGTTTGGAACCGAAATAATAACGACCACAAATGGGAAGTTATCAGTGTGGGTCGCACCCAGCCTCTTTTTTTTTAATGGTATAAAGAAGGTTTTTCCCAACACCGCCGAAACCATCATCACATATTTCTTTCAACCAGCGAAACCACTGCCGTCACCATGGCACTTGGAATATGTGAAGCCCCCACCATCATCAGTGTCTGTTTGTAGGAAACGGTCGTAGCACTAAAACACACATATCTTTCTATACCTTCATAGTAAATTCTTGTCCAAAACGGATTTGTAAATGCCTACAAGAACTAGTAAAATCTTCTCATAAAAAAACCAAACAAAAATTACTTTTTTTCTGTCATTCCATAAAGGGTTGCGTTCATTGAAATATCGTTCAACATAGGCTGAGTTCGTAATTGCAATGTTTGTTGCCCCTGCCCTGCCTAAAACATGCTTCGAATTCATTTATGAACACAATTACAACAGCATGTGTGCAGTCATCATACTTTGTTAAAAATGAGTTCATAATTGCCAAAATAGTTCGATATCAGCATCGGACCAGACTTTGGCCTCGTATTCAATCCTGTGGATGGATAGTTATTAATTTCTTATTAAAGATGTAAAAATCAATATTTGTACGATTATAAATTAATTTCAAAAAAAAAATTACTCACATTAGATCCTCTGCCATTTTCCTGCAAATTCAGCAACATAAAAAAAACACATGCCAAATTGACCGCATGTTGACTGTAAGTTTACTTTTATGAACACAATTGTTGCCGTGCTCATGCAGAGATGATGCTGTTTGTTTACAATTATGAACGCAAGTTTTGCAGGACTGCGGCAGTTTTGCAATTACGAACTCAGCCATACTCATCAACCAAGGACTAATATCACAAATAATCATATACAGATGTCTCATCTCCATACAAAAAAATGTCCTAAGATATTTTTTTAGCAGACAAACTTTAGCAGACAAAGATACAAAAATCAAGAGCGATAAGAGAACTACAATGACCACAATGTAGGAGAGCGAAAAATGTATATTTCCATTGGGTAAGCGACTAAGCGACAAGCGTTCTCTTGTTCTCATCAAAATTTATAGCACAAACAAATCGTATCAGACACATCGCATCCCTTTCCCACCGGGGTTATATTGTTTCTGTTCTACTTTTTCTTATTATATTTTGTCATTCGTAGAATTTCTGTGTGGATGGATGTTGTTTTTGTTTTTATATTTGCCTTTTCCTGTGTTCCTTTATTGGTTTTGGTGGCTGGTGTATGCCGCGGCGACTCCTTGGCTGGTGTTTTTGTTTTTTTTTTTTTTGTTTTTATTTTGATTTCTTGTGAGGGTATTGCACTTTTTGGTAGGAATTTTCTTGTTTGGATTTTGGCAATATCTTTTCGTTTTCAAGTGTATCTACTTTGGGTAGGTAGGTATAGAAAAACGGAAATGGATTTTGTATGTTATGTAAGTAGGTTATGTTGATTTCCTTATAACTTGAGAATTATTGATTATATCAAAATGCATTCGTGTGACTTTGTATTCTCCAGGAAGTACTCGTAGGTACAATTTATGTTTGTTTTGTTTATTTTTTTTGGAGATATTATGTAGACAGAATCGAAAGTGAAAATTATTTCCTCGTCTCAAGAAAGAAGAACGGCATTAGCAGGAAGGTTAGGTATTAGTTTTTAAGTTTCTTTACTTCTTTTTTTTAGCTTAGTACATGTATAGATCTGTGGTCACAAGGAAAAGCCGCTAAAGTCTTTTTTACTAATTTTTCAGGAGAGCAGTTTAAAGTTTTTAACAAACGCGTGAAATTTCAAATGACTATATTGGGCGATTGGAAACTTCGTTCAGGTTGAAACAAAAATTTAAATAAAGATAATTTTACTCTTTCTTAGTTAAAAATTAAATTAAATTATCTGCAGTTTAGTTGTTTTTCCATTTTAAAGAAATTTTTTGTTCTGGTCTAAAGCTGATTTTCCTTGTCTATTCTGTTAAATTATCCAGTTCTTGTGTCAACTTTAGTTCTTATTCCTAACTTAATAAAGAAAAATATATTGCTTTTAGCAGAGAATGAGAACCAACTTTGAACGTTCAGATAGAATGAATGAAAATACAAAAAAAAAACAACAAACTTTTCATCATGCATTGTAAATTAATAAAAAACAAATGAAAAATTGAAAACCAATATTAAAAAAGTGTTTTTAATCTTCGTCTTCACTTCTTTAATCTGATTAAATGTTGATTTCGTTAGAACTAGTTTTGAGATTTTTATTAAAATAACTAAAATCTGGATTTATGTTTTGTAATAAACCCAAAAGATCTTTTTCTTATCTAGGCCTGCTGGGCTACTTTTATCTTAGATTAACATCCATGCGCATGTGTCTAGTTCGGAAACTTTTAATTTTAAATTCAGTGTTCCGAATATTTTTGAATATTTGGTAAGGCTCACAGGATTACAAACTTCATTTCTATATGGTTTAAACTGCCATGAATATATTTTTTCGATGTACCCCGACAAATCTCAAGTGGTTCGGTTGGACATGAAACTTTTGCGGCTATTGCGTTTTTAATGAAACTTTCCGTTTCAGATAAAAACATATTGTAAAATGTGGTCTTCAAATTGGTAGGTGCATGCCATCATATTCCAAAGCGTACTTCACTCAGGTTTTACCGCGACGCTTTCTTTGCATTGCGTTAGACAGAGTACTTACTTCATTTGTTATTTCCTATTTTATTTATTTTCACTTTTTGGGCGCGAAACATGAGAAGAAACAGTATTATTTAGTATAAAATCAGGGTCTATTAGAGAATCGTCGGAATTTTCCCATTCTGGCAAATTATCATAAGTTATATTCCCTGATGCTGATATTATATTATTATTATTTTATGAAAACATTCACCCTTGAACTCATTTGAATTGTCTAAAATAATGGAAAACTAAAAACTTTTCCGTAGTTTTCGCATTAGTAGATATATTAACTTTTTTGTAAAACATATTTCCGGGGGAATTCAGAAACCGTTAACAAACTTGATTCAATGTTTTCTGTACATTTAAAACATTTAAAAAAAAAAATGTTAAATATATATCGTTTAACCAATATCTTTATTGTATTCTGGTGTAAAAGATCTCGGTGTCAGTGCGATCGACGTGACACCAAACATCTAAAATGTAGGAGTTTTTCAGTTTTGTAGATTCCGATTTAAGAGAAGCTTCATTACTTTCAAATAAAATAAAACCACATTAGCATTAAAAAAGTAAGTGCATAATATCAAATCTTATGAACACAGACTTCTTCCAAAGGACATTCGGGCTACTCGTAAATTAAAATAAAATCGCTCTTATCGTCAGCTCTTGATAGATAAACTAATTAAGTTACAGTTACTAACTAAAAGTATTCATGTTTTATTCTATTTCGATAACTTAGTGCTATTTTGCAGAATTTTAACATATTCGATACCTCTATTTCGTTAAGAAGATCCATGGTTTCGTTTTCTGTTAAGAAGTCAGTACTCCAGTTTTATGTCTTCTAGTTTTCCTTAGAACGGGAACGGGACACCTTCCAATAAAATGAAAAACATCCCCATCCCCACGTTCTTTGAGATTACACATCACACAAAGTAGTATCAATTAAGAAAACGTTGATCATAGATCATAGCTCTATAGTTCAAGAAGAGAACTTACAACTAGAGCTATTTAAATCTAATTGGAATGATGGTTATTGTTTGGATAAAAAGAAATTTCATTCAACACATTTAACATAACAGAAATAATTACTAATAAAGCTTAAAGAATATGACACCTCTCATGAAAAACCTCTACTTTTATGGCCCTCTGAAACGTAATTTCAAACATTCGTTCGCAATATTTAAACATAACAAAGATTTATTTCCCATTTTGGTTGGATAATACAAATGAATGTCATATGCAATGCACAAACTTGAAACCGTGATTGTGAAATGTCCAAATCATTAAGCTAAATGTACACGATTGGTAGATCTTACAATATTGTCAGATCTGTCAGTGAAAAACACGCTTACAATGTCTTTCAACCGTGTAGTCTTACAATTAATTGTCAGAAAATTTGTCTGACAATTAATTGTTAGATCATTGTCTGACAATTAATTGTAAAAAATCTGACAATCATGTGTATGCTCGCTCAGAATCGTGTAATCTTCCAATTAATTGTCAGAAAATGTATCTGACAATTAATTGTAAGACGGTAAATTGTAAGGTATTTGATAATCATGTACACACACAATTTATTGTCAGGCCTGCCAATATTTATCGTTGGCTGATGTTTCTGACAATGAAGAAATTGTAAGAAGTTCGTTTTTTAGCATCATACAATTTTTTCATTGGCAGACAATTTGCAGCCAAGGTTCAATTGAAGCAGTTTCCATAACCAACAATAATTGACAATTAATTGTGTGTGTACACGGTTGGTAGAAATTCTACCAATCTCTTACAATTAATTGGTTGGTATTAAGCCGGCTATCTGAAAATAAATTTTCAGCCAACTTCTGACAATAAATTGTAAGAGATTGGTTGATTTTGTACAAACCGTGTACACACACAAATTAATTGTCAGCTTATTGGTAGATAATTGTCAGACATTGTCAGGGCTTACAATATTGTAAGATCTATCAATTATGTACACTTAGCTTTAGTTGTGTTCAACCAGAAAGAGGCCAGTTTAGAGTAGTGTAGTGCAGTGCAAGTTCATGAAAACTGTCAGAGCAAACTTAAGCAAAACCGTCATACGTCAGATCTTAAAAACATGCATTTTTCTAAATTTAAATTCAAAAACATAACGCGCGGACAAAATTCAAATTAATTCCTTTGACAAATATAATCAAATAATGACATCAGCTGATTTTTCTGAACTAATGTACACTAGTTTAGGTCAATGAACGCTAATCAGTGTAAGTCAGTGAAGAAATTTTTTCAATGAACACCAAAAAGCTACACTTGTCTGCCCAGAGTAGTCCAGTGCAGCTGGTTGAACACAACTATTATCAACTAACTTTGAATCCGAAGTGCTTACACTACGTTGGAGGGAAATTTTCAACTCATTTTATAGTTATATTTACCCACTCATAGTTAGTTAGCTACGTAGTAACATAATTTGAATATTGAGTTATCAAAAATAAAAATGTGTACTTTTTTTTTAAATAAAAATAAGGTTTTCTTAAAATGTTGTTCTCACTATGAGAAAGAAGAAAAAAATGAAAAAACCAAGTATAAAAAATAAAATTCTACTAAAGGTAACAAAAATAACTATTTAAGATAAAATACAAAAAATCATCATTTTCCTAATTTAATTATTTGAATTATTTTTATAAAATTGTAAAAGTCGTTTTTGAGAAATATATTATTTTTCTTTTTGGCCAAATGTGTGGCATGTACGCCTGAATACCAAGGACAGACAGGTGAAATTGCGAGACACACTTTCTTTATCTTCGTCTTCTCTACCATCCTATTAACAAAATTGGGGATAGTACGATAACTTAGGCGCCAAAAATTGATAACGGATTTTTGTAGAAGGGTCAAATACAAGCGTTTTTTACTATGGTGGGTGTTGAAGCAGAAGCAGTTCATCAATCTATTTTATTTGCAGTATAATTTCTGTTTTCTTAAAATCTTAATTTAAATTTAAAAACTTAATGTATACAATTGAATTAAAAACAAAACTTAAAATCTAAATTTGAATTAAAATCCTAAAATCTCATCTAAAAATCATTACGTTTATACCTTAAAATCTAAACTAGTACTAAAATTATCAACTTTTTAAATTTGCCGCCACCAAAAATCAGCGGCCATATTTATTGTAAATTCTTGTACTAAAACAAAAGAGAAGAAAGGTGATTAAAGAAGGAGCTGGCATTCAAGCACAGACTGCCAAAACGAAAACATCGTTAAAAAATCGTTTTTTTTTTCTTTTCGCTCCACCGTCGTCGCTTAACGTTTATCTTTTTTCTGGTCGATTTTTAAAGACTTTCAGTTAATTAAAAAAGTAAGTAAAACCAACAAACATTAACATATTAACATTTGTCTGCAAAGACTCGTTAATTAGAAATTTTTTTATTTCGCGATTAAAGTCTAAGCAGAGCGAGTGAAAAAAGCTTTGCTCGTACAGTGGGGGGGGGGGGGGTCTATCTCGCCCCATTCAGGAGGTAGGGGCGATTTAAAAAAAAAAATGACTTAAATTGAAAAAAAAAAATATTAAAAAACAACGGCAACACTTACAATTAAGTACTATACCGGTTTTGAAAGCCAGAAGTCTGTTCTAAAATCCTAAATTTAAATTAAATTATTTATGTCAATAGTTTTTGAAAAATTCGCATGCAAACCCAAAATTTTGTTAAAGAAAATGAAAAAAAAAAGTTTAGACCAATTTTTTTTTCAAAATTGTGAAATGAAGTGCTTAATTGGCTTTTTGTGGTCAATGCTACTATTCTGTATCGAACACAAAAAACCGAATGGTTTTATGCCTTCTAGTTTTTGAGAAAATTTAAAATTACTAAAACTACTTTTTATGAAATTTTTGATTTTTGATATTAACCTATACGGTGATTTCATTTTGAGGATTAATGTTAATGTGGTTCATTTGTAAGTAAGGTACAAATCATTTAGCGTTACCAAGAATGCACCACGAGGAGGTAGAATTGCATGGCATTCCGCGCCTCAGTTAGTCAGTTTGTGAGTAAGTCAGGTGTTAATTAAAAATAGTCAAGTCAATTTTTCAATGTTCAATTTATTAAAACCGTGTTTACAGGCATTTTGATCACAAAAGAGTAAAAGAGATTATTATAGCAAGCACTTCCCGAATCTCTAGCCAATATTGAAGCCCATGGAAAAATGTGCCGATAGATGGGTTTATTGTATTCTTACATTTTTTGTCTCCTTTTTTTAGAGCTTTTTTCGGAGCACCGCCACATCCAACCGAACTTGAAATTTTTCTATTTTTCTACCTTTATCGGTAAGTTGCAACACAGTAGGGGAGTTGACGTTTTAGTTGGAATTAGACCAATTTCTTCTAAGAACGCGATGCTTTTGAAATATTTTGTTTGAAATATTGAAAAGTTATATAATTTATTTAGGCTTAGTCGCCATTCTTTATTCAAAGAAAAAAAACTTCACTCTTACAATGGTTGAATAACGAATGACCTTGGCAAACAATAACCTGTACCACATTAGCATTAAAAATGTTAGACACCAACAATAAACATACATATTAATTAAGGAATTATATAAATTTGCTGCATTCTTACAGTAGTACCTAAATAATGTGAATTTTTCATAATGTATTAAATTTTCATGTCTGAACATTTTAAATGTGCAACTTTGGGCTACGTACATACATACATATATTAAGTAGACATTGGATATAGGCCATAGGGTAAATTAAAATTTTCTTTATATCCAGATTCTGTAAACGCAAAAGAAACCTTGCATACACCCAATCTCGCACCTACCCCAAATCCTATAGTGTACCAATGCAGGCCCCTCCATACATATCTCACTGTTTATACCCCGCAATGCGTAAGCAAGCAAAAAAAGCAAATATCCCATAAAAAATTAGTTTTAGTTATTTTCAATTTTCTCAAAAACTAGACGACATAAAATCATCTAGTTTTTAGTTTTTGAATAAGAATAAATTAGAGCAACGAATTTTAGGAAAAATAATAATATAGGTATAACTGTGCAGTTTTTATAAATTAAAGTTTAAACTTTTTTGTTTTTTTCCCAAAATTTGAGTTAAAAACTTGTTTTTTTCAAAAACTGTGCATAGATTTCACTTGATTTAAAAACTATCTAATATAACAGAGCATTGGCTTTAAAAAAAGGTATAAAACTTAATTGTAAGTTATATTACCGTTATTTTATTTTCTTGGCGCCTAAGTTATCGTACTCTTTCCACAAAATTGATCAAAATCTCGAGCTCATTTTTTTCATAACCTGTCATATGTATATTACAAGTACCTGCATCGTAAGTTAAAACCGGATCGGAGGAGGGTCTATAATCTATATCGTCTCGGCCGTAGGCGCAAATTTTCTAGTAGGTGCCTACAAATTATCTTGTAGGTACTCGTACATATCACATAGACATAATAGTTACAGGAAGGAATTATGTTAATAAGAACCTAGGAACATTTGTATACTCTGTATCTATTTATTAATGTCCAACTTTTTATATTATCAAACAAAAAAAAAGTTATTAATTATTTTTGTTTAATAACAATAAGTAAAAATGTATCAATAGCCCTACTTAAGTATACAATTATTTAAAATACCATCTAATACAAAAAGTTCTTAATTGATAAATGATTGTATTCAAACTATTTAAATGTTTATCTTATCTTCCTACATACAAACATATTTATGTATATATATGTACTGTACATAAGTAAAAAATTTCCAAACTAATTTCGTTTCCTACTAGGTACATATACCTACATATGTAGATACTAAACAAGCTCTTGTCCAAAATCTTGAAATTTATAATAATAAACCCAAAAAAGACCTACGTATCTTCCTACCTACATTACTATAAAAATATAATATGTACCTATATATAGTATTCCTGGACACTTACGAAATAGAAAAGGCGAATGTAACTACATAATTACGCAACAAAAATGTGCCCTTTATTAAAATCAACTTCAGACGAATGAAAAAAAAAATTAAATAAAGAAATTCCTTCCGTCGCGTCATTTAAACTATGTACAAATACATAACTACTGACGACACAGTTTATTGAAAAAATCTTTCTAATTATCAACCAACTTAAATAATCGGTCAAACCCAAGAAGCACACATTTTATATTTATCGCAAACCTCAGACAACCCAAAAAAAAATCTTGAAAATATAAAAAAATCAACTGTCTGCGGCTTGATCGTTACAAAGGGGTGAACGAATATTGCAGGTATAAACAAAAATTGTAGGAAAGGGTAAACAAAAGAGAAGCAACACATAATTGAGAGAAGAGAAATCCTATCCTGCAAAATCCTGCGAGAAGAACTTTGATTCTCGTAGAAAAAATGGTTTTTAAAAAGCTTTATAGAATAAAGCTTTTTCAATTTCATAGGTCACTTTGCTCCATAGGCGTAAGACATCTGTATATGATTATTTGTGCTAATATCCTCAAGACAAAATACAAATGGCGAATATGCTTGTGTAGGCAGCCTTAAACATTGTGTGTGAAGTTAGAACCCTCAGGGATCTTCAGTGGTACCACCACCTAAAATACAAATCATTCTTTTTCGCGTTTCAAGTCGACCCGTCCCGATCGCAACATCCGGTGGTTGCAATTCCATTATTAGATTGCAAATGGCGACCAAGGTGGCTACCTCGTGACGACGGACGAAGAATAATTTCTTTCCATCCCCAGTCGTCGTCGAAGTAAGACGAAATATAAAATAATAAAAAAAAAAAAGTTGCTTCGCGGTATACTCGTATAACAAAAAAAAAGATAAAGATAGAATAATCTTTAAGTACTCGTACATAAGCCAAGTTTGGTCGAAGAAGAAAGATTCGACATCCTTCTTAGTTTTTTTTTTTGTGCGGCCATATCCTTCGGAAGACGGGCGGCTGAATATTTTTTCGTTCCAAGAAGAAAAATTATTGAACAAAATCATAAGGTAAGAATATTTAGGAAGGATCAACAATTCACGTCTTATTCCTACAATCTTTTAACATAATCCGTAGGAATCTTCGGTGGGAGCATATTTTTTCATTCAATCGGCGAAAACACTATGTCTTTAATACATATATACGAGTGCATATATAAATCCTTATCCACATGTAGATGTGACAACAGCCATAAGGTAAACTTTTATTTTCTGGATAAAAATATTCCAAAGCTTGATCGACCCTTATATTTTCTTCAGTTCTCACATTTTATCAAGCGAGCACCGAAGAGTCCTGATTCACGTCGAGAATATGAACTCTGAAGCTTCAAGTCATCGGCAAAGTGTAGCTGAAATTAACAGAAAAGAAAGGATAGTGATCAGCAAGGATAAAGGAAATAATCAAAATAAAAATTAAAGTGCTAAATAGGAAAAAAGAAAGAAAAAGGTTCAGGTCATCTAGGCAGGAATCTGAAAAAACAAAAAAAGAAAGAAAAGTTAGGATAAAGAAGCAGGAAAATCAAGTGCATATAAGTATGAATACGCGTAGAAGGGAAAATTTACCGAAGGCTAATATTGTGCGAAAAGAAAAGTCAAAATAATAATCTAAAAAAAAAAAGAAAGCTGAAAAAGAAAACCTAATAATTGAACTAATAAATGTTAAGAACTTGATAAAATTGATAGTTTAAGTGAAAGGATTAAGTAACTAAATAGATATCTGAAAAGAAACAAGTAAATTTTTTTTTATCAAGCAGAAAGGATATAACTAAAATTAAATAAAACTAATATCAAAAATACTTACCACCGTCCATACGCTAGCAGTTTTTTTTGTGTATACCTACATATAGCGAATAGTTTAAATTAAATTTTTTTGTTGATGTTTCAAACGAATTTACACATATGTATGAAATAAGCTGTCAAAACATTTCCTTAGACTTAATTAAAAAAGCAAAGGCAATCGAAAAGTCGATTCGATTCCATATACTAGTTGATTGACATACAAAAAAAAAGGCAAAGTAGATATGGACGAGTGGAATTTATGTGAAAGAAATTTAAAATCGAATTTATAAAAGTTAAGATAAGAATTCTCAGTAGTTATTAATTCTAGTGTAACATCCCATTTGTCGAATTAGTACTACCTATCTCGATATCTTATTCGCTTCGGATAAGTGTAAAAAAAAAAAAAAATTTTCCATGAAGTTCCTGAACTTTGGTTAATACGATTCAGTGCTTAATATAAATTTCAACTACGTTTAGCAATTCAACAATCCAACATCACCAGGTCGCTGCCAAATGCTGTGCACATCATCTTGGAGCCGAACTGGTAAGTGATTTTTAATATTACATTTCGAAAATTTGAATGGGTTGTCCGTGCACTTATATTACGTGTATGAAATTAAGAGCCAAGACAAAGAGGTTATTGAACTCGCGAGAAACCTATCCAAACAATCGTTTGAGTGATTTCGATCCCATATGTTTTTTTTTATTGAGTGGTTTGGAACGTATTAAAACTAGTACAGGGACGGCAACGACAGATAATTAAATTTATATTCAGTATTCGATTTTTCGTTTCGGGTAATAAGATGAATGGTGATGCTCAGATGAGCCTTTGTTCTTGTATTTAATTAATTATTAAAGGATTAACTATGGATATGATAAATTGAATAAAGTAATTTTCTTTGGAGATTAACAAAAAAAAAAAGATTGCGTGGTGAGATCTTATTTTTATTTGGACGTAAAAGATGATCAAGGGTTACAAATAGTAATTTAACAGGAAATGCTAGAGCTTAATATGGCTATGTAAGAAAGACATTTTATGGGAAGTGGATAAATTCGGAGATGAAGGAAAAGGTGTTGTAACAAAGAAAAAAAAAATTTCTTTTATGAAAATGTAGGGGGAAGTTAAAACAAAAAAAAAAACTTTCTCCCTTTTTCGATAAGGGTCGTTGTACGTAATATTTCGGGGAGCCTAGCAATGACGCAGGACTATTCTGAACTCTCTTTTTTTTGGTTCAGGAAGTTATTAAGGGTGGGTACAGACAGCTCCGAGGACAAATCTGCCGTCGTCCTCCTCTAAGTAAGTTGGTCAAACAAGATTAAGATGTGGGTGGCTAAATTTCGGGCCCTACCTCTTTAGAAGATGGAAATATGGCGTTCACACTCCACCTAAGAACAAGGCCTGGAAAAAAGTAACACCGTCCGTCGCGAGTAACCAAAAACCCCCCCATCGACGAGCTAAGCATGGCAACCGGCAGGCCTTAGGTTACGTACGCGGTCGGGCAACCCTTACGACTCCTGCCTGGACGGACCGGTGGGTCTGTAGACACCGGCCCTAAAGGTGGGAAAGGTCGTAAGGGAGACATTCTGATAAGGGGGTAAGGTGCCGAGGAATTATTTTCGCATGTGTTATTGAGATCATTTGTGATTCTCGATCGATATGCAATTTGGTCAGTAAGGTTTAGTAAGCGAAGTATAATTATCGAGACCTTAGTTCTTTATCAGATAGGCAGACGGGAGTTTGGAATGATAAGAAACGTTGTGATATTTTTTTATCCAGAGTTTTTTTTATTTTTTTTGTCTTTCTAGTCAGGTGTTAGGTATGTGAAAAGACATACTTTATTACGTAAGCATGCTGAATTTCCCGTAGACGAATGTCATACGTTACATGTTTCAAGTGCCATTCTAGCATGAGAAATATTCACAATGACCTCCAAATTCTCAACGAGAGAACCACACATGGACTTATCGGCGGTGTTTCAATACTAGGTATCACTTGTGGCTGCATACTACGATCACACCTGAGGGCAAGCCGATTGTTGACTGGCTCCACGCCAACCGTGATCAGCAGTCCTTAGTTTTGATTCACAACACAAACCCTTTTTGCCTAGAACACCATCAACGCTGGACTTCTTACTGGCTTCTTGGAACCTAGTCCACACTCTTCCGGAATCATGTCTGCACATTAGTGTACGGTGACAACTATCGATCAACCTCAACCAACACATACTCCTTACAACAGAAGCTTCAGAGTATATTAAAAGACTTCACAGGGACATCGAAGACAGCTTAACTCTTCCACCTTCAAACAGATATCTTCTGGATGCCGAAATCGATGCAGCAATTATCAACTTTAAACATGCCGTATCTGATACCTTGAGTACAATCAGAGTCTGTATGCTCACAGACAACGCCAAAGAAATCGTCTCCAGCGGATCCTTCAAAGTGAACTGAATGCAACTAACAGAAACTATAAGATATGGAACGAGGTAAAGCAAGTCATTATCATGTTCCGGAACTACATTCAACACCATAATAATATTCAATACCAGAAAAGACTGCAAGCAATCAAGCCAGCATCTGGTGCTTTCAAAAACATCAAAAGGATCATTGGAAAACAGCCACAAATACCGGAAACCATCATCAGCAACAATATTGAAGCAACCTCGGCCTAAGACAAGGTGGAAGCCATCGCCGAATACTTCAAAGGAAACTTCACACCGCACCCACCTACTGACTGAACGTTCTTACAGGAAGTTGAGGTATGAGGTAATAGTTCAACAAACACAGCAGCCAAATCAAGATAAAATCAATTTTGAATGATCCCACCGATAGTCCACATTTATGCAATCTAGAGGAGGTTGTAGAAATCATCGCTATTTCTAAGCCAAAAAAGTGTGCTGGACCAGATGGTGTCTCCTACTACATCCTGAAAAGGCTGCCACATGCAGTTTTGATTTTCCTCATAATCATATTAAACAACTGCATCAACAACTTTTACTTCCCAGAAGTGGAAAACAGCGAAGATTGTGCCAATTCCGAAGAAAGGTGCTTCAAATCTAGTTTTCAACTACTATAGACCGATATCACTTCCCAACAACTAACAATATCAGAGAATTATTGGAAGAAGTACTCCTCCCAAGACTGAAGAAATTCTGCAGTAAACACTCAATTTTGCATCCACTGGTAAAATTCCAACACGATGCTTTGTGGAGGTCGTGAAAGCATTCTATAGCGTGTGGATAGATGACCTAATCCACAAACTTCATCTTATACAAGTACCTCCACCATTTATAAAATTTTTTTCTTTCTTTCCTATCAGCAATTTTTTCGTCCAACTAGATAACTTCAAGCCCATTATGAAAACCATCAGAACTGGAGTCGCCCAAGGCTCAAAACTAAGCCCCTTCCTCTACAACCTTATATCTTCCGAGCAACCTTCTCCAATTGTATGCGAGAATCTTCTGTATGCTGATGACTCACTCATCACCAATCGCTGTACGAAGACCAGGTCCAAGCCAGCTGACAAAGACATTAATCTATAAGCAGCTCCTGCGACAAGTGATTAGTTATCCCTTCCAAGTCTGGTTTTCAATCTCCAAGACAATTACAAAATTCATTACAAATTTATTAAAACACAAATACTGGAACTTCACACGTACCCTTGAAGTCAAATGCAAAGCAAAAACATGAACACACCTATTTTCTAAAATTAGGGAGAAAATTTTCATCCACATATAATCTACATATTAGGGGTATTCATGTAAGCGCGGAAAACCCTCGTAAACCTCGTAAACCAGATAATTTTATCTCCTCAGAAACGAGCTGTCAAAATTTGTATGGGAAAAAGTTTCTGCAAATCGCATAAAATTATCTTACAAATTTGCTGCGGAAAGTGCAGAAATTAAGCTCGTAAACTTAGAAACGTCAATTGTGACTTTTAATTTCACAGTTTTCAAAGGCGCTTAAAATTCGAAAACATTTGTTTTAATTCAAATAAAACTAAAAATGCCAAAGGTGAGAAAAACAATTTAGATGAAAATTATAGTTATAATTATAGTTTTTCTCTTCAATCCAGCACTCAGAATCGCAAATAATAAAACGTCAACGGACGACCCACGAATCGCACCGCTGGACAGTTTTGGAGGCGGAGTCGATGCTGGAACTGGTAGTGGAGGTGGTTAAAGATAACCCCGAAACCTATGAAGTATTTTTCATTTTACTTATCCTTTTTTAACTTTATTATTATGAAAAACCTTTTTCTTCCAGAAGCCAACAGCCCAAAAGTTTTTTCAGAGAATCGGATCACTGTCTCCACTGCTGAACAGCATCGACTGGATATGCATGAAGAGCAAGATGAGGTACCTAAAGGGTACTTATCTCTCAGCGGTAGACTGGCAGGGAAAAACCGGCGCCGGTCTTCTTGAAACTGGGGACGAAAAAAGTGTGACAGAATATGTCAATAAGATTTGTCCCTTTTTTAATTACTTGGAACAAATTTTTGGGACTAGAAAGAACATAGTCCCAAACATCATATACCAGTCCAATGACTCCATAGACGATCTCATCGTCGAGATCACAAATGAAGATCCAGAATTTTATATGAATGATGATGACAATGTTCAAAGTTCAAAGGAGGACGAGCACCCGAAGCTATCGCCAGTTAGCAAAGCCAAAGGTAAATTACGATTGTTTGTGTTAATGTAACAATTATTGAATGATTGGAATGTTTCTGAGTTCCAAATATTGTCCTCTAAGTCGTTCTGAAAACCATTTTTATGTCAACCAGGTTTAAAAAAAAAAAAGTTCATCTAAAACCAGTTTTTCCATTTTTCAATGTTCAAAACAATGATGAAACGTTTTTTATATCAAACTTTTTTGAAATATTTGTTAAAAATGAAATTCATTTGCAAAATAAGTTATAGGACTTAAATTGGAACTGAAAAACGTTTCAATTGTCGAAATGAAGCAAGTAGTTTTCAAATAGCAGGGCGATATGTATAGTAATTTTAAGCCATTTTAGAAAAAAATTACTATAGTGGTTTTCTTGTTTCCAAATCAATTTCTGAAGTTTCATTATGCGAAAGAAATTCAATTTCTTCGAATGAGTTATCAATATAACTTATCGCATTACTATTAAACAAATATCGGTTCACTATTTTAAAATTAAACGAAATTTTTAATTAATAAAAAAACTTAAAAGCTATGACTGATTTCACATTCACATACCATCGTTTTCACCGAATAACTCCAACATTAACAAATCATTTAAAGCAATTTCTTCATATAATTTAACAAATTTTCTTTTGTTGCTTGTTCTTGGCATCTTTAAACCGAAAATATGTATATTATTTATTTAAAATAAGAAAACAAAATCACTTTAAGTTAAATTATAGAATGAAGTAAATTTTTGATAAACAAGTTTTGATTTGACTTTGACGTTTAGCGAACAGCTGAGTATTTCCCACATTTACGCAAATATTTTTTAGGGGGTGTTCATGCAAACATGTTGCGGAAAGTTATATCTTTCTGCAAAGCGGAAAATTATCTCGTTACATGAATACCCTTATTGTAATTTATTAAAGAGGAGAATCGTTTTGAAGTTTCTTTTATTCGTGTACAGCGCCATTACTTCTCATCATTTAAGAATCGATTAGATTAGATTTTGATCCACTAGTTGAACAATCGGTTTAGAACTGAATTGAAATCAAATGAAGAAAGAATCTGTTTATATAAAAAAACTAACAAAAAACTAACAAATTATATTAAAACGCGGGTAGTGTGTCCATTAGACTGGGCCAAAAAAATTGACTATTTTTTTTTTTGAAAGATATATCGAGAATATCATTCAGAATGACAAAAAAAAATGTTCGTAAAAGTTTGAGCCCTTAATATCAATTTTAAGAGGGCTATCATCGCCAATTTTGATTTTTAGTCATAATTTCATGTTTTGCGTCAGAACTGACAAAACATTGAAGTAAAAAAAAATTCATTTTGACTTACTTTTATATAAAATTAAATTCCCTACAAAAAAGCTCTAATTGAAAATTTTCGTCAGACAAGCCGTTTTTGAGTAATTAAGCTTAATAAATTGTTATTTTTCATTAGTTACAAAATTCCAAATTAAAAAAGTAAAATCGAAGAAAAATCAAAGTGCGACACTATGGAAATGTGTTTTGACTATCGAAACAGAGATGAAAAGGGTGATTTTCGTATCATACCTTTAAAATCGACCTTACTTTCACAAAATAGCTACATTATTTTTTTTGATGAATTGGAAAATATTAACGGAAACTGGCACATTGGTAGATTTTAGGTGTGAAACTTGAAACCGGATGTATTTTCATTGAATTTGTATAATTTACATCCGGATTTCTTAATCTGGATGAATTGAATGAGCTCCTCATGCTCATGGACAGAAATATTGTAATGGATGGTGTGATGAAAAGTCACAATCTAAGCAGGGTCTTATAAAAACGCGCATAAGTGCACCTTAAATGGATGGGAAATATGATTATTCGCGCTGTTATCGTTAGGATGACCATAAATAGGGAGAATATTAGAGAAACGTCAAATGACTCACAAATTAAATTCTTTAAATTGTTTCCATAAGTTTTTTTTTTTTTAAAGCATGTTTTTTATTTTATGAGTAGGTATGGTTTATTTAGCAAATAATGTTTCACTTTCAGATAAGGCTTGTAACATAAGAGATAAGTAACATTTTTAATTTATGAATTAGTTTGAGTTGTTTTTGTTTATTTATTAGTTTTGCTGACATAAACAAGGAAACTGCCAAACAAACAAAACACTTTTATGTAATAACAATAAGTATAGTCGTATTTTTTCTTCCGACAAATAGATAATTATATATGTACATACATACATATAGGATTTTATTCCAAATAAGTTTTTATTTATTCCTAAATTATTTCCAAGTACAATTTATTATTTTAATTCAAATTATAAATTAGCAAAGTTAATCAATGAAAACTGAGGGAGTATGAGTCGTTAAAACGTCCGCGTCCGACCTGATTGAAGTCTAGAGACCCAGTCCCTTTCTGCTCTTTCTTTCAAGTTTCGCTTGACAGGTGTGGTGTGTTTCTAAGATGGGATTATCCAAAATAAATCAGGTGTGGTGTATTTATAAGATGGGATTATCCAATATAAATAGGGTGTTCCCACAATCGGCCATCCTGGAAAAAGTCTCGTCCTCGAGAAATTATTAGTCATCATAAATTATGTTTTATGTCGAACGTCTTTAGCTTAGCATCTGAACTTCTTAGGAACATCTTATAAATCATCTTTTTTGGAACATCTTGATCTTCATTGAACTTAGGGTTAAAAGTCGTCTTAGTGTCTTAATAAACCATCATAGTAGGTTGTTTTTATAGCAGGTGGTTTCATCGTCGAAGCAGGTAGTTTAATCATCTTATAGCTGGTAGTTGTAGCTGGTAGTTTAATCATCTTAGCAGGTGGTTTCATCGTTGTAGCTGGGAGTTTAATCTTAATAGCCGGTCTTGCTGTTGTCATCATTTATTGCAGAAATAGTTTCCACGTCATCATCGCTTTCAGAGAAGGCATCATATGTTGTCTTCCATGGTTTCATAAAATCTGCACTTGTTGTAGTTTTTCGTGGTCCTTCTTGACTACCAACTTTACGGACTTCGTATCTCTCATTAGGACATACCTTTGTGACTCTGTATGGGCCTAAAAATTTACGAAAAAGTTTCAAATTAGGACCAAATTGTGTACGTTTAATAGCAACTAGATCATCAAGTGAATAAGAATGAGCATCTTTACGTTTTTTATTGAAACTACGCGAATTTTCTTTTTGGACAAGCTCAATGTTTTTTCGAGCCTCTACTCTAAGCTGTTCCCTTTCGCTATCAAAAGCCTGCCTAACTTCTTCATTGACTGCTTCAGCCAAAACAACGTCAGTCTTAAGCTTCATTTTTACACCAGTTAAAATTTCGAATGGACTTCGCTTAATGCTTCTTTGAAAGGACGAGTTAAGCAACATTTGAAGTTTAGAAGTAAAGCGAAACCACTTTGTAGGGTCGTCCATAGAAAGTTTAGTTAACACTGAGATAATTATGCGATTTACTCGCTCTACCTGACCGTTGGCGCGTGGTACTCCAGTTGTTATGATTAAATGTTGTATTCCTTCTTCTTGGCAGTATTCTTTGAATATAGTGGATGTAAATGCTGTACCGCGATCTGACACAATTCTTACAGGATTTCCGAAAATTGCTTTTTGTTGCTCCAATTTGGCTATTACTTCGGCTGTGGTTGTGGATTTGCATGGATATATCCACACAAATTTAGAAAAGGCGTCTATAACACAAAGAATGTAGCTATATTGTTTTTGAGTTGGTGAGAGAGGTCCGAGATGATCGATGTGATATGTATCGAGTGGGAATTCGTTTTTTGGTATGGGATGTAAATACCCTTCTTGTTTTCCAGTCTTTTTATTTCCCAAAATACACTTCACACAATTCTTTCGCACCTTATCAATTTTATCCTTCATTTTGTGAATGTAATAGTCCTTGACTAAAATATCCTCTATCTTTTTTGTTGCAAAATGGCCTTCGTCGTGTACCGTCTTAATAACTTCATTTGCCATATTGTTTGGAATGCAAAGTTGTTTGTTACCCTTTTCATCGTACCTGTAGAGGATGCTGTTTTCGAGGAAATAGTTTTCATAGGGTCCGTGGTTCAACATAGTTTTAATAATTTTCAGTTGTTCATCAGTGGATTGGGCATCTTCAACTCTTAAAAGAAACTCACTTGAAATGGTCATTGATATGGGGTTACGGCTGAGTCCATCCACGTGCCTCATTCGGCTCCCTGCGCGGTGTTCAAGTGTATACCCATAATCTTGTAGCAACAAAGCCCATCCCATAACTCGGGGAAGTATATCCCTTTTTTCCATAGTGGCTTTAAAGGTTGCACAATCGGTCACAATTTTAAATTGTATACCCAGCAAATATACTCGTAGCTTCTTTAGCGCATTCACAATTGCTAAAACTTCCAGTTCGTAGCTAGAATACTTCTCTTCTTGCTGATTCGTCTTTTTGCTGTAAAAATATACAGGATGAAAACAGGCATCATCGGATTTTTGGAGAAGCACTGCTCCAAATCCCCACTTCGAGGCGTCAGTGTGTAGTTCCGTCTCAGCTTCTTGGCAATAAATTCTAAGAACTGGTTCTGTCGAAATGCATTTTTTTAGTTCTTCGAATGCCAATTTTTGAGAAACACCAAACTTGAATGATACATCTTTTCTTAATAACTGCGTTAAAGGTCTAGCAATTATTGAGTAGTCTCGTACAAATTTGCGGAAATAACCTGTGAGACCCAAAAAACTCTGCACTTTCTTGATAGTTGTAGGTTCCGGAAACTTTTTAATTGCTAAGGTTTTGTATTCCGATGGTTTAACAGTACCTTTCGAAACTTTAAAACCTAAATATTCTATGGTGTGACATAAAAATTGACATTTTTGCCATTTAATACTTAACCCATAACTTTCAGCTAATGCAAGCACCTCTTTCAGTCGTTCTAAACATTCTTTAAAACTTTTCCCTTTGACAACTACATCGTCAACAAAAACTAGCATATAACCTTTTCTAATTAGCGGCAGAAAGATTTGGTAGATAAATTTCATAAAAACAGTTGGGGATGTCGAAAGGCCAAATGGTGCTCGTAAAAACTCCCACTGTCCAGATGGCGTTACAAATGAAAGATATTTACTGCTTTCTTCAGAAACTTTTACGTGGAAAAACCCATTCTCTAAGTCCAAAGTGCAAAATACTTCTGCTTCGCAAAGAGCATCTATTTGATCCTCAACTAATGGGAGAGGAAAGTGATCTTTAACAATTTCCTTATTGAGCCGCCTAAAGTCGATGCAAAGTCGCTTTGTCCCGTCTTTTTTGTTGACTAAAATGACTGGACTTGCGTACTCTGAAGAACTCGGTCTAATAATTCCATCGCTCAACCATTTTGCTACTTGTTCGTCTACGATTTTTTTTTCCAACGGTGAAAGTCTTCTTGGTGGTTGTGAAATTGGAACATCTGACTTCAAGATCAATGTCATTTCGATTGGTGATGCATTTCGTGGTACAGGATCATAATCAGCAACTAGTCGATCGATTTCTTCCTTATAATCTTTATTTCCTATCGTATATGCTGTTTCACTTAATGGACATATTTCGGCTATTTGGCAAAGATGTTCTTCTATCTCAGTAACCTGTACGCCCTCAGGAGCAAGCTTTATATTTTTCCCTGTCAAGACATCTTTTCCGACAATGAACTCTGACTGCATAACCGAATCTGACATTACATAAACGCACCCATTGCAAATGCAATTATCTATTTTGATTTCTGCCATGAAATAACCAAGAGTTTCAACCGACTTAATGGATAGACCACGCACTGGAAATGACTTTGCAACGACAGCTGGTGCACCCATCCTAATGTATACATCGCTTCTAACAAGAGTAATGTCACTGCCAGTATCAATAAGGCCCTGCACTTCGTAACCATTTACATTTATCAGTTTCAGCGTGTTGACACCCGAAGCTTCAACAACGTTGCTTTTCCGTTCTGGTTGTTCTTTCCTAGGACAATCCGTTGATTTATGCCCAAACTCTTTACATGTAAAACATTTAGGCTTCTTTTCGATACAATTTCTACCCTGGTGGCCTAATTGCCCGCAGTTGAAGCAGCGAAAATTGGACTTGCGAGCATCATTTTTTCCCCCTTCCGCAGTAGGTCTGGAATCTTTTACCTTGCGGCTTGTAGAAAAACTGTCTTTGAACTTACAATAAATCGACAACTTATCCTTAAATTCCTTCATGCTAGTCGCACCATAAAGAATCATCTTATTTTGTGGAGAATCGCCTATACCATCAATAACGTACTCTATGACTGAAGCATCATCTACTCTTCCCTTAGATCCAATTTCTCGCATAGCTAACAAATATTCTTGAATAGTTTCGTCTCGTTTCTGCAATCTCTGTGCCAACTTTTTATGAATATCGGCTGTGCATATTTTTGGAGAAAATTCTTCGACGAGGAAATCCTTTAATTCTCCCCATTTAGAAATGCCTGGTTCCGATCTTATTGCCAATTTAGCGGGACCTTTCAACAACCGTTTACCGAACAACAATTTCTCAATATCAGACCAATTCATGTTTACTGCTGCATTTTCAACATCTTGTATCCAACTTCCTACATCATAATCATCATTCCCACTGTATTCCGGTACCACAGTTGCAACATCATCAAAAGTAATATTTGCACGCCCTCTAATCTTCAACAATTCCTCCTCCAACGTTGTTTTAAGAACCGACACCTCCAACCTCATTGCCAACTCCTTCTCCTTTTCCCTAATCAGACCCTCTCTCCTACTCAACTCAAGCTCTTTTTCTTTTTCCTTAATAGTTTTTTCTCTTGCCTCAACTTCTTCCTGCCTTTTTTCTAAATCCTGGAAAATATCGGAAAAATCACGTAACCCTCCTCCGCCGATCGAAGTACTGTTCTTGTTATTTTTTCTTCCCATTTTAGTTGTCTTTTAAACGAACAAAAGTTAACAGTACCCGTAATTGTGTCAAATCAAATCAACTGTTGTAAAAAAAATTTACCTCTTGTTCTAAACTTACGGTTCCACACTCTGGATATACTATACCACCAAGCTTATTCCGTTAATATTCTGCCGTTGCTTTTTCCTTAAGTTCTTGCAGTACAAGTTTCCCGTTCCACGTCCACTGTTCTCCAGCACCAGCTAATAACAGCTCCACCAGTCAGCAACTCGACAGCAACAATCAAAAAAAAATTTTTTTTTTTAGAAATGATTTTTTTCTTCTTTCGATTTTACCCGTTTCAAGCGGTTGAGCCCCCAAAATTTATAGGATTTTATTCCAAATAAGTTTTTATTTATTCCTAAATTATTTCCAAGTACAATTTATTATTTTAATTCAAATTATAAATTAGCAAAGTTAATCAATGAAAACTGAGGGAGTATGAGTCGTTAAAACGTCCGCGTCCGACCTGATTGAAGTCTAGAGACCCAGTCCCTTTCTGCTCTTTCTTTCAAGTTTCGCTTGACAGGTGTGGTGTGTTTCTAAGATGGGATTATCCAAAATAAATCAGGTGTGGTGTATTTATAAGATGGGATTATCCAATATAAATAGGGTGTTCCCACATACATACTATGATAAGTTATGTATTTTGATTTTGATCAAAGTTGACATTACGATGATAGCGAAGACGAATAAAGTAGATCTCGCAATTCTGTCTGTCTTCTGTCGGTTCCACTACGATTTTCTTTAAACTTGGTAGATAGTATTTTTAGTATGTTTTTTTCTTGTTTTTTAGGACCGAAAATAACGGTACCTGGCATACGATTTTTCTTCGAAATTTGTTAAATATTTTTTTTTTTCAAAAACTGTCCCACAGATCTAGGAAATGGTTGAAAATTTTTTTTTCAAAAAATGGTTATTTTTGGTAGCCCCCTTGGACCAATTTTTTTGGTTTTCGATTTTCTCAAAAACGGTACAACCGATTTTGATAATTTTTTTTTTACTAAAGGTCCCCAGCAGTTTAAATATTATTGGTTATTCAAATTTTGCAAAAAAAAATTTTTGTATTTTTAAAAAAGTTTTCAAATTTTTTTTTTTTGAAAACTAAATATTTCAAAAACCCCATGCTCGATTTTTTTAAAACTTGAAAAATAAAAGTTTGTTAATATAAATTATAAGATGAAAGAAAAAAAATATTTTTCCTAAAAATAACAAATTTTAAAAAATGGTTTTCGAAAATCGTATTTTTCACGAAAACGGTTCCGAGAATTTTGCTAAAATTGTTTTTCTTTCGATTAATTTTTACGATCTATAATTTAATAAAAAAAAAAAATTGAGATCAAGATCAAGATATAACTGACTGTGCCTACGATAGAACCATTTTTTCAAACTTAGAATTTCTCATTATCGACATAACGGATTTTAATGAAATTTTTTTCATAGAGAAGTTTCTAAAAAATTGAAAAAAACATTGCTTTTTAAAACACCCATGCACAGTGGGGCCATTTGTATAGGAGAGCGGAAAGAAGTCCATAAGTACTTAACCGATTTGGATGAAATTTTCAAAAACAAAAGTAATTTTGTAAAGAAAACACCACAGTTAATTTTCACCCGGTGCCGCGCCTACTAACAACAAAAAAACTAGGCAAAATTGAGGTTTTGTTCCAAGTAAAGGTTAAAAATTGTGTTTTTTTTTTTAAAGTTGGCCATTCAAATTTTCCACATCCACTTTTTGGGAACCAACCAATTATACATATATAAAAAAAATATTTTCAAATATAATAAAGGATAGTTTAAGAAATGACAACAACATATTTCTATTCACGGACACGCCCACACAAAACTTTATCTAAGTTCCAAATTTGGTTATACAATTTTGAATTAGAAAAATTAATTTTCTCGAAAAGGAAAATCAAATAAAATGCTTGATGTATGGAATTATTATGTATTTGTCGGTTCAGACGATGTTTGTTCCAGCAAAAGTGAGTGTATCCAAAGAAGTAACTTTGTAGGTGGTGGTAAATCATAAAAATAATGTAACCTTTAAAAGCTGGCAAGTGTAAATTTACAAACGAATCGTCAAACATTCAAGTATGCATCAAACCAGGGACACTTTTTATGTTCAGTGTTCACTACTGAAACATGCATCAAATAATGCGAAAACTTCAAGCAAAGCAGAACTCAAAACTATGCACAACATGTAATTTAAGATTTTCCATGCAGGGGCGTGGTATCCGCCCACTTCCTCAGAAATGATGTAAATTTAATGGCACTCTTCCGATTGCAGTAGAACAATGAAATTTGGTAAAACGGTAGGGCTTAAATTGCATATAAAGGACCAAAAATAAAAATTGAGATTTTCCATTCAGGGGGCGTGGTATCCGCCCACTTTCTTAGAAAATGTTTAATTTATATGGAGCAAATTCCGATTGCTGTAGAATGATGAAATTTGGTAGAGCGGTATAGCTTAATGTACAGTGTTCGGTATCTTGCCAGGACAAGAAGAAACAATTGAAGCGCAAATCAAAACAACTAATAACAAAAAGAAAATATTCCAAAAGAAATAGGAAGCTATAAACTAAGTTGGTTTTAGTAGGAAGGTAGGGTCACCCTTCTATCTTTCCGTATCTTTCAAGATTTTGACAAGTTTTTTTTATGTCCAATTCGAAAGGTTTTAAAAACTTGACAGTAAACCCATCAAATTTTAGTCAGTAATCATTAAATAATAAAATTTCTCTATTACATTGTAGCTGTTTCAATATTATTCTACTTTAAATATTCGGTATTAAAGCATCATGAAGAAAGAACTTGGCGTACTTTTAGATCTCAGTACTTTTCACAGCTGACTTGTTAGACCAAGGTTTTTGTATAGAAGAACTTGGCTCTTTTTTAACATTTATGTTTTTGGTCTGATATTATATATATATGCATATGTAAGCTTAACTAGATTGAAAATCACGTATCGAAAAAGAGATTTCTACAATCACTTGAACGATGTATAAGATACATGTTCGACGGAGGTTGGCAAAGAAAATAAATGAAAGAAAGTCGGATATGGGAAATTAGGTTGCGAATTAAGTAAACAGCTGCGGAGTTCAGTGAGTTCGAAATTTCGCAGATCGTAAAAAAATTGCAAGGCGCTGGTTACATGCTATATGCGTTGATTCGGAGTAATTTTAATTTTGCATTTTTATTATTTATAAATTTAAAACAAACAACTTAATATGTAAGTGTAATAGAAAAACTTATTTCTTTTATCCGAAAAAACAAATCTATAATTCGCTTTTACCAAGATTGCTTACCTTAAACGAGTAACGTGTTTAACTCAAATAACTTCACTTAATTAATTTCATACATTTCTTATCACTAAACGATTTTCTGGGTAAAATTAAAATAAAATATTTTGTTCACACTTAAAAAGATTATAGGTTAAACCAATTAACCAAATTTATTTGGTTAAACAAAATGAAATTTTATTGTTCTCGTTTGATTTAACCGAGTGTTGATGGTGATAATAACACATCCAATTCCTTATCTTAACTGATAGAATATTGTTAAAATTACACACCAATTTGAATCAAACTATCAATCTCACATTTATTTAATTACTTGTCCGAGTTGAGTCGTGTAATTTTAACCGTGTAAATTTGCAAATTATATATTAACAGTCTCACTTGTCTAATTTTATACACGATTTTTACGTTATTTTTAACCGAATATTTGTCTACATGAATAATTTTATTTTCGTTTCTGAAATTCAATGGAAACAAGTATTTTCGATTTTTGTATGGACACTTCAATTTAATAATAAATATCAGTCTTTCAAGTTTGAGTTATAATTCCATCAAAAGTGTTCTTTTAATAATTACTTTGACCTAATTAAAACGTTCGTGGACTAAAATACTGCAATCAAATTAACAAATAATAACAGAAAAAGGACTAATTACTTGATCATTGTCAATTATTGCCCACCCTCACTGTCGAAAATCTACCAAACCATCCTGCAACACCTTTTTATAAAAACTTGTTCCTAAAACCGTAGACGCTTGTAGCTCAATTATGTACTTTACACAATAAAAAAGCCATGAAAAAAAAATAAAGTTGAAAGGATCCTTCTAAATTATTCTTGAAACTTTCTACCCTTTAAAACATTCTTCCATTTAATATGAAGCCTTCATCTGCACACAAAACACAATTACGGTAGGTATCCATATTGCAAGGGAAAATATTACTTTGGCGTGTTTTCTTTGTGTGGGTGGAGTTGTAGGTAAAGGAAACTAGATAGTTAACTAAAAAGCCAGACAAGACTGGAGGCTTTCCTCATCTAAATGAGGTCAATTTGGTCGAAAAATTGTTCAACACAATGTACAAATGTACATACATGCATACCTCGAGCTACATAGACTACTTCGTCCTGGCCTGGTTTTGGCCATGGTTGTATTTTCTTTAGTCATGATTACGGACAAAAAACGAGCATGAATGTAGGTAAAGGTGGGATTTTAATTAAGCTCTTGAATAAGGACGAAGCAGTGCACTTGGGCGGATGGAGATTTGTTCGGAATAAATTGAAGATGGTTTGCATTAAAATTTCATCACACGAAAGGATTTATGGACTTTTCCTGGATCTCGTTCTTCGGATTATTATTTTTATTTTTCCTACCTAGGGAAATCATAATTTTGTTCTTACTGCAACTTACAACAAGGATAACATCTATGTTCATAAATATAGGTAGGGACGACATGAAGTGAAGTAATAAATATGAATATAACAATTATTGTATGCAAGTTAATAGGGATGAAATGGCTTAAAAAAGAGGTTCTTTAAGCTTAGTTAATCCCTTAAGTAAGAAAACATAAAATTTTGTAGAAGCTTGTTTTTTATAATTAGAGATTATTAGCAAATGGAATGATGATTTTCGGAATTTAACATTGTTGTTATTCGTAGAAGGTAAGACCACGAATTCAGACAACATGTTCAAAATGAAACGCCATTTTTGATTCATAAATATAACTGAATATTCGTACGCTGGAAAAACCATTATTCAGAGCTAAGCTAACCACTGATGGGTACTTTCGAGGAACTTCTTCTGGTTTCAGCAAGCATCAAGGAACACATAGATATGGAAGGTTTTCGAATGATAAATCAAACCAATGGAGTTTGCTATTAGTCCAAGTGGAAGTATGGCTACTTTATAAATAAAATAAAATTAACTTACAAGCTTGGTGGACAAACACCCCAGTTGTTATCGTTTCATTCTAAAAATTCCCTTGACCCAAAAAATGTTTTACATAGAGTTTTCCTAACTATAATAGATGGAGGAAATAAACTGAAATGAACTTGACCAGTGAAGCCATCAAATTTTAGTCAGTAATCATTAAATAATAAAATTTCTCTATTACATTGTAGCTGTTTGAATATTAGTCTACTTTAAATAATTCGGTATTAAACCTTCATGAAGTAAGAACTTGGCGTACTTTTAGATCTCAGTACTTTTCACGGCTGACTAGTTACACAAATCTGCCCAATCCTACTGGAATGGGACATAGCCGACCATTATGCTACTGGACTATCCCTTTTGGTTTGCAATTCTGATCGTACAAATGAACGATTAAATAAAGAAACTTTCGAAGAAATTGATTACTTCATGCTGAATGGGAGATTATTATTTGAAAGTTGGAATGAAGTTTTTAGCTTAACCTGCCCTTCAAAGGCTTTTGATAAATTTATAAATACTCTATCCGCCCATGTTTCCAACAGCAAGTTCGTAAAACAAAAAAGTAGACTCAAAATGATTAAACCGTGGATGACCAAAACTCTATGTGATAAAATAAATTCAAAAAATATTTACTATTCTAGGAACAAAAATAGCTTTCATATACCATGTATAAAAAACACTTATAAAAAAATGCAAAAGGATATTCATGATCTTATAAATAAACGAAAAGAAACATACTTTAATCAAAAGTTCCATGAAAATAGGAACAACCCTAAGCAGCAATGGAATATTATAAATAACCTCTTGGGCAAAAGAAACGAAGACAAACGCTTAAAAACTATAAATTTCTCTCAAAATATTATATCGGAAAATGAAGTTGAAATCGCAAATAACTTTAATAGTTTTTTTAAGAATATAGTAAAAAGCCAAGAGTCAAATAACTCTGGATACACTGAAAGCATTCAACAACAATCATTACTTGCTAATGAAACCTTATCGTCTTTCTTCTTTGGTGAGGTAACTGAAGCTGAATTATTTCAAGCAATATGTAATCTGAAATCTAAAAACTCTTCTGGCGTAGATGGTTTCAGTAGCTTTTTTATCAAAAAAGTTAGTAACCTTATTATCAACCCCTTGACATATCTTGTGAATATTAGCTTTCAAAAAGGTATTTTTCCAGAGTGTTTGAAAACTTCGGTAGTAATCCCCATACATAAAAAAGGTAACAAATGCGATCCAAACAATTATAGGCCGATTGCCTTATTATCAGTATTTTCCAAAATTTTCGAAAAAATTATTACTAAAAGAATGATGAAATTTGTTGATAAATACAAAATTCTTAGTAAATCGCAATTTGGCTTCGTAAAGGGAAAGTGTACTGAAGAAGCTATACTCTCTGTCTTGGAACATATACATCTGGAAATAGATAAAGGTAACAAAGCATCTGCTCTGTTCCTAGATCTAACAAAGGCTTTTGACTTAGTTGATCACAAACTGTTGTTAAAAATACTTTACAAACATGGCTTCAGAGACAATATTTTGAACTGGTTCTCATCCCATCTTCAAAATAGAAAGCAACTTGTTCGTGTTAATGCTTCAATGAGTAATTCCATCTTTTGTTCAAATGTGGGGGTTCCTCAAGGCTCAGTCATCGGACCATTGTTCTTTCTTATTTACTTAAAATCCATCTTTAAGCTTAATCTTAATGATTAATGAAGTGATTTGGCCTTAACTTATGGTGCACCCCTTTCTGAAGACTTAAAGATCTTAATGAATGCTGACCTAACTGTTTTAGCATGCTGGTTTAAGTATGTTAACTTGGTACTTAGCAGGAAATCGAAAGTAATGTGTTTCTCTCTTACAAACTAGTATTTTATCCATGGAGTTGTTCTACATGATTTAAATTGTGATCGTCATAGTTGCAATGTCTCTTGCTTGCAACTTGAAGCTGTTTCTGAGTTTAAGTACCTAGGAATCACTATAGACAGTAAACTTAATTGGAAACCACATAATATACAAACTGTGAAACAAAATATTTACTATGCATTGAATAGAATATTTCACTTACGCCGCTTAATGACATCAACTTATTATGCGTTGGTCAATTCACATTTGGAATATGGTATCTCTTGCTGAGGTAGTGCATTCATTAGTAATCTGAAACCTATTATCACAGTTCAGAAAAAGATAGTCAGAATAATGCTTTTCAAGCCTAGTTGGGAGCCATCATTTCCATTGTTTGAATCTATTAAGGTATTGCCACTCAGACAACTATACGTATATAAAGTACTCAGACTGTTTTACTTACGAAGTGGTTTTAACAATTTAACTAGTAACAATTTTACCCATTGATTAAGAGCCTCTAATACTGTGATAGTTCCTAGAGCTAGAACAGAACATGTTAGACGATTTGCAATTAATATAGCTCCTCATATCTTTAACAAACTTCCAGCCGATATATCAAATAGATCTACCCTTAACAAATTCTTAATTAACCTCAGAATCTGGCTATTGTCAAGATCAGGTGTAAAAGATTTAATTCAAATAGTTACTTAATTCAACGTTCATTACTTGTTTAATTCATGAATATTATATGTCTCAAAAACCCTCTTGCCTTCTGTTTCCAAATCTTCCAAATATCTCTAAGTTTCTTAAACACAAAATATTTTTGTAACAATTTTTTCATTTCAAATTCACTTTCTCCAATATTTTACTCGGCGCGGCTTTACTTTAATTGATTATCTTTTGTATAATGCACTTAAAACTGGTGTTTGTACCACAAAGTGCATATTTAACTTCATTTCAATCCATAATTCTTAGTTTATAATATAAATATTTTAATTGTTTAATGATAACTACTTATTGTAAACTATATGTATTGAAAATAATGTATTGAAATAAATCTAAATCTAAATGTTTTTGTACAGAAGAACTTGGCTCTTTTTTAACATTTGTGTTTTTGTTCTGATCTCACTCCGTTTTGCAAAGATTTTAATATTTTTCCACGTAAAAATCTCGAAAGATACGGAAAGATAGAAGGGTGGCTTCTACCTACTAAAATCAACTTAGTTTATAGCTTCCTATTTCTTTTGGTATATTTTTCTTTTTGTTATTAGTTGTTTTAATTAGCGCTTCAATTGTTTCTTCTTGTCCTGGCAAGATCCCTAACATAACACTAACATATCTACCTTAATTGTAAATACTAGTACCTACATCCGCTTAGAGTCATAAAAAAGCAATAATTGTTGAGGATGCGATTTTTGTTGCAATTTTAACTCTTTTTTTTAAATGAATGTAGCCCACCAATTAATAGCCTATTAGTGGTTTGATTATAGTTCACATCACAGTTAAGATTTTTTTTTATGTAAGCTAATAATTTTTTCATTTATGCAAATGTTTTCTTTTTTCATTCATGTTAAAATAACATAGAGTACCAAATCGAGCACTCCAGTTATAAGAAAAGTCATGAATTTTCAAAATGCATGTATAGTTTAAAAATGACAATAAAAAGACACTTCGAATGAAAATTCTTAGATTTTCTATTTTTTGGCTTTGAATGTACATTAAGCAACAGCAATCGGAAGTTCTCCATATAAATTAAACATTTTCTCAGAAAATGGTCGAAAAGCTCAATTTTTATTTTTGGTCCTTTATATGCAATTCGAGCCCTACCGTTCTACCAAATTTCATTGTTCTACTGCAATCGGAAGTGTACCATACATATATAATTTACATCAGTTCTGAGGTAGTGGGCGGATACCACGCCCCCTTAATGGAAAACCTCAAATTTTCCTTTGCTAACATGACAAGACCTACCGTTGTGCAAAATTACAAGATTCTACGATGTCGGGGAGTGCTCCATAATTTTGATGATCTGTCAGTCATGCAGTCAGTCAGTTAGTTACGGTTTTTGTGATTTTTGAGGCCTTATATCTCAGGAACAGCTTATGCTAGAAAATTGAAATTCGGTGAGACGCGTGTGCCTGACTATACTCTGTCCAACAAAAATTGTCAGTACAGGCCTTATGGGAGAGCTTTTTCTAAAGCAGCGGCGCCTGATGCACTCTCACTACAATGCGTTAGGAAAAATGCCACTAAAAAAAGAGCAAGCCACTGACTTTTCTTAAGGAATTGTTGTTGTAATTCTTTGCAAAAATTTGTACACCCCAACACGACCGTCGTATCCCACTGCTGATGAGATACTGTCAAGAGTGTCAAGTGTCACTCAATACGCTCTTTATCTACATCAAAACAGAGTTACCATTATCATTCTCAGTTGCAGGCAAGGAGCTTTTTCAGTGGTTTTTATTAAGGAGCTTTTGGGATTTGAAGCTTTTGAGAACACATTTTAAGAAGATGAGTATGTTGAGTGTTGTCGTATTGCTTTTCAACTTAAAAAAAAACGCGCCTATTACGAGTATCTTACCGCTTGGCGTTGTGGGAAAAGGTAAATTGAATATTGTTTTCAGTCGTTTTGAATCGGCAGACGATAGCCCTACGCGTTTTTTACTCTCATTTGCGGCGATTTATAATTTAAACTACGGAATCCCTGTGAGAGCTTTAAAAGGCGACACACTTATGCATGGCAATACAACCAGAATGAGAGACAAACGTCCTATCTTCCCTGTACTGACAATTTTTGTTGGACAGAGTATAGCTAAGTAAATGTTCGGAAGTCTAAGTTTCTGACTTCATTGGTACTGAAGATAGGGAGGGGTCAAAAATCGCTTGAGTTTGTTCCTGTAAAAAGGGTGTAGTGCCAGAACTTGGCTGGGCACTACCGTGCCCTGTGATATATATCAAAACAATAATCTTGATATTACTCGTACGTATCGTATAATTTTATAGCTGTTTTTTTTTCTTGAAAAATCCCTAAAACGGTCCTTCAATATGATCTGGAATAAGTGATGTAAGAAGGAACTTTATACCCAAGGTTATTCTCATATTTATTACATAAACCTCGATAAGTCAAGTCTAGGCGAACTGCTGCGATCAGTTTTTGACTCAAGCCCAGTAATCTGCTTTAGTGCCAAACGAGCACACCGTCCTCTGTGCGCTCTTTCAATAGATCCTAACCTCTGCAAATTACACGAAAAAGTAGGTTTAATATCGCATTCAATATTATTATATTATATTATATTTTAATCGACAACAATTTATTCATAGATTTGTGCTAGTGCCGAAGTAAGAACTCTCGCATTGTCAGATGGTTTAACGTGCACTAGATCAGCTTACCCTTAGACAAGAGCAAACCATCTAAACTCTGCCGCTCCGAGGTGTTAAGAAGTTTGATTGTAACTGTTGCCCTTACCTTCTTCTAGCAGCGGCTCTTCTCTGAGTTCTTCCAACCAAAGGCAAACAAAAATCAGATCTTCGTTTGTGCGAAAATCTAGTGTATCCTCTACATAAAGTAAGCCTTCAGCATACAGCCAAGTGTGAAGAAATCCAAACAACATCTGCTTTTATCGGACGAAACTTCCATCGAACCAAACTGGGTCCATCACCACCAACCTAGAAAATACCCAATCAGCAAAAAATTCACCCTGAGTCCATTCAACAAAGCTAGACTCTGATACTGAAACAAAAACAGCACTTTTACCATCCATCATCTCTGCAGTTTATCATCAAACATTCAATAAACAGCTACCTAAATGAAGTTATGATCGAATCCTAACTTATATACATATCATCATCTTATATTAATTATTTATAAGAACGAGAACCAATCGTCACACGTTCAACTCGCCAGTGTTTTTTTTTACATCTCTAACATAGCTGAGCTACAAAAAGAAAATTCAGCACGCAGGCCCCAACAAAGCTGATGTGCAAACCAACTTTGTACAGCTGGTAAGTTTTTTTTATATATTTTGATCTTTTAAAAAAAACTTGACAAACTGAACGTAAGATGATCTTAAAAATTTCAGTTATTTTATCAACTATTTCTTTTTAAATTTTCTCTTAATTTTTTTTATGGAGTCGCTATTTTTGAGTGAGAGTGATCACAAAACAAAATAAACCCAACAAAAAGAAGATAACAATAATTATATAACTTTTAAGGTTTTCGCGGTTCTTGGACATAATCAATAAATATTTTCCGTTTAACCGCGTTATTTGAATTTTAATAAGAGTGCAAATTAGAACTCACCACAACGTTTCGCATCAAATTGCTTAGAGCGTGGTCACCGCACCTTAATTAAAGTTCAAATAACGCAGTCAATCCGAAAATATTTAATGATTAAAACAATAATAAAGCGATTAAAAAGATATATTGATTTTTTTTGATGATGATCTAAGATAGTTGTACTTTTACTTGCGACTTATACATATAGGAACTATAAGGCAAGTTATGCATTCGTAAAAAAAATCGAACTCGAGATTTTGATCAAAGTTGACATTACGATGCTAGCGAAGAACAAAAAAGTGGGTCTCGCAATTCTGTCTGTCTGTCTGTCTGTCGGTTCGACTACAGCCTAAACGGCTTAGCTGATGATTTTTTTCAAATTTTCGAAATTTTATAAATATTTTTTTTTTTCTCAAAAACTGTCCCACAGATTTTTTTGAAAAAAATTCAAAAAATTTCATTTAGTTAAAGCTAGGTAATGGTTGAAAAAAATTTCCCCCTTGGAACCATTTTTTTTATTTTTGATTTTCTCAAAAATGGTACATACGACTGATTTTGATAATTTCCAAACAAATTTTTTTTTGGATTTTTAAAGATTTTAAAAATGTAATAGTTGTATTAATTGTCGTGAATTTGTCGTACGTTTATGGTGATACGAATAAATTTGGTGCACTTGTTTTTTTTTAAATCAACTCCTGGTAAGAGTAAAATTAACTTGACGGAACTCATTCAAAGAGGACATCTTTAGGGCAATTATTTAAGCAAATTGCATAGCAAAAAGTAAGTTATAAGATAAAATTTTGGTATGGTAGTGCTAGGTTTTATGAGAAAAGGCTTGTTTTAGAACTTTTGTCAGCATATTTTTGGAAAAAATTTGGAAATTTACGACAAATTTACGACATTTACTTACGCCTCCCTTTTTCTATTTCGAGTTCATTTTACCCTATTTTGAGAGGTGGTAGTGCTTTTTGACTATCGAGTTAGCATTACCAGGGGTTATTTAAAAAAAAAAAACAAGCGCGACAAACTTACGACAAATTTACAACACATTTACGAAAAATTCACGCCAATTAATCTAATTATTACATCGTACAAATTTTTGCTAACTTGACGGACATGAGAAAAAGATACTGTTTCTAGATCTGCAAAATTTTGTTAAGGAAAATTCGATATCTCGAAAACGGGTCAGTAATTTTCTTTGAAATTTAATTTTTATTTGTACTTAGAATGATCTCTGTCTGAGAGGCAGAAGCTTTACATCCTCTGCGATCATGAGCACTCTACTTCCAGACGTCCATGCCAAACGCTCTGGCTTTAAAGGGTGCTTCGAACACTCTCTAAGCTCAAGCATTGTTGTCTATTCGCTCAATGTTGCCGAGGCAATGTAGTCGATGTGTTTTGGCTTTCTGGGCTTCATCCACATTTTGGTACAGCTAATAGTTCTTGGTTTTACTAAGCCGAAGTAGCAGCGGTTTCTGAGGATAACTCCGAGGTATATGAACTCCTTAACTACCTCGAAGTTTTTGCTATCAATAGTGATGTTTTGTTCTAATTGGGGGATGTTTGTTTGTTTGTTTGTTGATTTCGTTTTACCCTCATTTACTACAAGACCAACAAGTCTCACGTGATCTTCAACAAACTCTTTTACAGAACGTTGGAAACGGCCGATGATGTCGATATTGTCCGCATACCCCAACAGTTAGACAAATTTGCTGAATATAGTGCCCTCCGTGTCAACACCTGCCCTGCGCACCATCTGCTCAAGACATTGAAGAAATCACATGATAGTGCATTTCTTTTTCGAAAAATTGTGCATGTTTGGAATAGTTGAGAAAAGTTGCTCCATAGTTGAACATAGCACAGCGTATTTCCCAATGTCAAGCGACACAGTTGGATCAGTTTTTCCGGGATCTCGATTTGAAATTCTTTAGTCTTTTCCAGGAGTTTTCTTAATTTTTTTCCAAGCCACATTGGTACATGCTCGCCGACTTAGTTATTACAAAACGGTGTTAGATGTTCACATAGCACGTTCGATAGGATCTTACGAGTATATGCGACATTTAGTAGGGATATGTAGGGATTGGAAGACAAAGAATCACCTGTTTTGTAGATGGCGAATATGTAGTTGATGATCCAGTTATCGGGCATGCTCCTTTCCCCTCATATTTGGTTGATGGTTAAATACATGCACACTACCAAAATATCACCTCCGTATTTGAAGAGTTCTCCATCCATCAAAAGGTATTGCTGTTCTCAAGTCTATTTATAGCTAAGCCTACGTCTTCTATACTGGGTGGTGGAACTGGTTCTTCATTAATTGGAGGAGGGTTGCCTTTTTGCTCTATTAAATGTTCTATATGATGCCCATTTCAAAGGTTCGGAAAATGCTGCATGCTGCTGCTTGAAATCATCAACAATTCCGTGTGGTTCAGTGACTTCGTTGTTTCGAAGAGCCTGTGTTCTTGAAACCAGCAGTCAGTTGCTAGGCTTTTTTATAAGATTTCCGCGTGTCTTTTTCTATCGCAAGACTCTTTGATCTCCTTCTTCTTAAATTCTCTTCTTTCTACGCAAGATTTTCGTTTCCTCTCTCCTCTTTGTTTAATACTCTTCTCTCGCTGCGCTTGTCAAAAAATGAAATTCGACGTTAGGCATTCAGCATCCCTGGAGTTGCTAGAACTTTCAAAGAGCTTTCTCCGCTGGGCATTCACCTACCATAGACACGCCAATAATCAGTGGTCCCAATATCGCGATATCATCAAAGAAATAGCCGCCGTAGGCTCCATCCCAAAAGAAGAGCAAGTTTGTCGTGCATTTTATTTCTTTATAAATGCGGACGCTCTTCTGGGCTCAACCTCGGAATCGGAAGACTCCAACGTCACCGTGTTGGAGGTTGATCGGGAAGGTTGGAGCAAAGATGCTGCGATTTCTTCAGATTAATCTCCAACACTCTATCAAGGCCTCGGCCTCCCTGCTTCTTCGTCTATCCAGCAGCGGAGAAGACATCGTCCTAATCCAAGAACCCTGGATTGTGAAATCCATCGTTCGGGGACTAAGGACTCCAAACTACTACTTGCTGTATGCATTAGATAAAGGTGAACCCAGATCTTGCATACTAGTTAAAAGTAACCTAAATGTATTTTTACTACCTAATTTCAGTGATCGAGATGTAACCGTCGCAAGACTGGAAACAGTCAAAGGAACTCTCTGGCTGGCGTCGGCATATCTTGGCCATGACCACCTTGGCCCTCTCCCAGGAGACACTCTGAGGAGGCTTATCACTGATGCAGATAGGCAGAAGACTGGCCTCATTATTGGAAGTGATGCTAACGCCCATCATACAGTGTGGGGTAGCACGAATATAAACGACAGAGGTGAGTCTCTTTTCGATTATACTTTGAACACTAACCTAACAATATGTAACGTTGGAAATGAACCCACATTTGTTACTAAAAACAGACAGGAAGTACTTGACATAACTCTTGTCTCAGATAAAATTTATCATACTATCCCGAATTGGAAAGTATCAAATGATCATTCTTTCTCTGATCATAGATACATACAATTCGAAATAATGGACGAACCTCCTAGCCAACCTTCCTTCCGTAACCATCGGAAAACAGATTGGCTTCTATATAGGGCAACTCTATTAAGGTCAATCAGACCTGAGTTATACAGCATACCCTACAACATTGAGGATCTTGATATTAAAGTCAATGACCTCACAGCAGCCCTCAACAAATCTCTGGAAACTGCCTGCCCTCTTATAAAATAAGAGGTAAAAAGAAACCACACTGGTGGTACTCGGGGCTGGATCCACTAAGAAAAGAATGCAGGAAACTCTTTAATAGAGCGAAAACCTCCAGAGAAACTTCTGATTGGGATTCATATAAAGACTCCCTCAAGTTATATAAAAAAGAACTGAGGAAAACCAAGCGTATGTCCTGGAGAACTTTCTGTAACAATATAGAAGGCAACTCAGAGGCATCAAGGTTAAGAAAAATCCTCTCCAAAAATCCAGTAATGCCAAGTTGCCTAAAAAACAATGACGGTTCCTGGACAAACTCAAGCGAAGAATCGCTCAATCTGCTCCTGGATGTACATTTTCCAGACAGCTCTCCTTACGTTAATAGCACTGATCCTAACAACATATTCAGTAGCATAACTCCTCCATAAGGTCTGATTACAGAGGAAAAATTAAAATGGGCAATAAACAGCTTCAATCCATACAAATCTCCTGGGCCAGATGGAATAATTCCAGCGGAATTACAGGAAAATTCCGATATTTTAATACCCATTCTGGTAAACATTTTAAATGGTTGTATCGCTCTGGCTCACATTCCTTTGTCATGGAGAGAAGTAAATGTTATTTTCATCCCCAAAGCAGCCATGTTAATCCTAAAGATCTAAGACCTATTAGCCTTTCATCATTCCTTTTTAAAACATTTGAACGTCTGATTGAAATCTATTTGAGGGCAAACATTGATAAGTCCTTACTATCCAATGCTCAACATACTTATAACAAAGGGAAATCTGTAGAAACCGCTCTACATACGCTGGTTCGTACTATCGAACACTCCCTTCATCCTAAGGAGTTCACCTTAGTTGCTTTCCTGGATATAGAAGGAGCTTTTAACAATGTCGACGCATCCGCAATCACATCTGCGCTGTCATCTCTGAAGGTGGATAAGTCAATCAGTAATTTGATAAATCATATGCTGATAAGCAGGATTATAAATTCAAAACTGGGCGATTTTACTACTCGAAGGACTGTCAGTAGGGGTACGCCGCAAGGCGGCGTCCTCTCTCCTCTCCTTTGGAACCTAGTCGTAAATAAACTACCAGTGATTCTTGATGGGGAGGGGCACAGGGTGATTGCCTATGCGGACGAAGTTGCGGTAGCGATATCTGGTAAGCATCCTAATACTCTGAAGGAACTCCTACAAAATGCTCTAAACAAGCTTACTAACTGGGCAGATCAATGTGGACTCGGTGTCAACCCCCACAAAACTGAACTTGTCCTATTTACCAGGAAATATAAAATCCCACACATAGACCCTCCCCTCATCAAAGGTATACCGCTTAAATTCTCAGACAAAGCAAAATATCTGGGTCTTATTTTGGACAAGAAATTAAGCTGGAAGCCCAATATTCAAGAGAGAGTCAACAAAGCCAACATAGCTCTTTTCTCTTGCAAAAAAGCCGTAGGTAACAAATGGGGTCTACAAACTCATATAACACACTGGCTATACATCTCAGTCATTAGACCGATACTTACATATGGAGTGACAGTATGGTGGACTGCGCTGGAAAGAGCAACAAACCGCGATAAGCTCAGCAAAGTCCAACGAACAGCCTGTTTAATCATGGGTGGAGCTCTCCGCTCAACTCCTTCTGCTGCACTTGATGTTATTTTTCATCTCATACCGCTAGATATTTTTAGCAAACAATCGGCCGCTAACACAGCCATTCGACTTAAAGCCTCCTCGCAGTGGATCAATAATGATATTGGTCACTCTACTATACTGAACTCGTTCTGTAGTCTACTTAGTAACGTCGATTACACCACCCCTCATCCAAAATTTGATAAAAATTTTCAAGTATCCATCCCTTCCAGGTCTTCTTGGGAAAATGAGTCGTTTTTGATAGACGAAGCAATTCATTTCTATACAGATGGATCTAAAACCGATGACGGGGTCGGTGGAGGCGTATACTCCGAAAAATTAAATCTTTGTCTATCTTTTCGTCTTCCCAATCACTGTAGCGTGTTCCAGGCAGAGCTTTTAGCAATAAAGGAGTCCTCTCTTGGCTAAAAGAAAACGTTATATCGACAACCGATATACGTATCTTCTCAGACAGTCAAGCTGCCTTAAAGTCACTGGACTCTGTCTCCATCAACTCACAAACAGCCCGAAATTGTCGATCATCTCTGGTGGAGATGTCAAAACAGTTTAACATTCACCTTACATGGGTGCCGGGGCATAGAGACATTCCAGGAAATTGTAAAGCTGAAGAACTTGCAAAAAACGGAACAATATATCCTTTGTTGGATAGCAAATCTAGCATCGGTATACCCCTAGCTACTTATAAACTTATGCTAAAGCAAGATACCATAAAGAAAGCTAACCACAGGTGGACCAGCACCCCAACTTGCCGGTCTACTAAACTGATGTGGCCATTGTTTGATGCTAAACGCTCAAAACAACTAATTTCTATTGGTAGATTGCATATTAGCTCCATTATAGGTGTCCTTACTGGGCACTGCCTAATAGGAAGACATGCTTTTCGTCTTGGAGTTCCTGCAAATGATTTTTGCAGAAGCTGCATGGATGAAGAAGAAGAGGAGTCAATTCCCCACCTTCTATGCTCTTGTCCTGCCCTAGCGCAAAGACGTAGACTCCACTTGGGAGACTACTACTATAACGATCCTAGTGATCTAAATAATTCCGACATTCACTGTCTCAAACGCTTCATTATTAGCTCAAAATGGTTTAACGAGTAAGGGGGATTTTTGAAATCCTTGTGGTATCACAACGGACCAAATATTGGTCTAAGTGTGCTGACCTTTTCCGGTCAGCAGCCACTTTAACCTAACCTAACCTATTTCTTTATACAAAAGGATACTTATTATGAATTTGCAAAATTAAATATCATTTGTATCACTTAGAAGTATTGACCTAAATTGGAAAAAAATTTACCGAGAAAGGAATTATACGGAAATATTCCAAAAATTAAACATTTTCCTCCAATTACGACAATATCTTGTTTTCAATAACTCTTCTACGAAACATCCAACACTTCATTAAGAATTCATTATGGTTTTACCGAGTTTAAAGAAACGGCTTAGATATCAACCACTTTGCATGACAAGAGCTCTTGCAGGATTTCTATAAAAAAAACATTTTTTGATTTGATCTTAGGCGACAGCAGCTGTGAATCATACCCAGACCTCCGCCATGGCAGTCCAGTACACTAACCTTTACTCTAAGGGGTAGTCAATAAAGTCATTAAATTTTCCTCCTTAAAGTTTGGTCGAGTGGGGTAGAAATAACTACTTGGAAATTAATGTATCCAAAGCCAAGTTCTGTGTTTTGTTATAAATAGAAGCAAAATGTGTCCCAAAAATGTCATTATCTATAAATGGCACTCGTATTGAGGATACCACAACAGACATTGGCTTTGGCATATCAACTTGCTCGACTTCTAAGGAGATGCCAGAAATTCTTTTCATCCTTTGACCAGGGTTCGATTTCGAATGTGTATTCGTTGACCAATGAATCCAATGAACATTGACCAAACATTGAGTATAAATATTCTCATTTTTGGTCAGGTGATGCGTCTAGGATATGCTTGTTTAGAATCAAACTAATAGTTGAACCATAGCTAACTTCTCTTTTGATTCCGTCAATACTTTTGCGATAAATGCTTCAGTGAAAAAGTCGGATGGATTTTCTTTTAAAATAATTCAATCGTAATACTCGCATCGGATTGAATGCCCTTTAGATTTCCCTTGAGTCTGTCTTCGAACGTACAATCAAGTAAGGAAATTTCTTCCTCACTAACACTACACGAATGTGGTATGTCTTACCCTGCTATATATATTTTCTCTGCCATTGCGATATTCGCAAGCAGAAATTGAAAGTTCAAACTGAATGTGCATCGGCACCCCCTTTTAAATCCTTTCCAATTTTCTTTAAGGTTCGCTAAGGTGGTGAAACATTGGGTTGAAAATACTCGTATCTATTAAAAAAAAAACTGTGGTTCGAATTCGGATGTCAGTTGCATGAAAGGATAGGCAGACAAAAATTGTTCTTCTTTTAGTTGATTTTATCCCAACAATTACTTTGGTACCGAGTTTCTTCAGAAAATCAAGCACTGTAACTGTAATTTTTCGCTTCTACTGAACAACTAGTTTTCATCATCCGCTTCGTTCCAATCCATTATTCATATGTTACCCTTTTAGGGTTGCTGCAGGAATATATTGTTAAAGTGTTCATATAACTTTGTTTAAAAATTAGATATTTATTTTGCTTAAAAGACATTCCCCCTCCAAGGATCAACCAATTCAATCACAAATTAATTAAAAAAAAATAAAATCTAAGCAAAAGCTCAAAAACTAAGCTCTCGTCCATGCATATTGTCATGACCATCTGAACCAAATGCATGTCCTTGCAGTTCTAACTTTCCAGATAGAAAGTTAAACAAAGCAAATTCCACAAAAAAAAAAGACGAAAACAAAAACAAAAACAAACCTACAACTCAAACGAACTATGAAGGAAAAATCGAAAACTAACCAACGATAACGGCATCGTTGCAAGTCTCAATAATTCATGGATAGTTTTTTGTTTGTACATTTCACTATAGGATTTGCCAAAGACACCAAGAAGGAGCAGGATAAAAATGTGGTCACGTTTGTCAACAAGGAATCCATATCTAACTGTATTTAAGCTGCAGGTGCAATGGATGAAAAATTAAATACTAAAAAAAAACAAAATGTACGACTAGGTCGCACGAACTTGCTCTTGGCTTTTAAGGTTATAATGTCACTATCCATTAAAGCTATATAAATTATCAGGTTATAAGTACGCTTAAGCTTCCTTTGTCAAAGTTGAAGTAAGCTTGCGTAGTCCAGTTTTAGTCACGAAGAAAGCTAATGTAAATTAGGTAAAGAAGCATACAACTGTGACCACATTTATCATTTTTATTTAACTCTTTTTACTTCAACAAAAGACTGGCTTACAATCTTTCAATTTTATTTGAGCTTATGGTCGATAACATGGTATTTCGTTTTTGACAAAGCTATTTTATCAGACCCAGTATTAGCCTGAACCCACATTTTTCGCTTAGAAATAGTGAACCGGGATGACACTGTAAGAATCTTATTCTAGCTCAAGGATATCCCAAAAGGATAAGGCAAATTTTGCTTTGCCTAAATTAACTTAGATGTAGCAACTAGCAAGTAAGGATAACAACTGTAGTAATCTTTTATATTCTAAGGCAAATCTTAGAGAGAGCCGTGGTATTGGGAGGGTTCATTTTTTGTTTTAGGACAAAATGAGATTTTACTTACTGGTACACAAATCTAACCAAGAAAAGGGAACCTTAAACTAATCTCAGTTGCTACAAGACGAACAGCTGGAAAAGTATGGGCTAATCTTCTTATTCGATAAATCGAAAATTTTTGATTCAATGAGCTTCGAAGTTAGTCATTTAGATTCAGATTTATTTTTTTATCAACATTTTATACACAATTGACTTGAAACTAATTTTAATTTTATTTAATTTAACGCTTAGTACAAGCAAGTCTTAAAACAAGGTTAGGTTAGGTTAAAGTGGCTGCTGACCGGAAAAGGTCAACACACAGACCAATATTTGGTCCGTTGTGATACCACAAGGATTTCAAAAATCACCCTTACTCGCTAAACCATTTTGGGCTAATAATGAAGCGTTTGAGACAGTGAATGTCGGAATTATTTAGATCACTAGGATCGTTATAGTAGTAGTCTCCCAAGTGGAGTCTACATCTTTGCGCTAGGGCAGGACAAGAACATAGAAGGTGAGGAACTGACTCCTCTTCTTCTTCATCCATGCAGCTTCTGCAAAAATCATTTGCAGGAACTCCAAGACGAGAAGCATGTCTTCCTATTAGGTAATGTCCAGTAAGGACACCTATAACGGAGCTTATATGCAATTTACCAATAGTCTTAAAACCAGAATGAAACAAAATTAATAAGAAATAAAATGTACGACTGGGTCGCACGAATTTGCTCCTATGTATTAGACTAGAAATTTTAAAAACGAATGTTATTAGAGAAAACTGTTCATAAGGATAAACTTATTTTTTTAAATTCTTTTAGTAGTAAGAGTCAAAAACAGAATTCTATGCAAATATGAATTTATGCAAGAACAAAAATTATAAGTTCTTGTAGTGGTTTCTTAAAAAAGCTTTTGTATACAAAATTTTTAAAAGATTTTTAAGAAAAAAACTTGGTATGCTAACTTTAAGTTCTTATTACTGTACGAATGAAAATTAAATTTCCAAAAAAAATATTGAGACATTTTTGAAATATCGAATTTTCAAAAAAAAAATAATTTTTTTTTTCAAGCATTCAAAAAATATTTTTTTTTAAGTTTTGAAATGCAATGGATTTTAAACTTTTTAGAAGCATCTCTATAAAAAAAATTCATTAAAATCCGTTAAGTCGATAAGGAGTAATTCAAAATTTAAAAAAATGGTTATATGGTAGGTACAATTTCAAATTTTCAAATTTTTTTTCATTAAATTAAACAACGTTAAAATTAGTTGAAACAAAAAATTTTTATCAAAATTCTGTGCGCCGTTTTCGAGAAAAATACGATTTTTGAAAGTCATTTTTTGACATTTGTATGGTGGTTACCTTTATTTTTAGGTAAAATAAAACTTTTTTTCAAACATCTTGTAGATTATGTTGATAAAATTTTATTTATCAAGTTCGAAAAAAAATCTAATATGAGGTTTTCGAAATATTTTGAATTTTTTTTTAAAAATCCAAAAAATTTTTGTTTGAAAATTTGAATACACAATTCTATTTAATTTTTTGGAGAGCTTTAGCAAAAAACAATGATCAAAATCCGTTGTACCGTTTTTGAAAAAATCAAAAACTAAAAAACTAGTTCCCTGGGGGTTACCAATAACCATTTTTCGGAAAATTTTTTTCAACCACTACCTAGCTTTAAATAAATAAATTTTTTTTTTGTATCTGTTTTTTTAAATCTGTCGAGCTGTTTTTGAGAAAAAAAAATATTTACAAAATTTCGAAAAAAAATTCGTTTGGCAGGTACCGTTATTTTTGGTCTTACAAAAAAAAAGAAAAAAATGTGTATCTACCAAGTTTGAAGAAAATCGGCCGAGCCGTTTAGGCTGTAGTCGAACCGACAGACAGACAGAATTGCGAAACCCACTGTTTTAGTCTTCAGTATCATCGTAATATCAACTTTGATCAAAATCTTGAGTTCGATTTGTTTTACGGCATAACTTGCCTTATAGTACCTATGAATCGCAAGTAAAAAATAAATTAGTCAGAAAGAATAAATAAATACGTTGATAAAAAAATATTAAACTTAAAGCCTTATAAATAGTGAACATACTCAGGTCACTGTCAGGCACAAGCGCCTCACCAAATTTATATTCTGTAGCATAAGCGCTTCCTCAAAAACAGGGTTGCGAATTTTAGAATTAAAAAATCCATAAGTCATAAGTCTGTAGATGAGTTGTGAATTAAAAAATTTAATTAAAAAGTTAGTTAGTAACTTATGAATTAAAAAAAAATTAATTCATAAGCTTATGGAATAATTCTTATTAAAAAATTATTAATTGGAAAATTTATAAGGTAGCATGATAATTTTATGACACACACAAGCTTGAAATCTACTTTCGTTCAAAATTAAATAATTATGAAGTCAAGCTTAAACATTTCCAATCTACCAACTAGTTTATAAATTATTTTTTTTTTAATTCATAAGTCACTTAGTAGATTCTGAATTATTTTTTTTTAATTCATAAGTCACCCACTAGCTTATGAATTAAAGCCAAGCTTAAGTTAAAAAGTGAATTAAGCGTTTGCAATCCTGCTCTAAAATCACAAAAACCGTAATTGACTGAAACATCATCAAAATTATGGAGCACTTCCTGGTATTGTAGAATCTTGTAGTTTTGCATAACAGTAGGTCTTATCCTGCAAGCAGAGGAAAAATTTGAGGTCTTCCATTCAGGGGCGTGGTATCCGCATACTTCCTCAAAATTGATGTAAATTATATATGGCGCACTTCCGATTGCAGTAGAAAATTGAAATTTGGTAGAATGGTAGGGCTCAAATTGTATGTAAAGGACCAAAAATAAAAATTAAGGTATCCCATTTAGGGGGCGTTGTATCCGCCCACTTTATGAGAAAATGATTAATTTATATGGAGCACTTCCGATTGCCGTAGAATGATGAAATTTGGTAGAGTGGTAAAGCTTAATGTTCACTCAAAGCGAAAAATATAAAATATAAGATTTTTCATTCGAAGTGTCTTTTTATTGTCATTTTGAAACTATACATTTTGAAAATTCATTACTTTTCTTTAGCTCTATAGAGTGCTCGATTTGGTACTCTATGTTATGTTAACATGAATGAAAAAAGAAAATATGTGCATACCTGAAAAAATTATGAGTTTACATAAAATAAAATGCACGACTGGGTCGCACGAACTTGCTCCGATGTAATAGACTATGAATTTTAAAAACGGATGTTATTAAAGAAAACTGTTCATAAGGATAAAATGAATTTTTTAAATGTTTTTAATAGTAAGAGATAAAAACAGAATGCTATGCAAATATAAATTGATGCAAGAACAAAAATTATAAGTCTTTGTAGTGGTTCCTTAAAAAAATAAGCTTTTATGTAAAAAAATTTTAAAACATTTTAAAGAAAAAATTTTGGTACGCCAATTTTAAGTCTTTATTATTGTACGAATAAGAGTCTTATTTACAAAAAAAAATATTAAGCCGTTCTTGAGATATCGAATTTTTCAAAAAAAAAAATGACTTTTTTTCTAAAAATTGAAAAAAATATTTTTTTTTTTTAAGTTTAGAAATGTAATTTTTTTTAAACTTTTTAAGAGCTTCCTTATAAAAAATTTCATTAAAATCCGTTATGCCGATAATGAGAAATTCAAAATTCGAAAAAATCGTTCTACGGTAGGTACAGTCAGTAATATCTAGATTTCAATTTTTATTTTTATTAAATTATAGATTGTTAAAATTAATCAAAAGGAAAAAAATTTTAGCAAAATTCTCTGAACTGTTTTCGAGAAAAATACGATTTTCGAAAACCATTTTTTTAAATTTGTATGGAAGGTACCGTTAGTTTTAGATAAAACAATTTTTTTTTTCTCAAATCTTGTAGATTTTGTTAAAAAACTTTTATTTATCAAGTTTGAAAAAAATCTATCTTGGGGTTTTCGAAATATTGGATTTCCAAAAAATAATTTTGATTTTTTTTTTAATCCAAAAAACAAACAATTGAAATTTTGAATACGCAATAATATTCAAACTGTGGTCAAAAGGTCAAAATCGACTGTACCGTTTCCGAGAATACCAAAAACAAAAAAAATGAACCCAGGGGGGCTACCAAAAATAAGAATTTTTTGGAAAAATTTTTTCAACCATTATCTAGTTTTAACTAAATGAAATTTTTCAATTTTTTTTCAATTCTGTGGGACAGTTTTTGATAAAAAAAAATATTTATAAAATTTCGAAAAAAATCGTATGGCGGGTACCGTTATTTTTAGTCTTAAAAAAAAAAAAAAGACAAAAACGTGGGGGGTGAAAAATTAAAACCCATATCTACCAAGTGTGAATAAAATCGGCCGAGCCATTTGGGCTGTAGTCGAACCGACAGACAGACAGAAAGACTGACAGACAGACAGACAGAATTGCAAGACCCACTTTTTGGTCTTCGCTATAATCGTAATGTCAACTTTGATCAAAATCTCGAGTTCAATTTTTTTTACGAACGCATAACTTGCCTTATACTACATAAAAGTCGCAAGTAAAAAACTCTTGTGTGAACTATAATCAAACCACTAATTAGACTATTAATTGGTGGGCTACCTTCATTTAAAAAATTGAGTTAAAATTGTAACAAAAACATCATCGCATCCTCAACAATTATTGCTTTTTTATGATTTTAAGCGGATGTAGGTACTAGTATTAATAATTAAGGTAGGTATGTATCGTATCTTTCGATATTTTGACATGGCAAAATATTAAAATCTTTGCAAAACGGAGTGAGATCAGACCAAAAACATAAATGTTAAAAAAAGAGCCAAGTTTTTCTGTACAAAAACCTTTGTGTAACAAGTCAGCCGTGAAAAGTTCTGAGATCTAAAAGTACTTCATGAAGGTTTAATACAGAATATTTAAAGTAGAATAATATTGAAAGAGCTACAATGTATTAGAGAAATTTTATTATTTAATGATTACTGACTAAAATTTGATGGGTTCACTGGTAATGTTTTTAAAACCTTTTGAATTGGGCATAAAAAAAAACTTGCCAAGTAAGCCCATCATCCATGCAAAGAGGTGAGAATAGAAAAAGAAAAATTTATGCAGCTGTTTTTTCTGGATCACATTTGAACCAACAGTTATGGTCAAAATTAAAAGAAATTAGAATTAAAAATATATTTTAAGCAGAAACTGGAAATTCTTTTTTATTTCGAAACATATTCGAAGAGGAACTCTTTAAAGCGCTGTCTTCTATCAACTTTAACGCAGTTAGGACTTACGGAATTCCTATCAAGTTTTGACGCTTATATTTCCAATTCTAAGTTATTCGGTTTTTCCTTCATATTGGAAAACTGTTAGAATATAGCCGATTCCAAAAAAAAACAAAAAAAACTTGTTTTGTTTTCAGACTTAAGCATTCTCCCAGCACTGTCAAACAATTATGAAGGACCAGATACTTCCAAACAGTCTGATATCTGAAAGGTTTTTTTAAAAAAGAGTATGGTTTTCTGGGGTATAATAAGACATCATCTACGAGTATAATAAATATAACTGACACTATTAGAAAAAGCATGGATCAAAAAATGATGTCAATCCTTCTTCTTCTTGATTTCAGCAAAGCCTTTGAAAATGTTGACCATAACCTTCTTTGCCTTAAGCTGAAAAAGCAGTTAGGTTTTTCGTTTTGCTTACTAACAGAAGACAGGCTGTAATCATGAACATGAAAACTTCGTCGATGTTGCCTCTCTACACCAGCCCAGATTATGAGAGTTATACACAAGTTTTGGGCGTATGTATGCCTTATAGATCGTAGCCAGATCGGAAGTGGAAAAAATTTTCTTGCATCTTTTAGTGAATCCTTAGCATTTCGCTGCATTGTTGGCTACATCAAATATATGATTATTCCATAAAAGATAGTCATTAATACACATACCGACTATGGACATCTTTTCAGTTCTTACTTGCGACTTATAGGTACTATAAGGCAAGTTATGCATTGGTAAAAAAAATTGAACTCGAGATTTTGATCAAAGTTGACATAACGATGATAGCGAAGACGAAAAAAGTGGGTCTGGCAATTCTGTCTGTCTGTCTGTATGTCTGTCTGTTCGATTACAGCTAAACGGCTCGGCCGATTTTCTTCAAACTTGGTAGATATGAGTTCTAATTTTTTACCCCCGGATGTTTTTTATTTGATTTTTACGACCAAAAATAACGGTACCTGCCATACGATTTTTTTTTCGAAATTTTATTATTATTATACTGTCACAACGATTTCAAAAAAAAATTTCAAAAAAATTAATTTAGTTAAACCTAGGTTTTTTGTTTTTGGTTTTCTCAAAAACGGTACCACCGATTTTGATAATTTTTTTGTATGCTAAAGCTTCCCAGCAGCTTTAGTTGTAAGAGACTTCATCTCAAACATATGGCAACCCATTTCCATTTACGATATCATGAAAAGCTTTTCATTAAATATTTCTTCCAAGAACATTGTATTATGTACTCGTATATATGTATATATTTTATAATGATCTCCCATAACAGAATTATAGAATTATGTTCTTATCTACAATATTCCTGTTAAGTTATCCATGTACTTTTGTCGCTTTTTATCGCTCACATTAAAACAATGTAAATATATTCTTTATTCTGAATAAAGCCTTCGAAGAGATGACATGATTTTTAATATAAACTCCGCATGTTAATTTTAGTCTTTTGCTTGTTTTTTATTTGCTTGTGCATGCTTGCTTTATTAAAGTAATTTTTTTTTATGAAGAACGCTTACATAATATTATTGTGTATTCGACTTTTGCAAAAAAAATTTCTTGGATTTTTAAAAAAACTTTCAAAATTTTTTTTTTGAAAACACAATCTTTCGAAAAACCCATGCTCGATTTTTTCAAAACTTGATAAATAAAAGTTTGGAAAAATAATCTATAAGATATGATAAAAATAAATTCATTTTACCTAAAAATAACGGTACCCTCCATACAAATGTTAAAAAATGGTTTTCGAAAATCGTATTTTTCTCGAAAACGGTTCCGAGAATTTTTCTTAAATTATTTTTCTTTCTGTTATTTTTTAATATCTGTAATTTAATAATGAAGCAATTGTACGAAACTCAAACGTCAACAATAGAGGTACAATTTTTCAAAAGTCAGTTCAACTGCTTGCTTATGCGGATGATATTGATATCATTGGGAGGACGAAGCGAGCTGTTACCGGTGCGTTTGCAAGTATTGAACTGGAGGCGGCGAAAATGGGTTTGGCTGTTAATGAGGACAAGACGAAGTATATGCTATCATCGAGAAAGGAATCTCAACATCGTCGACTCGGGCAAAACGTCACGATGGATAGGTATAACTTCGAAGTCGTCAAAGACTTTGTCTACCTGGGCTCCACTATAACATCGCAAAACGACATCAGTGCAGAGATCAAGCGAAGAATTACTCTTGCCAACCGCTGTTTCTTCGGGCTAAGAAGGCATTTGAGTAATAAAGCCCTATCTCAAAGAACCAAGGAGACCTTGTATAAGACCCTCATCATCCCGGTCCTGCTGTATGGGGCAGAAGCATGGACACTGTCTAAAATGGATGAAAATCTGCTTGGGTGCTTTGAAAGAAAAGTTCTTCGTTTGATCTTCGGTACAGTCTGTATCGATGGAGTATGGAGGAGAAGGTTCAACAACGAGCTGTACGGGCTTTACAGCGACGTTGACCTAGTCAAGAAGCTGAAAATACAACGGCTGAGATGGCTGGGACACTTGGAGCGTATGGACACCGACGCACCAGCCCGTCGAATCTTCGAATCCACCCCTGATGGTCTGCGCAGCAGAGGAAGACCCCACCTCAGGTGGCGCGCACAAGTGGAGAGCGACCTCAACCAACTTGGAGTGCGTAACTGGAGGCAGCTAGCTAGGGACCGAGCTAGCTGGAGGGGCTTGTTGGTTGAGGCCTTAGTCCACCCTGGACTGTGAGCGCCATCTAAAGTAAAGTAAGTAAGTAATTTAATAAAACAATTTTTGAAAACAAGATATTCCTGAATGTACCTACCATAGAACGATTTTTTAAAATTTTAAATTTCTCATTATCAGAACAACGGATTTAAATGAAATTTCGTATGGAGAGGCTTCTAAAAAGTTTAAAAAACACTGCATTTCAGAACTTTAAGAAAAATATTTTTTTGAATTTTGAAAAAAAAAATAAATTTTTTGTTTTTTGTAAATTCAATATCTCGAAAACGGCTCAATACTTCTTTTTATAAATTTAATTTTTATTCATACAATAATAAAAACTTTAAATTGGCGTACCAACAGTTTTCTTAAAAATGTTTTAAGATTTTCTTATATAAGACCTTAATTTTTAAGAAACCACTACAAAGACTTAAAATTTTTGTTTTAGCATAAATCTATATTTGCTTGAATCACATGGCATCCTATTCTTACCTTTAACTAATGAAGAAGTTTTTTTAGTCATTTAAAAAATGAATTTTATGCTTATGAACAGTTTCTCTAATAACATTCATTTTTGAAATTCTTAGTCTATTACATAGGAGCAAGTTCGTGCGAGACAGTCGAGCATTTTATTTTTTATGCAAGTGCCATTCATGGATAATGGTACGTGAGGTATATTTCGCTTGGCCGACAGAAGTCAGCTTTGTGTTTTCGAAGCATTAAATTCCACACAGTTGCTAGTAGACCATTGTATAATGCTGTGGAGATCGGAATCTAATGAGCTTAGGATACGCTGCCAGTCCTACACCCGAAGAACAAGGTTGTGAGCCTGGAAACGAATATGAAAAGCTGAGGGTGCTGTAGTCAGCGAAACAATGAAGTGGATTAGAAGTTTCAGACAAAAAATAATTTATGAAGAAGGAAGAGTGTCGGAGACAAAACGGAGCCTTGGGGCACACCAGAATTTATGTAATGAATATCTGACTTGAAACCGTCCAACACAACTTGTACTGAGCGGTCCGAAAGATAATTTCTAATCCAACGATGAAGAAACTGTTTGATTTTACACGATCACCAAAACTGGTTTGACGATGAGTGCTGTCAAGCACATGCAGCTAAGCAAAAGGCATATAAAGGGGCGCTGCACAGAAAAGGACCAGAACTGCTTCTGCTTGCGAGATCTAAGACCAGAAGAGGAGTGAACAACACTGGCTTCCCAGAAAGTAAATGAAGGAGCATTAAAAGTGCTCGCTCGAAGAAATAGAGTGATGCTATAGTAGAAATGAGGTTCGGAAATATAAAAGTAAAAAAAAGCCTGCATGGGCAATCCAGGAAATATATTAATAGAACTACAGGTCATGCTGAGAATACGTAAAGACCATTTCTCCAAACTTTATAACGGCGAGATAATACCATTTGACTTAGGTGACGAATGCAAAGAATACCGCCCACCCGACGCAGACGAAATGCAGATAGCTGTATCGAATCTCAAGTCCAACAAAGCCGCTGGAGCTGATAGCCTCGCTGGAAAACTGTTCAAAGCGGCAGGCTATGACTTGGTTGTAAGTGTGCACCAGCTCATCTTTTCAATTCCATAGCTTGCCTAATTTCAAGTTGTCTTCTTATAAAAACAAATAAAGTTTGAAAAAATTCCTGACAGAATGGCTGACAGAAGAATTACGGTATGATGAAAGCCAATATATTAGACTTCTCGGTCATCGTAGTATTTAGTTCGATAAAGGTCCTGATAATAAATTTTTGTGACACAAAACCAATACTTGTCCTAAGGAGCAAGTAAAATTTCCTTCTCAGCAGCGGGGTAGTATCCTTGCAGACGATTTTAATCGAATCAGGAATATTCGTTTGGTTCTTCCTTTTTTTTTGTGGATTTGTTTTTAGCTTTTAGTGTCTTTGCACATAAAATCAGATTATCTTGTCTATTTGACTTGACCAGGAATTTGAACGTCATTTGTTCTGAACTCTACCACCTGCTGGTGGTCATAAAATTCAGAATAGAAAAAAAAAACATTGACAATCCTTGCTATTGATGTCAGACATATCTACAGAAGAGTTGTTCTCGAACTTGTGACACAGTTAATTGGAATATCTTTGGATTTTACTGCCTTCGAGTGATAAAAACCAAAGTGTCACTTTACCCAAGAACCTCACTGACTCTGGGCATAGATCTTAAGATTGCGTTAACGTAGTTGGTCAGAAATTAGCCCCTTGAGGGTTGCATGAGGATCTTGAATTTGATTAAGTCAAGAATCTTGAATATTGCTCCTGATAGTCTCTTGGTTCTCTTGTAGGTAAATGTGCTTCAGCTTTCTCTATGTGCCTGGAAAGTTAATTATTCAGTGTTTCGAGTTGGTCTTTTTTTTTTTTTTTGAGATAGCTTAGCAGAGATTTAGTGCATAAATCTTTCAGTTTGCTTCGAAATTGGTGTTTGTGGAAGTGCGGCAGAGAATATTAATTCCAAGTCACCACACTTTTGTGGCACACCAGACACACAATACAGGAAAAATGTCCTCTTTTTTGCGAAGAAAGGAGACGAATATCACCGGCTCTAATGTGGGTCAACAGTGAAAGTACAGTGAAAAATGAAAAAAGTGTATATTGCTTTTTGAATGTGGAAATCAGGATGTAAGACTCATTGAAAGTGTTAATGCAATAAAGAGGGTCATTTCTATTCAAGACTTTTAAAGAGTTTTTGAACATTTTAAGAGTTTCTTCATAAGTAAGCCAGCCAGAGAGTTTTAAGAACGATTCATGAAGTCATTCATATTTAAATTCATGGAAACAGTTTTCTGAGGCACCTGTCGCCTTATACTTTAACCTTAGATGAGGATAAATCTTATTGACAGGCTTATGTCACTTCTCTCTCAGTTTGTTTTCAATTTGTATTACTCATACAGAAAATGTATGAACTTGATACTTGCTGGCAAGGGTACTGAATAAACAGGAAACAATTAACTTTTCTCGGCCGTACAACTGATTTTGATAAGCTGATTGTTAACACATACATTGGACCAATACTTCACAACACTTGACTCAGATGGTCAAAGTTGTGTTTGGGATTTTTCAAGACCAATTTTCATTGACACCTCCTTTCTTCCGCCCTCTAATTTCCCCATCGATCGTACTGTGCTTAACATAATAAGGGTCTCTCAATATAGACCCCTGAGCCCGTGTGAATTCTAAAAAAATAAAATGCACGACTGGGTCGCACTAACTTGCTCCTATGTAATAGACTAGGAATTTTAAAAACGAATATTATTAGAGAAAAATGTTCATAAAGATAAAATTAAATTTTAAATTCTTTTAGTAGTAAGACAAAAAAACAGAATGCTATCCAATTATGAATTTATGCAAGAACAAAAATTATTAGTCGTTGTAGTGGTTTCTTAAAAAAAAGCTTTTATATACAAACTTTTTAAAAATTAAATTTACAAAAAAAATTTTGAGCCCTTTCTGAGATATTGAATTTTCAAAAAAAGAAAAAAAATATTTATTTTAAAGTTTTGAAATGCAATGTGTCTTAGACTTTTTAGAACCTTCTCTATAAAAATTTTCATTAAGATCCGTTATGTGGATAATGAGAAATTCAAAATTCGAAAAAAAGGTTCTATGGTAGGTACAAGCTGTAATATCTTAATTTCAATTTTTTTTATCAAATTAAAGATAGTAAGAATTAATTGAAAGAAAAAAAAATTTATCAAAATTCTAGACGCGTCGTTTTCGAGAAAAATACGATTTTTGAAAACCATTTTTTAATTTTTTTAGCATTTGTATGGTAGGTACCCTTATTTTTAGGTAAAATAAATTTTTTTTTCTCACATCCTATATTAAGAAACTTTTATTTACCAAGTTTAAAAAAAATCTAGCATGGGGTTTTCGCGCAACTGGATGGCGTCGGCTAGAGACCGGGATAGGTGGAGAGACTTGTTGAAAGAGGCCAGGACCGGAACCCGGTTGTCGAGCCGATGATGATGGTGATGGGGTTTTCGAAATATTGAGTTTTGAAGTTTTTTTTAAAAATCCAAAAAAATTTTTTTTTTAAATTCGAGTACACAGTTCTATTTATGTTTTTGGGGAGGTTTAGCAAAATAAAATTATCAAAATCGGTTGTACCCTTTTTGAGAAAATCAAAAACAAAACAAATGGTTCCATGGGAGGTACCCTCAATAACCATTTTTCGGAAAATATTTTTTTCAACCAATACCTAGCTTTAATTAAATGAAATTTTTCTGTATATCTATTTTTAAAATCTGTCGAACAGTTTATGAGAAAAAAAAATGTTTTTAAAATTTCGAAAAAAAAATCGTATGGTAGGTACCGTTATTTTTGGTCTTAAAAAAAAAAAAAAAAACGTGTGGGGGGAAAAAATTAAAAATGATATCTACCAAGTTTAAAGAAAATAGGCCGAGGCGTTTAGCCTGTAGTCGAACAGACAGACAGACAGAATTGCGAGACCCACTTCTTTAGTCTTCGCTATCATCGTAATGTCAACTTTGATCAACATCTCGAGTTCGATTTTTTTTCCGAATGCATAACTTGCCTTATAGTACATATGTATGAGACGCAAGTAAAAAAATGTGTATGGTGGACGATAAATTTAGGGCTTCCTTTAAATTGAAATTCTGGGGTACAGAAAGCGGTTAGTTGATTATAAATTCTGAATTTTGTGATTTCAGATGATTTTTTTTTTAATACCGTAACGTGAGGATTTTTTATTTTTCAAAAATTCCCTTGGACATGCAAGCATGTTTTTTTATGCAGAATATTCGATTCTACAATATAATTTATACAAAATAAAAAAAAAAAATGTTGCCCAATAATTTACTTCCGTGTTCACTTAACTGCACTCATGTTCTGCTGCTACTTCTGCACCACGTACCAGCCAACCACTCTAAATTTAGTGTGTCGCATCATATAACCATTGCAGCAAAATGACAAACTCTGGCACACCCCCTTCATCGCCCATTTATCCACTGTTCCCAGCCATCCATCCATCCATCACAGTGCAGCAATGTTTATATTTTAACTACTACAAGCCTCCTTCAGGGAACCACTTCGACTTCCACGTCCTCATCTCTCCTATAGTTTGTAGTACCAAACCAAAAACTACTATACCAGTACCTATATCCTAAGTAGAATGGTTTACTGGAACAACGTCTCGTAAATCCTCTATTATGCAGCAGCTTTTTCATTCTGTGTTGCAAAGCGATTGAAAATGAATAGGTATCCTAGTAAGGACGAACAAGAAAAAATCTGTACTTGTACTGTATAGTGTACAGCACAAGGTGGTGGTCCCCAAATGGGATTCTAAATCAACACGTTACTACCTATATACAGCTAAGTTTCTTCTCACATTCTGTCTGTCCTTACAAAGACTGCATGCTGCTTTAATTTTCTCTCCAAGCTCATCGTATTTTGCTGTTTTCCTTTATTCATTTTAGATTAGAGAACGAAAGAAGCATGGGAGCATAAATCTTGACAACGGACATGGCCACTTTGGCTAGATGGGGTTGTAGTTGTAGTTGTAGGTGGAGCATTGGGGCGAAGGCGGATGGTCGGCAATAAGACTTTTCTTTCTTTACAAATAATTGCAGAGCAGGAGTAAGTCAAAGACGTGTGAAAGTGTTTAGATTGGAATCGGGCGGAAGCTACAACATTTCCTTCCTATACATTGGAGCTGGGAAAAAAAAGTACAATGACGATGAGGATGAGGACGTCTGCTACCAGGAACTATATTGTGGATATAATAGACGGTCTTTGCCGCAGTTGACTTGGATGGAAGCCAAATTGGATCTATGTAAAGGCAATTAGTGCTGTGCACGCTTTTCTGCCACTCTCACATACACTCTTCGCAGCCAAGGTGATGTGTAGCTTACTTTATTTTATTTTTCGTCTTAGTAGGCATATCTCTACGACTCGTGCCTTTTAAGGGTGGTATATCATTTCAGAACTAACTTTTCAGATGAATGTCTTCTTGTGTTGGAGTTTCGTAGTTTATTACTGCAATTCAAGACTTATACTTTTTTTTACTTCTTATGTAGGTTCACATTCCCAACTTCTGTTGTTCCACATAGTTTATCATATGGAAAGTTTTTTTTTTTTTTTTTAAGAGAAACCCAGGGGAGTTAGGTATACAGTTTCTTGAAGGCGCTTATAAACGGCGTGTTGCGGCCATGTTGTTTTTTGTGACATCTGTCAGATCAGATGTTTATTTTCCAGTTACTAATGTCAAATCAGCATCGCAAGTTACACGATCAAACCTCACGTCTAAATGGTAAGACTTTGTTATCGAAATGAGCGTCCATTAGTTCAAATATTGCGCCCATTTTACAGTAAACATGGTGGCTCATTATAGTCGACTCTTCAACGTTTGGTGGCCAAATTTAAGAGGATCGGTTAGGTAATCAATCAGCCAACATTCGTACTTCTAAGCACTCGGCCTTTCGCAGACTGCAATTTCGAGAGTTTTGCGTCGGGACTTGGGTCGTACAAGATCCAACTAACCTAGGAGCTCAAAGTTCATTCGCTGGCTGCGCTTCGGGGTGTTTGGGTGAAAACCTCAATTTTGGCCGACAAATCATCTTTAGCGACAAGGCGCAATTTTGGGAATGGCTGTGTTAACAAGCGAGATCGCCATATATAAGATGACACCAACCCACGCGATGCTTACCTGGTCACCAACATTGGCCCATATTTGTTTGAAAAAGACATTGATGAGGGTCAGCGCTACAGAACGATGATAACCAATTTCTTATGGTCCAAGTGGAATCATACGGACCTAGGCGACATTTATTTCCAGCAAGATGGCGCTATGTCCTACATAAGGAACAGCATACGATTGACATTATTTACATCAACGATTTGAGGATAAGGTTATCTCTTGCAGAGGTGACTTGAATTGGGCACCTTTGGGACAGAGCATACTTCATCTGGAGCATCTACATTGTGTAGATATTCAATATTGCCAGGATCGCGATATTATCAAAGAGGTGGAAGAAACCCAAAGAAAGAACCCTGGGAATAATGATGCATGCGCTCTTTAACTGGAAAAGTTATAGAAGATCTACATGCGAACATGTGGCAGCAACAGAAAAGTATTGAGCAGAGAGAAATGAAGGGAAGCAGATTCTGCTTGGAAAGCATATTAGCTCAATATGATCAAAGAGCCTCTTAATTAAAAAAAAAAACAACTAAAGAGTAAAACACAGGTTCCCAAACACGAAGTTAACCTATAGTCACTGAACAGCAGAGAAGAGTTGAAGTATTCAAGAAGCATTTCCTATAGTTGCCATAATGCACACCGTTTTAACCAAGTAATAGGACAAGACGAACAACTTCTTTCATTGAATGAATAGTAGTTCCAACAACCAGTTCGGAAGAGTTAGACTTTGAAAGCATTTTGTACGAAATTTTAATTTTTCGTTTTAGGCCTCTCATTTTCCCTAGAAAACAGGTCTTTGTAAAACGTAGATCCAGAACGACTCACCTCGTTGAATTCGTTTCCTTTAATCTATCAGGCTTAGAGAACGGAAAAATTTCACCGGACGTTGTCTCAATCGATTTCAGTAAGGCCTTTGACAAAATTTCCCATTCTATTCAAATTGCCCACTCTTGAGTTTGAACCTATCTTCTTAGGATGGATTTCTTCTCACCTGGAAACTCGTTACTACAAAATTCGATTCAGATCTTTCTTCTCTGATGATGTTTTAGCTACCTCCGGGTTCTCACAAGGCAGCAACTTGGGACCTTTTATTTGTTTCTTCAAGTTCACTCCCATTGTAGATTTATATAATACGAGCTATATTTAAGTTACATTAAAAACTAGCTTGTATCAAGCCTAATAAATGGTGGTATTGCCCCCACCAAAATTAGTGTTCCTGCGTCAAATAATCGAGCAAGCATGATCGGAGGGAAGGTTGTCCGATGACTGGACTAGCAGATCCTTGCAAGAACTATCGTGGTATTTCTCTGCTAAGTAGAAATGTCGACTGCTGGTAGTCTAGCCTAATTAGCGCTGAAGTGCGCCATTTTGATACCATAACTTGACTTGATTGATGAAATTCATATGCGAAATTGTGAACATTCTCATGGAGTCATCTACGAGTAGCTTGGATTGAGTTCAAAAATATGAAAGGATCTAATAGGTTTTGATGTCTCTTATTGCGTGTTTGTTTTTTCACAGTCATTAAAATCACTCACTGAATTGGACCAACGCACTCATCCGACACTATCCTACCTACACTATGCCAATATGGTGCTGAAACAGTAGCCGATCCGATTGAGTGATCATCCGGCCTCCCACATCTTTAACCACGTTCAAAGGAAGGAACGGCACAGAATTAACCCAAGTTCGTCCTAGAGCCATTTCGTCACGTTGAGAAAATAGATCAAGTCTTTGATCTTCATTTCCTAAAATTCGTAAATGTCGTCTAAAAATGCCCTTTCTAGTGATTATGCTCTAAAATTATTTTTTTTACTCGAACGACTGAAATCCTCTGCTCTAAATTTGTTCGTCAATTCCTTAGACACTGATTTTTTTCCGTTTACTCAGGGCAGGAAGAAGGAAGTGGAAGGGGCTTTGGATCAGGATTACAATTTTCTAAATCTAAATTTGATGTCGGTGACAAACGCCAACGTGGCTGCACCTTTATATGGCTTCGCTGGAATTTCTGTGAAGCCTGGGTGAGCGAAGCGATATAGAAATGTCTCGAAATCCTTGAAAAACTTAATTCAAAAATTTAGCTCCAATACACGTTGTTCGAGATGAACCCGTGACGTGATTTTTTTATGACTTTGTTCGGTAGTAATCCTTCAAAAAAAAAAAACGTATTTATTTCAGCACGATCTTTCTTCCGCTTCATCTAAAAAATACAGACACCGGTCAACCACTAAACTCTTTTTTTTTTATTTTAACACAGAAAAAGACTTACTATTTTTCTTTTAATTTCTGGAAATATTTTTTTTTAATTTTCTTTATATTTTTAACAGTAATTTTTATGTCAACTTTTTTTAGTTTTCATTGTTTTTGCAAATAATTTTTTTGTTTCAACTTTTTATTTTATATTTTTGGCGCAAAAATAACTTTAATTTGGTTTAAGTTAATAATTTTTTTTTTGTATAACTAGTTGGCATTTAATTTCGTCGCCAATACGCACAACTTGACTTTTGATCACCGACTGCCTAATTACCTAAGCTTCTTATTTTACTTTCTTCTTCGTTTCTTGGAATATCTTTCAAGAAAAACCACAAACATTGAAACAAGCCACCCGCACTGCGGCATTCCGATTTCAATAATCCCACTGCAGTATTCTTGCTTCCTTTTGTTACGCAATTTTATTAACGCGTACAAACCAAGTATTTTATAAAAAAAAGCTAATGTTAGTATAGATATACATCTCTCTTACTAAAATTGTTGTTGGCAGATGGAAATTTTATGGGGCGTTGATGGTGATCGTCAAAGCCAACGTTTGGTTTCTAATCATTCTAATGTGGCGAATTCATATTATTTTTTTTTTTCATTAAGTATACGTGTTATTTTTGAATAATTATCAAAAATAACACGTATACGCCTAAGTGACTGAACTTAGTTTTCTTGATGTATTTTTTTTTATTTACTCATAACATAACTGACTTATTTGTAAGCATTCTCTATTGCTTAAGCAGCATTTCCAGCAGCTACTTTGTTGGCATTATTTAGAGGAAGCATTCGGAGAGCAAAGGAGCTTACGGCCAGTCAATGAAGATCCAGTCCAAGTCCCCAGTACTCAAGAGGTTAAGAAAGCAATCCACAAGGTTAAGAACAACAAATCCACCGGCTCGGATGGTCTAGCTGCGGAACTCTTCAAGTATGGAGCAGATGCTCTGATAGGGTGCATGCATCAGCTGATCAAGCAAGCTTGAGAGGAGGAAAGTATGCCCGAAGATTGGTCAAATAGCTCCTTATCTACAAAAAAAGGCGATCCTATGTCATGCAAAAACTACAGAGACATATCCCTGCTTAATGTTGCCTACAAGACCCTATCCACCGTACTATGTGAGCGTCTAAAACCTTTCAGCAACACTATGATCAGTGTGGCTTCAGGCCAGGCATATCAACGACAGACCAGATCTTCACATTGAGGCAAATCCAAATCAAAAGGCCAACGAATTTCAAGTCAACGTGCAAATGGGTAACAGCTCATCCGATCTATTCCAGACAATGCAGTACACAGGGCTCAGACAAGGAGATGCGCTGTCATGTGATTTTTTCAACCTAGTGCTAGAGCAGATAGTGCGCAAGAGTGGTGTTAAACTGGAAGGCACTATCTTTAACAAGTCTTCCCAACTGCTTGGCTGTGCGGACAACATCGGCCGCTCCAAGCGAGCTGTGCTAGAAGCGTTCACAGCTATTGAAGAACAGGCGAAACGCGTTGGCCTTAAAGTTAATGAGGACAAAACAAAGTATAAATTCTGTCAACAAGCAAAGCCTAATCTGTCCAGCCCGATATTGGGTTGTTGGAAAAATTGATTAAGCTGAGCCACGTGATAATTGGAAAATACGTACTAGACGAAAGCCCTTCATAAAAATTTGAAAAAAAAAACAAATGATTTCGGCAAGGATTTTTTGAATTTCGTTTTGGAGCATCAGATAGTGAGCCAAGCTAAACTCTTAGCAAACTATTTTCGATAAAATCTTTCCAATTATACCATGATATTGAAGTTCCGTTATAGAGTGCCGCACAGTCATTGAAGTACTGGACTTGACAGATGTAACCATAGTTTTCAGCAATTTCTGAAGCTCAGTTTTTATGAAGTAAATACTTACTCCACGAATGGCACTTAAGTGGAGATCTAGAGAATGAAAGCGCTGCTATTCTCTTACGTCTGAGACAAAATACACACTCAACAAAATGCAAGTTATTCTTGCTTTACGGCTTTCATTGTTGGACTTTAAGGACAAAGGAATAGTTGATACGAAGTTCAGTATGAGTGCTTAACATGCTGCTAAAACATATCTTTGATTATGAGTTTCAAATAAATATTCTCAACCCATATTGTTACATTCTATTGAAAAAAGGACCTTATAAGAGTTATTTTTCGACAGAAAATTCTTAAGATGCTGATACCTATTTATATTTTTTCTTTTGCAAATTGAAATTTAAAGTTTAAGAACGAAGCATTGAAAGTTTTTGACAACAAAATTTTAGTATATCAGATTAACTTCCATTAGCTTCCCTGATGGCAAATTGTTTCCTTTAGCACTATTAAGTTTCACTTTCAAAACTGTTCGTTCTATCATGATTAATATTTCAAAGGTGTTCTTAAAACTTTAAGTCATAAAATATAGACACCCAACGCCTTAAGTCAGAACAACTTTTGTTCCACCCTTGGACGACGACGACGAAACCATTACTCTCACTGCCAAAGGGTTGGTGGTTGAAGTTAACATTTCTTAAGTCATTCCATCAACAGCTGGTAGTGTTGTATACAAAACACAATATCGGTTTTTCCATTCCTCAACAACAATCTCCCTTCTCTAACAACCTGCTCCATCTTGGCTATTATACCAACTTGTCCACATTTAGTCTGTTTGTGCATGAGGTTTTCATTCCAACCCGGTAGTAGGTAGTTAAAGTTGTACAAGAGATTAATTAACTAGCTTTTGAGTCCTGATGTCTGAAAGGACATCGACGCGGAAGAAAACTAGAAAGACAGACAGAAGAGACATCTGCGTGTGTAAGGACAATAATATTGTTTTTGGCATCTCGTCTTGTTAACTGATATTATTAAAATTCCCCCCTCTTCTATGGAAACAATTAAATTCAAAAAATGGGTCTACAGAACTCATATATTAACCACCTTTCTTGTATAGAAATAGCCTGACGGAGACAAGTTAGACATTCAAACTGATTGTGGTGAGTTAGATACTCGTAGTTCCTATCAGTCTAAGTTGTACATCTGCTTACATGTTAATCCGTAGAACAAATCCACCTACACCACACATCATCGCCTACACCAAAGGATACAATCTGTAATTAAATTTTCATTTTCAATCTCGAGTAATTTTCATTTATTTATTCAAGGACTAATGTTTCATTTGTGTTGTCTTACATGACTTCTTGCTTACTCAGTCTTCCCTGGGATATATAGGTACTCCAAGGCAACTTGTTACGCAATTCTTGACGGCTACATAAAAACAAATTTTACTCACATTCTGACTCTATCAAAATTTACATAATTCCATCATCCCCGCTGGGATGTAGGTTAGGACATCAGACACCTTCAACAGTGCAGCGCTACTCACTTGGATATTTGCTCCATTGGGAGATACACTTTGAGAAATAAATTACGTATTCGAAAAAAAATTGATCGGTACGATAAAACAAAAATTAGAAGAACAATCAATCTGTCTAAGTCCATCAATCACCAAAAGGGTTATAACTTGTTAAATCTTAACACATTCCATCCGTTTAGGAAGTTTAGTTAGGATGAATAAGGAGACAACGATATAATGAGAAGGGAAAATAGAGTGCGGTTATGAATTCCACATACGTGTCGTATGGCTGAAGAATGAATCTCTGTACTAAACGGTACGCCAAAAGTTAAAATCAAGGGTATATTGATTAGTATTTTAAAGGAATGAATGATCAGAAAAATTAGACAACAAAAAAATGACCAAACTTTGAAAAAATTCCGAAAAAGCTGGATTATTGCGAAGAGCTTGGTTTGCATGTCTTAAGTATATTTCTTAAAAAAATTGGACAACAAAAAATGTGATCTATGTCCATTATAGCACGCTTATTTTTTATCAAAATCCTTATAGCCGTTATAGAGATAAATAACATTTTGCTTAACGGCTGTATGGCTGGTAGTCTTGCAGCTTAAAAAAAATTTAATTTCTCCTCAAGGGAATCACCGAAGAACCTAAAATACCAAGTTTGAGAAAATCGCTTCTGCGGCTTAGACTGTAGGTTGAAATACAGACATACAGAGACAGACCAGACTTACATACCGAATTGCGAGACCAACTATTTTTATGTTCTCTATCATCATAATGTCAAGTTTGTTCAAAATCTGGAGCTCGATTTTTTTTCTAAATGCAAAACTTGTATTCATATCGCAAGTAAAAATTAACAGTTTTCGAGTAATTAGCAAAAATGTATGTTAACCCTCAAAAAAAGTTTATCCTTGAGTAAAATTTAGGGTAAATACTCCTTTTTAGGAAATATACGAGTATAAGATATCAAAATAGGGCTCTTCACTAAAATTCAGCTCTTTCAGAATTCTGGGTTGTATCCTGTAGGATACATTAATACTCCATATAAGGTAATGATAATTCTAGTAAGTTTTATAAATTGTAGTCAGATCAGATTGACATTTTGCGATCTGTCAAAGTGGTTAGCTAAAGAAAAGCTCTATATAAAATTAAAAAAATCGATGTATAATCGCGAACCTGTAATCCATAGGGTTTTAATAAATGAAACACGGATTTGTTTAGAGTCGGGAAAATATGTAAAAACCCGACTATTAATATCTTTTATTAACTATCTCTCGAATGCTGTGCGTCTGTACTGTGAGACGTTTCCTTAACGACTGAATTCTACACAAGGACTGAGTATGTATCTCAGGATATACTACTCATACTGATATAGTTATTTTACTCACACATAAAGGTGTAGCGTAATAATATAAATGTGATATTTGATGGTGTTAATATAGTGAGGCATTCGATACAGTCGATATTTTGGTGAAAGAATTTTTAAAATTTAATTAAAAAAGTTTAAATAAAAGGTACATCTTTAACTGCAAAGTGAAATTTCTGTAAGTCCTAATATTTAAGGTACAAAAAAAAAAAGATTTTTAAATTCAACTCACAATAACCTCACCCAAAAGGAGGACCTAAAAAAGTTGTGGTCGCAATGACATCTTAGGAATCAATGCAGAGCAAATGAGAGAAATCCTCAGGGAAAATGACATAAATCTTACCTCACACCTCTCCACAAAAGAAGATTTCCAAAATCTCTATGCCTGTTCTTAAGGCAAAGCAAGACCGAGGTGGTGAATTTACTTTTATCCGTGGAGCATCGTGTTCTGTGATAGACTATTGTTTTTTATCTGGAAACTGGATCTCCCATTTGGAAAAATTTTAAGTAGGTTATGTTAGGTTAAAGTGCTGTAAAAACATTCTCCGATCACATGCCATTGGAGGTCTCGTTTAAGATAAGAACAGATCGTGACGAAACAGCGGATTCGAGACTTTCTCTTCCTCCGAAATTTCATTGGAATAACCACAACAGAGAGATTTTTCAGTGCAGCCTAAACAGACAGATCGGGTAGCCACATCGGTGGGTAGCCACAGAAGTTCCAGAAAACCCCGACCTAGACACACTCGTAAGTTTCATAAAAACTGCAGCTTGCCAAAAAACGTTTGAAAGAAAGGTCATTATAAATAAGCAAAAGTGGTTTGATAAAGAGTGTTTGGCAGCAAGAAATCTTTCTCTTGCGTACTTAAAGTTACTCAGAACGTCAGACAACATAAGCTTTAAAGCCCTGTATGCATCTGCAAACAAAAAATACAAAGAGCTTTGTTAGCTTAAAAAGCGAAATTTCGACCTCAGAAATATTGAAACAATAAACAAAGCTAAAAATGCAACGGATTTTTGGAAAGCAGTGAAGTTATTGAGTGGAAAGACGACTTCAATGTCTGCAACGCTGCACATAGACCTTCTTAAAGGACATTTTTCGTGTCTTCTTAATACAACTGAAATATCACCCCAATTCAATATGCAACCCCATTAAAACCGATGAAATTCTTGATGCCCCATTTTCTCTATCCGAAGTTGAAACAGCTGTACAAAACTCTAAACATGGCAAAGCTCCTGGAGAGAATAGAATACCTTTTGAATTTTTTAAACATCTCACCCCCAAATTTCTACAACTCCTTACTGTCGAAATCAATAAAATTTTTGAGACGGCCGACGCTCCCGTGAATTTTCGATCAGCAATCATCTTTCCCTTGCATAAAAAAGGCAACCCCGAAGATCCAACAAACTACAGGGGCATTTCATTTTTAAACACTGCGACAAAGCTTTTTAGTTCAGTATTGTATACTAGATTATCCAATGAATTGAATGCAAGGAAATTTTGACTGAGTTTCAAGCTGGGTTCAGAAAAAATCACTCAACTGTCGATCAAATATTTTCCTAAGTAAATAAAGCTGTATGCCTTTTTCGTCGACTTTCGGGCAGCGTTTGACTGCATTCCTAGGGAAGCTCTCTTCTTTAAGCTTAACAATTATGGAATCTCTACAAAAATAATAGCAGTCATCAGAGCAATGTATAAAAAAAAAACGTGGCACGAGCGTGGGATGGAAAACAGCTTTCCGATGAGTTTCAGACCTCAATGGGAGTAAAGCAAGGATGCGTTTTAAATGCGCTACTGTTCAGTCTATACATAAACGATATTACAAACTCAGTGAAGGGTGGTATAGTGCTTAGTGGTCTCATGTATGCTGACGATACAGTCTTCCTGGCCGAATCTATAGACGGAATGCAGCTGATGATGAATAGACTTCAGTGCCATTGCAAAGTCTGGAACCTATCAGTTAATTAATCAAAGTCCAAAATATGTATTTATATGATTGAAGCTGTACTAGAATAAAGTTTTAAGAGGGGATGTGGAATGAGATGTGAAATGGTGAAAAGAATGATAAGGGACAATGACTCAATCTTCCAGGTCGCTCTACCTTTCTTTTCTCTCACTTGCCCACCTGAAATATCACAAGACAAACACTCGCCGTAGAAAGAAATGTATACAATTTTATTCCTCTATGAAAAAGTGATGATCACTTTAGAAAGTTTCGCGCGTTAGTAGAGATAGTTTTCTAGTACCCGCACGCAACTTGGATCGAGCCTTTTTACATCTCCGTATAACTCGCGATTAAACAAAAAGACTAAAAAAAAAAATTATATATGTAAAGTCAGGTGAATTGCCGTAAGAGTTTAGGCTGATCGCCACACACTGTCCACTCGTCACCCATCCCCCGCACGTCAACCGAAAATATTTTAGGATCACTTATTTTAAAAATTTTGAAATTTATTAATCCTTTAAAAAAAAAAAAAGTTAACAAAAAAATTATCTTTTGCTTTACTAAAAAAGATGAATTGGGTCCAACGTTGGGCGCCACTTGTAACGAAACCGGCAGTTTCTTCTTTTGTTGAATCTCTAATATAATATATTCAACAGGTTTCGTTACACATATTCAAGATCAACGGTCATCGACACCTCCTTTCTCTCCCCCTCCATTTCATCATCACTCCTGTTGTATTTAACATTATAAGGATCTCTCAATAAACCCTTGAGCGCGTGTGAATTAAAAAAAAATTTGTGAAGAATTGAATTCTAAGCAATCATTTAATGAGATTATTATACAATGCCATTGCAATTCCATTTCCGAAGGAGATGAACGTCAATTTGAGTGCGATTATGAGAAGTATCTTAATATTCTATTAATATCAGTACGGCATCGACTATGTCTTCATCAGCAAAATGAATACAATTAGATCTTTGTTCACAGTAATTTACAAGTTCCACGGAATTATTATCCTCTGATTCAGGAGGATAAGTGTTCAGTGATCACCGGCCAAAACTCGACAGTTACTTTAAAATTACGCCACAAACATCCCTCGCTGTCGTCGTTGACATTAGTGTTGATATTATAATTGATAAGATAAGTTTGCTTTAAGATGACTTCTTTCCTGGTCCTTACTTCCTTTGTTAGCCACTCGCAGCATTATTTCGTCTTTCATACTCTTAAGTCATTTTCCCAAAACTATGCAAATATTCTTTAATTTTTACCCGTTCACAAAAAAGATGCATAAAACGATATTGCTCACTATCCACCTTTAGCTAAACTTACTTGTATTTCTAAATTCTTCAAAAGCATTGTGCGCCACACTCTTTACTTCTACTGCAAATATATCTTCTCTCCACAACAGCATGGTTTCATAAATGGCAGATCTATTACAACAAACCTCTAGGGTTTTAAATGTATTAGAGAGAAGAAATAGAGGTAGGGTTATCATCACAGAGCTTAGTAAAGCCTTTGATAAAGTATTTCATGAAATTATTTACTTTAAAATTAAAGCTCTAGGTTTTCCACCCTTTTGCATCTAATGGTTCAGATCATACTCGTACCTACAATACCCCCAATAAAGAGTTATAATAGGGTTATCAATCTCCGATCCCATTTATTCTACCTCTGGTACTGGTGTTCCTCAAGGGAGTCACCTCGGACCTTTCATTTTTATATTAACTACAAATGACGCCATCAATGTAATGAATTGTTCAAATCTCTCTTAATACGATGAAATGAAAATAATTAAAGTCATAATTACGCCCTTCATGTCATATAGGTATGTTTTTTCTATTTGAATTTAATCCGATAACACCGCTAATTTCATCAAAAAAAAAAAAGAAAATCAACTTGGACAACTCATCTTTAAAACAGTCTTGTAATTTTTTTCAATGTATACGAATACCCAGAAAAAAAAACCAACAACAAGCCATAAAACATGCAGCAAGAACTTCAAAGAAACAACTGATGAAAAACACAAGAAGCGAACACAAGAAACGACTTTCAACATAGAAGCAAGATGAAGACGAAGATAAGATGAAGTAGAATGTCAATTTTATGATGACAGCTCATAGAGTGAGTGAGAGCCCGAAGGATTCCGCATCAGCACTGCGGTAATATGGCTTTAAAAATATTATTAACATTGTTTTTGCCATATTTTTTTTTCGGGGGCCTTGTCTGATAATATCCGGCGTTTTGTCGGGAATTTATCGATAACATCCTTCCTTTAATAATATAGGACAAGAAGGACTAGCGACGACGACGCTAGAGTCTTTTGATGATGGAACAGTAGCAGCATCTGACAGGATGGCGCAGGGAATATTTTATTAGAATGGGAGAGGGTGTTAAAAGTTCGAAATAGAGATGATTCCTGGTGGTGCGATAATATGGATGAAGATGATGAACATGATTGTAAGGGCCGCGGCCGCTTCGGTTGTGACGATGTACACATAAATTGGAATATATTTTTTATGTATATGTACCTACGTTGTAACGATAATCGCATATTTTTGAAGACTATGAGGTAGTTATTGTGGGGAGATACTGAGGTCTCGCTAACACAAGGGATTTAAAATTGAAGAAAAGAAATTGTTTTTTTTTTTTTGCTGTTTGACATGTTCATGATATAACACTTCATTCAAGAATGTTTATGAATTATACATAAGGGGCGGATGATACTTCAAAACTTATCAATTTGTCAGCGATGTAATCAATACCTAGGTAGGTAAGGTACAGAGATAAACATAAAAGAACAACAATAAGGAATTGGTTAATTTTGATAATGGAAAGCTCTTTTATGAGATTTTAATTTGCAATACTATGTACATAGGTATGGAGACATGAACATTGAACAAAGCTTGTAGAAAAGTTATTTCATGAATTACATATAAGGAACACCTTATGCTATACATAATAGCTGAGTCGTCAGTGAAGGGTTAAACTTTGAACTTCAAAAGAGCAGCTTCAATTTTGATGTTCTTATTTTTAGAAAATTGTTCTTTTTGTAACGGATTTTTTAATTGGCGTAGATAGATCTCGGTGCCCTGTGGCGGCCATGTTGTTTTGGTGACATCTGTCGGATCTATTGTGTATTATTTTTCAGTTACTGATGCCAAAACATCATGGGAATAAGGAACATATTTCAATTGTACTTCTCTAAAAACGGGGCACGTACCGAAGAAATGTTGGAAAGATTCGTTTTATCCTAGGTTACACAACGTACATCGACTATTCCTTTCGGTTATTTGAATGTTCCATTTAGAAATAAAGGGTGTTCCATAATTCATGCGAAATGTAATTTTGATAGAGGGAACAGATTTTTTATTAAAAAAGCCTTAATTTTGTATTTATTCATATATACAGATTGGGGTTATGTTTGGAATAGTACATCGGATAAATGGCCGCCAAGGATAATTTTTTCAAAATTCTATAAATATTTTTTTTCCTCAAAAACTGTCCCACAGATTTAAAAACTAAATTCAAAAAATTTCATTTAGTCAGAGCTACGAAAAAGTTGAAAACATTTTTCAAAAAAATGTAATTTTTGGTGCCACCTGGAACCATTTTTTTGTTCTTGATTTTCTCGAAACCGGTACCACCGACCATTTTACTTATGCTAAAGCTCTCCAAAAATTTGAATATTATTATTTATTCAATTTTTTTTTTTTTGGATTTAAAAAAAAAATCAATTTAAAAAAAAAATCATTTTTTTTTTAAAACACGATGTTTCTTAAACGCCATGATCGATTATTTTTTTTTTAAATTGATAAAAAATAGTTTGTTAATAATATTATGATCTCAGGCAATCCCACACGAATTGAAAGTGAACAACCTGTACCTGATACTTTTGAAGGCATGTTTTGATTTTTATTTTTTTGACAGTGGATATAACACAAGTAGCACAAAATGGTATAATTTCGGTATCACATTTCTTAATTCATACTTTATTCCTTCTTTATTAGGTATGTAAATTTATGCCTACTTAATTCCATCTTAATATGATCTTTATTAGGTATTGTTTTAAAGAACTTAAGTTGGAGCGTTTACTCCTACTTAAAGCATTCTTAAATACTTCCTAAATGGGCATTTCTTAAATCGGTTTTTTTTGTTACTTAATTCCTTCTTTAATCCTTCTAAAAACATTCCTTTTTTATTTTGGTATTAAATCGGTATTTTTCAGATTCTTTAATACGTATTTAAGTCTTCTGAAACAGTATGATTTATAACGTCGTTTTCGTACTTTTAGTTTTAGATGGAAAGCAAAATGTGTAAACCGAATTTATTAAATCTTTAAAAAAAGAGATTGTTTCATTATTGAAGACAAACAACAATTAAAATAGCATTTGTGAAGTTAACAATCAAAACGGTGCTAAAGGCACTTTTTTCAAAATATGGAGAGTGGTATACCAAAATTTGCGTATCAAAGAGAGCTATAGAATGGTGGAAAAATTGTATTTTAAAACGATCTAGTTTAGAAGTTATTACTATTTTAATGTTGAGTTAAGGATAAAAACGAGGCTATTTCTTATTTTTTAACAAGCTATTTTTCATACAATGCTTGTAATTTTCAAAACAGCTCTATTTTTCTCTAAATGAAATCAAATAGATAGGATTGTTTTTCAAAAGGAGCTAAATAATTTTGGGCGCTAAAATTGTTGACCCTTATAAAAGGATCTTTAGTTTACCTATCGTATTCTTTATTATCATTGTTAAATAAGATTTGATGAATTCCAATAAAAAGAACTTTTCCTTACTTAAATGTTCTCTTATTTTTTAATGTTACAGGCATTTGAGAATCAAAATTTAAAAAACTTATTTTCAAAACGCGCTAAATATATTTTTAACAAACAAAACTGCCCAAAAAACAAAAACATTTCACTAAAGGACGAAAATAAAAGGTCCCTTTAGTATTTTTTTTTGGTCAATCTAATAAAAAAGACTTCTACAAATTTTACAAAATTTACTGCATTGAATTAACTTAAATATTTTAGGAATTATAGTTTTCCGCGCTTTTGCGCGGTTTCATGTTCATTTTTTTGGCCTCTGTTTGATTGTTAACTTCACATTTATTTAAAATGTGACTTTTTTGATGACATCCGTTTATGTAACTGACAAAATGTCCATACTTAATTCATACTTTATTCCTTCTTTATTGGGTAGGTGTGCTAATTTATGGCTACTTAATTCCGTCTTAATTTCGTCTTTTTTAGGTATTGCTTTACAGAACTTAACATGGTGTGTTTACTTCTACTTAAAGCATTCTTAAATACTTCTTAAATTGGCATTTCTTAAATCGGTTGTTTTTGTTACTTAATTCCTTCTTTAATCCTTCTAAAAACATTCCTTTTTTATTTTGGTATTAAATCGGTATTTTTCAAACTCTTTAATACGTATTTAAGTCTTCTTAAAGAGTATAATATTAAAAACAAGACAGAGTTATTTGAGTAGCACTTTGAGACAAGATATTTTAAGTGTCACAGTGGCACAATAGGTAGAGCACAAGCACGGCAAGCGAGAGGACTCGGGTTCGAATCTCAGTGGAAGCACAAAGGTAAATTAAAAAAACTAACTTTTAAAATTCTTTCATTCCAGCAAAAATTCACATAAAGACTAGAATATACAACAATAATAAAAAAACAAACAGATAATAAGAAAAATTTATTTTTATTGTTTCTAATAATTTTTTTAAGAATTGCCGTAGCTCTTTAAGAAGGAGTTAAGAAGTATTTAAGAAGATGTAAGGAACTATTTAAGAAGGAGTAATGAAGTATTTAAGAAGAATGATATCCCGATTTAAGACCATTTTAAGACTCAATTTATCTTCTTATTTCCTTCTATCGGACCGCCCACTTGCGCCTTTTCTCTACTTAATAGGAACTTAAATCCGTCTTATAGAAGATGTCAGATACCGATTTAGAATTCTTAAAGACTTCGTTAAGTAATTCTGTGCTACTTGTGAAAAATGTTTTGTATTTCTTACGTTGATTGCAGTTCTCATGGAAGATGATGGTGCATTATTATTAAATACTACAGATTTCGTTACCTTAGAGAACCCCACCCAATTTGAAAGTATGCCTGTTTATTGACATGATGGCATTGTATTTTAAAATTTTGTATTTATTACAACTTCTGTTACAGTCATTTTGGAGGATGCTGCTGCAGGGAAAGTTTCGTAGATCAGCCAGATTTACCTGTATTAGACATGGTGTTAGATGATGGTATGTTCTTTGTTTCTATCTTTTGTTTACGATTGTTAGATCCAATATTTTTGTTTGTAGATGCTCTGAGAGAGGGTAGGGTAGGAGTTGAAGGCAGGAAGAAAATTCGTTCACAGCAGCAGCGAGTTATAAGGCAGTTATTTAGAGAAAAGGGTGAAGTCTATACCACTGTAAAGGGAAAGGAAGAAACATCAAGATCCGTGAAAAGCCCTTGCAAAATAACTTGAAAAAAAAAATGTTCAACATTATTTTTGAATGAACAAAGACAAAACATCCATAGAGTTCCTTATGAGGTGCATTAAAACCGCAGGTAAATCAAGGGAAACCGTAGAAAATAGCCTTTGAAAGTATTCTAGACGTTACTGTTTGCCTAAAGATAATGAGAACATTGAAGTATGCAAAAAATTCTTCCAAGCTATTCTGGATATTGGCGCAAAGCTTTTAAGATACACGGAGAACAATGTTGCTACATCACTTGGTACTGCTTCGGCAGATGGTAGGGGTAAACAGACGCCAAAGAATAAAACTCCACCTCATTGCATATGCAATGTTAGGAATTTTATAGAAAACCTCCCAGCTGTGAACTCGCACTATTGCCGGAGCAGTTCAACTAAAAAATATGTTCCCCAGGAATATGAGTCTTTAAGCAATATTTATAGAAAATATCAAATCCATTGTCGGGAAACTGCAATAAAGCCAGCTTCAGATTTTGTTTTCAAAAAAAATTTCCAAACTGAATATAATATAGGAATACACGCACCGAAAAAAGACAAGTGTTCTACTTGTATCAGCTTTGGTTCTGCCAAGTCTCCATCAGAGGCTGAGCAACTCAATTATAACAAACATATAGCTGAAAAGGAGGCAATAAACAAACAATATCGTGCAGATCAGGACAGAGCAAAGACTGAAAAATCCTTTATTACTTGTTCTTTTGATCTTGCGGTAGCAGTATTTTGTTTTTTTTTTATGCACGCAAATATGCAGTGTATAATTTAACGTTTTACGAGACTTCAACCCAAAACGAGTTTTGTTTCATGTGGGGTGAAAAAGATGGGAAACGAGGATGTTATGAAGTCTGTTCGGTCATGGAGTTACATTTGTTAAAACTGGATGCTAGAAAAGTCAAAGAAGTAGCTTTATACTGTGATAATTGTGCCGGGCAACAAAAAAATCAAGCGATGTTGTCACTGATCGTCAATTTTTAAAAAAAATCTACCTGTATTGAAAAAATAACGTTCAATTTTTTACTCGCTGGACATTCTATGATGACAGTGAACTCAATCCATGGTGTAATTGAACGTTTAGTAAAAAAAAAAAACCATATACGTGCCCAGCGAATAGGGCACGATTGTTTCAAATCCTAGAACTGAACCATTTCCATACAATGTAACTATGATGAAATCAAATGATTTTAAGGACTGGAAGAGTTTTGCAGATAAGAAAACTCCGTTTATTTCATCAACGAAGAATAAAATAATTAAAATCAGTAAAATTCAGAAAGCAGTATTTAAAAAATGTTTGAGTGCTTCAGAATGTTTCAGCATTTTTAACTCTGCTATAATGAGCCTTCTGAAATCCAATGTTGCTTTGAGATTAAAAGAAGGTTGCGCACTGCCCAATCAGAAGTTCCACTTCGGCTTTACTTCTCTGATCAGCCAATTTCAGAGGCAAAGTACCGAGATCTGGTTGGCCTCTGTTTGAAAGCGGCAATTCCTTCTCATCTGCATCATGAGTTTATTGATTTGCCTCACCGATCTACAATAAATGATTCACTTGCCGAGCCTGACGAATACGAATTGAGTGCTGAGGAGGAATTTTAAGAACACCTATTCAATTTTTTTTTGTATTCATTACCAACATTATTTTATAAAAAAAATTAAAAAAATATAATATAATATTTATTTTAATAATAAATGCTATTGTTACTTTGCAATCTATTTTGATTTATATAGTTGCAGATTGGCCCTATTCTGGTAGTTTAGCTATGGAAGTATTGAAGTTAAAAGGGCCAATGTGTCAGATTGGCCTTTTTTAGTTTCTGTTGACAGAAACTGATATTATACAAAAAGGGCCAAACTACACTTTGTTGCTATTTTTATTATTTATTGTTGACAAAACGCTTTTTAAATTATTTAATTTAATTTCTATATTGCACAGGATATATTTATCAATCAGGCGAACCAAAATCAGTGCCTTAAACAATTAAATTAGCGCAATAAGAAATGAATAAATCTTAGAAACCCGATTGAAAATATAAGATTGGCGCAACACCATCGATATAATCTACAAGATCTCGAAAACGGTATACCGAGAATTTGGATACATTTTTTTTCTTTCGTTAAATTCTTACGATCTATAATTTAATAAAAAAATTTAAATAAATCTATTACTAACTGTACCTACCATCGAAACATTTTTTCGAGCTTTTTCTCATTATCGGCATAGGTTAGGTTGGGTTAGGTTAAAGTGGCTGTCGTTAAAGCGTTTGATACACTTAGACCAGTAGAGGTCCATTGTGATACCACGATCTAATAGGGAACAAAAAGGTTTTCTACTAGTTAAAACCATTTGGAGCTTCTGATGAAGCGAAGGAGACATTTAATGTCTGTGTTTATAAGATCGCTTGGCTCATTATTGAAATACATATTCTCATAGTGAAGTTTGCGTCTGTAAGAGAGAGCAGGGCATGTACAAAGAATGTATGGGATTGCTTCCTCTTCCTCCTGGTCCAAGCAACTCCTGCAAAAATCGTTTGGTAGTACACCGAGTCGTGCGGCGTGTCTACCTATGAGACAGTGTCCAGTTATGACACCTATTACGGAGCTGATCTGAGATCTACTGAGCGACAATAGACATCTTGACCGTTTCAAATCCAGTTTAGGCCAAATTTGTTTGGTCGCCATACAAGTGATAGTGTTAAGCCGTCTTGTGTTTGATTGTTCCAGAGCAATTCGTTTCAGCATAAGTTTACTTGTAGCTATAGGTATACCTATTTTTACCTTATCGGGCAAGAAAGGCATTTCCGTTCCAATTATGGCGATTCCCCAGAATGTCACTCTGACCCGGCACCCAAAATAGGTGAATGTTAAACTGTTTGGCCATCTCCATCAGAGACGATCGACAGTCTTGGGCTGTGATGGAGTTTAAAGAGACTGATACGAGGGATTTCAAATCAGCCTGACTATCTGGGAAGATGCGGATATCCGTGCTAGATATCACGTTTTCTTTAATCCAAGACAGTACTTCCTTTATCGCTAGAATTTCCGCTTGGAATACGCTACAATGGTTTGGTAGGCGGAAGGAGAGACTAAGGCTTAGTCCATCTGAGTACACTCCACCACCCACTCCGTTTTCAGTCTTCGATCCATCTGTATAAAAATGTACTGATTTATTTTCTATCAAAGCCCCTTCCTCCCAAGCTGACCTTGAGGGAATGGTGACTTCAAAGTTTTCATCGAAAACCAACAAGGGAGTGATGTAGTCGGAGTGACTTGGGAACGTTCCGAATAAATTCAGAATGGTGGTGTGGCCAATAGAGTTATTAGTCAATCGAGAGATGGCTTTGAGACGTATGGCTGTGCTCGCGGCCATTTGTTTGCTGTAAATATCTAGGGGTGTCAGGTTGAGAAGTATGTCTAGTACAGCGGAAGGTGTCGAGCGGAGAGCTCCGCTGATGCACATACACGCTGAACGTTGTACTTTGCTTAGTTTACCGCGATTTGTCGCTTGATCTAAGGCCGTCCACCATACGGTCACCCCGTAAGTGAGTATCGGTCGGTATATAGCCAGTGAGTGATATGTGGAGACAAGCCCCACTTGTTCCCACGGCTTTCTTACAAGAAAAGAGAGCTACTGCGGCTTTTCTTACTCTTTCCTGTACATTAGGTTTCCAACTTAACTTTTTGTCTAAAATAAGACCCAGATATTTAGCTTGATCTGAGAAAGTAAGTGGAACACCTTTAATCGATGGAGGGTCTAGTTGAGGAATTTTGTATTTCCTTGTGAAGAGGACTAGTTCAGTCTTGTGGGGGTTAACACCTCGTCCACAGCGATCTGTCCATTTTAGTAGAATTTGAGGATGCTTTCCTGATACGGCAATGGCAATATCGTCAGCGTATGCAATCACTTTGAATCCCTCTTCTTCTAAGTCTATTAGATTTTCATTAACTACCATATTCCATATAGAAGTGAGGATAGGACTCCACCTTGTGGAGTACCTCTATTGACTAACCTTCTTGTAGTAAAGCTACCTGGTTCCGCATTTATAATTCAGCTTTGCAGCATGAAATTTATTAAGTCACCAAGTTAGCTACATATCTACGTTGAGATTCTTCAGTGTCTTCGCTATTGCAGCGCTGTCGACATTGTTAAAGGCGCCTTCTATGTCTAGGAATGCAGCTAGAGTGTATTCTTTGTGATTTGGGGAGTGTTCGATGGTGCGTACCAAGGTATGTAGCGCAGTTTCTACCGATTTTCCATTACACTAAGCGTGTTGTGCTGTAGAAAAAAGGCTTGGTTCTATAACACTACGCAGATGAATGTCAATCAATCGTTTCAGAGTTTTAAGAAGAAATGACGATAAACTGATTGGTCTAAGATCCTTGGGCTTAACGTGGAAGCATTTACCAGCTTTGGGTATAAGGACTTCTTTAACTTCCCTCCATATAAGGGTAAGATGAATTAGGTTTAGACAACCGTTCAGTATTATCTCTTAAGTGGGTAAGATAATATCTGAAGCAACTTGCAGTTCAGCTGGTATTATACCGTCATAAAAAATATTTCATTTCAAGATTTTAGAAAAATGTTTTTTTGAATTTTTGAAGAAAAAAAATCAGTTTTTTTGGAAAATTCAATATCTCAAAAACGGACGAATATTTTTTTTGGAAATTAATTTTTATTCATATACCTACTAGTTAAAACTTTAATTTTTATTATTTTATTTTTTTAAGAAACCACTATAACGACTCATAATTTTTGTTCTTGCATATGAAAATATTTGCTTGAATCACATGGAATCCTGTTTTTAGCTCCGACTACTAAAGAAGTTGTTTAAGTCATTTAAAAAATGAATTTTGTGCTTATTATGCTTATTTGAAATTCTTGGTCTTTTACATAAGAGCAAGTTCGTGCGATCCAGTTGTGCATTTTTTATGACGTGACCAAATAGGTTTTTTTCTTTCTGCCATGTTTGAATCTTAGTTTTTCGTTATAAACAACCATTTCTTTTAATACATTTCTCTTCCTTTCAAACGTGGCAGAATGGAGACCACAATTTTTTATTTTTTTTTTTTAAATCTATCAGAACCCAAATGATCCAGCATTCTAATACCTTTAACATACTATCGCAACCATGCTACCCTTCAAAAGAAATATTAATGTTTCCAATTAGTTGAGCAATATGCAACATATTTCCAAGAGAAAAACTTTTCCAGCACAATGCTACCTAAAAGATATCATTTGAACATCCCCTTATCACATGTTCCATCTCACACCAAAAATATTTTCCTTAACATAATACTTCCACATCCACAAAGTTTGAAATCCTTTTGACCTTCGTTTACCATTTGGAATAAATCTACGTATAAAGGTACCCTTTATTCAAAAACCATTCAAACGGAATGGACTTGAATGAATTATGTAAATTGGGACAAAGTCTTTCAGAATAACCCTTTTTGAAAAATTTCCATTGAATCTATTTAAAAATAAAAATTGCTCCCTTTTTTAACTCGAATGGTATAACTCCCGATATAATTTTTCTCTTCTCATAAAGGGATATATGTATTCTGAATTTCAATTCAATTCAATTCAACCAATTTGCATCAGTTCGTTTAACATCTAAAAGCTTTATTCCACATCTTCCTATCTCTCCTGGTTTATTTTTATAAAATCTAAAAAAAAAAAAACAATACAGTCATCATAATCAACATACAAAACTGTGTAGCTGTTGTACGATTATACCCTTACTTAAAGCTAAAGCCACACATAACCAACAAGGAAGATTCAATCTCCATTAATAATACACCACCCGCAGTTGGCCACATCCTGCTGATAAAGTCCATGTCCCCATTACGGCACACAAAAACCACTTCCGTTACACTTTACAAATTGAAATGTAATCATTTGTCATCAGATTCCTTGATTTATCTGCATTTCCCTTCGTTACATTCACCGCATATCTATACAACTGTAAGCCACAGTGAACTACGTTACCAGCATTGAAATTATCTTTTATAAAAATAAAAGCAAAAAGGATCAACGATACACAATCAAACCGGACCGGATCCTTGGGATGTCCAATAAAATATCAGTCGCAATTGTCCCCCTTGAAATGATGGCATCATGCCGCAGCAAAAGACCCATAAACACCAAAATGGATTCGAGAACACAACAAAAAGGATACGCACAAAATATCCTGCGTGTCAGCAATACAAAAAGATTGAGCTTTTTTTATTTGTTCTTTAATACAAAAAGAAAATGTCCCGCTGGGCAATTGTACATTAAACCAGAAACATACCAGATTTCTGAATTTTTTTTGTGTTATTTCTTTTGTACGCTTGAATTTTTATTTTGATTAAAATCAAGGAAAGATACCAAAAATTCCTATAAAGGACAGTTGAATTATCCTCCATGGTCCAAATTAAATCATTTTCCCACGCAGCACATTATTGTAAAGGAATTGTGTCCCCAAACGCGTTAAATAGAACTTCACGATAACAATAGCAGTACAAAAGGATTTTCAAAAGAAACAAAAAATGATTTTCCTTTGGGCAAAAGGATGTGAGGAAGCAAAAAAAAAATACAATATCCTTGCCAATTAGAGATGAGACAATGGGCGAACAATGAGGCTAAAAGTTTCATTAATATCGTCACAAAAGGATATTTGGAGCGATTTTAAACAAAAAGTGTCAAAGAGAATCTTTTTGTTGGTGTCAAAAAGTCATAAATTGTCAGCGAACAGTCTTAACCTTGTAGATGATATTTTCGGTATTGAAATTTTATTTACTAAAAAAAAAACATTGCGCATCGACCTAAAAAACAAATTAAGGCATAATAATTCTCAGAACTCAAGTGATGTTCACTTAAAAAAGGATTAGGTGCAAGCAAAAAATCTGACTTTCTTGAAGCAGAATCCAAACGGCTATCCCGGTGCCAAAGCTCGAAAGAAATTTTGGAACTTATTAAGGAATCTGAACGGCAAACGTTTTGGTATGTTTGGTATGATGGTTAGTGCGTTGATAAGATCTTTAGGAGGAATGATCAAAACGATCTTCCATATCTTTCACTGAGTTCAGTGATGATCATCTGACAAACGCCATCATCGCCGAGCGAAATTGGCCCGGTTAGTTTCGAAGGTGGAGCTCCAGCTTATTTCGATTTATAAAAGAAAAAGAAGTCAACGGGAGTCGATGGTATATATTGTGATGTGCTTTTTGCTTTCCAGCCGAGGTTTTGCTCGCCGGATTTCCAGGGTCGCTCTGAAGAAAAACAGGAAACTTCAGTAGGAAAGGTCTTTAGAACCTTATACAAAATCTTTATTGAAAAACAAATCTTAAATTCATATAACAACTTAAATATTCTTGACTTCAATTAATTACACCCTGCCTGGTGTATCTGGTAAACATCGGTTATTCTCCTTGTATCGGGGTCCTGCTGGTTTCCTTTAGAAAGCTTTATTCTGGCATCTGGTTCCTTCGCCAACTGGCATTCGGTATCGGGCCACTCTTTTATAAATACGGGCTACGGACTACGCTCCTGGCGCTTACAAGATCAACAGTTTAAGGCCCTGGTAGGCACAAGATCAACAGTTTAAGGACCTGGTAGGCACAAGATCAACAGTTTAAAGCCCTGGTAGGCACAAGATCAACAGTTTAAGGCCCTGGTAGGCACAAGATCAACAGTTTAAGGCCCTGGTAGGCACAAGATCAACAGTTTAAGGCCCTGGTAGGCACAAGATCAACAGTTTAAGGCCCTGGTAGGCACAAGATCAACAGTTTAACACCCTGGTAGGCACAAGATCAACAGTTTAAGGCCCTGGTAGGCACAAGATCAACAGTTTAACACCCTGGTAGGCACAAGATCAACAGTTTAAGGCCCTGGTAGGCACAAGATCAACAGTTTAAGGCCCTGGTAGGCACAAGGACGTTTTATTCTTCGAACCAAACTCATGGAACGAAATTGCCGGACAATTTCAGGCGACTCTTAAACTAGAATCTAGCTCGTCAGCTTCGACCGTAGCAAACAAGTGACTTTCCTTCCCAAAAGGAGGTCCTCTTGTTATATTTTTCGTAAAAACTGAGTGTGAATTATATGCTGGTCGAATGCAAATCACTCAATGTGTTCAACCAACTGTGATGTCATGATCTTATAGTGACTGCATATTGTATTAAGACAAGGTATAAAATCCCTTTAACTTGGCGAGGTAACTGGTGTCGTTGGTAGCTGCGGCGTCGTATGGTGTCGTCGGTCGGTGCTGTTGCGCGGCGGCGGCTGCTTAGTCATGGACATGGTGAATCAAATCACCCAACGTGTTTAGTATTGGTACAAGCATGGAACGCTTCGTTACAATATAACGTTGTACTAGGACATTTAGATACCTTCGGAGGCAGTGACCACTTATACCACACTGTTCAAAAACGCAATGAAAAATGCACATTATCCAGCGCGATGGAAGACAGGAGTGGACATCCTCTCCCAAAAAAGGGAAAGGACAACTCCAATCCGACGAACTTCCGGTCGCTAAGTCTTCTTCCCAGTTTCAGAAAGGTATTCGAATAAGTTATAAATAGAGATATGTATGTCCAAATGGGCGGAGGCCAACAATATCATACTCAGTTCGGGCTTAAGGCATGGCATGAAACAATTCATGCCGCGTCTAAACTGGTCTCTGATATCCAAGGGAACAAAACTAAAAGGCAGTGTACTGGTACTTGTCTGGTTGATTTGGAGAAGGATTTTGACACCGAGGGTCTCCATCTAAAACGGACCAGACTTGGCATAAGAAAACCAATAGTATAATATGCTTTATGATTTATGCTCAATGGTAGAAATTTTGTTTTGGTGGCTACGTATCTTCAACCGCAATCTTCGATATTAGGAATGGTCTTCAGCTGGGAGCGGTCAACTCGCCGATTCTATTCAGCATTTACACCAGCGACCAGCGTTCTGATGGTAATCTAACTCCGGTAATTGCTTATGCCAATGATCTAGTAGCATTCAGGGGTGCCAGCACGTAACTTGATACAATCGAGCATTGTCGATGGTAGGTCAACTCGAAACAAATTATTTTTGGCAGCACGTAATTTGAGACGAGTTTCTTTGTGACTTCCATTTAAAAATATTATTGTGAACTATAAAGTGAAAAAAAAATTGGTATTCTTCTGATATTTTTTGATTCGGAAAGTGAAGATGAGGAAGTACTCAATGCTAAAATCATGCATGTACCTCGGCTCGTGCCTTTTAAGTGAAGTTTTTTACTTTTTAGTATATTTTATATTAGGTATGTAACTTGTAAGAAAATTTCTGTTTTTCCTGCCTTGGGTACTTTTAAGCATTCCTATGGCTAAATCATGGTGAAAACTCATAAAAGTGTTCGAAACATCCGTCTGTTTCTTATTTATTGACATTTTTTTTATTTTTCCATGCTATTTCTTAAAAAAAATCACTGCCAACGATAACTTTTTTTCTGTCGAGTGAAAAATTTTGTTTCAAACCTAATTTTCAAGTTTGTGTGCTGCCAAATCTGACGATATAATCGAGGGCACTCGATTAAACCAAAATAGGTGCTGCCGAGGCTCGATTGTATCGATTAAACTCGATTGTACCAAGTTACGTGCTGGCACCCCAGAACAGCTCCAAAAGTAGAGGTCATCAGAAGTCTTTTGAAGCGTGACTTCGACAAGAAACAAGATTCAGCGATATTGTGATGACTGGAAGTTGAAAATTAACTTTCAGAAATCTGAAACTAATCCGTTTAGGACTCAGCTGTATGGAGCTTCAAAGGGGATAAGAGATCGAACCGGTGCAAGCTGGTGATCGTAGGGCCACATAGGCATACAATGGCGAATAAAAGCGTAGTGAAGTACCTTGGCATCTGGTTGGATTAGTCTTTGTATTTCGACAGACAAACAAATGTTGCTCTGACCAGGGCTAGGCGAGCAGTTGCCCTGACGAAAAGCTAGTTTTACTTCAGCCGTTTTGATAGCAGGTTGAAGGTTGCCATGGTGGTACATGGCCCTCATCCGGCCGATGATGGTTGTCTATGTGACCGGTCTAGTTTAACGTTGCCCCATCTCATAGGGAAAGTTTACGAGGTTTTGTATGTCTTGGCCGACTTAGATAGGTTTAAGTCTATTGAGAGTAGAGACAACAGGTTGCCACCCTTTTTTATTCCGGAAAGTATTAGAATTAGACCAGTAAGTTAGATGTAGGTTATTGGATAAGTAGGCTAGTTTTTGTGAATTTTCGTCTCAATTGCTGCAAAAATGTTTTTTCAGGGTTGTATTGCCTCTTGCGGGGAATTGACAAATCCTCTAAGAGCATCTAGCATGAAAACTGATGCTCATAAGTCATTCGGAATTGGTAGAAAACTGTAGTTCCCCTCCAATCTTAGTGATATACAAAGGAATAGTTCAGAGTTATGAAACACTAGGCTCTCTACGATCTACGAGTCGTAATAGTCTCCTACTCGTATTTTTTACATTTTTTACTTGATTAAAGTTGACATTTTGATGATAGGGAACAGCGAAGACGAATAAAGTGGGTCTCAAAATTCTGTCTGTCTGTGTGTTCAATTAAAGTGTGTCCAGACCAAAGAAACATTTTTGAAACATTTCAGAAACGTTTAAAAAACATTTCAGAACAGAGAAACATCTCTGAAATGTTTATGAAACGTTTTTCTGTGTCCCATTCCGAATGGGAAACTTTATTTATTTCCCAAACATTTACATCATTGTATATAAACTCTAGAGTGTATATACAATGATTTACATAGGTAGAAAGTGCGTGAGTGGTTATTAATATAAATATAAATTATCGCGAAAAGTGTGGAGCAACGAGAATGTTATCCAATTGATAAAAAATTATGAAATACAAAAAGTTTTGTGGGATCCATTTAACGAAAATTTTAAAAATAAAATCCAAAATAGTCGATGATGCATGCGCTTAAAGTGCAACACAGGCGAGAAAAAAAAATTACAGACAACTCAATCTGGAAACAATGGCAAACAAATAAACAGTTCAGAAATGTTTCTCAAAGCGTCCACACCAAAAAAAAAAAAAACAAATCAGAAACATTTCTGAAATGTTTTTGCAATGTTTCTGAAATGTTTTTTAAACAAATGGGAAACATTTTAGAAACGTTTTTTAAACAATGTTTCCTGAAATGTTTCTTTGGTGTGGACATACCTTTACAGCCTAAACGGCTCTGCCGATTTTGGTTAAACTTGGTAGATATCGTTTTAAAAATATTTCCTTGGAACTTGATAGTCAATTTGGAAAAGCCAAAAGTTATGATTAATTATGATTAATTATGATAATTATGATTATGATTAAAGAGTGCAATCAGCAAACAGTGCATCGTGGAATAGATATTTTTATTACAAAAACATTGCGCATAACAGCAAATTATCAAATTATTCAAATCGGTCCCAGAATCAATTTTGGTTTATGCAGAAAAGGTCTGGGGTGCGAAAACAATACAAAACTTTAGAAAAGCTATTAGGTTACTACGAATTTTTCGACTACAATTCAATATGCCTCAAAAACGTTTTTTTTAACGATGACCTCTTCATTTGACTCCAATCTATTTACTCCGATCCAATTCTTCATGTTGAGAAACAAGAATTAGCTGCATGAAGCTAAATCTGTGGAATATGCTGGATGAGAGAGGAGTTCGTAACTTAACTCATGCAATTTTGGCATTGCTTCTACAGATTTCTGCGCTGCATCCAAAAAGTAATCAAATATTGATTTTTCAAAATGTAGCTAGGTATGAAGAAATGGTGACCATTTACTGAAGTGTGCCAATTTGATACAGTGCAGCAAGCAGTTTGTCGAAATATAGCAGTAAAATATTGAAAGCACACGGTGGCTTAACAATGGTCGATGGCAAATCTTACAACGCAGCGAAAAATACAAGATCCAGAATAAAATGCAATATTTATGCAGCATCTTTGCAGCTACTACGATTTTAATGATCTTTTCAAATCAAAAGAAGATGATAAAGCTGCGATAAAATTTTGGACTGTCAATTTTGTATGCCAGAGTAATTATTTTTGAAGGCATTCTTTATATCGCTTACACAGAACAAATTACTTTAAAAGAAAAAAATGAAATCCAAGAAATCTTCAAAACGAAGTTAGAACTCATTGTTGATGTACCAAAATCTGGTTTCGGGAAAACAAGTGATGACAATGCAGAACTAACTGTTGCAATAACTTGAGGTCATGTGAATATTATTTTCAGACTAAAAGTTGTATTAGAAGTTCTGCTATTGGTTTTGAGATATGTACTTATACATATGCTTCAAAATTTAAAGCATATTTATGCTTATAATACATCTAAACTATGTGTTGGACTCTACCGGTGCTATCCCATGACTCCAACGATGCACAAAATACTTCCGCATGAACCAAAATTGATTTAAAATACTCTTAAAAATTGAGCAGCTATGTATATATAGAAGCAGCTTATGCACAAAACAAGCACTTCAGGTTGAACAGGTTAAATTTTGCGACGAAATTTTCTATTATTATTATTAGGGCCTTGAAATAATACAGTATTCCACCTTTTTTCAAATCATAGCTAAATTTTAAGTTCAGATCCTCTTATAACAAGTTTGAGACCCTTGCCAAGTTTGAAAAATAAAATATTATTTTAAAAAAAGATCTTGATTTGCTTATTTCCGGGTTTCATGTTCCTGCCCTTACCAAATTCACAAAATTTTGATGGGACTATAATTTCCGATGAAGACGAAGATTAAGAAACAGATTAGGATTGTACTGATGAAGAATAATTTGAGGAAGAATACACTGAATAACTTTAAGTGATCCATATGTCTCATTTTAAGCAAATTTTTCACATCAATAAGAAATTCCCTAAATATAAATATTAATTTATCACATAGAAGCATTTAAAGCTTTTAAGCCTTTTATCACTTCATTAGAACAAAAAATAATTTTTGGTCACTTTTTCGATGCAAATACTTCCTATGTGCGTCGGTGCGTTGCTCTGGTCAAAAAAAAATTTATTCTTCGTCAATTTAAGGCCGTTTTGGCTTCAAACTGGCTAAGAATCGATCCAGAGGTTTTGCTTATCTATAAAAAAATTTTCATTAAAATCCGTTAAGCCTATAGTGAGAAAATTCGAAAATATGGTTTTATGCTAGATAGAGACAGTTATATATTATTTTCAAAATTTTTCTTATTGAATTATAATTAAATAAAATGCACGACTGGGTCGCACGAACTTGCTCCTATGTAAAAGGCTAAGAATTTCAAAAATGAATGTTATTAGAGAAACTGTTCATAAGAATAAAATTTACTTTTTAAATGACTAAAAAAAACTTCTTTAGTAGTTAAAGGTAAGAATAGGATGCTTCGTGATTCAAGCAAATATAGATTTATGGAATAACAAAAATTATAAGTCTTTGTAGTGGTTTCTTAAAAAATAAGTTTTTATATAAGAAAATTTTAAAACATTCTTAAGAATAAATGTTGGTACGCCAATTTGAAGTTTTTATTATTGTATGAATAAAAATTAAATTTACAAAAAAAAAGTATTGAGCCGTTTTCGAGATATTGAATTTTCAAAAAACAAAAAATTGATTTTTTTTTTTAATTCAAAAAAATATTTTTTTAAAGTTTTGAAATGCAATGTTTTTTAAACTACAAAATTTCATTAAAATCCGTTTTGCTGATAATGAGAAATTCAAAATTTTAAAAAATTGTTCTATGGTAGGTACAGTCAGTAATATCTTGTTTTCAAAATTTTTGTATTAAATTACAGAAAAAAAAATTAAGCAAAATTCTAGGAACCGTTTTCGAGAAAAATACGATTTTCGGAAACCATTTTTTACCATTTGTATCGAGGGTACCGTTATTTTTAGATAAAATGAATTTATTTTTCTCATATCATGTAGACTATTTTTCCAAACTTTTATTTATCAAGTTTTGAAAAAATCGAGCATGGAGTTTTCGAAATAATAATTCATATATATAATATACAATAATATTCATATATATTCATATATATGCTTTAGCATAAAAAAATGATCAAAATCGGTGGTACCGTTTTTGAGAAAATCGAAAACAATAAAAATGGCCCCAAGGGAGGTACCAAAACTACTCATTTTTTGGAAAAATTTGTTCAACCATTACCTAGGTTTAACTAAATTAAATTTTTTGATTTTTTTTTTAAATCGTTGGGACAGTTTTTGAGAAAAAAAAAATATTTATAAAATTTCAAAAAAAAAATCGTATTGCAGGTACCGTTATTTTTGGTCTTAAAAAATCAAATCAAAAAACATCCGGGGGTAAAAAATTAAAACCCATATCTACCAAGTTTGAAGAAAATCGGCCGAGCCGTTTAGCTGTAATCGAATAGACAGACATACAGACAGACAGACAGAATTGCCAGACCCACTTTTTTCGTCTTCGCTATCATCGTAATGTCAACTTTGATCAAAATCTCGAGTCTGATTTTTTACGAATGCATAACTTGCCTTATAGTACCTATAAGTCGCAAGTAAAAAATTAAATTAAACGAAAGAAACAAGTGTTTTTTTTTCGCGAAAAATACGATTTTCGAAAACTATTTTTTAACATTTGTGTGGTGGGCAGTGTTATTTTTATATAAAATAAAATCTTAACTGTCATGGAATTTTCAAAATATTGAGTTTTAATAATTATTCGGCAGACGGCCTATGCGCCATACTTGTAAATCTTTATGTATATTTCTAAGTTTGTATACTATATTAAACGAAAACAATAAAGATTATTATTACTATTACTCAATTAATAAATTGAGTTTTAAAGAAAAACGAATTTTTTTAAACCCCAAAAAATTTTTTTTGAAAATTTGAATATGCCATACTATCTAAGCTTTTGGTGAGACTTAGCATACAAAAAAATTATCAATTTCTGTTCTACCGTTTTTGAGAAAATCCAAAACAAAAAAAAAAATGTTCTAAGGTAAGTTCCGTTAGTAAAAATTTTTCGGATTTTTTTTTTCTTAATTATCTTTAACTAAATGAACAGTTTTTGTAAAAAAAAAATTTTTTATAAAATTTCTGATCTTAAATAAAAAGGAAGAAATTTGTGTGGGGGGACAATTTAAAAATACTATCTAACAAATTGCCTTGGGGTGCGCAACTGGATGGCGTCGGCTAGAGACCGGGATAGGTGGAGAGACTTGTTGAAAGAGGCCAGGACCGGAACCCGGTTGTCGAGCCGATGATGATGATCTAACAAATTTAAATAAAATCAGCCGAGCAGCTTAGGCTGTTGGGCACAAACAGACAGAATTGCAAGACCCACTTTTTCCGTGTTAACTACACTCAGAGAAATAAATAGTCATTACTAACTATTTTTTGACTATTTTCATAGTCCGAATAGCGACAGCTATGCAAAATAGTTATTTATGACTATTTATATTTGTTATTAACTTTTTTACTTTTTTTCTTGTAAATATATAACTATAAAGAAGTTATATATACGATTATTACAAATAGTTATTTTGGTAATAACTATAATCCCAATTAAACTTGACTATGCACATAGTTTATTTTGATTATATCGATAGTAGTTATCTATAACTATTAACTATACATATAGTTAAACTTGACTATTATATGCACATTGTTGTTGCGAGTAACCTCTAGAGGTAGTTAAAAAGAGAACAGAGTATTTGTAAACTGAATAAAGAAAGAAACAAAATACTTTTAGGTTTGTATACATACATATGTGCTATGTCAACAACTGCATGTTTGTGAAAGTATTTATTTTGTAAGTCGATAAATTATTATATTATAATAGCGATGCATTATATTTATTATTTTGCACATATGAGAATCGAAATATAAATGCGCTTGAAATTTTATCTACTAATTCTAACATTTTACGTCGAAAAAAACAAAGCGCCTTCTAAATAATGCATATTTAAATTATTTTATTTATAACTTTTATCAGACAAAGGGTTACCATATATTTTTTTTGAAATTACATACTTATATCTACTGCCACCATAGTCGTATTCAACTATTTTAAGAAGTCGTTTGTGAAAAAAATTTATCCCACCTATTTAAAACTAATTTATTATTTTGTTGACTATTAAAATGTTAATATATGTTGTTAAATGTTAAAGAATTGAGTACTTATTTAAGTATGTATTTTCTTATTTTGACTATTAAAAAGTTAAAACTTACTATTAAGTAGTCAGAATTGTCCATAGTCGCATTCAACTATTCTTAGTAGTTGTTTATTACAATCAAAGTATAACTATTCAAAATAGTAGCACATTACTTTTTTGTATAGTTATTTATATTTTTAACTATTTCATAGGTTAATTCTAACTATATTTAAATATTTTTGAATTATTTTTGATGAAAAATAGTCATTTCATAAATTTCATGGAAAATTATCAAATGACTATTGCAATAGTTACAAAAATAACTATTTTTTTTTCTGAGTGTATCATCACAATGTCAACAAAATCTCGAGTTCAATTTTTTTTCGAATGCATAACTTGCCATATATGTATGTACCTAGTACCTATGTGACGCAAGTAAAAAATATATGACAAAACATCATTTAATTGGCCTCCTTGGGAAGATTCGCAACATGCCATTTATTTGAGGCAATTTTTACGCACTTTTTTTTTAGAGTCTAGAGTTCGGGGATTATTCGCGTAGGCACGTTCTTTTGCGTAGCTCAACAAAAATTTTGCGGTTTCGAACCGCATGATCTTGATGACCATTTGACGTCGCCAAAATAAGAAATTACGCGACCAGGCATTTTCCGGTCTTGTTGGAACCACATATCGTCCAAGTTATGTCCTTCAATTGGCGGCCAAAAAAATCGGTTATCATTCGAACATATCGCTCCGAATTGACTGTAACCGTCTGCGCAGTGGCGCACCTCTTCGATCACTTGTGGGTTTTCTGTATCCCACATGTGGCAATTTTGTTTATTTACATACCCACCGCTAGAGAAAATGTTGTTCGAAAATAGGTGTTTATTGTCTGTTGTTCCAAAACCGAAGAAATGTACCTACTGCTTACGAACAGTTAGCAGGCTTAAATTGTTGCGTTATTTGAACTTTATAAGGATGGAAATGCAAATCCAAATACAAAATACTACACTTGCAGCAGCAATGAGACTGAGCAGAGGCCTTACGACATCAGTAATGCTTCTACTCTCTTCCATTTCTTTCACAATTTATGACGACCATATTCATATTGATGCGCGAAAATTGGCTTCTTCATATGAATCACCACGTTTGTATAATAATTTTAATACTTTGTTCGATTGTTAAATGATCAATTATCGTAAATGGTGAACATTCGGCTAATTTTATGACACTTCAAATGACAGCTCAGATTGACAGGCGTCAAATGCCAGCGCTACCAACTTGAAACCATGAAATGAATAACCCTTTACTTTGATTTTTCTCAATTTATTCCACGTTTTTCTTTAAAGTTACTTTAACTTTTTTCTGTAAGTGGTAACGTGCGTCGCCGCCGCGCCGCGCCGGCCGTTCTTTACTCTTGTGGTTTATGTCATATCTGGAGAATCGATGTCAGAAGGTAAAAATTGATACAATTAGAAACATTAAAAAATATACTTAGATATATGATATGCCACCACGGTCTGTGGTTGGACCATTACTGTTTTCAATCTATATTAATTCACTTTATGAGTTACAATTTAAGTGTTTGTTAACAGCTTTTACTGATAGCTTAGGACTCGCATATGGGACTAAAAAGATATGCGGAACTAAATTTAACCAGTTGCAGCGGTTCAAATCCAGCTTGTTATACAAATACGAGATGTGCACTGTTCAATGAGGGAATGTCCTTCAAGTTGTCTCTATTCTAATCTTTCCAAGAATTTCTTTAAAGTCACTTAGAATTACAAAGTTATTATGTAAGAAATCGATAAAAAATAAAAAAGTGAATAGAAAAGGATGCGTCAACCCCGTTTCATTTGACACAAATTCCCGCCTACTCGCCATATATCCTGACACTGAAAATAGAAATCAATATAAGACATGACTACATCACCACCACCACGACCGCATCACACCAAATACAGACGAAGACATCATAAACATCTTGCAAAAAACCGTTATCGTCATCCTTAAACCGAGCGCAAAGCTATAATAAGAAATAAGAACACGAAGGGTAAAACGGATGGACGTGATCGGAATTCGTAAGGATTATAATCGGTGAATTTCGAATCTGATTGGTATAGAGTTGAGGATGATGATGATGATTTTGAAAGGAAAATATCTTCGTTACTTCTGTGTGTTTGGTGGGGGTCAATGATTTTTGTTAAAACACTTTTTTTTTTTCTTCTGCGGGGGTTTTGTTGAAAATTGAAAGGAAGAAGGGTTGTTTCTTTTCAGAGAAACTATTAACTGGACTTTATAACGGGCATGAAGACGGACGTGTGGAAAGAATATTGGAATTATATGAAGGATTTTTGGGGTCAGTTTTATGGGTCTATTATGTAAGTGTGCCCATTGAATGGAAACACGTTATTGGAATTTACAACTCTACAATAGATTTTGATCTCATTCCTTTCTTTTTATTGGGCAAACAAAATCGCCTTAGGTATCTAGCCTTTGGAAAAGTTTAAGTATTTGTTGTGGAGTTTATGAAGCCTCGTAATAGACATAAGAAAAGAGTAGGTATTTGAAATACTATGGACCAATTCAGTATGCGGTTACATTATGCGTTTGGGGCTAAAAAATTTACTTTAGAATTTTATCGAAAGTCTTGATTGTTTTAAAATTGGATTGAAAGAAAGGGCATTTTACTGGTTGGTTGGATAATCAGTTTCTTGGCTGGAGATTATCTGCAGAAGGTGCCTAAGTTATTTTCCTGAGTCATTGAGACATGTTAGAATAGTTCTCATTCCGAAAATCCTTAGGTGGATAGTCATGAATCCGCGAAAAATGCTCGACCAATTAGCTTAATGCTTATGAATATTAGAGACATCTTAGATGAATAACCTCTTGAAAACTTTTAACACGCTTATTTTAAAGGAAAGTCTACGGAGACGGCCCTTCATGAGGCAATTCGTGCAGTTGAGAAAATAATCCACTTTAAAGAATACACTCTTGCTAGCCACCTAAAAGGAGCTTTCAACAACGTCCTAACCCAATCCATTCGGGAATCACTTTGGAGGACTTTAACAGACAATGGATAATTTCCATGCTCTGCGATAGAAAGATTAAAGCTTTGTTAGGCAATACAAACTCAGCCAAGCATGTGAGATAAGAAATATCCCAGGGTGGTGTTCTACCTCCTTTATTTTTGTTTTTAGTCATGAACAAAATTCTGGTTATGTCAGCGAGACATAAGACGGTTGTGCACGGGGATGATTTTTTACTATTGGTATCGGGAAAGCTTACCCCTGTGATTAATGAAATCAAGGATATAGTATTGTGGAAAATTATAAACTGAGCCTAAGCTGTAGACTAGGGGTTAACCAAGCTTAAGCTGAACTGATGGTCCTTTACTACTAAAAATAAGCTACCGCACCGCACTCAAAACTAAACTCTGTGCTTGTGTTCCGAAATAATTGGTACTTATCATCGAGCCTAAATTTAACTGCAAAATAAATATTAAAAAAACCGGTTAAGAAGGTTGTCTAGCTTTCTATACCTGTAACGATACATTTCGGGCTGCTGGATCCTATCTTAGCGTATGGTTTCATCATGTTGTGGCCTACACTCAACAAGGCGGATAACGTAAACAAACCTTAGAAGGTTCAGAGAACATCTAGTATTGGTACTTTAGGATCACTAGGAGCTCTATTATACTGCACAACTGATGCTTTAAGCGACTTTCTTCACATTTCACCACTTTAATTGCACATAAAATATCTAGCATCTTGCAATTAGACTTAAGGCATCAGACTGTTGGCTTGCCAAGCCATAATGGACATAGCAGTATTATAAACCTGATCCTAGCAGAAATTTTTTCGACATACACCGACTACTGCCCTCATACTGTGGACATCAGTTAGAACTTTCAAGTTTTTTTCGATCTAGAAAGGGGACGATAACATTGTTATGAGAGACTTCAACACAATCATCCTTACTGATGGCTCAAAGATTGGAAATGGTGTCGGTTCGGCAACTTTTCCTGAGTTTTTAAATGTCTCTAGATCTTTCCGGCTACCTGATTGTGCCAGTATCTTTCAAGCTGAATTACTAGAAATAAGAGACACGCATGTTACAAACTTAAATTAAGTCCATATCAAAACCGAAATACGGTCATTTTTAAAGACAGCCAGATGACTGTTAATACCTTTGATTCGGCTTTTTCATTCTCTTAATTGGTCCAGCAATGTCCGGATGAGCTCAATGTCACTCTTGTCTTGCATCCGGGTCATAGCAAAATAGAGGGAAATAAATGGGCTAAGGAGTTACCCAAGCAAGCGTTAGCTCTTTAGAGCTTATTTGCGGAAATAGGTAACATTTCTCTTGGTGAGAATCCTACGGCAGATAGATCAGTTAGACCAAGTGCACTATGTCTAGAAAAATAAAGCTCATCCATAATAAGTCTCAAACAAATTACCTAATATCCAGACATAGCCATGGTAGTTGCAACCTGCACTGGGCATTGGCAATAGGGGAACAGGCAGCGAAGGTAGGAATTCCTTACAATACTTATTCCCGCAGTTGTGGTGATCATCACAAATTTTCTCTGTGTCCTGATCTGCTTAGAATAAAAGTCCAACGGAAAGTTATTCCTATATATGAACTGAAATTCAAAGTCTTGATCTCTTTACTTAACACAACGAAGTGGCTCTGAGATGAACCTCGATGACTTCTGTACAGGGTATTCCCCGATCTTAAGAACGAGCTACAGAACTTAAGATAGCGGATAGTTCATGAATATCTCATCATATCTCATTAAATCCATAGGACAAACAAGTTTATGGTATCAAAAAAGCGCACTCCAACCCTAATTGGGTCACTGAGGAAGACTGCTAAAACAAGAAAAATTTATTCACATATTTATTTAAAATAATTCGTTTAAATAAATGTTTTAAATCTCCTCTTACCTGCAATATCTCTCACATGTCGTCGCAGATAGTTTCAGAGACGGATAGTGTTAACAAAGAACTGAAGTTCAGATGTCAAACAAGAAAACCACGGTTGAAAAATCGGCGCTGTTCTAGTGGAAGCATAGAACGAAATTCTATTGAAAAGGCTAGGAAGTTGTTGAGGTTATCAAATTTTAAATCACATACTATCTTTGAAAAATAATATATTCTATCTAACCTACGAAGGTTGAACATGTATTTGATAGCGTTGTTTGAGTGATTTAACGAGAATAATTCGAGGTTTTGTTGGAGAGTTGTACTGACGTGTTCATAAAAAGCGAAGTTAGCCATAAGCTTGTCCTACAGCTGGGCAAATGTGGTTACTCCAAGTCAACGTATTATTAAAAGTCATTCTAAGATTCTTAGACACAATCTTCAATGAGTCCTAGAGGACAACTTATGGATAGTTGAGCGCCATCTGCATAAAGCTGAGTAGAGGAATTGGTTATAACAGATGGCATTTCGTTGATATATAGGGAAAACAGGATGGGCCCTAAGATAGAACCTTGAGGTACCCCGGAAGGCACAGCAATAAAATTTGACAAAACACTATATGAAAACAGCTTGTTCTCGACCGGTTAAATAGGAAAATATAAGTTTAGTAGCAGTAAGAGTAAAATTAAACTTACTTAAGAGTTTGCAGCAGAGAATAAAATACTCGACGGTATCAAATGCTCGTGAAAAATCAAGCAGTAAGAAAAGGTTATTTGGTCTTTACCAATATTTTGTCTGATTTTATCAACAACCATCAGAAGAGTGGTAGTGCAGCTATCTGCTAGTGCCCAGATTGGGTAAGCATGTTGAAAGTATTCCCAAAAAGAGTTAATTTGTACCTGCAGAATTTTTTAAAAAACCTTCGACAAAAATCACAATATGGAAATAGGCCGAAAATCCTTACCACTTGAGTTCTTATAGGAACGAGTATGATTTTGGCTTTCTTCTATACTGCTGGAAACACACTTGTTGTTGATATTGTATTGAAGACAAAAGTTACACAAGAGGCAATATTATTTTAAGAAATTTAAGGTGGACACCATCTATTCCACCGGCATTGGATCTAGCTGAGAGTATGCTTTCTTCTACGTCAGCTTTGCAAATTCCTTAAAATTAAACTTGTTGCCAGATTCAGGGATATCAGCTACAGAAATGTTTTGCTGAAAGGTAGGTCAACCTACGTTCGAGAAAGATGGAAGAGCTGCAAATTCTTCGTTAAGATCCGAGAAGAGAACCGACAGTTCAAGTTTTCATCAATATTAACGGAAATTTTAATATTATTGAATACTTGACCTTTCGATTTACCCAGACCTATAGAGCCTAAGTTGTTCCAAAGCTTTTTTCCACTCAAAGATCTGTCTAACCGTTTGGCGAAGATGAGACTTTTAGTGGAACAAATCAGAGCAACAATATTGTTTCGAAAATAACAATATTTCCTACTTTATTTATTTAGCTTATATGTTTTTAACGCTCGTAAGCCAGGTCACGCTTTTTTAAATGTGTTTTTTTTTTTTGTGGGTAGGTGAAGAATCTTCTCAGACACTGAGCCAGGTACCCATATTAGTGTGAGATTCTGCGACTATAACTAAGTTACCTTATGAAGTAGTTTTAACTTCGTAATATAATCACGTTTGACAGGTAGCTCCCCACTGAGAGAGAGACCTGTGGATACCGCATTTGAAAGCGGATACTCCTTATGGAGCTAGGTCGAACGGTCTCGTTCTTTGAAGTCGGCGCACCAAGATTGTCTCATCAATTGTTTGTCGAATAATTCTATAACTATAGTCATTTAATTGAGCTTGTAGCTTCCCAGCGAAAATTGCTATTTCATCTTCAACAGTTGGTAATCGTAAGTCTCTGTGTAAATAACTGTTTCTAATGTACCACGGAGCATTAACGATTTCTCTGAGAACTTTGTTCTGATAAGATTGTAATATTTGTCTATTGCTTGGTTTAGTACAACCCCAAAGTTGTATACCGTATGTTCATACTGGTTTTATCACTTGCTTATAGATAAGCAATTTATTGTAGATGCTGAGCTTGGAGTATCTTCCAATAAGCCAATTCATTTCACATAATTTATTTTTAAGTTCATCTCGTTTCTTTTTAACGTGAGTTTTTCATTTACTTTGCTTCATTAGCATATGGTATTTGCACCAAATTAATGTAGGTGGGCAGATTGGTAATTTTTTTGTAAGTAAAATTAATATGTGTGGATTTGGACTCATTAAGATCAATTCACCATTTCTTAGTTCATACTAAAATTTTATCTAGAGCTCGTTGGAGCTTTTCGGTTACAGATTCAACTGAATCGGATATTTCGGTTTTATTCTGTACACCTGATCAATTATAGAGTGACTTTTCCGGAAACCAAATTGATGGTCAGGAATAAGCCGCTTTTCTTCGATAATGGAAAGCAGTCGCTTTAATAAGATTTTTTCAAATACCTTGGAGATCAGTGGCAAGAGGGAAATCGGTCTATAAGATTTCTTTTCGTTCGGAGACTTTCCCGGTTTAAGAACCATTAAAACTTCTGCGACTTTCCATTGGAACGTATGAAAGCCTTAATGCCGCATTCATAAGATGCTGAAGTTTAATTGCTGCTTTTTTGGGTAGCTCTTTAAGCACGCGAGTACTTATTAGGTCGTACCCAGGGGCATTATTATTTTCAATATTTCTAATAGCTTGATAAAGTTCTGATAGCGTGATATTCCGAATAAGAAAGTTTTCAGATGGCCATTGGATATCACCATGTTCATTTATCAACGCCTGACCGTCAAAAGGTTTAAGAGTTTCCTCTATATGTTCATCAGAAAATAAATCGGCTTCTTCTCTAACGGATTAAGCCCATCCACCATTATTTTGTCTGATAGGTGCTGAATGTATTTGCGGCTTTCTAACATCTTTTATAGCTTTCCACAATGAATAGTTCGTATTCTTATCTGCAGTCAGACCTTCTAGATAGGTAGAAATCTTCCGATTTTTTGAGTCGCGGATAGCATAATTGATATATAAAAATAAACTATTGTAGTTTATTTTTATTTACACTCAAAATATGTTCATATGTTATTTACAATAATTAATTTCTTAAGTCTAATGCTTATTAATCTGCGAGCACAAAAGGGGCTCTGCTTCGTTAGGTTTGTTATGTTTTCTTTTTACATTTGAATTATGTGCCTTAAGTCTAAAAATTTTTTTTTATTATTTATGATATTTGCGTCAGCTTGAGCAGTGCTAATGGTCGTTGGCTCGTGTGGTGATGAAGGGGTGGATATAGGGCATTGTTGATTGCTGTCTGGTCTTTTGGTGGCTTCAACCTCTGTTGTGCTGCGTCCGTGCAACATCATAGAAGTTTTCGAAGCTGTCTTCTCCAGCTATTCCTAATGCTTGTTCCATCGTGGAGAGCACCTGGAGATATCGGTCGTCTGTGGCTGAGTTACCTGTAATTAAATTAATAAGAGGACTGGGATGGGTTGGGATTTTTCTCAGCATCTTAGTGCTCAGATTGTAGATATATTTGTCAATCGGGACAATTCCAGAAGCTTGGTACAGCATTTCATTGCTATAATAGCGGTCAGAGTTGGGTTTTCGGTGAAGGGAGGTGCAATGGCGGAGAGCTTTTCGCTCGAATAATGCAACTTTTTTCATATAAGTGGGGCTTATTGTAAACCATATAGGGAAACAATATGTTAATATTGGGCGAATGAGTTGCTTGTATAGCAGAAGCTTCGTCCTGGTTTGGAGACCACCCCTCACTTTCATAAGGGGACGTAAAATGGATAAGGCACAATTTGCCTTACGAAGTGTGAATTTGGTGTGTTGGTTAAACTTGAACCTTTCGAAGAAGTGAACTCCAAGGTATTTAACACTTTGCTTGGGGGTGATAACTGTGTTATCAGGAAGAGTCAAGGAAAGGTTTTTGCATTTTGTTGCTAGGCCATTATGCCAGGGTCGTCTAAAACAGATTAGTTCTGTTTTAGAGGGATTGAATTTAATTCCCCATTGGAGATATCTAATAATCCCATAGTGTAAGGATGTGTGCCTTAACTATTCGGAGGGCTACATCAGGGTTAATGGATGAGCTATATGTGATGGAGTTATCAGCGAATAGCAGAGTTTTTGTCATTGGCAGGTTTGCAGGTTGGTCGGAGGTATAGAGGTTAAATAGATCGGGTCCAAGGCGGGATCCTTGAGCGACTCCAGCTAAGATGTTCTTAAGGATTGAGTTAGTACTCCCCACGCGTACGTAAAACTTACGGTTAGTGAGGAAACTATGGATGATGAGGACAAGATGTCTAGGCAAGTGAAGAGACTTCAACTTGAAAACCAAACCATCTATCCAGACAGAGTCAAATGCTTTTTGAATATCAAGCAGACATGTGGTCTCTTTTTTGTTAAGAGCCAAGGTTGTATCAGCGTGGAGCTTCAACAACGGGTCGAAAGTGGAGTGGGATGCTTTGAACCCAAATTGGTTATGCTGCACTATTCCCATTAAAGAGCATAATGAGCGCAGTTTGAAAAGAATCAGCATTTCAAGAATTTTGCTGAGGTTAGGGAGGAGGGAGATTGGTCGGTAGTTGCTTATATAATTTGCCCCTGACTTTTTTTTGGTATTGGGAATATCTCGGCTATTTTCCATTTATTTGGAAAATAGCTGTTGGTGATACAATTGTTCCAAATAATAGTGAGAATAACAATTGCGGTTGAAGGGAGTTTTTTGATAACGAAATTGGAAATCTTGTCTGGTCCCGAAGATTTTTTCGAATTACCATAGTGGATTGAGTCGTGAAGGTCTAATGGATTAGTAAAAATGTCATTGGCTGTCGTATATACTGATGAATTGGTTTCAGAAAATCTTGTAATATGGTCTGAGTTTTCAGATATCAATCCAAATATTTCACTATTGACGTTGGTGAGAAAGTCGGGTTAATGAGCAGGAGGATTGGGTTTGAAGTTTCCATCGAAGAAGTCTGCAAAAGCATTCATTTTTTCTTGGTCAGATACAAGAACGACGTCATTGTGTTGGAGTTCACCAAGTATAGAAGATTTTTTTCCGACAATTTGGTTAATTTCCTTGAAGGTGTCTGGTCCAGGCCTTATGACGTTAAGTCTTTTCCTGAATTGGGAGTCTATGAATGCTTTGGTGTTTTGTTTGATGAGAGTATTGAGGCACTTGAGTTGGGAATGAACACTCTGGTATTCATCTCCGCGTGTACTTAATGTACGATGAAGAATTTTTTGCAGAATTTTCCGAAGCTTTTGCCTATATTTATACATATTTTGTATATGATGGGGAAGGTCTATGTATTTTGATTTGAAATCTCGCGGTTGAGTCTGTTCAGCGATAGTATCAGTGATTGAGCTTTCAATAATATCTATCGATTGTGGAATCGATTTCTTGGTTGCTAAGGTTTGTCGATGTGTTAGGCGTATTATTCCGAAGCTTATCCGTTAAGGAACTTTGGAATACTTCCCAATTAATTTTTTTTATAGTTTATGAATTCCTGCTGAGGAGTAGCAAGAGCATTAAGATTTGTTAGGAGACGAATAACTAGTTTTACCGCTAAATGGTCAGAATCTGATACAATTGCAGTGCAGGTGAAATTAATAGGTGAGGGAATTCTACAAATAAGATGTGGAGAGCACATGAAGAAGTCAAGTGTCGAAGGAGTTCGAGAGAATGTAGGGATTAGTTGAGATACAATCTCGAATTTGTGGTTGTGCGAATTAGCACAGAGCCAGTCAGAGGTAGCTATTCCTTGAGGAGAGCTTAAGGTATCGTGCCATAGTTGATGGCACGCGTTGAAATCGCCCCCAATTATAAATTGAGTGTAATTTTGGCAGAATGCGTTAAGCAAATCGAGATCGTTTTTGATGTTAGTTTGGAATGCGGAGCACTTATTATACAAAGATACCATAAGGATATTTTCGTTATTTTCGAGTGCAATGACTACACAAGTGACTTCAAATGTAGTTAAACCGTGGATAATGACCTTTTGGCATTGAAAACTTGATTTTACCAGAATGGCAGTACCAGTTCTGCCAAAATCTTTGTCTGTGCGGAAAAGAATGTACTTATTGAAATAAAGCCGATGCCTTGAGACTAGTTTAGTTTCAGAAAGCAAAACGGCGGCGTCGGGTGGATAGCATAATTGAAGTCATTCGAGAGTCGGTTTCAGATGGTTTTGTCCTGAGGTGCTCGAGATTTATGCCATCTTTTCCGAACAGTTCTTTTTTCGCGAAGCAGATCTTTTATTTCCGGTGGAATTGTATCTGTGCTTCTAATTGGATCTCTTAAGTTGTGCGCAGTGTTTTACCATGCAGCATCTTGTATGACTGTAATAAATATATCGACTTTATCTTCCAGCTCTAAAGGCGTTTTCAAAGATATATTAAGCGCAATATTGTCTTTGCAATGTTCTCTGAATTTATTCCAGTTAGTTATGTTGTTACATAAAAATGGAGCTCTTTCCTTTTTCACTAGCTTCCAACTTCCTGTTAACATGACTGGTGGATGATCAGTGGGAAGGTCAAAGTTTTCCTCGATTTTCGTGTAAATTTTATCTAGTCCTTTTGCGATAAAGAAGTCTACAAGGTCTGGCATCAGTTGGCCAGTATGTTGGTTTACCAGTCGAGAAAAAAATAAACTCAAGATGCCATACAAGCTTTGAAAAGCTGCCTACCTTTAGTTTAGTTTCATATGCACCCGGAAATTATTTGTGAACCATGATCGCTGTCCAGGTTTGACAGTTTGAAAACCTCAGAGGAATATGCTCATCTAAAAGCGAATAAATATTAATTTCTATAAAATTAATTTGTTCATCACATGAGGTCATAAAATATAACTGATCCTATTGTATGCTCCGAACATCGGTAATTTGTAATAAATATTTAATAATTTATTACATATGTAATAAATTAAATTACTTAATAAGAAAACGATTTTTAAAGTTTGTTTGCATAAATTCATACTTTTATAGAAAATAGTCATCAATTTTATACGTTTGAAAATTGTTATCTCATAAAATCCATGTTTTATAACATTTTTTAAATTCCAAAATAATTTTACATAAGAGCAAATACATGGCATCCAGTCGTTGATTTTATTTTTTAAATCTATTTTATATTTTTAGTAATAGATCTGGTGCTTTATAGTAAGTGCCAAAGAAGACAGAGGACGGTAAAGTTCCCAAACATCAGTCATTGCACACTAAGGCTTTTAATATCCTCTCATAAGGCAATTTATTGTTCCATGGCCATTCTCAACCATAGTTATCATTAAATTTTCAATTGGTGGGGAAATTCAAAAATGACCAGCGATGTTTTTTAATTCCCCTCTAATGCCTGTATTCATAAGATTTTTTTTTTTTTGAATCCAAACCCAAAATATATTAAATTAAAAACCATCTGTATGAACTACTTTGCATATTTTTTCCCCAACATTGCTTCTTCGATTTTTCAACTCTCCCATATAGCTAATAAAAAAGATCTCACTTATAAGCCACATTTAATCCCTAATAATCCAGGCCGCAGTGACATAATAAAAGGACATTCGAGGTCCATTATCGGTCCCATAACAATGACCAACCATCACAATATTATTCCCCACCACAACCACTTTATATTCCCACAAAATAGTTTCCATTATATTGGTTAAGGCTTTTCCCACGCAAACAAAAAAATGCAAAAAAAGGACCATACAACCTCTCCGATATCCCTTTGGAATGCTGTCCGTACCCAACACTAAATAGTCAAGCCATTGCCATGCACCCTCACAGTTTTGCCTTAAGCTTATTTGCATCTATAAATTTGAAGTTAGTCCAGTATGCTTCATGGGGATTTTCCTTGTCTTCCTTCTGGCAGCATAGGAATAAAATAAAAATTGAAATTTCAAAATTCCATAGAGAGAAACTTCTGTTGCGGTAAAAACTTGTAAAAATAGCCACAATATGCAAAAAAGTCTGCAAAGTGCAATAGAAATTGCTTCTTTTTTTGTGTTGGTTCGTAGTCGATGTCGACGAACTGCGGCTATTCCAGGATTAGGGCTTTAACTATTGGACGGAATCTGTTAGTATTTTTAAATTTTTAAAATTGTGGGTGTTGCCGAGCTCAATATTTCCTTTCAGATTTTATTTAAAGGTACCCATTTGGTACTTACAGTACGGAGCGAAAGTTGGTAAGCTGTTTCTCACTTGGAAACTGCTTTTCGATTCTGATGTAACAATCTGTCGATACAACTATCACATCGCTATAGCCAATTGCGTAGTCAACGAGAATCAAATGAAACATCAATTAAGATCCCACAACAAACGCAACTAAGACAAAACCAGCAGTTTTGAAACCAAGCTTTGATAATTCTAAGATGCTGTGTTACTATTGCTCAAATGTTGGGCATTTTGCAAGTTCATGTCCTCATCCCAAACGAGAAAAAGGTTCATGTTTTCATTGTGGTTCTAAAGAGCATATTTTGAAAGACTGTCCAAAGAAACATACTAAACGAGTGGCCCTAGTAGATGATTTCCTGTTCAAGAACATCGAAAACACAAATAGAGAAGCTAACAATCATAATTCCGAGATAAATGATGTAAGTGTTACCTTTTTGATTAATGGTTCTATGCATAGATGTAATACTTTCGTTTCTTTATTTGATTCTGGTAGTCCGATTAGTTTAATGAGAAAATCTGCTGTTCCAACTGATTTAATTAACCAATGGTCTCAATATTCTGGTTACAAAGGATTGGGAAATTTAAAATTATGTACTTTTGGAAAAATTCAAATTAAAATTTCCTTTCGCAAGTTAACTAACTTAATTGATATCTTTGTTGTTCCTGATTCAGTTATTCCATATCCATTTTTGTTGGGTCGGGACTTTTTAAATGTTTTTAATATAAATTTTATGATAGTTGATTTAACTTTTAATAAAATTCCCAAAACAAATGTTGAAAATTTGGATGATTCGAATAAAAATAAAATTAAAATATCAAATAAAGTATTGCATTGTGTGTATAGTTCCACTAAAAATGAGAATTCAAACCTTTTAACTACTTGTGATCTATGTCAACTTTCGAACGTGAATGTTAAAAATCATGTTGCATCGACCAATACTTCGTTAGGTATCGATCATTTTGTTCCGGACATTTTTGCAATTGAAGCAGATACAATATTTTCTGAACGTATAAATATCAAAGTTAATTTGAATCAATTCTATGCACCTACAGTGTTTCAACGATTCATTAATAATATTTTACGTCCATTTATTGATGAAGGGACTGTTGTTGTATATATGGATGATATAACAATTGCTACCAAAACTATTTCGGAACATTTGGACGTACTTCAAAGATTATTACGACAACTTGCTGAATTTCGACTTGAACTTAAATTCAAAAAGTGCCAATTCGGCTACAATGAAAAAGATTTTTTGGGATTCTCCATCAATAGAAAGGGTGTTCGTCCCAACAATAGACTTATTGAAAATATAAAGCATCTTCCCATTCCGAAAATTTCAGATCAAGTCCAAAAATGTTTAGGTTTATTTTCATATTTCCGCCGATTTGTCCCGTCGGTCGGTCGTTTTTACATATCGCTATGCCATTACGGAATATGTTAAAACCTGGTGTTAAATTTGTTTTCGATGATTTATGACTTTCAGCATTTTATAATTTAAGGGATAAGTTAATAACGTCACCGGTTTTAGCATTGTATAACCCAAAACGCGATATAGAATTGATGATAACAAATTTCATCCAGTTGCATATTTTTCACAACGTACAACTGCTTCTGAATCTCGATTTCATAGTTTTGAATTGGAAACCCTAGCAATCAAAATTCGTTACGAAAGTTTCGTGTGTGTTTAGAGGGTATTCCGTTTAAGATTATAACGGACTGTAAATCTCTTACGATGACATTGAAATTTCCAAAAATTCCGAACATTCCGAACATTCCGCACATTCTGAAATTTCTGAACATTCCGAAAATAAGAAATAAGACAAGACAAAACTTTATGATACAATCAATATTAGATTCCTTATAATGTATCTAATGATTGGAAACATTGATACAGCAGCTGGTAGTAATAAGAAATTTATCCCTAAATTCCGCGGTCCATACAAAGTACATGAAGCCCTCCCAAATGATCGATGCGTAATCAGAGATATTGAAAATTGGCAAGTAACTCAAATTCCTTATGACGGTGTAATTGAAGCCTCACGTATACGTTCCTGGGTTGATTGGAGAAATTCTCATAGTTTAAATTCTAGTTTAGAAAGATAATACATTTATATTAGGTATATCACATTCTTTTAAAATAATTTAATTTTTTTTTGTTTTGTTTTTATTTCATTTTTTTTATAATTTTTTAAATTTGATTGTAAAATTCTAAAATTTACAACTTGATCGAGTCGATCAAAATGGTCAGGATTGCCGAGTTGTAAGAGTATCTGTTTTAAATTTACTTTGATTCAATAATACTTTTTATTTTTTTTTTTATATATAAGCTGACTTTGTCATATAATTTTAATTTTAAGATTCATTCGAAAACTTAGAGATAAAATGAAAACAACTATTATTTTTTTAATAAATAAAATTTTATATACGATTGATCTTTATTTCTGAAAAGGCCATAACAATTTAAAATTTAAAGGAGTTCCTAATCGAAATAGATACAGCAGTAAATGAGAAAGTCTAACATCAAAAACACTATTCTATGACAATGTAAATTCAACTTTGAACAATTTTCGCGAGTCATATTTCTTCCTTTATGGACAGTTCCAGTATAATGTAGGGCCAGGCATGTTAACAGATAGCCCACCTTGAATTGATCATTTAGAAGCATTTGTGTGTGCAGTAGACTTGCGTTGAAGGTATTTTGAAATCAAGACCAGAGTTGGAGCCTCTTATTGGTGGCACGGAAATACTACTGGAGACGTAATGCTATTTGCACGAATGTCTTGTTGACCTCCTCGTGTTGCCTGTGGATGGGCTACAAAAGAAGAATAACGAAGCAATCCTGACACATTCTTCTACCGTAGCTGAACCAACTAGACAAGACAAAGGATATTCGTTGTAGCCCAAACTGTATCCGAAATAATCTAGTGCTATATCCTATCCCAGTCAATCTGAGCAACGGATCCCAGGCACTATTTATACAAATCTTGGGCGAGTGATCAGGGGAAGTTACGGCCAAAACATAAAGAAAAAAAAAAACTGAAATAGTATTCTCTTTTGCTATGATGTTTTGGTTTCAGTAATTTTGGATAATTGATGCTAAGAGATTAAGATTAAAAAAAGATTGCTTAGGACTATCGTTCCTAGTTTCGTTGTATGGCGAATAAAGACTAATCAAGGTTGCACAATCCAAGTTGTTGATTTCTACTTCGATCAATTGCCGGGTGTGTGTATTCTAGGGTTGACTGGCCCTGAGTTTTGCGGAACTAATCTGTGATAGTGCCCAAGTTGCGTAGTGCAACCTATCTATCTCAGACTATCTACGAGGTAGGCCTCCTAGTGGGAGCATCATGGTGGCTGTGGTTACTCCAAATGCGGAGGCATATGGTTTCCAAGTTTACCAGGCTTACCTGGTTTACTTGGATTCATGAGGTGCTTGGTAGGCCTCGCTCTAAAGCAAAATGTGTGTTCATGCCGCAACAAGTCACAGAAATGCTACTGATGTGGCTTCGGCTATATCAGAGCTCATGGTCGGCGCCTAATTTGACTCCGATATGGGTAGGCCCACCTTGGAATTAAATCTTAGTTGACAGGTGTCCACGTTAAACACAATACGGTTCTATTCTGATCATTAAGGATTCAGCATTTCTGCAATCTCTTTCAAGCAAAATTCTTGCCTTATTTTATCGCGTATTTTACAAAGAATATTCTATTCAAATACCTAAAGACTTTTCTAATAGAAACAGATCGATGTTGACAGTCTGTGACAGCCATGTTCTTTTAGTGGCTTCTGGTAAATATGTTGTTTATTATTGACTCATTGATGCCATTTCATTAAAACGATCTAGCAACACGTGCAAATGATAGAACCTTCGACTCCCAAACACTTGTATGTCAAAGGAACACCAGGTAGACCAATTTGAGACGATCACAATTTTGGGCTGGCAGCATCGTTGGTCCATAAATCTTTGAGAATGACATTGGCCAAGCCACCACCATCAACGTCAACGGCGAGCACTATCGATCGATTATAGACAATTCTTTAGGCCCGAATCGGATGAAATAGAGAACGACAACATGTTCTTTCAACACAAAAGCACTACGTGCCACTAACCCCGTACCACCATGGATATATTGAAACACCAATTTCCGAACATTTTAATTGGCCACCGATATCGTGTGATCTCGCTAGACTTTTTTCTTGTGCGGTTACTTAAAGTCGCAAGTCTAAGCTAATAAAAAACAATCAACCGTTTCACTAAAGAGAAACATAACGCAGGTTAGCCGGATCTATGCCGAAAAGTCATTGAAAATCGGACCGCTCGGGTCCGTGCTACCGTAAGAAGCCTCGGCGGGCATTTGAACAATACGATTTGTTATACATGGGCCTGAAAAATAATAAAGGAATTTCGTTAATAGCTTACACTCATCTTGTTTTATTCTAATTCAAAAATGGATAACCTTCAGAAAAAGAGTTCTAAAATGGGTCTTCAATATTTATTTTTCGATTTTCCTTTATTAAATAATGTCAGTCTTTTTACCTCGGTCCTTTGGTAGCTGTTTCTAAGTTTCGCACGTCAAGATGGTTCAGGTCCTCTGCCACTTGTGTGCCGCACCTGAGTCGTGGTCTTCCTCAATTGCGCTGTCCCCCGGGGTTGGATTCGAAGACTTTCCGGGCGGGAGCATTTAGATCCACTCGTTCTACATAACCTAACCATCTCAGTCGTTGGACTTTAATTCATGGTTATATCTTCTCCACCAATCCATGTCTAAGCAGACGGGACCAAAGATTACATGAAGAACTTAGTGTTAATCAGAAACTTTCGTTAATTATTTAAGTACGGTACTTCAAGTTACTCGTAGTTCTGACGTAGCCAGCTGTTGTCATTTAATATAATTTATAGTTCTTCAGTAGCTAGACTATACGAATTTTATCCCAGTGGGCGCGTCTAATGGCATTGAGAACGGGACAGGTTCCAATTAAATTTATCACATCCTCTGTTGCAAGTAAGTTCCTCAGTGAGAATTCAGTATCTTGGTCACTTCGGTGGGGCATATATATGAGGTATAGGAGCTCCCCTCTCGCTTTGAAGATTATAGAAATAGTATCTATACTGTTGTTATCGTTGAAATAGTTGTTAGTCAGATTGTGATCCAGCGTTCGATAAAGATTCCTTGATTCAGTTTGCCTAGCTCGTTCATGAAAAAGCTCGAAATTCGCTTGCTTGATTGTATGCCATAGGGAATCTAACGATTTTTTCCATGTTGCAGGATAGTTTCTGATGAGTTGCACGTTGTGTTCCAGGCTCAATCTTGACCACTCTCCAAAAAATTGAAACTGACGTTGTATATGATATGGGCGGCAACAATCCTAGGAAGCCTTTGTGGGTAATACTCCATGACCTTTTTGATATATCTGAAATGTAGCTTTAGAGTACAAAAGTAGAGAGGAGAAAGTCCAGTTTAAAGATGAAGCATGTACGTTGGAGAGTTTTCTGTCAGACGAAAAATGTTCTTTAAGAAATATCAAAGCAGTTTATCTACATCATCAGGCTGGAATACTCCACAGACCTGTGCTGCATAACACATTATGGTTCTTACCACTGCTTCAAATAATTTGTACTTCACGCTTGTTGCGACGTTATTTTTTGCCAAGTTGTCCTTTCCAGTTGCAGTTGATTGCCATTTTAGTATTCAGGAGTTTGACACGGAAGTGTTTTTCGAGGGAGAGCCTGCGAGTCAAAATTACTCCCAGATACTTATATTCTTTTACCTTTTCTATTTCCTCCCCTTCCCACGTCTATTTATCCTCCCTAGCGTATCGGCCGAAACCATTTCTGAAGATCATTATTTTGGATTTACAGTGGGGTGCAAAAATGAGTACATGTTTTAAGAAAATGAAACAAAAGGATAGAATTTTATGTTTTTTTATAAACAATTTATTTTTATTATAAAAGTTAAACTTAGGAAAAAAAACAAACATTGCTTCAAAAATAACAGTTAATAAAATGTTTATTAATGGAAACCCCCATGTACTCAAATTTGCACTTTTCGCCGTTTTCTCTTATTTAGTTAAATTACTTTGTTTATTTTGCGTTTCCTTCAAAATAACTTATTGTGGCAGGGAATTGTACTGTTTTCAAAGTTCTACGCCATTTAATTAGGGTTTAGAAAAATAAATATTCACTGTTTTACAGAAAAGATGAATAAAATGAAAAAATTGTACTTGAAGCGGAAAAAGGCATAGTTTCTCAACTTAAAGAAAGACTATCTTCAAGAAAAAGTGCCGAGAGAATGAAAATCTGCCAACGCAGTGTCCTTTTTATACAAAAAAGTTAAATGTGTTTTGCACCAGCAATCGCCCAGGCATACAGAAAATGCTTACTGGTGGTGACACATGGTTAATGGAGCGATCAATGCATATAAAAGACTGCAAGATGACGAAATCAGCGGCGAAATTAATTAATACAAACGTGAGTGAATGGACAGCTAGGAGAACCCTACAAAATATAGGTTAAGTAGCAGCTGCTAAACAGAAAAAAAAACAGCACTGTCTACCAAAAATGTTAAAGCACGTAATAAATTCTGCAAAAAAACAAAAAAAACTGTAGTGTTGAAGATCGGAAACGGGTGGTCTGGTCGGACTAGACTAAAATATATCGATTTCCATTAGATGGTAAAGAGTATTTTTGCATCGGCAGAATGGAACTCTTCAAAAGGAACAGGTGAAAGAAACCATGAAGCATGAAGGTAGCAACTTGATGGTGTGGAGATGCTTTACGTCGTGGAATGTCGGTCAGCTGATTAAAATCGAAGGAATAATGAAGAAGGGACAATATTTGTCTATTCTACATAATAACTTAACAGAATTTATAGACGAATGCGCTTATTCCACTGAGGAGATCATTTTCTAACAAGACTGTGATCCCAAGCACACTGCACGAATGGTCCAGAGCTGGCTTGGAATGCAGTTATTTCTAACCATGAAGTGGCCAGCACCTAGTCTAGATTTAAACCAGATCGAGACTTGTGGGCAATTCTCAAAAGACGCATGGCATTTTACGATAATCCTTCAAGAAACTTGAATGACTTATGGGAGCAAGTTTAGGAGCAGTGGCAACAAATTTAAAAATGGTCATATCTTATCAACAATAGATCGTTTAACCAATCGCAAAGTCAATATTTGTAGGAAATTGAACGCTCTACAAAAATGGCCTTATATACTTTTTTCATTAATCCAAGATTGAAGTATTTTAAGGAAAGTAACTTTTTCGTTTTTAATTTTGTAACTTAATAAAAAATAATTATTGTCAAATGAGTTTCAATTATTTCTATAGAAAATTGAACGCTCTACAAAAAAGATCTCCGGAGTTAATCGATTACTCTAGCCATTCAAAAGATATTCGCAGTAGAATTCCAATGCCTACTGATTTTAGTAGTTTTTCAATAAATATTCCCAATTTATCCAGTTAATTTTTGAATTTTAAGATAGTTCGTGTTCTATTTCAGGAAAAGAAGGTTTTTATTTAAGAAATATAATTTAACATGTCAGCAGAAAAAAAAATCTATTTCACCATATGAAATATTATAATTTAATACAGTATTGATACAAAATGATTCTAATTTGATTCAAATATAAGTTTTTAATTCGGTCATCGAGCACTTTTAAGACTTCTGATCAACAATATAATTCGCATAAAGAAAAAAATGATATCAAATAACATTTTGAGTTCATTCTGAAATGTTGCTTCTTTCTTTTTTTGTGCTGGCGGTTTTTTACGCGTGCAGTTTTTTTTATGCTTAACAATTTGTTATGACATCGAAGAATTCTTTTCACTACATTATCATTACTAGAAGTCGGAATATCATTTTTTCTCCATAGCTCTATGACCTCATCTGCTACATTTTTAGCACTTTGTTTCACAGAATATTTAAGGATATTAAGTTGATGAAAAAATACACACATAACCTCTTTCACTGTTGGTAAAATCAGTTCAAGTATTTTCGACATCGGTATACCAATTAAAGGGATTTCTTTATTCATATTAGATGATTAGCATCCGAATTGCTATAATCAATAATATATTAAAACTCAGCTGTTAATTAATTGGTTTTAGTTATACACAAGAAGACAACTCAGAGCTCCAAAAACTATGTATGCAATATAGAAATATAAGGGGAAACATAGCAATGACCTGAAACCACAGATGGCGCTAGTTTGACAAGTACTGAGTAACAGAACTACCAACATTCGAAATTAAATTTTCAAAGTCTCCAAACAAAAAATATTGAATTATTAATTTTGTGGAAAAAAGGAATTTAAATGACATTTTAAATAAACCCGTTGAAAAATATTAAATAACAATCCTAAACGGTAATAAAAGTTATAAAAAGAAAATATCGTTAAAAAATTGATTCAAAAAAAATATATTCTAAAACAAAAGATAAAATACAGCTTGCAAACCGTCATTCTACCGAAATAAACTCAAATTCTCATGAATATTGTCAAAATTCATAAATGAACTGGATAAATTCGGAATATTTATTGAAAAACTACTAAAATCAGTAGGCATTGAAATTCTACTGCGAATATCTTTTGAATGGCTAGAGTAATCGATTAACTCCGGAGATCTTTTTTGTAGAGCGTTCAATTTCCTATAGAAATAATTGAAACTCATTTGACAATAATTATTTTTTACTAAGTTACAAAATTAAAAACGAAAAAGTTACTTTCCTTAAAATACTTCAATCTTTGACGTTGAATATCTTTTAAATGCTTGGATTAATGAAAAAAGTATATAAGACCATTTTTGTAGAGCGTTCAATTTCCTACAAATATTGACTATGCGATTGGTCAAACGATCTATTGTTGATAAGATATGACCATTTTTATATGATACTAAATTGAAAATGGAAAACTATGATGAGCATATTCTTCCCGTTAATATTAAGAGCTAATATTTGGTAAGTACTTTCTACAGGTACCTAGGAACTAGTTTTCATGTGTCGGATCAAAAAAAAAACAATATGTACTTGATTTTTTTGACCCACCCTAGGGTATACGCAGTAGAATAAGAGGGTCATACACAATTAAGGGCTGTGGACGAAATACTAAAAAAAGCGATTCAAAAAAAAAATTCTTAAATGTGCAAATTTGAGTACATGGCGGTTTCCATTAATAAACATTTTACTAACTGTTATTTTTTAAACAATGTTTGTTTGTTTTTTACTAAGTTGCCAATTATATACTTAACTTTTATAATAAAAATAATTTGTTTCAATTGTTTATAAAAAAACATAAAATTCTATCCTTTTCATTTTCTTAAAACATGTACTCATTTTTACACCCCACTGTATTTGTGTTAACCCTTAAACTGCATTTGCAGCGGTATTGCTGTAATTTGTTGGCCATGAGTTGCATCATATTTGGTGTTTCTGCCAGCAGCACGATGTCGTCGGTGTACAGTAAGCCCTTAAAATTTAGCCCGCATTAAACATAATTCCTCCTGGGATAAAAGAAGTGATGTCATCCAGGAATAGCGAAAAGAGTAAAGGACTCAGTAAGCATCCTTGCTTGACACCCATTCCAGTATCAAACCAGTGAGATATATCTTTTCCATCCCAAACTGCAGCTTGGTTTTCTTCATACATACTTTCTATTACTTTCAAAAAATTTCGTTGACACTCCTAAATTGCTAAGTTTGAGGAAGAGAGCATTTCTATCTATGGAATCGAAAATGTAAGAAAAAATCTGCTTAAAAAGGTTTCGGGGCGATAGCGATGCAAGACGTCAAAGTATCTATCTCGCGTTTGTTGTTCGAAGGCGTCAATAATTGTCAAGCGCTCGATCAAACTCCGTCTCGTAACGTTGTGCAAATTTTTCTTTCCAGATTAACTTGGGCAGTAGGTGTCTTTTAAGCTCCGTATTTATGTTGATTGTGGAAGATGCACGAGACCGATAGCGGAAGGTGATCAGAGAATGGGTATTCCCCTATCTCCAGATCAGTCGCGCAGTTTAACCATTCTTCTCTCGCCAGACAGTAGTCTATTGCTGAAGAAGCATTTCCTCTAAAAAAAAGGTGAGAGAGAATTTTCCTCTCGAAAAATCCAAAAACGCTCTCATCTACTTTCGACAAAGTCCATGTCTCTGCACCATAGACAAGGACCGAGATGATGAGCGTTTTAAAGAGGTACACTTTAGTTGCCCGAGAGGGGATTGTGATACTAAATTGCCTTCTTAGTCCAAAGAAGTAGTGATTGGCAAGAGTTATACTCCGTTTGATTTCGGCGCTAGTGTCTATTGTCTAAATAAATGGCGGTCCCGAGGTAGACAAAGTCCTTATCTACCTCAAAATTATAGCTATCTTTAGTGACGTTCTGTCCAAGACGTCGCGTCTGGACGCGTCGGTGTTGTGTGTCCTTTCTTGATGACAGCATATTTGGAGTCGATTGTATCCGTCTAACTTCTTCGCAGTACTTTCTTGTTTTGGGTTGGATCGGGATATCTGCAGCCGTACCTTGGCTACATCGAGGTAGTGGTCCCTACGATGTTAATCCTTCGGAACGTGTGGATATGCTCTATACTGGAGAATTGCTATGTGGTCAATCTGGTTCACGGTTTATTGATCAGAAAGTCTACATGTCCCTTTGTGAATCTTGTGTTGTCTGAACTAGCTGTACTAGCTACCAGGACATCCTGCTGCACAGGAAAGCCGAAGTCCTTTATAGGAGGTGGTGTCGTGCAGGCTGTATCTTTTAACCGTGTCACCAAAGATGTCTTCTCTTCCTAACTTGACGTTACAATCTCTTAGCACAGTTTAAACACCATAACTACTGCTAGTATCTTTTGTCCATTCAGCTCGTAAAATATGTCTCTGATGTCATCATCTGTCTCCTCTGTTGGAGCGAACGCGCAAATGAGGCTTATGTTGGCGAATTTAGACTTGATGCGGATTGTCGTGAGGCGTTTGTTCACACAGTTCAAACTCAAGACCTTTGGTTCCAACAACAAATCCGCATCCAAATAGACGCAGGTTTTGTTCTCCATAGCAGTCGCCGTAGTAGATATCGCAGTTTTGGAAATCTTTAAGACCAAAATCTTGTAAAAAAAAACTTCAAAATAAATGAAGCAGTCAATAATTTAGAATTGCTCAAATCTTGAATTAAGGGTCCCAACAATGGCCATGCTATATTATCAGCCGCCAAACCCAAGTTAAATATTAATATATTTAGCTGGAAAAGATCCTAAACTTTTAAAACCACTACACCATCATTCGAAACATGTGCATACGATGCAGAAGCAACTGTCGGAAGTGCATATTGCGACACAGCTTCGAGCAGTGTGAGCCTTTTCTCCGAAATACACCACATCCCTTATACTGCGGTGGAGTCATGTTGGCTGTTGTTAAGAGTCTTTTCATCTCGGTTCATTTTTTTTTTTAATTTTATTCCAACATTTTTATATGTTTTCCTTGCCAATATTATGTAGGTAGAAACTAATAGGGGAAGTATTGGAATCATTAAAAAAAATTGATTTTGACATTTTAAACAAAAAAGAAAAACACGCTGCTAGAAACCATTGTATAGAAGTACCTTTCAATTTTTAAGCATTCCTATATGAGTATTGTTTCACTTCCTCTCAAGGCTCAGAACCCCTGAAACAATTTTTTTAGGTCGCTGTAAATGGGAATTGAACCCAGAACTGCGGCTTGACTGTCCAACGTACTAACCACTACTCCAAGGTCTGCTAGGAGTTTTGCAGCAGAATAAGGTTTCATGAAAAGATACTTTAACCATTACAATGTAAAAAACCGTTTGCATGTAACCGCAACTGCACTATTATATGCAAGTTTGGGAAACCCAGTCGCAGACTTTACATTCTATGTATCTTATTTCTCATATGCTGTCATGTTAAGCACCCTAAAAACATCGACCATGTTTGCGATACAGAAATGTGGGATGGAGGCCAAACCACTTGATTTTACATTGTTGCTGTTTTGGTTGTCGTTTCAAAGGACGACGACGTTCCTAGCTGTGGTGTATTTGTATTTATTTTTTGTCCATGTTTGCTTTTTTAACTTGCAAAAGGGGTGCTGTTGCTGAACGAGACAAGAGTCCTTCTTCCTCAAGCGAGGGCAAATAAAAAATTCATTGACCCCTTACAATATTAGAATTATTTTTTTTTTTTCTGATTCGGAAGGACCATGTCAAAAGGATGTGGTGCTGATGCATATTGAATGTAGATGGAAGGATATGTTTAGTGTTTCCAGGTTATGGTTCTACTTTGATGTTTCAAAAGCGAAGTAGGTTAGCTTGGAAGGATATGTTGCGAACTAATTACTAACCACTGAGTTGAAAGTTCAAATGACAGGAATAGTTGATGAAATACGTAGATACTTGTATGTGTGGTTTTGAACGGTTTGGATAATTAAGTTGTCTTAAATTGATATTTTTCATGTGGTGGCTTGCTGAAACTTTATTATTCGACTATTACACGAAATCAGATATTTAAGACCATTAAATATTTAATAAATTAGTTTTAATGAGATGGAAGAGAAAATAAGTCTAGGACGACCGGGAAGAAAGAGACAAACATGACGTATGTAGTTGACCATTGTCAGATGAATTAGAAACTAGAATTACGTTCGATGACCACATTCGAAAGTTTAACACATCACAGCTATTTCAAATTAAGGTGTGGAATTCACCAAGCATTTTTAATTTAATGCAAGAAGGTCACGTCGATTAATGATTGTGATGGAATTAATTAAAAGAAAGTTGTATTGGCACAGAGGTGTAGAATTTTAAAAAGAGGGCGCCAACATTTTGTTTTTGTTGATTTTACTAAATTATCTTTTTGAACCTTCTTAAGTGAACTCCAAGTTTCGGTCACCTCACTATTCATCTCAAACTCAGATAAGTTATTGAAATTGTAAAAACACTGCAGCCCCACTAGTGAACATTTATCAATAAATTCAACCATCGCTGGCGAGGACTGGGTGACTGAACCGATGACTGATGGACAATATCTGCCCTTCCTTTCTATTTTAAGCTGATCAGCAGAATTCATAAGACTAATAAAATACAAAGAGCTCATTTTGGTTGAAGATTCTCTCATGATTGGCAGGCCGAAGTGGATGTCACTGCTAATTATCCAGCGTATATGTGCTCTCGTGAAGGCTCCCCGAGAAGTCGGTAGCAAAATAATTCTCTAGATAGAATCAACGGTAGTGTATCCAGTTAGGCCCATGCATGAGCTATTGGTGCAGGGAAATAAGTCCACGGGAACTAAGTCCACTGAGGGACTAAGCTCTCACTTGAGGTGGGAAATAAGTCCACGGGAACTAAGTCCACTGAGGGACTCAGTTCTCACTTAATGGGAACGAAATCCACTTTACTAAAGTGGTCTTTGTTCCCATGCAAGGTGGGAAATTCGTTGCAAAAAACTGTGGGTTTTAGTTCCCTTTGAATGTGAAATAAATTCCCATGTTAAGCCATGGGAACGACACGTATAAACAGCCCCTGCTTGGGCACACTATAGGATTTGGGGTAGGTGCGACGTTAGGTGTATGCAAAGTTTCTTTAGCATTTAAAGAATCTGGAAAATAACCAACATAAAATCAATAAGTTTTTGTTGTTGGAAATTCATTCCTACTTTATACTTTCGAGTGTGTACTAATTTCCCACAAGAATGTGGACTTAGTACTCACTTAATGGGAACAAAGACCTCTTTAGTAAAGTGGATTTCGTTCCCATTAAGTGAGAACTGAGTCCCTCAGTGGACTTAGTTTCCGTGGACTTATTTGTATAGCGTTATATAAATAAATAAAAAGTTGCTTAAAATAGACGGTAGGGGATAAGCCCGTTATGGGTCAATGGCAGCTCTCATATCTGCGTAGTACCTACATACATATATTAAAGGCAACAGATTATTCGGTCTGGTTTGTTGTCCTAACTAAAAGAAGGGATATGTCCTCCAGCTCTGAGATTTGTGTCACCGGATTAAGATGAGTTGTAGTAAGAAATTTCACACACAAGGATGTACATTTATCGTGGATAATCGGTTATAAGATGTAAAGTTATTGACTTTAAGTGTCGATAAGAGTGATCGCCTGGTTATGTTACGTATAGAAGTTTTCGGCTTCAAAGTCACTTTCAAAAACATAATTGTAATATTCGGCTAAGCCCTTAAAAATGAAACTCAAAACCCAATGGAGAGGAGTTATATTACATGAGGGATGGGGTCTATAGAGCCTTTTCGGAATTTGTATTTTCAATTTTCATACAAGCTAGGAAACATCCGACCATTATCTTAACTGTGCATAAATGGAGCACTACAAATGACCCAGTCTGCCACCTTAAACGTTCTGTACTATCCGCCTTCCTTTGATATTTTCAGCCAACAGACGATGGTCAGTCAACCGGCTAGAAGCTTCTTCACAATGGATCAATAATTAAATTGGCCATTTCATCATTCTGAACTCATTCGGATAACTTCGGAGACACATCGATGACACTATTCCAAAACAAAAGTACGCCAAAAACTTCCAAATCACCATTCCTTCAAGATCTTTCTGGGAGGCTATGAGTTTCTTGAAAGATTATTCTGTCCATTTTTACACCGACGGAAAGAAAACTAATGATGGGAATTGTACTCAGTTAGACTAAAATTTTCTCTCACTTTCCATCTCCCTTATTATTGTAGCGTGTTCCAGGCGGAATATATGGCAGTAAAAGAAGTTTTGTCTTGGCCTGTTATCAACCACTAATGTCCGAGTCTCTCTAAACTCAATCTCTTGTAACTCTATGACAGACCTGCTTTTCTTCTCTTATGGAGAAGGCGCAGCAGTTCAATATTCATCTCTCTAGGGTGCCTAGTCATAGAGAAATTCCAGGGAACCGTAAGGCTGAAAATTTCACCAAAATTGAAACAACAGTACCTATCCTACTTGATAAGGTAATTATAAATTTCCCCATCGCTTCATGTAAACTTATGCTGAAACAAAATAAGGTGGACTGATATAACCACCTGTCTGACGACAAAACAAATCTAGCCAATGTTTGAAGTGAAACACTCTAAGTGTTTGATATCATTAAGTAGATTTCTCATAACCTCCGTAGTTGGTGTCATAACCGGATATTATCTCATAGACAAGCACGCAGCAAGGCTTGGGGTTTATTTAAACAATAATTGCAGAAGCTGTATGGATGAATAAGAGGTAGAATCAGTTGCTTATATTCTATGTAGATGACATGCTTTATCCCGTAGACGTAGGCTCAATCTTGGAAAGTATTTCTTCGAGAAAATCAATCATCTAATTAATATTGACACTTGCAGTCTTTCTCGCTTGAGAAGGAGCTCCTAATAGAGGGCTCCATATCAAAAAAGTAAATGAGAATAACCCCAAGAACAAACTATCAACAAATAAACAACCAAACATCTGTCCACTGAATAGAACCGATAGTGTAATGGAGTTCATCTCCCTCTTAGCTAACATCGTCTCCACGAATGACATCTTAGTAGAGATCCAAAGAAGAATTGCAGGCTCCTTCAGTTTTAGCGAAACAAATTAGCTAAAAACTCTTCACGCGTATCACGAAGTGCGCAAAACTCTCATAAAGGGCGAACAGATAGCCATGATAGTTTTTTTTTTAATTGGTTTGTTTCAGCAGCTGTCAAAGTACAATTTCATTCAGCTGTCAAAATATACATTTACTTACACTAAGTTCTCTAATTAGGCGCTGAAAACCGATTTAAATAGTATGGCTGTGGTTGTAATAAAATGGAGTTTTATCCCATGAAAACGACACGCCGCCGCGCCGACGCAACGCTCGAGATTGTGAAGGAGAAATTTGGCGACTGGGTCATCTCACTGCGAGCGTTCATCAATTTTCCATCGAGTTGATACCACACGATTACTTTCTCTGGAGCTATACTAAGTCTTTAGTGTACACTAACAAGATGAGCTGTCACGATTAAATTTGCCGTGACAAAATTCGTTCTTGTATCCTTAAATACTCATGCCTTTCCATTTCTTTTCTTTCCTTAGAGGTGATTCTTTTGATATACTGAAAGAGAGAAGGGTAACCATCGTCCAACAGCCATTTTTTTTCTTATTTATTAATACATATGTATATTGTATATACATACATAAATGCCTCTGAGAGCAATCTCATGTAGGTTGTTTACATGTTTACAATTTTTGGATATAAAAATTTATGTCAATTTAAAGTTAACAAAAAATAAAATGCACGACTGGGTCGCACGAACTTGCTCCTATGTAATAGACTATGAATTTTAAAAACGAATGTTATTAGAGAAAACTGTTCATAAGGATAAAATTAATTTTTTAAATTCTTTTATTAGAAATAATATAAAAACAGACTGCTATGCAAATTATGCTACAACAAAAATTATAAGTCGTTGTAGTAGTTTTTTTTTTAAATAAGATTTTATAAACAAAATTTTTAAAACATTTTTAAGAAAAAAATTTGGTACTCCAACTTTAGGTTTTTATTATTGTAGGAATAAAAATTAAATTTCCAAAACAAAAATACTGAGCCGTTTTTGAGATATTGAATTTTCCAAAAAAAAAGACTTTTTCGAAAAACTCGAAAAATATTTTTTTTTAGTTTTGAAATGCACTATTTGTTGGAGATATTATTATTCAATACCAACGATATACATAATTATCTACTTTGCAAGTTTGCTACCTTGCTTAAGTTTTCTAAAACATGTACTTGTACATACTCTATGTGAAATATGTTTTGTATTTGTTATTTTTACTATTTTCTCAAATTATTCTTCGAATATTCATCATCAAATAAACATTGTTTCTTTACAAACCAAATTTCTTCTGGAAGTTTTCTTATATTTCACAGGTTATGGGCCCAGGACCCAGAGTTCCATGAAGTAGAGAACATTTTGAATTAGTTTGAAATTTGTTGAGAATTTTTTTTTTTTAATAATAATATTATTTTGAGATGGCTGTGAGTTCTGCGACGATGTACAGTTCATCACGGATGGAATTGTTTCAAAGGAAAACTACGATACGTGGAGTATGCAAGTGGAAGCGCTTCTTACAAAGAACGATCTGTGGGATTTAGTTAATGGACAATCCGAGAAACCTACAACTAATGCTGATGCGATTGCAGAATGGTTTAAGCAGGACAAAAAGGCGAGAGCTGACTTAATTCTGTCCATTGATCCATCAGAACTGAAGCAGATTCGTGGATGTGAAACCTCACGTGCAGTTTGGCTTAAATTGGAGTCAATTTATGCTTCAAAAGGTCCAGCTAGAAAAGCGACATTGTTGAAGCAGTTAATGCTCCAAAGGTTGGATGATGGTGGTGACGTCAGAGAACATATGGCCAAGTTTTTCGATGCAGTCGACAAGCTGGAAAGTATGAAGGTCGAAATCAATGGTGATCTGTTGGCTATTATGCTGCTGTACAGTCTTCCATCTTCATATGAAAATTTTCGATGTGCAATAGAATCTCGTGATGACCTGCCTACTGCTGAAGTACTGAAAGTAAAAATCATTGAAGAGTGCGATGCACGAAAACAGACTACTGCAGGTGTCATCATGGCCATGGCTGCTAGAAATGGAAAAGTTTCATTTAAGGCTTGTCAAAAACATGGGGAATCATCACTTAAGACTCACGATAAAAAGGTAAAATGTTTTAAGTGTGGTATCTTAGGACATAAAGCAAACGTTTGTTCTACCAAGAAGACGGGGTATTCGAAAAGAAATTTCAAGCAAATAGTGCACAATACTGATGATTCGTTTGCTGCAAATCATTCTACAGATATGAATGAGAATTCAATGTTATGTGCAAAACCTGAACCGTCTAGGCCTCTAGGGCATGGATACTTGATAGTGGTTGCACGTCGCACTTATTTGGTGATGAAAGGCTTTTCGAATTTTTGAATGAATCGCCAAAAGCAAAACTGAATCTTGCAAGTAATGCAACAGCTGAAGTCAAAGGCAGAGGGGTTGTACATATATCAGTTGCAAGTGAAAAAGGTTCACGTTTAATTGCTTTCAAAGACACGTTCTTTGTTCCAGAGTTGCGGACAAATCTTATTTCAGTAGCCAAGCTGACAAACAAGGGACATGACGTCAAATTTGAAAAAGATGTTGCTATTGTCCAAGCTAAGGATGGAACTGTTAGTATGGTTGCAGACAGAAGAGGTGACCTTTACATTGTGCGACAACAAGATGAATGTGCAGAAGTGGTTGTCCAGCCTGATTGCTCCGAACTGTTGAAATGGCATGAAAGGTTGGGTCATTTGAACAGCAAAGATATTGTTAAGCTGGTTAAAATCGGTGTAGTTCCTGAGATTGACACTAAAAATCATGAACAATTGTCCAAATGTGAAGTGTGCTTGAAAGGAAAAATGGTGGCGTTGCCATTTCCTAAGTCTAGAGAATCTTCTGAAGAAATTTTAAAAGTAGTGCACTCTGACGTCGTAGGTCCATTTAAGACTGAATCACCTAGTGGTGCAAAATATTTCGTGACCTTCATTGACGAAAGCACAAGATGGTGCGAAGTTTATTTCCTAAAACAAAAGAGTGGTGTTTTTGAGGCTTTCAAACTCTACCAAAGTCTTGCGGAAAGACAAACTGGAGCTAAGATAAAATATTTGCAGTCAGACAACGGTGGTGAATACTGCAGTTCGAATTTTGATAATTATCTGTTAGATAAAGGTATCAAAAGAAGGCTGACGATTCCTCATACTCCTCAACAAAATGGTCTAGCAGAAAGGATGAACAGGACGCTCATGGACATGGCGAGATGCTTGTTGCTACAGTCTGGATTGAGTGCTGGTTTTTGGTCTGAAGCAGTTGCTACAGCTTGTCACATTCGAAATCGTTGCCCAACAAGTAGTCTCAATGGTGAGATTCCATTTGTGAGGTGGAATAAAAAGAATCTTCATCTTAACTATCTGAGGACTTTTGGTTCGAAGGTGCATGTCTTGGATAAGAATCCTGTCAAAGACAAACTTGCGGTGAGAGCTATGGAGGGAGTATTTGTTGGATATCCTCGTGAAAGGAAAGGATACCGAGTTTGGCTACCGAGTAAACGCCAAATTATTGAAGCTCGTGATCTAAAATTCCTTGAAGTGAATCCACATGTTCCAAATGTTACTCCTGTGTTGGATGAGTTGTTTATTTTATTTCAAAATTCAAGTTCTGGAGAAAGTAGTCCAATTGGTGCAGAGGTTTTGCACACACCATTGAAAGACGAAGTTGTTTCGGAAGTTCGGGCTGATTCACTCGAGAATCGAGATGCGACAAATTCCTGAACAAAATTCAAGAAGAGCTCCTGGAAGACCACGTTTGATTCGTACTGGAAGCAGAGGACGACCAAAGAAGTTATTTCAAACAAAGAAAGGACAACAAGAAGCAAAAGATTCTCAAGGATTTTCCGAATCGGATGGTGAAGCTGAACATTTTGCTGGGGTTGCTGAAATTAGTGTTGCAGATGCTTTAACCAGCGACGAATGTGACGAATGGAAAGATGCAATGGAATCGGAGGTGATGAGTCTTCTCAAAAACGACACTTGGGAAATTGTTGAAAGCAGTAAGAAGAATAATATAGTTGGATGCCGTTGGGTTTTATCTAATAAATATACTTCTGAAGGTGAAGTAGAGAAAAGAAAGGGTCGAATTGTAGCAAAAGGATACAGTCAGAAGTACGGAGTAAGCTTTCACCAAACATTTGCTCCAGTGGCAAGACTGGAAACGTTGCGTTTGTTGTTGGCTCTAGCAATTCAGTTTAACCTTTATGTGTGGCAGTTTGACGTTGTGACGGCATACTTAAATGGCACTTTAGATGAAGAAGTTACGATGAGAGTACCAGAGATGTTAATTGAAATGCTACAAAGAATTATTTCGAAACAAGGAGAAAAATCGGACTTTGGAAAAAGAGCAAAGGTGATGCTGAAACGTTTACGTAATGGAGGAGATGCATGCAAGTTGCAGAAGGCCCTCTATGGACTACGTCAGTCTGGGCGTCAGTGGTATCTCAAACTAACTGAAAAGTTATTAAGCTTGGGACTGAAGCCTACAGTAAATGAACCATGTCTATTTCAAAATGGTTCTGATGATGACATTATGTTCGTGCTTATATATGTCGACGACATACTAGTTGCATCAAAGGATATTAAGAAGTCTCTGGAATTACATAATCATTTGCTGGAGGATTTTGAAATTAAGGATCTCGGACAAGCAAAATACTGTCTTGGTCTAGAAATAACACAACACGTTGATAGAATCATGCTGTTCCAGAGAGGATATACGTTAGGACTACTCAAGCAATATGGAATGGAAAGGTGTAATCCAGTAGCCACACCATCCGAAATGAACGTAAGTTTTGATAATTTTGCAGATACTGACTCAAATGAAGTTTTTCCGTACCGAGAACTGATCGGCAGCTTGATGTATTTATCAGTTGCCACACGTCCGGATATTGCGAACACGGTATCGAGATTAGCACAGTTTACGAGTAGTCCCAAGAAGTGTCATTGGCAAGCAGCGAAGCGTGTTCTCAGATATCTTGCTGGAAGTGCAAATTTTGGACTGGTGTATAAGAAAACTGATGAATCTTTAGTTAGGTACACAGATGCAGATTGGGGTGGCTGTACGATTGATCGTCGATCATATACTGGGTAGGGTACGCATTTTTATTAAGTGGTGCAGCAATATCATGGAAGTCACAAAAACAACGAACTGTTGCTCTTTCATCGACAGAGGCCGAATATATCAGTCTTTCTGAGGGTTCAAAAGAAGCAATTTACTTAAGAAGTATTTTAACGGAACTTGGATTTTCTGGCCTCGCTAAAACTATAATTTTTGTTGATAACCGTGGAGCACAGTGCTTGGCAAATAATCATGTGTTTCATGCACGTACAAAACATATCGACATAAAACATCATTTTATTCGAGAATCGGTTATTGCTGGGATGTTTACATTAGAGCATGTACCAACAGATGAGATGATTGCAGATGTTTTAACAAAGCCGTTAACTCGAGAAGTTCACTGGAGATGTCTGAAAAAATCTTGGATTTGGAAAGCAAACAGAATTATGTAATAAACGTTTGTCTTGAGAGGGCGTGTTGGAGATATTATTATTCAATACCAACGATATACATAATTATCTACTTTGCAAGTTTGCTACCTTGCTTAAGTTTTCTAAAACATGTACTTGTACATACTCTATGTGAAATATGTTTTGTATTTGTTATTTTTACTATTTTCTCAAATTATTCTTCGAATATTCATCATCAAATAAACATTGTTTCTTTACAAACCAAATTTCTTCTGGAAGTTTTCTTATATTTCACACTATTTTCTTAAACTTTTTAGAAGCATATCTAGAAAAAAATTATTAAAATCCTTTATGTCGATAGTGAGAAATTCAAAATTAGACAAAATGGTTCTATGGTACTCGTAGGTACAAGCTTTAATATCTTAATTTCAATTTTCTTTTATGAAATTAAAGATTATACAAATTAATTTAAAGAAAAAAAATTATCAAAATTCTAGGAGCGTGCCGTTTTCGAACAAAAAAACACGATTTTTGGAAACCATATTTTAACATGTGTATGGTGGGGTACCTTTATTTTTAGGTAAAATAAATTTATTTTTCTCACATCTTGTAGGTAGGTTATATTGAGAAACTTTTATTTATCAAGTTTAGAAAAAATCGAACATGGGATTTTCGAAATATTGAGTTTTGAAAAAAAAAAAAATGTTTGAAACTTTTCTTAAAAATCAAAAAAACATAATTGTTAAAAATTTTGATTTACAAATCTGTTCAAATTGTTGGGGAGCTTTAGCAAAAATTATCAAAATCAGTCGTACCGTTTTTGAGAAAATCAAAAACACAAAAAAATGGTGGGGGGTACCCTCAATAAGAATTTTCCCGATTTTTTTTCAACCGTTAAGTAAATGAAATTTGTTTGTATTTTCATTTTTCCATTCTGTCAAACAGGTTTTGAGAAAAAAAAATATTTATAAAATTTCGAAAAAAAATTCGTATGACAGGTACCGTTATTTTAGGTCTTAAAAACAACGTGTGGGGGAGGGGCATTTAAAGTGATATCTACCAAGTTTAAGGAAAATCGGCCTAGCCGTTTAGGCTGTAGTCGAAAAGACAGATAGACATACAGAATTGCAAGACCCACTTTTTTAGTCTTCGCTATCATCGTAAGGTCAACTTTGATCAAAATCTCGAGTTCGATTTTTTCCGAATGCATAACTTTCCTCACAGTACCTATAAGTCGTAAGTCAAAATCTGACATGTGCAAAAAAGAAGTAAGTTAATTGACGATGAAACAATAGAAAAAAATTACGAAAATTATCATTAAATCGGTTCACTCTCTCAGTACACACTTTACACACGTAATACACGAAATACTCAAGAAGTGGGCCACATTTGATTCCCGAAGGTTAATGCCACTCATTTGAGAATAGCCGTGGAGTGGAACCGATGGATTTCGAGAACGGTGGCGCTCTGCAGCAACTTAGTTGTGAGTAGCTTACAAATGACGTGATTCGAATTCAAGGATGAGGGATGAGTGTAAGATGTAGACCAGACAGATAGACATCGGAAAACCTGGTCTGGCACTTCTTGTCAAAGAGCTTATCGAAGAGTAAAATCAAGCGAGAGAGCGTGCAAAGAAAAAAAAGTGACAACAAAGATTAAAGAAAACCGAAGGAATTTAATTTATTTCCTTTTGTTGGTGAATTTGAAGGAAATCCACCCTTCATAAATTGGGAGCTGTTTAATTAAGTAATTAATTGAGTTATTCTTAATAAATTTAGAAAATAAGTGAAAATAAGTTTTGACGAGTTTGCTTACCAGATGAATTAAGGAACAGAAATATAACATCGGATAAACTGTTAAATATTCCGACTATAGACGTAGATTTCTCTCTTAAATAGTTATTCATTTAGAAAAGGAGACAAAAGTCCAGAAAAGCGACAGAGCTAGTATGCTTTTATGTAAGCCAGAATTTATTTATAAGGAGTACACGCAGAGTTAAACTATTTATTGCACTTTCCAAAATTAAATTCTTATTCATTTCACTGCCAAATTTTAAATACTCCTATTTTAACTATAGTCTGTAGTATCCCTTGGCATAATGGTTAGTGCGTTAGACTGTCTCGAGCTCGATTCTCAGTCGCTGCAAAAAAGTATTTCAGGGGTGTCCTCTTGCGAAGAATTGACAAATCCTCTAAGAGTATATCTCTTGTCATGGAAAGTGCTGCTCATTAGCCGTTCGGAATCAGCAGAAAATAAATTAGGTCCCCTCCGTTCCTACAATCATGCACACAGGAATGGTTGAGAGTTGCCACTTTGTCAGTCACTAGCTCCTGGTTCACTTCGATTTGTTGCACGTTGCACCACCAATTTTTTTTTAATTTATTTTAACTGGGGACCATTAATCTCACAACAAAAATTCAAATGTCAATATTAAGATCAATACACTCTCTGTCAAATTAATATCGTTAAGTAAGTAAAGAAACTTTAGTTTAAAAATAAATCTGACAACAATAAATGAAAATAATAAGTAGAAATACAAACAAACAAGAAAAAAATCTTTATTTCGAAAATATCAAAAAAAAAAAATAAAAAAAGGATAGCGGACAAAAGAAAACTCGAAGGATTGTTTTCAAGGAATAAAAAGACTTATTGAATTGGTATTGCCGAGCGGTATATTTGAATTTATTTCTTGGTTTATCCATTCCCCTGGGAATTTTTAGCCTATGAAGGACCTCTTTCTATAACTGCCATCCTCGTGGCCGAAAAAATATCCAAATTAAAAATAAATATTGAAAAAAAAATTATTGTTTGGGGTTTCCTTCATAATGTATTTGCCTTAAAGCTTAAAGACACAACCAAATAACAAGGAACTTTGATTTGTATTGAGTGTGCTTGTAAGCCAGTAACAACCATGAGGTCAAGGGTACACAATTTTACTACGAAGATATTTTCGTTTGCTTTGTGCGAAATAATAAAGTATATGTAATAAGCTTAGGGATATTTGATAAGATAAAAGAAGGCTGGATTCTACGACAGACAAGTTATCAAGGATGAACTTGTTGTTATATTTCTCGTCTTAACAATATAATAAAAGAACCGAAGTAGAAGTTCATAAGATACTTTTATTCATGAAATATGGAATTAGATGCTTAAGGAAAATATGTACAAGTAAATCAAAGATAACACTCTTGTGATGGTGAAGGGCTTTTGCCTGACCAAGCACTAAATGTTTTGTTTTTTGTATAATGTATGCGTCTAAAGGGGCTAACACTTCTCTTAAGATAATAAATACAGAGCGAGCTGCAAGGTTATAGAGAAGGAATTCATAAGAGGTTTTAATATTGTGAGCATTGAAAGCGGCGGGAAAACTAGATTCTGGAAAGCCATTCCACATTCGTGTTGTACGGCTAAAGAATGAATCTCTTTACTTGATAGTATACGTGCAGAGTTGGGATTAAGGGTAAACTGATGGGCATTCTCGGAACTACGAGGATTAGATACAGTTGAATTGTTTCACGGAAGGAATGCCACTGGCGATTTCACTAGAACACTGTTTAAAAAAATGACGGTAAAATAACGAATGGCGGTGCTCAAAAGATTCAAATGCTTATGTTATAGTTCGATTATACACTTATCATTTTTAAAGCTCTTTTTATCCAAGAGATCCCAAAGAGTTATTGGAGCACCTGACCAAATATGAAATGAGCTTTGGCCTTACAGATAACAGCCAGATCAGTAAAAATTTTTACAACGTCGAACGTTTCCCAGATAGAAAGCAGTGGTTTTGGTGACTTTGAATATGTAGTCATTCTGCACAAGGTGGTCTGTAAAGCACATACTAAAAAAAACAAAAATCCAGAGGGTAGTACAACAGAGATAAACGTACCTGCTGACTGAGATCAATTCAAGATCAGTATAACAGAATATATGAACAGAACTACATATGCAAAATAGCAGCCTGGTGGAAATTTGTAGATATAGAGTCTACCAACGAGGCTGCAAGGCTCAGGAAAGTCATGTCAAAGGTCCACACTCCTGCTGGTTTTCTTAAAAGACCGGATGGAACCTGGACTGACTCCTGTTCTGAAACCTTATAGAGTCACTTGTGAGCATTCATTTCCTATTATGTACTTTTGATGCATTTCTTATGGATACGGGTCCCAATATAAGCGAGTCTTCTAGTATTGGTAGTCAAATAGTAAATATGCGAAAAGTGGCTTTGGGCATACACTCCTTCTCAGCGTACAAGTCTGCAAGGCCTGATGGAATAATTCCAATTATTCTCCAAAGCGCTTAAGACGTTAATTTATTTATTTGTTTCGTCAACCAAGTTACATGACTTTGTGGAGTTAATGTATCGTTTCTAGTGAATATATTGAATAGATGTTTAAATATCACTTACATTATAGAAGGAGAGAAACCAAACAAGCACAACAAGTGCCATGAGAACCACGCCAACCGCAGCCCTAGAAACTTGCCTCTTACTTGCTCACTCGATCTATTGATAAGTAGCTGGCGGTCTACGACTTAAGGAGTGGAAACATTAAAAAAGGGCAACTGTGGTCACGGAACCATTGTAAGCTTCACTGACATAGACATTCAAATGGACTTTGCAGATGGTGTCTAGACGAAGAGGTGGAAGGGGGCTCATTTCATGTGAATGCCTCAGCCAAGCCAGCTGGGCGACGTTTCATTTTTGCCACTAAAAAGTATCCTTAACTTCATTCAGAAATCATATGCTTCAGGGAGGCAAACCATACCCTTCCCATCCCTACATTACCTACAACCTGGGTTTCCAATGGATTCACTGAGATATCCGAGTGAGGTTATACGGCTTGCCACATCATATCATCACCCCACCTAACCTAACCACCATATGTTTTGTAAAAAAATAGGCTTTTTTACAAAATTTTTAAAACATTTTTGTGAAAAAACATTAATTTTACGAATAAATTAAAAAAGGAAAAGAAAATTCCTCGTTTTCAGATACCGAATTTTCAAGAAAAAAATTTTAAGTTTTGAAATGCAATATTTTTTAAACTTATAAGAAGCTTTGCTACACAAAATTTCATTAAAATCCGTTATTCCAATGATGAGAAATCCAAAATTCGAAAAAATCGTTCTATGGTAGGTACAGTCACTAATATCTTGTTTTCAAAATTGTTTTTATTGAATTATATATCGTAAGAAAAAAATTTAAGCAAAATTCTCGGAATCGTTTTCGAGAAAAATACGATTTTCGAAAATCATTTTTTAACATTTATATGGAGGTTACCGTTATTTTTAGGTAAAATAATTTTTTTTTTCATATCTGGTTTTCGAAACATTGAGTTTTCAAAAAAAAAAATTGAATTTCTTTTTTAAATCCAAAAAAAAACTTTTTTTGAAAGTTTGAATACACAATAATATTGAAACTGCTGAGGAGCCTTTACGTAAAAAAATGATCAAAATCGGTTGAACCGTTTTTGAGAAAATCAAAAACAAAAAAATGGTTCCAAGCGGGGTACCAAAAATAACCATTTTTTGTGGGACAGTTTTTGAAAAAAAAATATTTATAAAATTTCGGAAAAAAAAATCGTATGGCAGGTACCGTACCAAGTTTGAAGAAAATCGGCCGAGCCGTTTATGCTGTAGTCGAACAGACAGACAGACAGAAATGCGAGACCCACTTTTTTCGACTTCGCTATCATCGTAATGTCAACTTTGATCAAAATCTGGAGCTCGATTTTTTTACGAATGCATAACTTGCCTTATAGTACCTATAAGGCGCAAGTAATAACATGGTACAGTCAGTAATATCTCCGTTTATTTTTTTTTTTTCTATTAAATTATAGATCGTAAAAAAATAAATCGTAAAAATTTTGAGCAAAACAAATTATTCAAATAGCAGTATTTTTGGTCTTAAAAAAAAAAAAGAAAAAAGCGCGTGAGGAGGAAATTTTAAAAACGCTTAAAGAAAACAGTTTAGGCTGTCGTCGAACAGACAGAATTTCGCGAATCTATCTTTTCGTCTTCGAATGCTTAAAGGAAAAGCTATATTGCTGAAGGTAAGAGTGATTTAATTTTACTTAATTTTTACTGACACCGAGAACAGCATTGGGATTTAGGAACCTAAGACCAGATAATTTGATACATAGAAAGCCTTCTGACTATAGAAAATAAAATAAAATGCACGACTGGGTCGCACGAACTTGCTCCTCTGTAATAGACTAGGAATTTTAAAAACGAATGTTATTAGAGATAACTGTTCATAAGGATAAAATTAATTTTTACTTGCGAATAGGTACTATAGGGCAAGTTCTGCATTTGGAAAAAAAATCGAACTCGAGATTTTGATCAAAGTTGACATTACGATGATAGCGAAGACGAAAAAAGTGGGTCCGACAATTCCGTCTGTCTGTCTGTATGTCTGTATGTCTGTATGTCTGTATGTCTGTATGTCTGTATGTCTGTACCTCGAACTACAGCCTAAACTACTGGAGGTATTTTCTTCAAACTCGGTAGTTAAGGGTCTTCGGTGATTCCCTAGAGGAAATATTGAAATTTTTTTTTTAGCTCCAAAACTAAGGGTACCCCCCATACACCCGTAATGCAAAATCTTATTTATCTCGAAAACGGCTCTAACGATTTTGATAAAAAAAATTAGGTGTGATATTATGGACATGGACTATATTTTGGTGAACAAAAAATTTGGGGGGAAATGTTATTAGGGGTACCTGTCATAGAACGGTTTTTTTGATTTTCGAATTTCTCACCAACGGCTCTAACGATTTTAACCAAAATTTTTATGCAGGAGCTACTTTGCATTTGAAAAAATATAAACTAAAAATTTTTTCGAAAAAATAGTTTTTGGATTTTTAAAAAAATAATAAATATTTTTTTTTGAAAATTCAATATCTTGAAAACCGATACACAATTAAATTTTTAAATTACGTTTTAAAATGTATTTTATTAAATAATAACAATTTGCATATCAATTTTTTTTATAAAAATTTTAAGGAAAATTAAGTACACAAAAAACATGTTTCAGTGTGTCTGTACCTTGAACTACAGCCTAAACCACTGGACCTATTTCTTTCAATCTCGGTAGTTAAGGGTCTTCGGTGATTCCCTAGAGGAGAAATTGAAATTTTTTTTTAGCTCCAAAACTAAGGGTACCCCCCATACACCCGTAATGCAAAATCTTATTTATCTCGAAAACGGCTCTAACGATTTTGATAAAAAAAATTAAGTGTGATATTATGGACATGGACTACATTTTGGTCAAAACAAATTTTGGGGCAAACTGTTATTAGGGGTACCTGCCATAGACCCGTTTTTTTGATTTTCGACTTTCTCATTAACGGCTCTAAGGATTTTAACCCAAAATTTTTAGCAGGAGTCCCCTTAAGTTTAAAATAATATTGTATATAAAAATATTCGAAAAAATATTTATTGGGTTTAAAAAAAAAAAAAATTTAAATCAATATCTTCAAAACCTATGAACGATTATTTTTTGAAATTATTTCATAAAACCAATATTATTAAATACTTAAAATTCGCATCCCACATTTTTTTCTTGAAAAATTTTAGAGAAATTTCTTATATAAAAATTTTATTTAACAATAAAACGATTTTTTAAAGTTTATTTGCATAAATTCATACTTTCCCGGAAACCAGACGGCAATTTTATGCATTTGAACATTATTATCTCATTAAATCCATGTTTTATACATTTTTAAAATGTATCTTAAATTCGAAAGTACTTTTACATAAGAGCAAGTTCATGCAATCCAGTCGTGCATTTTATTTAAATTCTTTTAGAGACAAAAACAGAATGCTATGCAAATATGAATTTATGCAGAACAAAAATTATAAGTTCTTGTAGTGGTTTCTTAAAAAAAAGCTTTTATATACAAAATTTTGGTATGCTAACTTTAAGTTTTTATTACTATACGAATGAAAATTAAATTTCCAAAAAAAATATTGCACTGTATTTGAAATATCGAATTTTCCAAAAAAAAAAATGATGGTTTTAGACTTTTTAGAAGCATCTCTACAAAAAATTTCATCAAAATCCGTTATGTCGATAATGAGTAATTCAAAATTTAAAAAAATAGTTCTATGGTAGGTACAAGCTGTAATATCTTAATTTCAAAATTTTTTTATTAAATTAAAGATCGTTAAAATTAATTGAAATAAAAAAAATTTTATCAAATTTGAGGCTCCGCTTTCGAGAAAAATACGAGTTTTGAAAGTCATTTTTTGACATTTGTATGGTGGGTACCTTTATTTCTAGGTAAAATAAAACTTTTTTTCATACATCTTGTAGACTATGTTGATAAACTTTTATTTATCAAGTTTGAAAAAAATCTAATATAAGGTTGCCGCCATGGCATTTCCTTTTTTGGCAGTTCAGTTTTTACCGTAGCTTTGACGGAGCAAGACCTTTTATTCATTTTTATCGTTGCTCTAAAAAAAATAAATTTAAAATAAGGAAATCTGTTAAATAATAAATAAAAAGAAATAAGTTTTTATTTTAATTAATCGTCCACAAAGTTTTGTGCCAATTAGTATTTAGTATTTTATTTAATAGTATTCATAGTACATTAAGTTGTAAATTTTACATCTTTTAGGTTGTACATGCTTGATTTATATTTCAGAAATTTAATACAGATTTTAATTTTAATTACAATAAAAATTTAATATGGCAAGGTGAAAGCAAAGCAAAAAAGAAGATACAAATAAGAAGAGAAAAAAAAAAAAAAAAAAAAAAGAATGAAAAGGAAGACAGCGAAAAATTTAAAAGTATTAGAAATTTAAAGTACAATATTCAAAAGCTTTTTTCTTGAAAGCGCTCGTGTTGGTTATACACTTAATACTGAGGGGAATTTGGTTCCAAAGTTGAATGGCGTGCACAAAAAATTGTCTTGATGTCACAAGGAATTTATACTTCGGCAGAATTATTTGTAGTGTTCGGTTACTTCGAGCAAAATAGATATGAGTAAATAGATATTTTGGTTCTCCAGATTGTATGATTTTATGCAATAATAACAGAGTACGATATTTTAAAAGGGCTGTTAAGGAACAGCCTGTTATTTGTTTGGTGAAGCCTGAGATATGATCATATCTCCTCAAATTAAAAATAAACCTGGCACAACTATTGTATGCTACAGTTAATTTTCTGCTAGACTCATAGTCCATATTAGAAAATAGCTCACAGCTGTACAAAAATAGAGGCAAAATAAAAGATTTTACTAATTTCAGCTTTACATTAGTTGGCAAGTATTTAGAGGTAGGACTTAGACCACGGAGTGCACCATAAATTTTTGAAACTGTCTTATTGATATGTATACCCCAATCCAAATTATTACTAAAGTAAACGCCAAGATTTTTTATATTTTCAACATATTCGATTGGAGTTTGATTAAGAAAGAGAACAGGGAACTGTTCGCTACATCTGCTTCTTGTTAAAACCATGGCTTTTGTCTTTTTAGGATTGAGACTCAGCTCATTCTCGATCGTCCAGGTAAATATTTTACATAATTCATGATTCATTTTCTCAGTGCTGTGATTTATACTTGATTTTGGAAACATTTTATAAATTTGAACATCATCCGCATATATATGATATTCGCAGTCTGAAAAACGTTCAGTTATATCATTTATAAAACAGGAGAAAAGGAGCGGTCCGAGCACAGAGCCTTGTGGAACACCCAAGCAAACCCTTAAGAAAGATGAGCACTTATTATTGTGAAACACATATTGTGATCTGGTTGAGAGATATGATTTGATCAGATTACATGACGAGTTTTCAAAAGAGAAATTACATTTAAGTTTATTCAATAAGATATTATGATTGACACAATCAAATGCCTTAGAGAAATCCAAAAATACAACTAATCCCATCAAACCACTATCAAAACCAGCACGTATATCTTCACATATCTTGATTAGAGCCGTGGTACAATTATGTTTAGCTCGGAATCCAGACTGGTGGCAAGCAATCAGTTTATTTTCATCCAAGAAAACCTTGATCTGATTACTCATAATTGTTTCGAGAACCTTGCTTAAAAAAGGTAAAATTGCAATTGGTCTGTATTCGGTTTTTCTTGCTGCTGAATTTTTTGGCAATGGTAGAACCTTAGCTACTTTCCAGAGATCAGGAAAGACGGAAGTAGTTAGAATTGTATTGAAAATATGGGTTATTTGGTGGAGCAAAACAGGAAGAAGAATCTTTATAAAATCTGGTTGAATGTTATCGGAGCCAACAGCTTTAGATTTGATTTTTAAAATTTCCAGACCAACAATCGATTCATCAACTCCTGAAAGCGAAAATGTAATCCCATGGTCAATTGGATTTTGGGAATTAATAGAAATATTATTATGATTTGATCCACATTGAACAAATTTTTTATTCAGTTCCTCAATATTAATTTTATCTGAAACAGATTGGTTGCGTGTTATACCAGCCTGACGAACATTCTTCCAGAACTTTGAACTAGACTCATTAGGATTAAATTGATTTTTATAGAAGTTCTTTTTGTTTCTTCGAATTAGATTCGTTACTTTATTTCTCGCAATTTTGAACTCATTATAAATAACCGAACATTTATACCTTCTCCATCTAGCATATAATTTATCACGAGCACTAATGCTGTTTTTAACTTCTAGTGTTATCCACGGAAAATTATATCGCTTAGGTTTTAGAACTTTTATTTTAACGTGATTGTTAAAGAGGTTATATATATTATTGTTGAAACATTCAATTTGTATATTGACATCATTTGTTGAATAAATAGGTGACCAATCAACATTACAAGTGTCACTAAACAGATTCTCTAAGTTTATTTTTGAATAGTCATAATATATAGATGGTATCTCTTCTGTACGAGTAAGAAGCGCATCTAGGGACATAAAAATTAAATCGTGATCTGAGAAAGCAGATGCAATAAGCTGGTCATAATGCAAAACAAAATTACGATTCGACACCAAAAAGACATCTAATAAGGAAGGTGCACAATTCGTTTTAAAGTGTGTTGGTTGCTTAGTGTTAATGAAACTTAAACCGAAGGAATCCACCATTTCAATGAAATTCTTATTTCTATTATCTAATAAATTTAGATTAAGGTCACCACATATCAAAATGTCTACATAAAGAGGAGATAACTCCTCTAATAAATGTCTTATTAAGGTAAAATGCGCTATATTAGGTGCCATATAAACGCAGCCAATCAAAAAATTTCCACGCTCTCCCATTACTTCAATAAATAAGTATTCTATTAATTCATTCGAGAAGGATATTTTTTTAATTTGAAATTTATGCGAATTTCTGATAAAAATAGCTACACCTCCTCCCAATTTATTACATCTATCCGCACGAATAAGTTTAAAATTATTTAATTTGAAAAGATCATCACACATTTCCGGCTTCAACCAAGTTTCTGAAATACATAAAATATCTACATCACTACCATCTAAGAGAATACGCAAATCATCTATTTTATTTTTTATACTTTGAGCATTAAAGTGGCAAATATTAATACCTTTCTTTTGTTTGCAAAGAATATCAAGTAAGGTTTTGCATTCAACTATGGAACCCCCCCCCGATACTAGAGCCAGCAAGTGTGCATACAAAAAATATAAAAACCAACACCAACACTTCCAAAAAGCTTAGAAAAAGATAGAGAATTTAAATTAAAAGAACAATAATAAAATAAAAAAAAAGTATTGTTAAAACAAAATTTCAAATGAGAAAGAAAATGAAAAAGAAGTTTTGAAAAAATAATGTTATTTAATAATTGCATTAATTGGAACTTCGTCATCATTCACTGCATCGGCTACTTGACATCTCATGGCAATCGCATTCAAAGTCTCTTCGTCGTCAATAATGATATTTTTGCCATTTTTGTTCTCTTTAATCAAAACAGCTCCATTACGTGTAAAAGCAGAATATATTTTTCTTTGGCGCCTCAGTTCAACTGCATGTTTAAGAAGAAATCGATTTTTTTTCGTAAGACTCTCATTCAAATAAATGTTTTTGTCAGAGTCAAGGCCAATGTTACGGAGAGAAATCGTTTTGTTTTCTTTTTTCTGGAACTGAGATATTGATTTAAGAATACTATTTTTATCATATGAGCAGCTAAACTTCAGGATGATAGGCGGGTCGTTGCATCCATCACGTTGGTGGGAGCGAGAAATCGATCGTAATACTGGAGGTTGGCAATCAATTTCATGACACAGATGGTTGAACATTGATTTGATGTTTTCGTTTTGCAGCTCTGGTACTCCAAAGAGAATAGCATCCGCAGCAAGATCTCTTCTCTCAAGTTCATCACATCGTTTTGTAAGATCGGCAAGGTGCTCTTTATTTTGATTTTGATTGTGGGTAGCAATGGTTATTTCCTTCTTATGCTCTTCGATTATTCCTACACGCTTATCCAAATCATTGAGTGACTGATCATATTTTTTCAATTGAGTGGTCCAGTTTAGTTCCATATTAGTGATATGGGCCATGAGATCAGTACGCAGTTTGCTTAGCTCTGATGTGAAACGAGTGATTATGTCCTCAGTAAGATTTCTGAAACGTTCCTCCAGATCATCAGCGGTGAGGGAATATTTGGTACTTTGGGGTGTAGGTACAGACACTTCTATAGTTTGTTTCGGTGTAGAAGTTGGGGATCCTAGTGTTCCACTTTTGGCTGCACCTTTGCCCTTCCGTCCCGAGGCTGGGGAATTCATAATTGGTGTGTTTACAGCTTTTTTCGTCACTGATCGAGTGGTTTTTGACTCAAGAGAAGCAGAACTCATTTTAACTGTCAGAGAGAACAATTATAAAAAAAAAACACACAAACCAAAAAGAAAAAAAAAAATTAGAGAGGGCACACTCCCAAACTAGACACTTGCGCAACTTGCGATGGATTTTTATCTGAGATAAAAATAGTCCAGGATGAAAAAGAAAAACAGGTCTTGGTACAGCAGTCACAAATCCATGTGAAAAAAGAAGACCTTGGCTTTGAGCAAATAGGGGTCTATAAGGATAATGCTAGACAAAACCTTACAACGGTGCCTACCAACACTATTCTTAAGAAACTCAGTTAGTTTTTATACAAGGCAGCCTTGGACCTTCAATCCAATGAATCATGATTTAAAAACGCATGATTACGGATGTTTTATGTGGCACGAGGAAATTCCGCAAAGAGGTGGAATTGATCCGTTTTCAACCATCTACAATCTTTGCCTTCTTCTGCCACTAAATTTACTTTCTACAGTCTCTCATGTTCCGGCCAAAATAAAAATTCGTATGTTTCTACTATGTTCCTTCTGTTCATTTAAGGAAATCCATACATTTTTGGAACCTGGCTACGCCCACTTCGAGTGTGATACTGATCATGCGTTAATTGAACGAAAAAAGAAAAAAAATGTAATGTTGAAATTAGTGTGCCAAAGAACTGGTATCAGTTCATATAGGAAGTGTTAATTTAAAATTAAAGTTGCTGAAATGAAAGAAAGTGATTTCTTCAACTTTAGTTAAATTTCGAAAAATATTTTTACTTGGAAAGGATGTAATTCGTAATGGCCAGAAATTTATATGGAACTCACTAAGTTGGATTCGCTATACAAACAACTATAACCAAATCTTGTATAAAACAAACTTAGATCCTTAAGAACTATTTAACCTTTGACCGTTAGTCAAAGGAGGAGCATCGACACTTTTACATTGAGTCATTTAAAAAATATTAAAGACCTCAGATAAAAAAAAGATCTTATAGATTGATTACAATACATAAATCCAGATTTTCATTTTTTTATAAAAATCTCAAAACCAGTTTAACCGAACTCAACATTCATTGAAATTAAGAAAGTGGCGATGAAGTTTTAAAACGATTTTTGAATTTTGGTCTTAACTTAATTATATCTGATTTTTTTCTTTTTTTTATTAATTTATATAGGGTGTCCGGTAATTCGTGTGCCTGTGCCATACTTTGGGATGTGATTCTTGGTCTTATTCTAAAAAAAATAAAATGCACGGGTGGGTCGCACGAACTTGCTCCTATGTAATAGACTAGGAATTTTAAAAACGGATGTTATTAGAGAAAACTGTTCATAAGGATAAAATGAATTTTTTAAATTCTTTTAGTAGTAAGAGATGAAAATAGAATGCTATGCAAATATGAATTTATGCAGGAACAAAAATTATAAGTCTTTGTAGTGGTTCCTTAAAAAATAAGCTTTTATGTACAAAATTTTTAAAACATTTTTAAGAAAAAATTTTGGTACGCCAACCTTAAGTTTTTACTATTGTACGAATAAAAGTCTAATTTCAAAAAAAAAAAACTAAGCCGTTCTTGAGATATCGAATTTTTCAAAAAAAAAAATTATTTTTTTTCTAAAAATTGGAAAAATATTTTTTCTTAAGTTCTTAAATGCAATGTTTTTAAAACTTTTTAGAAGCTTCTTTATAAAAAATTTCGTTAAAATCCGTTATGCCGATAATCAGTAATTCAAAATTCGAAAAAATCGTTCTATGGTAGGTACAGTCAGTAACATCTAGATTTCAATTTTTTTTTATTAAATTATAGATCGTAAAGATTGATCAAAAGAAAAAAAAATTTAGTAAAATTCTCGGAACCGTTTTCGAGAAAAATACGATTTTCGAAAACCATTTTTTAAAATTTGTATGGAAGGTACCGTTAGTTTTAGATAAAACAAAATTTTTTTTTTCAAATATTGTAGATTATGTTAAGAAACTTTTATTTGTCAAGTTTGAAAAAAATCGAGAATGGGGTTTTCGAAATATTGAGTTTCCAAAAAAAAATTTTGATTTTTTTTAAAATCCAAAAAATAAAAAATTTAAAATTTGAATATGTAATAATTAGGGTTCGGATTTCCATGCAAATGCATATTTTTTTAGGAACACCTTGGAAGCAAGGCAACTAATTATGTATGCGAATCAAGAAATTTCCTTTAAAATGGCATTTAACCGTTAGTGCATATTTTTGCATATTTTACTATAAATGCATATTTTGCATTTTTTTGTGCATATTTTACTATAAATGCATATTTTTTATAATAAATTTATATTTTTAGAGTACCTACCTATATTGTTCAAAAAAAAAAAAAAACAAAAAAAATATAAATTTTATGTCAGTGCAAACGAACCTTAAGACTATTATTTATTTCTTTTATTCATTTCACAATCTTGAACCATATTCAAACACCACAATATAAAGCATTATACAGTAAAACCCGCTTAAGAGAAACCCGCTTAAGAGAAAAACCCGCTTACCTGAAACACTTTTTTCATCCCCAAGTATTTTCCGACCAATTTCCCTTAAAACACTTCGCTTAAGTGAAACTCGATTAAGTGAAAAACCCGGATAACTGATACATATTTTCAGTTAATTTTTAATATTTTTCATTGAAAAAACTCTCTTAAGTGAAAAAAAATTGAATCGAACAGAACAAAAATTTGATAATTTTAGTTTTTCAATAAATTATTTTTGTGTTATTTTTAATCGTTGTTTTATTTAACTTCTTTCAAGGCAAGTCCAAAAGATAAAAATAATACTGTTTCTAGCATTAAATCTCCGCTTAATGGAATTTTTAAATCCGCTTAAGTGAAATTTTTTTTTCACTTACCTATCCGAACTCCGCTTAAGTGAAATTATTTTTCACTTAAGCGGGGTTCGTTTAAGTGAAAAACCCGCTTAAGTGAAAGAAAGACTGTTACATTTTGCCGTTTCTCTTAAGCGGGTTTTACTGTATAAACAAAGGTGCATTATATGAACTTGACTAGATTGTGCCGGCAAAACATTGAAATGAAAAAAAAAAATTAAGTCTGTGTGTTTGAAACTGTATAATTGAGATCGAAATTTAAACGACCATCTATCAAAAATGAAAGTGTGTGGGTATAATGCTTAAAGCGCGAAACAGATTGAACCAGCACCAGCAACGTCAGCAACAGCGGAAGCCATTGTTTTAGAACCAATGCCAATGGTGCAAAATTTTAATTGAATTAGTACGATGCTAAAACTGTTTTAGTATGATACTAGGTTAAAACAACGAATTTGCAAATTTTAATCGAATATAGCATCATAATTTCTTTACCCTTTTATTAAAGTTAACATCACCGAATACATACTTTATTTTTTAGTATCGTGCTAGCTTCATACGCCTCTTTGACATTTGCAAAAATCATTGGTTTAGGTGTTCAGAAGCAATTTATTAAGAAGATTCTTTCAGTACGATACTAGTTAGAAAATGTTTAAAACTAAGAATGAGTTAGTAAACTTCTTTAAGGTTAAGAAATTGTTAAGTAGTATCATACTAACACCTTAATAATGGGCCGTTTAAAATTTTGCGCCAATGTATTTTAATCGTTCAACACAAAATAGACCAGCACCAGCAACGTCAACAGCGTCGTTTGGTCAAAATCCAAAATTTGCTGTTGCTGGTTACAATAACACAAAATGCAACAACAATAAGACGTATAAATGTCAAAAAATTACAACACGATACTTAACACGTTTCATGTACAACAGCCAACTGTTTTCGGTTGCGACTACACATAAACCACTACATATAAACTGAAAAATGTTAAATGATGCACTCATGCTCATGTCATATTTTTAGCTTATTTTAAAAGATGAAGAAAATATGTTTTTATATTTTATAGAAATTCAGTTGAATTGGTTTTAAGTGCATATTTTAAATGCATATTTTGCATTTTTAAGTGCATATTTTAAGCGCATATTTTCAGATTTTAAGTGCATGAGAATCCGAAGCCTAGCTAATAATATTCAAGTTCTGGAGGAGCTTTGGCATAAAAAAAATGATTTAAATCGGCTGTACCGTTTTCGAGAAAATGAAAAACAAAAAAAAATGGACCCAGGCGGGCTACCAAAAATAACAATTTTTTGGAAAATTTTTTTCAACCATTAGCTAGTTTTAACCAAATAAAATTTTTCAATTTTTTTTTAAAAATTCTGTGGGACAGTTTTTGGGAAAAAAAAATATTTATAAAATTTCGAAAAAAAATCGTATGGCAGGTACCGTTATTTTTGGTCTTAAAAAATCAAATCAAAAAAAATCCGGGGGGGGGAAAAATTAAAACCCATATCTACCAAGTTTGAAGAAAATCGGCCGAGCCGTTTAGCCGCAATCGAACGGACAGACAGACAGACAGAATTGCGAGACCCACTTTTTTGGTCTTCGCTATCATCGTAATGTCAACTTTGATCAAAATCTCGAGTTCGAGTTTTTTTAAGAATGCATAACTTGCCTTATAGTACCTATAAGTCGCAAGTAAAAATGATGATAATTTCATCCTTATGAGTCTTTTCTAATAACATTCGTTTTTAAAATGGCTAGTCTATTACATAGGAGCAAGTTCGTGCAACCCAGTCGTGCATTTTATTTATTTTATGTACACACAAATATAGTCATAATACGTGCTCAAAGCGCCCTCCTGCGTTTTTAATGCATGCTAGAGCCCGTTTTTGGATTTCATTTTGAATGTTTATTCTTGATAACTCTTGCCTTATTTTTATTGATCCTTCGGAAATACGTTGTTCTAATTAAATATTTCAGATGAGTAAACGATATCTCTCATTCGTCCCCATAAAAAAAGATCTAGTACAGTGAGATCGGGAGATCTTGCAGACCAGTGAATTGGTCCATTTCTGCCTATCCATCGATCACCGTATTCTTCATCCAGCCAATCCTTAACTTCACGACCATAGTGGGCCGGAGCATCATCTTTTTGGAAATATGATCAAGCTAGTTGAATCAGTAGAATATCCTCCATTAGGTCTGGTAGATTATTTTGTAAAAACTCCAGATAGTTAGTAGAATTAAGTCGGGGTGGTAATTTGAAAGGCCCGATTAATTTATTTCCAACTACACCTGCCCACATATTGACACTGAATCTGTGCTCGAATGATCTTTGCCATCTTGAATGTGGATTGCTCGAAGCCCTTGTATGGAGATTATGGAAATTCGTAACACTATCTCTTGTGAATTGAGATTCGTCTGTCCAAAGAATATTTAAAAATTTATAAACTGGTTGTCATCTAGCGACCAGTAACAAAATTCGAGTCTCTTTTCAAAATCATCGGGAAGCAGTTCTTGCACAGGTGTGTGGTGATATGGTTAATATTTTCTCCATATAGTATACTGGAAATTCTGTGTTTGGAAACATTGAACTGCAGAGCGAAGCGTCTTAAGCTGATGGAAGGATCGATTTCAACAGCTGCCAGTATTCTTTCATCGACCGAAACTCTTCTTGTGCTTCCAGCTCCCGCGTTAGGTCTTGCAGTTGAAACTGATCCAGTTTCTCGAAGCCTTCGAAAGGTATTTCCAAAAACATTTCGAGAAGGAAGTCGTCTGTTAGGATAAAAATTATTTAAAATTCTTGGAAAACCACTCCAATTGCCAAGTGCTGCAATAAAAGTAGGTACAAAACCCAAAATTCGATTTCTTACCTGTTTTAAATTTTTCAAAGTATTGTAATATTTTTTTGCTAGGTTCTTTAAATAAAATTTATTACTGTTACTAATATTTCTTTTTTATTTTTGCTTTCCAAATCACAACAATAAATCTCAATTTATAACCAACTCAAATACTTTATTCAAATAAAATCACACTTGTTTTACACTTTCCACAATCCTATAAGCAGAGTTTTTCACACTTCCGTAATCAAAAATCAACTGTGTCCACTCACCGTGAACATTCCCTTATATACTCAAATTAGTTGCTCTCGAAGGTTCTTGTCTGGGAATGTTGTAGTTGCTTGGAATAAGGGGAAATCCATATGGAGGTTCTTGTTTAGAATGTTCTAGTTGTTTGGAATAAAAGGAAATACATATGACATTGGAAAAGAGTTTTTTTTGTTCCTTCATAAAGTAGATATGCAATTCTCAACAGATGGCGCTGTAGGAGTATAAAGCTCTGTTCGCAACAGTATCATAAAATGTATGGGTTTTGGGTGCACTTATTAATAAGTTTTTTTTTATTGTTCTTTTGTTCATCAGGTAAAAATAAGATAACTTTATGTTTATTACGCATTCTTTTTTTTTAAACTTGACTTCAAAGTCAAAATTTAGGTCGGGCAAGAAAAATTGAACACCATTTAAAATTGAATATCTGGCAACCCTAAAAGCATATGAGCTCAATTTAAACGTTGCTTTAAAGGTTTGTATTTTTACTAAAAAAAAGTCTAAAATGAGGTCCCTACCATTAGCACTGACAGAGAAATTGACCTTAACATGGGTCAGGGTATCGGTATACCTTTAGCCTTTTTTTAAATCGCCAAAAATGGATGTCAACATTGAAAATCAGATTTTATTGTAGATCAATTTTTTTCTTAGAATATGACCAAAGTATGACACATGAATTACCTGACTGAACTGAAATCTAATCCACGTAACTTCTGGAATTATGTTAATTCCAAAATCTGATGGTTACCCAGCACATATGAGTTATAATAATCAACTAGCCATTCCCCAGAGGTTATAGCCAACATGTTTGCCGATTTCTTTCAAGGTGCCTTCGAAAATGCTTCTACAAATGACTCAAATATAACTTATCCAATTGATGAGTTCTCACACCTTAACTCGATAAATTTTGCAATTTCTGAAGCAACTATTCTCGACTATATCGAAAAGTTAGACGAGTGTTTTAGTACCGGCCTTGATGGCTTGCCGTCTTTTATTTTGAAAAAAATGTGCAATATATATGTCATACCCGTTATTTTTGCTTTTCAACATGTCAATTAGTAGTTCAACGTTTTCCGCTATTTGGAAATATGCATTTCTTAATCCCATTCACAAGAAAGGTCAAAAAAAAAAATTAGTAACAAACTACAGACCTATTGCTAAGCTTTCTGTCATTCCTAAATTGTTCGAATCCATTATCTGTGATGTTCTATCGTTTCACTGTACCTCTGTTATACGAGTATGTGAAAACCAGCATGGTTTTGTAAAAAAGAAATCTACGGTCATAAATTTACTACAATTTACAACGTTCTGCTTAGATGCCTTTGAAAAGTATAAGCAAGTAGATTGTGTTTTTAATGACTTCAGTAAAGCTTTCGATAAACTTAATCATGAAATATTACTTATGAAACTAAGCAGTATCTCAAAAATAGATTTTATAGTGTCGTGTTTAAAAATGAACGTTCCAAATGGTTTCTTGTAAATTCGGGTGTACCACAAGGTAGTCATCTTGGTCCTTTATTGTTTGTCTTATTTATTAACGATCTTCCTTCTGTTTTGAGTAACTCTATGTCTTTAATTTATGCCGATGACGTTAAAATATTTCGAAAAATTGACTCAGTAGCTGACTGTGAACTTTTACTGAAAGATCTTCAAAAATTCTGGGAATGGTGCAATACTAATCGTCTGTATTTAAATATTGCCAAGTGTAAAATCATGCGTTTTACACGCAAACACAATGTTCTGTCATATACTTATATGTTGAACACGTCTCATTTGTGTAGTCTCTCAAGTTTTGCTCGGTGTGGTATTGGACTCAAAACTTTCATTCACCATTACAATTGCATTATAAAAAAAGCTAATAAGATGCTTGGTTTCATTAAAAGGTTTGCTCGTGACTTTCGTGATCCTTATGTCCTTAAAATTCTGTATGTTTCATTTGTTAGGTCTATTCTGGAATATGGTTGCATTGTATGGGCCCCATATTACGCGGTTCATGTGAACAGAATATAGTGTATTCATAGGAGATTTATGAGATTTTGCTTACGTTTTCTTCCTTGGTCTAGTACTATTGATTTACCACCTTATAAACATAGACTTCAACTAATAAATCTTCCATCCCTTCTAAGTCATCGTGAGTACTTACAGTTCTGTTTTATTATGGGGATTGTTAATGGAACAGTTATAGCTCCATCGGTTCTTTGTAGATTGAATTTTAGTGTTAGTCGTCTAGCTTAAGAAGGCAATTGCCTCTTTGTAATATTTTCAGTAGATCTAACTACGGTGCCAATAGTCCTCTCAATCTCTTAATAAATGTCTTCAATAAAAACTATTTTCTTATTCATTCAATTAATGACAACGTAAAATCACACAGTTTTAAGAATATGTTCTTCATCTTTAACAATTAAATTTAAAGTATAGATTTAAGTATTTTTAGTTTTTATATTATGTAAATATGATATAATTTAAGATTGTTGCGTTAGTATTTAACGTGTTGAATAAAAAAAAAAAAAAAAAAAACTGACACCCTGTATTGTATGAAGTAAAGTTCGATGATTTGTTTTGTATTCTATTTCAAGGTTCAAAAGTTGGTTCTCACCATCTGCTGAGAACAATACCTATTTTTCTTTATTATTTTAGGAAAAGGAACTAAAGTCGACAAAATAACTGGATAATTTAACACAATAGACTGGTAAAAATAGCTAAAATATCCAGATATAGGATAGATAGATAGATAGATAGATAGATAGATAGATAGATAGATAGATAGATAGATAGATAGATAGATAGATAGATAGATAGATAGATAGATAGATAGATAGATAGATAGATAGATAGATAGATAGATAGATAGATAGATAGATAGATAGATAGATAGATAGATAGATAGATAGATAGATAGATAGATAGATAGATAGATAGATAGATAGATAGATAGATAGATAGATAGATAGATAGATAGATAGATAGATAGATAGATAGATAGATAGATAGATAGATAGATAGATAAGAAAACTATCTTAATTTAACTTTTGTTTCAACACGATCAGAGTTTCGAGTCGCCCAATGGAGTCATTTGTAATTTCACGCGTTTGTCAAAAACTTTAAACTGCTTTCCTGAAAAATGAATAAAACAGACTTTAGCACAATTAAAATTTGGTATGATCACACTGTCAACAAGTCAACTGATCAAATATCCAACTATCTACTGTTTTCTTTTATGGGACATGTTTTTAAATGAAGGTTGCGGAACCAGCTTTGCCGACGAACGGTCTAGATAAACAAAGTCTGTATAGTTAGAAGTCAATTCGTTTCCAAATTACGAGTATACAACAACCCAAACTGTTTTTTTTTTTCCAGTATACCGAACACCGAGTGATCGGACTTATTAATAGCTTATCAGTTTCTTATGATAATTGTTATTATTGATTGGTATAAAAAAATTCATCCCTCAATTATTTGCTTTATAACATCACGCAATTTATCAGACTATACGCAAGACTAGGTAAAGAAGATAAGTGTTTTGGGTGATAGATTTTCAGTATTATGTGGAATCGAAATAATACATTGCGTCAATGAATGTTGTGTACACAACAATAATAAAAATTAACAAACAAATGTACATAATACAGTGCCGGATTAGCCACGAAGCAAGAGTAGCAAATGCTACGGGTCCCGCGCATTTGGGGGCCCCGCGCACCAACCTTTTCTGACCATAAAAAAGTATTATTAACATATTAGATTTAGTCACAATTACTAAGAAGAAAATATTTGCATCAAAATGATCAACTAAAATTTTATTTTTCTATCTGCTGGTCTTACCAAAAATCATGTTTCGCACCGCACCAAACGCAAAGTGGACAACGGTATGAAATTCAGGTATTTATTGTCACCATTGATAAAGTTCTCACTGCTTTAGGTAAACGTATATGAACAGTTATCATAAAATTGCTGACATTTTCGGAATATTCCGAGAGCTAAAATCTCTTCCTGATTCAAAATAGTTTTTTTGGCCTTTAGTCCACAAAAACTGGCGTTTCGTCCGGGTGATCGCACATGGACTCATCAGTTGGCTGTGAGGACCTAGTCATAACGCAATTTTTATTGAATTCAGTTCATCTTACATCGATTTTTTGACAAAAATCCAATGTGAACTAAATCCAACCAAGATTGAAATTATAATCAGTGCCGATGATGAGTCCATGTGCGATCACTCGGACGAAACGCCAATTTTTGTGGACTAAAAGCCATAAAAGCTATTTTGAATCAATATTTCAACAAGTCCATTAATAGTGCTAAGTCTTCTACTTGGCTGATTTATTTCAGTAGTATATAGAATTTGTATTTTAAAAACCTTAATATAAAATCTCTTCCACCAGAAGAAATTTTGAAAAAATCTGCAACCATAGTAAGTGCTTACGCAGATGATTTGGAGGACAGTCTGGGCAACGAATTAGTGCAATTCGCTTCAATGCTCAATTCTGATGTGGCTGGTATTATTGACAGCAGGAATCATGAGGCTCTGGAAATGCAGGTTTACAAGCCGTTGATAAATAATTCTTTACAATCTTGTTTCTCGAACTTTGAAATTGCTTTGCGCATTTATTTGTCTCTCATGATCACCAACTGCAGTGGTGAACGATCTTTCTCAACATTAAAACGTGTTAAAAATGAATTGAGGAACACGATGAGCCAACAACGTCTTAATCTCCTCACTTTAATGAATATTGAACATGATTTACTCCGAGAAGTCGATATCAACAGCATTATTTATAAATTTTCCCAAATTAAATCAAAAAAAGTTTCTTTGTAACAGTTTTGTTTTATTTAATACCATAAACTTGATAAGTGCCTAACCTAAAACAGTCTAAGGGCCCCTTGATAGAATTTGCTACAGGCCCCGCGCTGGCTTAATCCGGCACTGACATAATATGTGAGTTTCGAGTACAAGTTGGTCTTAATTTCGTACCATAACCTATGGAATTTTTTTCTTATGGCCTACACACTCAACAGAACCATTTTGTTTTTTACAATTTTTTCGCACTTCCCCCTACACACCTTCGTAAAAAAAAGAGTGTTAACAAAAATAGTTAAATTAAGTTGAATTATTTCATTCTGATTGATATTCGTCTACACGAGCGCGGAGCGCCTCAGTACGTAAATTGGTATTATTGAAATCGGTTGTATATTTGAACATGAGTGTAGAATTCATAATTTCCGCTAGTGCTCCAGGGTATCTGGACCTGCGTTTCTTTGAAGAAGTCCTTGAGAATGTTCTTTGTGAACAGAGTGTTGTCATTAAGAAGGTCTCAATTCAGAGCGGAAGTGCTGTTGGTGATAACTTCTGCAGTAAAATCTATAGAGTGCGAATTTCGTTTCATCAGCAAGACAGTGACAAACTGGAAAATTTGTCAGTGATAGTGAAAAGTATGCCAGCAGCTAAGGAAATGAAATTTGTCTCGGATTTGAAATTCTTCTTCAAGGAGAAGTTCTTCTACGAAAAAATGCTCCCACGAATGGAGATTCTTTTAGACAATGTCAAACTTGGAGGAAAACTATACTTTAGCGCCAGGGAACCAATTAAAACTCTTGTATTTGAAGATCTTACTTCTTCGGACTATATAATGGCAGATCGTGAAAAGGGATTGGACTTGGAGCATTGCTTGATAATAATGCAGAAGCTTGGACACTTCCATGCGTCTTCGATGGTTCTACAGAAGAAAGTAATGTTTTATGAAATATATGTATATGAATTTTTTGCTAACAACTTTTAAGCAATTCTAGGATCCTGATTCCATGAAGGACTTCCATAGCAGTTTTCTATCGAACGATTGCCTGGATGGGTCCGAGACAATTGAAACAATCTTCAAACCAAATTTAGATGGGCTCATAAAACTCACCAGCACTTGGGAAGGCTTTGAGAGTATCAATAAAAAGCTTCAAAACTACGGAAAAGATTTCAAACAAAATCTCCTTGATTCTCAGCTACCTATTGCAGGTGAACTGAAAGTCCTAAATCATGGTGATGTTTGGGTTAATAATGTGCTCTTCAAGTACAAAAACCAAGCGGCCAAGGAACTAGTAAGCGATGTGCTTTTCATTGATTTCCAATTGGGCTTTTACGCAAGTCCTGGATTCGATTTAAATTATTTCTTCTACACATCTATGCAATTGGATGTGTTGAAGGAAAAGCGTGAAGAACTTTTAACAATGTATCACACCTCAATGTGTGAGACATTAAAAGCTTACAATTACAAAGACATACCAAGTTTTGACGAAATTCTCATCGAATTCAAACGAAGAGAGCCATTTGGATTTGTGACCAATTTTGCAATTTTCCCTCCGATGTCAATGGATAAGAGCTCATCAAGTGACAACACTGTGGAAAATTTCATGGATAAGGATTTTGCAGCAAGAAAGAATGAAATAATGTTTTCAGCACAGAGAACAAGAGATACCATGAGGTATACATTGAAGAGGTTCGATGAGTTAGGAATTTGGGATTAAATTCATGTATTTAATGGTGTTCGATTGGAATATTAAAATAATAATATGTAAAAGAATACGAATTTTAAAAATTAATATTCTTAGAGAAAACTTTTCACTTTTTTTTAGATATAGAATTTTCAAGCAATGCGCTTACCCATATCAAAATAAAATGCACGACTGGGTCGCACGAACTTACTCCTATGTAAAAGACTAAGAATGTCAAAAATGAATGTTATTATGCTCTGTTCAATTATATTTGCAGTACAGGCCTTAAGGGAGAGCTTTTTCAGAAACACTGGTGCCTGCTGCTGTTTGCACGGCACCTTAACTTAAGAAATTTCCACTGAAATAAGAAAGAGAATCACTGAGTTACATTAAAATTGTTTGTGTAATCTTCTTTGAGCTCACGTACAGCCCACCATGACCTATCTGTTCCATGGGTAAAAGGTAGAGCTGTGTCAATCAGGATCGATTCGATTTTTTTGATCCGATCATAAAAAAGTATTGATGATCGAAATCAATCATTTTAATCGATCTCAATCATTTAGAATTTTAGATGATTCTCGATTCTGGGGTGGAATCGCGTAAGGTGATAGTTGACTATCAATTCGTTGATTTTCGTTTTTGACTATAGCTGTCTTTATCATAACAATTAAGAATTATAGAGAGAACGATGGACAAAATGATAATCAACAAATTGATCAATGTGGATTACGAACGCCAAACGGATGGTGGACTGAAATTTCTGGGTTGAACTCGGCATTGAAGAACACGATTGATCGGGTTGGTTTTTGATGTTGTAGGCCGCAAAAACAATTGTTGGGTTGAACTGATGTTATTTGACGTATCAGGATCCGGTATGTTTAATGTGTATTTTTGGACGTTTCTTAATTCATCGACATCGTAGCCATCCTTTGATGAAATTTGACAGTTTATGACTTGACAAATAGAGGACGAATTCAGTTATGACGTACAAAGAGTATTTCGTACTAAATTTAAGCGGAAAGACCTAAAATTGCTCTTTTCCGAAACAACAAATAAAATCTCTTTTTCTTGAATTTTTTGACACCTTTTAATCCATGTACCGATGTTATTTGGTAATTTATGGCTTACAAAAATAGAGTATTTTGTGAGAACTATCAAAGCCACAAGTCAATCTTATCATCGAAATCAAAAATAAAATCGAATAGGAACAGTATTGAATCATTTCAGTGAAATGAAAATGATCAATGTGGATTGAAATGATCGGATCATTTCCGTAATCGATTGTTGAACGATTCGATCATTTGAAATGAACGATTTACAGAGCTCCAGTAAAAGAAGACTGATCGCCAATTTGCAACCCACCCTTAATGTGTTTATTACAAAAAAACACTGAATCCGAGTTACCATTGCCAAGTTGATAGAAATACATATGGCATTTTCTTCGGTTTGTGCTTTGTAACTTTCAGGATTTAAGCTTTTTCGAGCTTTTGGTAGCAAATATTTGTCTGAGATTTGCGGCAATTTTAAATGCTGCTACGGCAATACTGTAAGAGCTTTAAGTTAAAGATAGCTTATTGAAATCCATAATGGTCAGACTGAAAGGCAAATATCCTATCTTCCCTGTACTGCAAATATAAATTGATAAAATTCGTTTTTTAAATGACTTAAAAAAACTTCTTTAGTAGTTAAAGGTAAGAATAGGATGCCATGTGCTTCAAGCAAATATAGATTTATGCAAGAACAAAAATTATAAGTCTTTGTAGTGGTTTCTTAAAAAATAAGGTTTTATATAAGAAAATTTTAAAACATTTTTAAGAAAAAATGCTGGTACGCCAATTTGAAGCTTTTATTATTGTATGAATAAAAATTAAATTTACAAAAAAAAAACCGTTTTCGAGATATTGAATTCTCAAAAAACAAAAAATTGATTTTTTTTTCAAAATTCAAAAAAAATAGTTTTTTTAAAATTTTGAAAAGCAATGTTTTTTATACTTTTTAGAAGCTTCTTTATAAGAAATTTCTTAAAATCCGTTGTGCTGATAATGAGAAATTCAAAATTTTAAAAAATGGTAGGTACAGTCAGTAATATCTTGTTTTCAAATTGTTTTTATTAAATTACAGAAATTAAAAAATAATAGAAAGAAAAACAATTTAAGCAAAATTCTCGGAATAGTTTTCGAGAAAAATACGATTTTCGAAAACCATTTTTTAACATTTGCATGGAGGGTACCGTTATTTTTAGGTAAAATGAATTTATTTTTCTCATATATTGTAGAATATTTTTCCAAACTTTTATTTATCAAGTTTTGAAAAAATCGAGAATGGGGTTTTCGAAATATTGTGTTTTCAAAAAAAAAGTTTTTTTAAAAATCCAAAAAAAATTTTTTGTAAAATTTGAATAGACAATAATATTTGAACTGCTGGGAAGCCTTAGCATAAAAAAAATTATCAAAATCGGTGATATCGTTTTTGAGAAAATAAAAACAAATAAAAATGGTCCCAAGGGGGGTACCAAATCTACTCGTTTTTTGGAAATTTTTTTTAACCATTACCTAGGCTTAACTAAGTTAAATTTTGTGATTTTTTTTTTAAATCGTTGAGACAGTTTTTGAGAAAAAAAAATATTTATAAAATTTCGAAAAAAAATCGTGTGGCAGGTACCGTTATTTTTGGTCTTAAAAAATCAAATCAAAAAACATCCGGGAGTAAAAAATTAAAACCCATATCTACCAAGTTTGAAGAAAATCGGCCGAGCCGTTTAGGCTGTAATCGAACAGACAGACAGACAGACAGAATTGCCAGACCCAGTTTTTTCGTCTTCGCTATCATCGTAGTGTCAACTTTGATCAAAATCTCGAGTTCGATTTTTTTTCCGAATGCATAATTTGCCTTATAGTACGTATAAGTCGCAAGTAAAAATGTAGACCATCAAAATAGAATTCCAAAGAAGATTCTTGACTTACCATGATACTTCTCCACCTTAAACTTGCATAAAATATCTAAAGCTTATTCTGTTCTAGACAAATTAAACTCCTAAGCCATCGTGGTTTTTTATAGAAGTTCATTCTCTGAAAAATCCTGTTATAGGTTGACTTTTGTCAAGTTACACTAGACGGCAAATAAACCTGATTCAGTTTTCTCAAAAAGTATAAGGCTTACAACTATTAAAGCGCCATATACAGAAAGTGCGTTGATTCAAATGATTTCTACCATTAAGTCACGTTGTAATCAAGCAACAAACATAATTCTAAAGGTTTGCACTGTTTTGACTAAATATCACGATTACCTTTCTTTTTTACTTGTGACTATAAGGCAAGTTATGCATTCGTTTAAAAAATTAAACACTAGATTTTGATCAAAGTTGAAATTATGATGATAGCAAAGACTAAAAAAGTGGGACTCGGAATTCTGTCTGTCTGTCTGTTCAACAACAGCTCCCCAAAAATTTAAATAGGTTTGTGTATTCAAATTTTAAAAATTTTTTGTTTTGGATTTTAGAAAAAAATTCAATTTTTTTTTTCAAAACCCAATATTTCGAAAACCACATGCTAGATTTTTTTTAAACTTGATAAATTAAAGTCTTTCAATATAATCTACAAGGTGTGAGGAAAAAATAATTATTTTACCTATAAATAAAGGTAGGTACCCACCATACAAATGATAAAAAATGTTAAAAAATGGTTTTCAAAAATCGTATTTTTCTCGAAAACGGCGCCTAGAATTTTGATAAAATTTTTTTTCTTTCAATTATTTTTTACGATCTTTAATTTAATAAACTAAATTTTGAAATTAAGATATCACAGCTTGTACCTACCATAGAACAGTTTTTTCAAATTTTGAATTACTCATTATCGACAAAACGGATTTTAATGAATTTTTAATAGAGATGCTTCTGAAAAGTTTAAAAAACATTGCATTTCAAAACTTAAAAAAAAAAATATTTTTTGAATTTTTGAAAAAAAAAAAAAATCATGTTTCATTCATTCGGTATCTCAAAAATGGGTCAATATTTTTTTTAGAAATTTAATTTTTATTCGTATAATAATTAAAACCTAATGTTGACGTACCAAATTTTTTTCTTAAAAATGTTTTAAAAATTTTGTATATAAGACCTTATTTTATTAAGAAATCACTACAACGACTTTTAATTTTTGTTTTTGCATAAATTCATATTTGCATAGCATTCTGTTTTTGTATCTTACTATTAAAAGAATTAAAAAAATTATGATAATTTTAACGTTATGAACAGTTTTCTCTTATAACATTCGTTTTTAAAATTCCTAGTCTATTACATAAAAGCAAATTCGTTCGACTTAGTCGTACATTTTATTTCTTTTTTTTTAAGACCAAAAATAACGGTACCTGCCATACGAATTTTTTTCGAAATTTTATAAATATTTTTTTTTTCAAAAACTTTTCCACAGATTAAAACAAATTCAAAAAACTTCATTTAGTTAAAACTTGATAATGGTAGAAAAAAATTTTGGTACTCCCTTGGATATTTTTTTTTGTTTTTGATTTTCTCAAAAACGATATAACCGATTTTGATATTTTTTGACAAAGATTCTAGTGCTGATATGATAACAGGAATAATTCTCAATTTTGTCCAAGCAGGACAAAAGCAGTTAATCCGAAAGTGAATTCTTGGTACGACTATGGCTATAAAGAAGTTATCAGGCTAAGAGAGTTAAGCTTCCGATGCTACAAACCAAACCCCATTGAGGAAAACCGGAAAAAGTAGAAACAAGCGAGGAATACCCGCACTACAAATATTCGAAGAACAAAGTTTTTACATGACCAAAATATACGTCAAGAAATACAACATTGTAAAGGAAGTTAAAAACACAGTGTTATGACTCCTCCTGTACTTGAGAGCGATAATGGTACATGGTCTATGGAACAAATCTTCTTTCGCAGTCGTCCTCAAAGAGTACTTAAGGATCTTAAAATACATAAAACCGCTAGTCTAGATTGTATATTCCATTTAGTTCTGACGAAGTGTTCTTCTACGCTGGTAAAACCATTGCGTAAGCTTTTCTCTCCTTCATTTGGGTATTTTTCCTAGTAGATGGAAAACAGCATAATGTCTAGCTGGTCCCTAAAAAATATTAATCTTCCTCACCCTACAATTGCACCTACGTCTCTTCTTTCCAAGGTCATAGAATCACTGATCAACAATCAGCTTAAAAAATATCTCGAAGGATGAAAGCTCCTAAATGTCCGACAGTCAGCTTTTATAGCAAAAGGTCCACTTGTGATCTGATGGCATATCTCACCGAAAAGTGGAACCAATCCTTACATCATTTGCACTTGATATTTCTAAAGCATTTGATAGGGTTTGGCACTAAGCTCTTTTATCGAAAATGCGTGCATTTGGTATCGATGAATCTCTTCTCCATTGGATTAGAAATTATAGATACAAAAATTAAAGATAAAATGAATGAATTAATGTCCAGTTGGTGGGTTTGTTGGGGTTTGGTTGGTAGGTGTTTTCAGCCACGGTGGTATGCTGATTCCATGTCAGCGTAGAATCGAACTGCTTCTTCGTTGTCGGTTGGGATATTTTCTATCATATCCAAAGGTATCTAGGCTTTGGATGTTTACTGGATGGTCATCCTTATCATCAGCGGGTTAGGGTGGTTGGCGGTGTTATGAATAAGCTTCTTTGCCGAGAAACTGGTCCAGTGGCTTGATCTTGGCTTCTTCGTAGATTCTTTCGTGACGGTAGTGCTTCTGTCTCTGTTGATCGAAGGTTAGTCCGGTGCTTATCCTCAGAATTTTCCTTTCGAAGAGTTGGAGCTTCTTCATTGCTGTCTTCGAAATGGTGTACCATGCAGGAAAATTATAGCTGATGACAAGTCTAATTAGCTGCTTCTATATAAGTATTTTCACTGGCTGGCTTAGTCCGATTCTTCTGGCTAGCAATGGGTGCAAGCGATGAAACACCTTCCCCTTCCTTAGTAACTGTTTTGAGTGAGGGTTGAAGTTGGACAGCTCTTTGAAGTGGATTCCGAGGTATTTTACATTTCTTTTGGCTGCTATTGTCGACCCATCGGGGAGATGCTACAGGGTCAGATTTCTGCAAGTGGCTGTAGAACGACAGCGGCTGGCATTGGTGGAGGGTCTCCTGAAACACACAAGCTCAGATTTGGCCCCACTTTCTGTGTTACTCGTAGAGTCTGGAGACGTGGGCTTCCACTCTCCAAGCTGCAATTGTTGGCGCTATCGATGAGGCGTAGGTCAGTGAGCATAGCTGGGCATTAACTCGTTAATCCGTTAATCGTTAATTAACGAAGTTAAAATTTTGAGTAACGGATTAACTTTTAAGTTAACTTTAAAAAATGTTAACGGACACCTTAAATCCGTTAATCCACGTTAAGTCCGTTAATCGTTAATCCAATGAATACTATTTACCGCGCGGCGTGAGAAACAGGTTCAGACAAGTATGAGACAAGTGCTACGCGGCGCGTGCAGCGAGTGAAACAAAAACAGCTAGGTACGTTTTATATTTTGACGGCGCGTGCGAGTGAGAAAACTGCGAAGAGATTCGTTTCGTTTGATCATTTCACTATGCCGGTCGTCCACTATGTGCGCGATAAGTTCAACCAACTTCGTTCAACTTTTTATTCAACTCTTTCGTTGGATAAACGATTTACAACCTCTTACACTAGTGCAGCAACTTACGTTATTCACGTTGAGCAACTAAAGTTGAACAAAATGCGTTCGGAACCCCGTACACATAATTGACCAACTTTCTCATATGTTGAATAACCTCGTACACTAGTTGATAAACTTGTTCGATTTTGACAGAAAAAAAAGTTTTTCGAGTTGATCAACTGCGTTTTCGATATTGTTGCTCAACCAGTTGATGAACGAGTTGATACCTTCGTACACTTAACCAAGAACCAAGGATCACTCGTTAGGGAACGCGTTGAACGCACCACGATAAACAAAAAACTCAAACGTCAAACCTGAAATAATTTTGACTTCAGTTCGGTACATACATACATTTATTGTCGACGCACGCCTTCGCTTTAAAATATTCTTAAATTTGTTCCGTATGAGTATGATTTCCTTTAAGAAAAAAAAGTGGCTGCCACATTAATAATATTAGAAAATCAACGACAAAGGAAGAAAAAACAGCCAAAACGATTCTGGGTAGATGATTTTTTCTTGAGTCGCGAAGAAAATTGTTTTTTTTCAATGAAATATATGAGAAATTAAAATCGATTGATCCCACCGCGCCCGTGAATTCGAATTCAAAGTTTAGGCAATTGCATTTTCGAGGAAATTTGAGACCAAACCAATTCCCTGGCATCTCGATTTTTATAAGAGGGGCTCTTAATGTCCCATATATTAGGCTTTTCCTCAATTGCTGAAATCATTTGCAAAATTAATTCCGTGGTCCACTCTGATTTTTTATCACCTTCCATGACGAAAAACCAAAATAAACTACAGTTTGCAAATTGCAGCAACTGCAAGTTCATGGCAACGCAATAGTTCAACCAAGTAGACACATTTCACTGCAGCCAACGCAACGCAACACAATATTACGTCAAGAAATCCCAAAGAAAATTAAAAAGTTGATCAACGCGTTGAACAAATAATGTGCAACACATTATCTTGAAAATGTGGCTCAACGTGTTGATCAAACATTTTTAAGGAGCAACACGAGCTCGTACACTACCCGTAACTTGTTGCGCAATTCGTTGAGCAACGGCAAACCCGTTGGTTGAACAGAATTGAGAGCACCGTACGCGTGCATTAGAGTTGAATGCGTTGAATTCAAAATTTGTGCGTTGATCGCCTATACAATTTTTGTCACATGTTAACGGATTAACGATTAACGTTAACTTGCGTTAATTCTTCCGAAATTTAACGCTTTAACGTTTAACGAAGCTAACTTTTTTAGTAGCGGATTAACGATTAACGAAGTTAACTGTTTGATTAACGGTGCCCAGCTATGTCAGTGAGTCGTCAGCAAAAAGTAGGTTCTCGCAATCAGTTTGCACGGGTTGATCAGACGTCATCAGGCTATATAGGAAGGGACCCAGCTTCAATCCTTGGGCCACTCCAGCTTTGATGGATTTGATCAAAGACTTGGAGCTGGAGCTGTCCAGTTGAACGAAAAATTTTCTGAAAGAGAGAAAAAAAAATAATATTTTTATTAGTGGCGAAGGAAATCCAAGTACTCGAAGATTATGGATAGGGCTTCTATCCATACGCTGTCGAATGCTTTCTCGACATCCAGAAAGCATCCTACGGTGGCACGATAGCTGTTGAGTGCTGAGGAGACATCAGACTGGAACTTTAGTAGCGGATGCAGTGTTAAATGCCTTTTCCGAAATCCAAACCGCATGTCTGGGGCCTTTTTCCGATATTTCCCCCTCAGTGTGATGTACAAGATTTCAAAACCAATGTGCATCGACAACTCCTATTAAAACCTCTCCATTTTTCCTAAACGCTAGGACTGTGTTACATCATAACATACGAGTAATAAGGGTAGTCATAACCCTTTGAGTGTGTGAAAATTATAAAGCAAAAAAAAATCGATGAATACAAGGATGCTGGCAGTTATCCGAGTAAGGGGAGGTAATAACAAAAAATGCTGACCAAAAACTTCTTAGTTTTTTTTATTGTTGGATTTAATTTTTTTCTTTTTATTTTATGATTACATAAATTAACATAATTGTTAAATTGTTAAATAAAAACTAAATAAATTGAATAATCACAATGAGTTTCCATTCATTTTAATCAAGAAGAATCGCACTTTCTGTGGGTACAACTTTTTAAAGATGGTCTTATACTTTTATCGAATCAGAGTTTGAATGTAACGCTAGAGGAAAGAAACTGCTTCAACTCTGAGATTCATTTGGCCTCAGAATTCAAAACGGAACAAGTCTGAATGATAAGTTTGGGAATCTCACGTTTATCGGCGGTCAGGGTACAACAGTCATCGCCTACAGTATGTTGGGAGAAGATTGGGAGGCTTACGTAACGGATTTTGAGGTCAAAGAAGTGCCCTACTCTGACCATCTACCTATCGTAGTGACCTTTAACTTTCAACAAGATATTACCAAATTCCAACTTCTTCCTTAGCTAAAATGGAATATGAACAGAGCTCCAGAGTACAGACGGCAAATTGATCTACAAATTCAATCGCAAGGTGAAATTGACTTTGAAAAACTTGAATCAATAATCAAGAGCTCATACCCGCAACAACAAGACAAAAAGAAATTAGACGGCAAAGACCCTTGGTTCGATGAAGAATGCCAGCGCGCCCGTAGTAAATCTTTTACATGGCTTCAAGTTTTCCGGAATTCAAAACAAGGATTATTTAAACAATTCTATTTGAAAGCGAACAAAGAATACAAACAACTATGTATAATGAAAAAGAAAAGTTACGGTGAACAGCATAAAGCGAATATGTTGGCCAAATGCAAGGATGCTTCGAAATTTTGGAGATTAGCGTGGAAACTAAACGGCAAACATATAACTACAAACAAAATGCTTGATGAAGATTTGTTGAGAGAGCATTTCAAGAAATTGTAAAACCCGGTAACTAGTAATATTAATTGGCATTATGCAGTTCCTGACTTTGCAATAGGTGCACTGGACAAAGAAATCACTTTGCAGGAAACAGAAACAGTGCTCGGAAGTTTGAAGGATGGAAGAGCGCCAGGTGCAAATGGAATACCGGTCGAATTTTATAAGTACGGAACGATTAACCTAAAACATGAATTGGTAACACTTTTTGACAAATTATTAGAAGGAGATGTTTGCCCAAAGGAGTTTCAAGAGTCAATCATATTCCCGATATTCAAAAAAGGCAATTCGGAAGAGCCATCAAAGTATCGTGGAATTTTCTTTCAAAATGCCACATATAAAATATTTACAGCTGTTTTACAGAAACGTCGATGGGTCGATGTAGAAAATCTATTAAGAGTTTCAGGCGGGGTTTAGAGCTGGTTACTCGACAGTGTACAACATATTCATTTTAAGAAGTATTGCAGAATATTTTATATCCAGTAGCAACAAACTATATGTGTTTTTCATCGATTTCAAGGCTGCTTTTGATACGATAGATCGGAGAGCTCTATTTTATAAATTATATGATTTGGGCATGTCACGGAAGTTCGGAAGAGTGCTAGAAGTGCTGTATAAAAATACCCAAGCTGCAGTATGGAATGGAGTGGGATTTTCGGATTGGTTTGATACTCGCACTGGCGTAAGACAGGGGTGTACACTAAGTCCAACATTATTCGCGCTTTTCATAGATGATCTAATTGATTATCTTCCTGGTGGTGTGGAATTTGCGGGAGACCGGATAAAGGCACTGCTCTTTGCAGATGATGTGGTCTTCTTTGCATATTCTTCTGAGGCTTTGCAAAGAATTATCAACAGGTTATATGTCTACTGCTGTTTATGGAATCTAATAGTCAACATTGAAAAATCTAAGGTCATGATATTTAGAAGAGGTGGAGGGAGGACTGCTTCGAACAAAAGGTGGAGTTTCGACGGACAAAACAAAGAAATTGTCTCAGAATATAAATATCTACACTGAACCAAAAAGTGCAGTCATATTGATAATTTTGTGAGTTGAATTGACAATAAAATTGTCAATTTTGAGCCAATGACCGGTGTAGTAAATACGACACTTTCAGATTGTCAATTTCATAAATTACAGATTTGGTATTCATATTGACAACAACGACTTTTATATGGAAAATCAGGATTGTGGTATTGATAACTAAATTATCAATTTTTAACCAGAGCAGTTGTCATATTGGCAAATTCTATTTGCAATTTGATCACTGCAGTTGCTAATTTGAAAACTATGGTTATTTATTTCATTACAAAAGTCGTCAAATTTAAAACTTCGATTGAAAACCACCGTTGTCAAATTAAAAACTGAAATTGTCAATTTAATTACAGCAGTGTCTAACAAAAAACTGCAGTTGCCAATTGGTGCACAGGAGTTCTCAAATTTACGAATTATATTGGCAATTTGATTACAGCATTTGTCAAATTGAAAACTATGGATGTTAATTTGATTACAACAGTTTTCAAATTGTAAAACTAAATACCACGGTTCTTAATTTGAAAATTGGAATTAATAATTTGATTAAAGAAGTTGTCAAATTGAAAATTTTGTTTGTAAATTTAATAACAGCTGTTGTCAAATTGTCAATTTGAAAACTGAAATAGCCAATTTGATTACAGTAGTTGTCTAACTGAGAACTGCAACTGTCGATTTGATCACAGGAGTTGTCAAATGAATGACTTGTACTGTTGATTTGATAACAACAGTTGTCGAATTAAAAACTGCTGCTTTCAAATTAAAAAGTGTGTTTGTCAAATTGATTTCTGTAGTCTTCAAATTGATTACTGCTATTATCAATTTGATCACAGCAGATATCAAAATGAAAATCACAGGTGCCACATTGAAAATTACAAATGCCAATTTGATTTAAACAGTTGTCAAAATGGAATCCGCGTTCGCAAAATTTAAAATTGTAGTTTTCAATTTGACAAGTGTATACTTACTATTCAAAGTTTTGAGTCATCTTAATAAGTTATTTCCATTCTGAAATATAAGCTTTTAAAAAAGTTTAAAATAAAAATCTCACTTTAATTTTCAGATCAGTTTTAATGGATCATAAATATTACATGGTTTTATAGTAAATAAATAAGTAATCTTGATTAATCTTAGCTCCGTATTGACAACCGTATTAATTGGCAGTATTTGTATTGTATTTTGAATACTTGACTATGTAAAAATTTAAAAGATCTATATTTTAAAATAAATAATGTTGAATGATTTAGTACCTTATAGGGTAAACTACCTAGTGACCGACCCCCTTTCAGTAATGGTCACCTATCACTGTTTTTTCATTTTATTAAGGTTTCCTGTTACTGGATACTTCCGAGGCTATTTTTATAGTGTTTAGACGTGCAAATGTCATAACAAAAGACGTCAATTGATATTTTGTAGTCAATCGTTGACGTGTAATAAAAGATGTAAGTTAAGAACCTCTGTAAATCAAAGAAAACTTGTGAATTCCTTAAGAAACACTTGAGTATAAATCAGTATTTAATTAAATTATCCGTGTTTCTTATATATGGGACAGTGCATATTATTTCAAAACAATATTTAGTGGATCTATTTGTTAACTTTTTTTTATTAAAAGAATAAAATAACTTAATTTAACGTGGGGTGTTCATAACTAAAATGTAATGTTCAATAAATTCAGTGACCGACAGGGGTGTCTATTACTGGCGCGATTAAAGGTTTTTGAGGATGTTAGTTACGGACACCATCGTTTTTGTCTTTCTTGTTTCCTTTCATTATTTACAAACCGCTTTTTATATTGCTATAAAGCCACATTTTTCAGGAATTTCTTACAAAATGCCTGGGCAAACTAAGTTTAAGAAGAAGATTTGTAAAATAGAAGTTAAAAAAAAACGTTTACTTTCAGAAACTTTCATGGTACATGTGCAAAAACAGAAAAATACATTAGCACTTTTCTTTGCCCATCTTTAAGATAGATTGCTTTACTAGCGATATTAACGTATTGATTAATTACAATATTTATATAAATATTTTTAAATCAGTAACTAACTATAACTAACATTCAAATTATATTATTTTTTTAATTGTAATTACTAGTTGAAAGCATTTTTGTTTGCTTGTTTTTATTTAAATAATAATTTATCTTCATTTTATTAATAACTTTATAAGTACTTACCTACTGCATAAAAAGATTTTATATACATATGTATAATATCCCTGCATTAATTAAATGGATTTCTTGTATACATACGTAGAAGTATCTTTTTGTTTTTGTGCGTATTAATATTTATTTGTCTTATACATATATTAGACAAAAATTATAGTACTTTGAAAAACCTTCCAAGTTAAATATAATATAATGTTTTTATTTCGGTGTCGGTTTTGGTGAAAAACAAATTTAAAACAGAAGTTTTCGCATACATTTTTGACGAACCACAAGTTTTTATGAGTCAGGATTCATGATATTCCCAATTGTCAATTGAAATGTCGAATTAAAACTTTTAATTATTCGATTTGACGAGCTTATGTAAATTTGTTGCCGAAAATTCCTCTTACAGTTTAGGGTGAAAAGCTACAGAAAAAGGGTGTCCGTAACTAGTATTTGACGGGTGTCGGTTACTGAAAAAAAGGTGTCCGTAACTAAAAAACTGGTAAGCTTTTACGATTTTGTGTTTTATTTATTTTTGGAATTTCGTATATATTTATTTCTTTTATATTGTAAAAGAAATTATTAACAGTTATAATAATACACAAAAATCATTAAAATCGATCCAGCGAAAGAAAAGTTATGAATTTGCAAACTCAAAATTTCTCTTAAGGGTGTCGGTCACTGGGTGTCTTACCCTACACCTTCTCACTTGTGTTTTGTATATGCACTCCTAACTTAAAGCAAAGCAAACTTTATATTATTATACTTATGACTTTCGGTAAAAAGCTACCGACTCCGATAACGCCAGACAGATTAATGACCTAACCTCACGCTAAAAGGGTTTTACATGAATTGAAATCTAAATATGCAACTCCGGGTACTGAAATTGACAATCAGAATTATCAAGTTGATGACTGGTTGTCAATGTGAACATTTTAAGGAAATGATCATCATATTTACAACAACAATAGTTAAAGTCATGACTGCAACGGCAAAATGTTCGTATTGACAACCAGATGTGCCAGTTCAAATATCATCGTTTTCAATATGAAACTATTAAGATAATCAAGGTTTTCAATGTGAAAATTTTGATAACTGTAGTTGTTTGATTGAAAGTTGTTAAATGACTTACCTACCTTGTAATGATTTTTCAAATATTATGTTCTATTTTATAGCACATATTACACTTGAAAAATAACCAAATACTATGAATGAACGAAATTTGAAACTTTCACACTTTTCGTACTTATACGTATTTGTAATCTCTTTATCGTGTCCGTGCTTAAGGTTAATTCACCACCCACCTTTTAGGTGGATTATCAGGATGTGTTTGAAGACTTAGTGGTGCAAAAGTAGAATGAATATAGTTAGTTTTAAGTTTTATGTCAGTTACTGCGTAGATTGCTTTTATTTTAGAGAAAGGGCCCTTCATGCAACTTTTAAGTTGTCGACTTAATCGAGGCATCTGATGCGATACTGTATTTTTAGCTGGATTTGAACGGGTGTGGACAAACGCTACTAAGATAATCAAGGTTTTCAATGTGATAACCCCAGAGATGCAATAATCATATCGACAATATTAAGTGGTTAATCGATTGCTCTAGTATTCAATATGAAAATAGTGATGATTGCTTTTTTAGACATACAGTTTTATAGGGTCTTGTTTTTTTACACTCTTAGAAATAAACTTAAATAAAGAAAATATTATAGCGCAAAATATTGGTTGATTAAGCACGATGTCGAATCATTTTTGTATGATTATATATATGGGCTTATCCCTGTAAATTTTAACTTCTTGAGTTTGAAAAAAAAAAAACAAAAAAAAATTAAGGCACGCATGTAAATTTGAGTTTTTCTTCAATTATAGACCCCGAATAAATAAAAAACTTCAAAATAACTCATATGTATTGTTTGTTGAAGAGTAGAAAGGTATAAAGTATAGAAAAATGAATTTAAAATAATTTATTTTAAGAACCGAGTTAATTGATTTGGTTTTTATTTTTAATCTTCACAGCTTCTTTTTTCAAACTTATTTGTTTAACAGTTTTACCATTTTTTATAGTTTCTACAGTTTAAAATACACTCATTGTAAGGGTATAATCAAACAATGCTTTGGTGTGCTAGTAAAAAATGTGCCTTTTTTGAAACAGTTACGTTTTTTACGTTCGTTTTGTTAACTTCATAAAATTTGTACATAATGAAGCACGCATTGAAGCCAAAGTTTTTTTTTACTCTAGATAGCTTAAATAATGATGCAGATCATAAAAAAATGCCCCATGATCAATGTTAAAAAAATAGACACGAAAATTTGTGACAATTAAAGATTTACGAAAAATCACGCATGGCAGTTTTTTTCTAAAATTTATATCATATGGGATTATTTATAAGGAAGGCACGCACTCAAAATGAATGATTTCAATTAATTTTGACCTTCATTTATCTGAAAAAAAAAAAACAAAAATTGTTCTAAGTAATCTTATGTTAAACATTATTTTTGCAATACAAAACGTTAATTATCCACGAACGCAGCCAAAAGTCTCAATATTCGATGATTTTTTCGATTTCAAACACTTTCGCACTATCTCGATGGTTCATTTTATAAATTGAATAGTTAAAACTCAATGATATATTATATGTATATTATAAGTTCCAAAACCTGAATATTTAATAATAATGTCTATATATTTCGACGCATGGCAAAAGTTAAAATTTGCACGGATAAGACCATGTAAGTTATAGGACGATTTAATAAATTTTCAGTTAAGTAAATTGAAACAAAAAAAAAACTTTGATAATACGGGACGCATGAACTGAGATTCTTCGAATGGAACAATGATAATGCTGTTTTAGAATAAACACTTAACAGACGATGGTTAAAATTTTTTCGAACAATGCATCATCTTTCAACATTGTATTTAGTATTAGTAACACTGATCGACCAGATAACAAAAAAAATAATTTTGTCGTCCAGTCAAATCGTACATCATTTTATCTTTTATTTTCAAACTATACATTAAAATAAAAGACACAAAAGATACATTGTTCTTATTTCCTTTTTATTTATTTTAGTTTTTATATTGACAATCGCAATATTCAATGTTATAACTGTCTATTTGATGACCGTAGTGAGTTTTCAATGTGATAACGAAAATAATGCGGCTATCAAACTGACAATCACAATTGTCAATTCGATGAGCTACCCCTCTTTTATTTTTACTTATCTTGATTAACATATATTGATAACCGCAATAGTCAGTTTGTAAACTGCATCTATCTAGTCTACATATTTGACTATCGTAGTTATCAATATGATGACAGGAATAATTTGATCATCATGTTGACAATAACAATTGTCCAATGTCAACTTCAACTGTCCATTTCATGACCGTGGTTTTCAACGTAATGGTGAAAAAGGCCATCGTCATAATGACTATTATTTTTGCTAACCATATGATTTTATTTTTCAATCTGATGACCAGTCTTCATATCGACTTTGAAAATATTCTATTTAAATACTGGAGTTGTAGATAAGATAACTTTGATTCTCAAATTCAAAACTAAAATTGAAAATCTAAAATTTTCATATTTACTATCCAGTTGTAAGTTTCAACTTGAATTTTTGAAAATTTACGTCATATTGAATATTTTTTTCACCATTTTGACAATTTTCAGTTTACTATCAATGATTGTTGATATGACAACGGTTATTTTTTTTCAGTGTAGGCATCTATTTCACCAAGAACTTGAGTATGGTAAAACATTTTAAAGAAGAATTGCTGAAGGTGAAAACCGCTATAAATGTTTCGTGGCGAAGTTGTTTCATGAACAAACACAAAGCACATAGTAGCAAATACAAGGTGTTTCAAGCTGTTTCGGAGACCATTCTATTATATGGAGCACACGCTTGGGGATGTGTAAAGTTTGATGCAGTCGAACAACTGTTGAGGCACTTCGTGAAAAGGATATTTCATCTACCACCAAACACTCCAAATTATGTTATTACATGTGATAGAAACGGGTCTATCACCGCTGTTCATAAAAACACTCAAGCTGCAAGCAGATTTCTTGGTTAAAACAATAAATATGCTCGCGTCTCGGCTAGTTAGAAAAGTCGTTCTTAAAGCTATTCAAGATAAGACCAACTGGTACGGAGAATGGTTGGAACTGGCGAAGGGATGTAATATGAGTTTGAATATCATCATTGAAGATGTAGCCAACATTGGAAAAAAATCTGCACGAAATAATAGCCAAAGTAGACGAGAAATGTAGAAAAGAATATAATAGCCAAGGCAACCGGATCGATATACAGAACAATTTACAGCAGACTGAATCATAACTTGCTAGCCAATAATTACTTTCATGACGCAAACAATGTTGACCTCATTTAAACTTTGTGAATGGTTAAATATGAATAAACTTAAAATTAATACAAATAAAACAAAATGCATGGTTATAAACAGTGACTATAATACAAACATACAAATAAATAATAATCAAATTGAACAAGTGGAATACATCAAGTATTTGGGTGTTATTATAGATAATGATCTTAACTTCAATAAACACTTTGAATACATTGTTAAAAAAATATCAAAAAAAAAATCGGATTTTTGAAAAGAATACGAAAACAAATATCAACAATATGTGCAATAAATATATACAACACGATTATAAAACCAAATTTCGAATTTTGTTCAACAATTTTATACATGGGCAACTCAACAGAAATCAACAGACTTCAAAAGCTCCAAAACAAAGCGATGAGGATTATACTGAAATGCAGTTTTTACACTCCGATTAGTATTATGATATCGTGCTTACAATGGCTTAACATAAAACAAAGAATAACTTACAATGCTGCTATTTTTGTGTTTAAAATTAAAAATAAAATGGTACCTGATTATCTCTCTATAAATTTAAATTTAATCCATGATGTTCAACCTCATAACTTGAGCACAAATAACAATTTTAGATGACCTTTTTACAGAGATACAAGAACACAAAATATGATTATGTATAAAGGATGTTATGTGCTTTTTGCTTTCCAGCCGAGGTTCTGCCCGTCGGTCTTGCCAGGGTCGTCCTGAAGAAAACACGAAACTCCAGATTCAAAGGTCTTCAAACCTTATTACAAAATCTTTATTGGAAATAACTCTTAAATCTATAACATACAATAATCTGCTACTAATATTTCACTTAATTCGGGTAATGGAACGGTTCACGGGCATCAATCCTTCTGGTTTCTAGTCTGGCTGCTTTGCATCAGTTATACTGCTTGCTGATGCTCTGGATCTGGTACTTGATTACGGGTATTCTGGCTTCTGGTAATTCGGCTTCAAACGGGCCCTTTCATTCGGATGTCTGGTTCATGGCGGGATCCTTAGGTACAACGCCCCTGGTGGCACTAAATAGCAGGCTAGACGCTCTGGTAGATCGGCAGGTTCAAGGCCCCTGGTGGCACTAAACAGCAGGCTAAACGCTCTGGTAGATCAGCAGGTTCAAGGCCCCTGGTGGCACTAAACAGCAGGCTAAACGCTCTGGTAGATCGGCAGGTTCAAGGCCCCTGGTGGCACTAAACAGCAGGCTAAACGCTCTGGTAGATCAGCAGGTTCAAGGCCCCTGGTGGCACTAAACAGCAGGCTAAACGCTCTGGTAGATCAGCAGGTTCAAGGCCCCTGGTGGCACTAAACAGCAGGCTAAACGCTCTGGTAGATCAGCAGGTTCAAGGCCCCTGGTGGCACTAAACAGCAGACTAAACGCTCTGGTAGATCTGCAGGTACCGAAGCCCCTGGTAGCAATTAGGACATTAAACTTCGAATTAAGACCCCTTACCGCTGGTGGGGGGAAGCCTTAATAAGAAATAGCTGGACAATCTCACCTACCTAACTTGCTAAATGACCAACTCGTCTATACTTCTTGTCTACGACTGGATTTCGAAAGATTGATCAAATCAATTTACTGTGCCGCCTGACTGTGCGTATGAGCGAAGAGGTGCTTTTCGTTCACCCGAGTAGGTCCTCTTGATAGTTTTTCAGTAGAAACTGACTGTGAACTATATAGGTGGTGAACGAAAAAAATATTATTGTTTGATTTTTGCGTGAAGTCATATGCCTCTGGTGCTTGTGAATTGAATTTGAGTGAAGTACAATTCTTGGTATCATGCAGAAGTCACATAGAGTGGAGTAGCATGGAACACTTCGTTACAAGGAGTTAAACTTTTTAATGAATTACCAAATCAAATTAAAAATGAATGAAATTTTTATGTTTTCAAAAAACTATTGATAGATTTTATTAAATCAAATATTTAAATTTATTGAACTATATATATATATATGTACATTCTATCTTTAATTTTATTTTATCTACATATTATTTTTAAATACCATATAAATATTCATACAAATTCTGTTATAAAATAGTAAACTATACTAAATAAACGAATACAATACAATACAATACAATTAGCACAATGATCAAGCTGAGGAGTGAATTAGAAAATCTAAATTACATCCCTCACAGACCTGATTTACCTTTGGAGTGCAGTATATGTAACCTAACAGAAAGAGAAGATACTATTCACTTCATTCGAAAATGTTCTACGCTTAGAGAAACGAGAACGTGTATCTTGGGGAGCGACTTCTTATCAGAGGATCAAGTTCTTGAGCAACTTAATCAAATGGAGCTTTCTCGTCTTTACGAATATTGCAAAATTGCCTTGAAGTATAGAGAAAGAATTCATAGTGGAGATTTTTAATAAAAAATAATTTTGAGTGTATTTACCTTAAATATAAAATAAAAAAAAAAGTTAATAATTGTTACATGAAAATTGCATATAAATTTAAAGAACGCTTTTTACAAATTACTTAAGATATTTAATATTATAATTGTCAATCTGGCAGATGGCTATGCCATGCTATATATGTAGATTATTGTCATTATAGCTTTCAAGCCCGCAACCCCTTGGGCTGGGACCGGCGAGTGTTTGGGCTGGACAGGGGCCTACCCAGGTCTCATCCTGACTCACTCACCGTCCGTCCTATAACCATGGCTGGGGATGTTTGGGCGGAACAGGGGCCTTTACGGGTCTCATCTTGACTCACTCATCGCTGGTCATGGGCTCACTCCCTGCTCCACCATCAGTGGTGATTGCGCCCTTTGTCCCGAGTCCTTGACTTGGTGGCATTGGGGCATGATCCGCGGTGGGGGTGTCTGGAGCTGGGGGTGCCTAGCATGTGCGCCTTGTCTGCTCTGGGGTACACAGCGACATGCGGCTCGTGCGCGTTCTTACCGATTCAAGCTGGTAGTGGTTGTTATGTGTCCTTGTAGTAGTTTTGGCCGTTTTTGCTTTTGGTTCTGGCTGACTCTTAGGTAGGGTTGTCCAACAGGTATCGTTTGCGTACGCCGCTTGTTTCAGGTGGGTGAACTGGTGTGCTGTGTTGACCGACTTGGATGGTGCTTGTCTCCATCTGATCTCGGCGGGAGGTTCAGGTATTGTAATGAGCCATTACAATCCTACCCTACCTAACCCCCCCCCCCCCCCCGAACTCCGCGCCGGCTATTCCTAATTATTCCTCTCCACCTTCGCCCCTCCGATCTACGCTCCTGACAATACTAAACCCACTAGCCGCAATACTGGACCGAACACATAGTTACCTACCAAGCACGCCTCCCTACCTACTCACCTGTCCTCAATGATAAATTAAAAATACTTACCCAACCAGCCGTATGCTCCCGTAGCATGCGTACACCACGAAGTATGAAGATGAACAACAACTGAATAAGTAATCCTCTTATCAGTTGATAACATTTTCCCCACACCACTCAAAGGAACCAACCAAAGCAAACCAGTGTGGTGAATTGGCACACACAAAAGATCAACAACCAGCAAGGCCTGCACTGAGGACAGCAGCACGACAACGACGATGGTAGCTCGGTGGTGAATATCAAGCTAAAATATATGTTGCAGAAGTTTCCCCGAATATCAATAGGAGATATAGGATGACGTCGCACGCGTCATTGATTTCTAAAGGAAAATAAACTTTAAAACCTTAAAGCTCACATTTAGGTTCACGAGAAAGCAATATAAATAAGAGTCATGCGAGCCACTGAAAATCAGTCATCATCAGGTACCCAATGAGGACAGGACTCCGCCAGCTCCAGTAGAAGAAGGTAATTTATTCATTGACTACCCCCCACCAGCCACATAAAGCCGGTGAATGCCGTTGATAGCCGGCGTAAGCCGTTGATAGCCGGGTAAAACCGTTGATAGCCGGCGTAAGCCGTTGATAGCCGGGTAAAACCGTTGATAGCCGGCGTAAGCCGTTGATAGCCGGTTAAAACCGTTGATAGCCGGCGTAAGCCGTTGATAGCCGGGTAAAACCGTTGATAGCCGGCGTAAGCCGTTGATAGCCGGGTAAAACCGTTGATAGCCGGCGTAAGCCGTTGATAGCCGGGTAAAACCGTTGATAGCCGACGTAAGCCGTTGACAGCCGGGTAAAACCGTTGATAGCCGGCGTAAGCCGTTGATAGCCGGGTAAAACCGTTGATAGCCGGTGTAAGCCGTTGATAGCCGGGTAAAACCGTTGATAGCCGGGGTAAGCCGTTGATAGCCGGGTAAAACCGTTGATAGCCGGGTAAAACCGTTGATAGCTGGCGAAAGCCGTTGATAGCCAGGTAAAACCGTTGATAGCCGACGAAAGCCGTGAAAGCTGTTGAGACCATAAGCCGTTGAAAGATAGCGTGGACCGTCAAGATCGAGGCCAGCTGGAACTCCTGAAGAAGCCAGTTGCAGAACTACTATACGAGGACCGTAACCAGTACCCGCTGCAAATAGTAAACCAGCTACGGAGCTCAAGCCATCGTTAAAATCAAGATTGAATACCAGAATTATAGAAAAATTAATATTGTAACTCTCTGTATGTAATAAATGTTAACTATTTTAATGAATTGGATTTGTAAATAAAGAAAACCCCTTTAAACTAAAGCTTCTGTACTTACTTTAGTTAGTACCCTGGGCACCGGCGAGCGAAACCTCAGCCTTTGACAACAAAATACATCACAGTATTCAGAGGAGCACAGGCAGGGTTTTGTGTTGTGCGTGTGGGTGTACATGCCTAGTTATTAGCTTCTGCCTTGGTTGGTGCTGGGTGTGTGCATCCGAGGTTGCTAGGCCTCGAGTTTTGTGGAACTCATCTAGAAGTGACCTTCACGGTCGCGAAGCTCCACCGGAAGCTTTATTCTGGTACCACGGGGATAGTGCCCAGGAGGTAGAGGTGGTTTCTTGTATCGCAAGATGCTTGACCCCTCTACTTCAGACTATCTATGAGGTAGGCCCCCTTGTGGGAGTATCGTGGTGGCTGTGGTTGCCCCATATCGCGGAAGCATATGGTTTCCAAGTTCTGCTTGGATTCAAGAGGTGTTTGATAGACCTCGCTCCTCAGCAAGGTGTGTGACATGACCCAACATGTTAACAGAATTGCTACTGGGTGGTCTTGTACTACTCAGGGCGTTGGTCAGCGCTAAATCTGACTCCGTTAGTGTGGGTAGGTCCGCCGTGGAATTAAGCCAGTAATTGCCAGGTGTCCACGTTAAACGAAATTCGGTTCTATCTATCTATCATCTGAAGTGGGTGGCTCGTTTTATTCAGTGTCTAGTTTGATTTGTAAGTTTTTATCTAGTCCTAAGCTTGCTTATAAAAAAAAAATGCTCGATCCATTTAAAAAAAAAATATCTTTTCTATATAAGTCCACTATTGAGCAGGCCCACTCCTCGAAGTGCTTCTGTGTGAATGAATCAATCAGTACATGTTCTGTTTACAGGTCAAGTATGCTATAACTTTTCATCTTTTGTAATCTCTATGAAAGAACACTATTCCCTTCACTGTCTTATATAAAATGCTGTAGCTTAGTCAGAGATATTCAGATTAAAATATTTAATTTTCAAACAAAAATATAAAGATAGATTAAAAGTCTCACCGCACAAAAATAATACCTCCTTCTGTTCTCTTGAACCCATAGTCACCATTAATTAATTTGGCCTGTTTTTACCTAGAATTATTTTTTTTTCTCAGACATGAAAATGTAACAAAATATCGTAATGAGTCGAAGCAATTTCATTCAGCTAAAAATATCATTGTTTTTTTTTAATATCTTCTATTCATTATCGTTCACAATACTGTCTTTTCATTCAACCCAGAACAGACCAAGAGTATACATTGATAAAATCAATTACACTCAATGAATTATTTTTTCCTTAATGACTACCGCAACGAAGGCAAACATTTTCGACTCAAGCATCCTTCATCAAATCTACGTCGTATTGTATTAGATTGCAATAAACAGAAGCTCGTCAATTGCGTATTATTTTACGATAACAACCACAACAGCAAATGTCCTATCGTTCTTCATGACTTTCATGGACTACCACAAAATTCAACAGACTCGTGGCGCCCAACGTGAAACTGGAAATACACTGGAAGTTCTTGCAAATCCTGCGCACTTCCGTCCACTGGAAATTCATTGAGAAAAGGATGTTCTCTGACTTCAACAAAAAAAAAAAACCTTTTTTCTCTGTTGACAATATTATGAGCCATGCTTTTGGATAAAATTGTTTTGCCAGTCTACTGATTCCTGTGCCGGTGTTAAGTTCTTCCCTTTTTTTCCAATCCGAGAATCTGATAGGAAAAAATAATATAAAACCAATAATCTGCGAGGATATTTTTCATTTAAGAAAGTTGCATCCTTGTGTTCGCTCGTAGTTCACAGTTCACAGTGTGTGCGTTGAAACCCAAAAAAAAAATAAACATTTTTTTCTCAAACAGAAGTTATTTCAGCCCAAAGCACAAATATATTAAATTAAATAAAAAAAAATACCTATATCCTTTTTACTGACTTTCATCCTTTGATGGTGCGGTGAATAGTGAATGAGTTGAGTTATTTTCTTTGATCAGCTTAAAAAAATTTGTTTGTTCTTCGTTCGTCTTCTTGTTTTAAAGAAAAGTTTATCCTGTGCATTTAAAGTGAGAAAAAGGAAATTTTCAAAGTATTAGAAAGTCCTTCCTACCGGTTTGTTTTTCTCTCGTTTTTGTTTTGTATGTTTTCTTAGAGTGTTTTTTTTTTTGTTCAATTCATATATCCTTGGCCTCGTCCCTGTTTGCAGTTTTAATATTTGTTGTTTGTTCAGAGCTTCATTGGCTTGAGTTTATTTAGAAAAAAAAAAATCTGATAAAATCTAACGCAAGGTGAAAGTGTGTGAAATGGACAATGTGTGACACCAGGACATGGGTGTTTAAGCTTCTTATAGTCTTTATAACAATACACTTTTCAAGGATTCAACAATGCCATGGCGGCAATGCTGCTGCAGCTGCTGGTGGGTCGTCTCCTGGCATGGATGCCATAGCCAGTGGACCTGCAATTGATACTGCAGACATTTCGATCATCGATGATGACGATAATGGTGAGTTCAAGTTCTTTTTTTTTCTGGTTTAGTGATTTCCAATATAATGTTTTTTATTTATTTTATCCTGTCGGAGAAAAGTATGTCTTTGGGGAATTTCTAAATTGGTATGCAATATCCGAATAATAAAAACAAAAACACAATAAATGTTTTCTTGTACTCACGTGCCGGTCGAAGGATTGGAATGTTTTCTCGAAATTAATATAAACGAGGACTGCTTTTCAGATTCCTTGGAATGTACGAGTATTCTTGCAATACGAGTATGTGGAAATAAGGAGGAAGATTCTATTTTTGTAATGAAAGAACGAAAGGGGTTTTTATTTAAAATATTTCTAATTCGTTGGTGTTATATGGAAATTGAAAATTGGGTTATATGAAAATTGATATCCAAGATGACAAAAGGTGTTTTTAAAATGCTTGGAAACTTTTAACACAATTTGAATGTAAAGAGAAAATCTCCAAATAAAATAAAAAAAATCGATGTAGACATATCTTTTGAAAAAAAAAAAAAACAAAACAAGAAAAAAAACAGTCCTTTTATCTGCTCAGCGACCGTATCCAGAACTAAACCGTAGTCTCCAAACTTTCTGAAGTCTGCCCTGAAATTTTCTCATATATTTCCGAGTCATTGATATAAACAGATACGAAATTTAGTTCTGAAATTTAAGCTATTTATTTTTTTTTTTTATTTTTAAGTTAATGTAGGATAAGTTATGATATTTACTTTGTAAATTTTAACTAAAAAAAAAAAAATAATTTAAAAAAACAAAGCAAGAAGTGATTGCCGTAAGAGGAGTGAAATATAGAGTCGGGTAAATCATTCCACATTCGTGTCGTGCGGCTAAAGAAAGAATTCCTGAGCTTAAGAGTACGTCCGAAGTTGGGCACAAGGGTAAATTTATGAGTATTCCCTGAAGCGCGAGTATGACGGTTGAACTGTTTGAGACTAAAAAAAAAACGGTAAAATTATGAAAGACAAGATACCTTGCGACGGTGTTCAAGCGATTCGGATGTTATACTTCAATTTTTAAAGCTCTTTCTTTGATTCTATCCAAGAGACTCAAGTGGGTTATTGGAGCACCCGCACATACATATATGGGAATTATGCTCATTCTTTGGACGAATATAGGCCTTTTAGATTATAGCCAACTTAGAACTCTAAGGCTGAGGTAGCGTCAGCGGGTTTTAAAAAGTTCAGAACTCCAATAATGTCCAGCTTTTATTCAGTGTAACTTAATCTTAAATAACAAGTTAATTCATATATGTATTTACAAATTTATCATATTCCTAAATAATTAACAACGTATTTCATAAATAGGGGCGGACTAGTCTTGACTGACGTTTAGGCAAACACTAATTGGGATTAAATCCCTAGACTTAGACCATTTCGAAACCCAGCGACCGTTTGATGTCCCTTAAATTGGTGATTAAAGGAAAGTTGTGGAATATTGTCACTGCATATGCTCCCCAAATTGGATGTGAGCAGGTGGAAAAAGATGCATTTTGGCTAGACTTTCACAATCTACTTAAGGACATCCCAAAGGAAGAGTTTTTGTTCGTGGGCGGAGATTTGAACGGACATGTCGGGAAGACAAACGAAGACTATGAAGATTGCCATAGAGGCCTCGGATACGGCACCAGGAACCCTCCTGGTGAAGACATCCTGAGCATGTGCAAAACATACGGTCTTATCGTACTAAATACCATGTTCGTCAAACAAAGCCGACACCTGGTCACTTACAGCAGTGGTGGAAATGAAACCCAGATTGATTACCATTTGCTATCTAGTTTCATGAAACCCCGGGTAAAAGATTGCAAAGTGATACTAGGAGAAGCGATCGCCCACCAACACCGTCTCCTACTGACAGAATTTTTTATGGAGACAGTGAACGACAACAAACATACAAAAACTTTTGGGAAGATCAAATGGTATAATCTGGATAAGGAAAAAGGCGAAGCTTTTATTTCAAATATGCAAAACGTTCTGTATAACAACACCGATATAGTTCGAAATGAAGAGAGTACAGCACAAAGTATGTGGGATCTCCTACAGAGAACTTGCAAAGAAAAAGCCAAAACACTGTTAGGGGTTTCAAAAGGACACAACCAACAAGGCAAAGAAACATGGTGGTGGAATGATGAAGCTAAATCAGTTATAAGTAAAAAGAAAATGGCTTTCAAGGCTTGGTCGAAGTGCCCCTCTAATGATACAGAGCAAAAGTCACGCCTCGAAGTGGAATATAGAAACTGCAAGAAAGAAGCGAAGAAGAAGTGCACCCAAATTCAAGCAAAGAATACAGAAAACCTGTATCAGGAGCTGGATGAAATTTCTACCCCGACAGCTGGTGCTGTTCAAGAAATACGGCAAAGCACGAATAAGGGCGCAACTATCTTCAAAATAGCCGCTCAAAGAAGAATAAATGCCCGGGAGATTTGTTCGCCAAAGTTCATTAACAATGCTCAAGGCCAACTACTTGTGGAAGACAACGAAATTCTTCACAGGTGGCGACAGTATTGTGACGGACTTCTAAACGAACAATTTCCAAGGCTATACTTTCCAATAGCTTCACCTAACTTAAGCGAAGTATCCGACGTCACAGTCGAAGAAGTTAGTGAGGCGGTAAAATACTCCAAAAAGGGAAAAGCTGTTGGCCCAGACGAAATACCCTCAGAGTTTTGGAAAAAGATGGGAGACATCGGGTTTAGATGGCTCATGATTCTTTTCTCCAAACTTATACGAGGTGATCGCATGCCTAATCAATGGAGGGAAAGTTACCTTCTTCCAATTTATAAAGGAAAGGGTGATACTCGAAGCTGTGATAATTACCGTTCGATTAAGCTGATGTCACACACCATGAAGATCGTTGAGCGAGTCTTGGGTAGCCGACTGCGAAAAATAATTAGGCTATCTGATGACCAGTGCGGGTTTGTCGGGGGTAAGTCAACCACGGATGCAATCCAGAGTATAAGAATAATTATGGAAAAACATCGGGATTCTTTGGAGGATTTACATGTCGTATTGGTTGATTTTGAAAAAGCATTCGATCGGCAACCACGAGATCTAATATGGGTGGCCCTCAGGCAACGAGGAGTTCCAGAAACCTATGTGCGGATAATTATGGACATGTATGATGGAGCAGTTACTAAAGTAAGATGCGCAGCTGGAGTCACCGAAGAATTCGAAATCACAGTAGGTGTACACCAGGGAAGTGTCTTGAGTCCCCTGCTCTTTATTACAGTTCTTGATTACCTGCTTGAAGGCAAAGTGACGGATCCAAAAGTGCATCAGTTATTCTTTGCTGACGATGGAGCCATCATAAGTGAAGACCCGATATCCCTACAACGAGCACTTGACGTATGGGTGGATGTTCTAGAAGGAAGTGGGTACCGCATAAGCGCGAAAAAGACAGAATACCTATGCTGCCCATTTTCTGATCCACACAGGCCTATTCCAGACATTTATTTGAATGGAGTAGTGCTTCCCAAGTGTGAAAAGTTTAAATATCTGGGGTCTATGATAAATAACGAAGCTACTTGTGATGACGATATCAATCATCGCGTAAGTGTAGGGTGGATGAAGTGGCGGGAAAATTCTGCTATCTTCTGTGACCGAAAAATGCCCCCTAAGCTGAAAGGAAAGCTCTACACTTCAGTTGTGCGTCCAGCACTCACATACGGTTCACAATGTTGGACAATGTATAAAAAGTATGAGAGTAAGCTAACGGCAGCTGAGATGAAGATGCTTCGTATGACAGCAGGAGTTACAAAGCTTGATCGAATTAGAAGTACGAAGATCCGAGGAAGCCTTCATGTTAAGAATACCATTTCCCAAAAAATTGAACACGACCGACTCAGTTGGTATTGCAATGTTCAAAGGAGAGATCCTGAGAACCCCGTCAAAAAGGCAATATCATACAACGTTCCAATTCGGAATAAAAAGAAAGGTAGGCCTAAACACTCCTGGTACAAACAAATGCAAAAACACCAGCATTCAGTTGGCCTCAGAAATGGAACAATACAAAACCGGGAGGCTTGCCGCCGATTTCTGAGGTCAACCCGGCGAACCCCACAGGCGGATCACTAGTGTGAAGCAGATACGTGGGAGAGTTATGATCCCCTCGACATCGAGATCATAACAGCGCCGAAGCAAAGGAATAAGAAGAAATCCCTAGACTTAGACGACGCACGACAGAGTACGGACGGACGGTGGGATTAGCTTTGATGAATACCGCGCAAAAACGGTTGGTGAGATTAAATCTCTAGAATCGGTTCCAATTGCAGCAAATGTGGGATTAAATCGTTATCCTCAAACAAACATTCGAGGTAAAACAAAGAGGCGGCAGGAAGTGGCCTTAAACGAAGTTTGAAACAAAATAAGAGGGAGGGTGCCGAAAAGGGCAAAAATAACACAACACAAAATTTATGGCCGAAACCTAAAAAGCTTAGAAACTTGTTACTGGTACACTACGTACCCAGCAGCTTGCTTCTATGGATAGCCTCTTGTCTCAGTACCTTATAATATCTTGGTACGAAATCGAAAAGCAACTTTGAACAGTGAAAAGTAGAAAAACTTTGCCCACTCCTCGATGTATGTTATTTCGTAGGGCAGGAAAGGCAGTAGTCGAGTAGTAGCTTCGACGGCTAAGGTATGTGACTTCGTTACAAGGGTTGAAAAATGTCTTGTATCGTCGAAAGAAACCTAAGCACTAAGCTGTGTTTTTGGATACGTCGGCGTCGCCTTTGTGGTGTCATTCCACACAAGGTGGGCTGTACTAATGCACTGTTTACTGTTTCCTCAATGCAAGTGCCACTCACAGATAGAGGCAAGCTGGGTGGGTTCCACACTTTGACGACAGGAAACAACATTGAGTGTTTGAAGCATTGAATTCTACGCGGTTTTTTGGTCCCCATTTGACAATGCTATCGAGGTTAGAATTTAATGTGATCATCATACGTTGCCGCACTAAATCCACATCTGAACAACAAGGACTTGCATCCGGAAATACATATGAGAAGCTGGGAAAAACAATTTAATGAACTATAAGTTTGAGACAAAAGATCATTGGTAATTATAAGAAAGAGAGTAGGAGACAAAACTAAACCCTGTGGCATGCCAGCATTTATTTCATGAATTTCAGACTTAAGACCAATGCAACTTGTACTGAGTGGTTTCAAAGGTAGTTTCTTATACATCGAAGCAGAGATTCGTCAGTACCAAAATGCACGTATTTTCGATAAAATAACTACTTTTGAAATAGTAATAGTACTTTCTCTACAACAATGTAAAGATTTGTGCCCCTGTTCGGCGAGATATGCCATCAAATCACCAGCTATTAAAGCCATAGCAGAAGCTTGAGAAGCTTTTGTTCTTCAAGAAATTTCTTGATAATCTGTCAGAGTTTTCATGACCTTGGAAAGAAGGGACGTAAGTGAGGGAAGTAAGGGAGGAAGATTAGCATTTTTAAGGGCAGTCTGGATAAGTGCTGTTTTCCATCCACTCTCAAATTGTTACTTTGTAAATTTTAAATAAAAAAAAATTAATTTAGTTAAAAACTGAACAAGCCGTGACTTCCTTGATTGGCTGGATATTAATTGAAAGAAAACACCACATTTTGTGGTTGGTATTGGTAATCAAATAATTTGTGTTCTTTCCTATTGTCATTATTATTTATTTCCTTAGGCAGTAAACTTTATTCAAATAAGTTGTAATTGGAAATTTAATTTTTATTTTTTCTTAATATCTTTCACGAAGCTTACACATAACATTAAAAAAAACATGGTTTTGTCAATTGTCTGTCTGACAATTCAAATACTCCTTAAGTTTTCTTTTACTATGATGGAGGTATTAAGAGCAGTAGCGGCTGAACCCCAAATTGCAACAACTAAGATTAAAAAATTTAAAGAAAAATAAATTTCTATTATTTGTTTCCTATTTAGAATAAGCGTTCCAAAATATAATTCATGGCATAACAAGTGACATATCTTACAACTTTGGTGTTGAACTTGTTTATGGATCATGTGCTTATTAAAAAATTAAAATATTTAATATGAATGATTAGTTCTAATTACCATTATCTCTACCGATATATTTTTCCACGCCATTCCATTAGAAGTTATTTGGGCTGAGGGTGCTCCATTAACATTGTTGAACGTGAAGATTTTGATTATCCAAATCAGTTAGAGATTCATTATAGTTGTCTAAAAAAATTAAAAATATTAACCAAAGAAATAAAAAGAAAACGCTAATCTTTTCCACAGGCATGCTTCCAGACGTTCACCACGTGTTCTTAGAACATTGTTTACTATACATACTTATTATATAGAACACCTGAATTTCTTTTCTAAGTTCTAATAATACACTTTTAAGAATGTTCTGCAATTCTGGTTGTTTTAAATTTTTTAAATAAAATTTTTATTAAGGCTTTAGTAATTCACTTAAATAAATATTTACATACCAAATACAGAGATATTAAATACTCGTACATTATTTTTTAATGAAAATATTGTTTTGTAAATATTAGTTAACGATTGAAAGCTAACCGTTTAACATTCTTGCAAAAATGGTGTTGGTTCTTGGAGTCGATAAATTTTATGATACAGAAGTGGCGTAAGTGGGTTACCATAATTGAAAGCTTATTGCGACCTCTAATCCAAATGAGTTTCGCCCAGGTACGACAGTCGGGCTCATCAGTTAGATGCTCTCATACTCTTCTAAGACGCAATATATTAGTCGATAATTATCAACACAAATAAAATATACAGCAGAAACGCAATGTAAATTAGATTTATCTAGGGGAATTTGGTCAAATTCAGACACCTAGAAAATGAGCCACGTGGTGTGGCTGATCTAGGAAGAGGTAAAAATCGAAAAATATAAAAAAAATTATAGTTTTTGACTGTTTACGCCATTTCAATGTTGACATTTTGAAATGAGAGCTTAAAGGGAGATATAGATATACATATGTATATTGATTTGAATGTAAGAATATAAATGTAGCTATATGTAGGTATATCATTGGTTTTAATAGTTAGATATTCCCAGGGGCGAACGCAGGTAGGGGTTTTAGGGGTTCAAACCCCCCCCCCCCCCGAAACGACCAAAAAAATAAAGGTTCATTTTGTTAAAGAAAAAAAAAACAAAACAAAGTGTTATTTTCGTGCCATAAATTCTTCTGCTAGTGTTGTTTTTTCTTACGACTTAAAAGTACATACTATAAGGCAAGTAATGCATTCGTAAAAAAAATCGAACTCAAGATTTTTATCAAAGTTGATATTAATGAAGACGAAAGATGTGGGTCCCAAAATTCTGTTCGACTACGGCCTAAAAGGCTGGGCTGATTTTCGCTAAACTTGGTAGATATCGTTTTAATTTTTTCGCCCCACACGTTTTTTTCCTTTTCTTCTTAAGACCAAAAAATAACGGTACCTGCCATACAATTTTTCTTCGAAATCTTAAAAATATTTTTTTCTCAAGAACTGTCCCACAGAATTTTGAAAAAAAAATCATAGAACTTCATTTTGTCATTTTAGGTAGATAACGGTTAAAAAAATTTTGTCCAAAAATTTGTTATTCTTGGAAGCCCCCTTGGAACCATTTTTTTGGTTTTTGATTTTCTAGAAAACCGATTTTAATCATTATGGAGCACCTTCAAGATTTAAATATTATTGATTCTAAAAGCTTACAAAAACATTGCATTTTAAGACTTTAATAAAAATATTTTTTTAATTTTTGAAAGAAAAAAATTTGTTTTTTTTTTGAAAATTCGATACCTCAAAAACTGCTCAATATTTTGTTTGTAAATTAAAGTTTTATTCGAACAATAATAAAAAGTTTAAATATGCGTACCAAAAGTTTTTCTTAAATATGTTTTAAAAATTTTGTATACAAAAGCTTATTTTTTTAAGAAACCACTAAAACTAATTACAATTTTGTTTTGCATAAACTAATATTTGCTCAAAACACATGTCATCCTGTGTTTAGCTCCAACTACTAAAGGAGTTTTAGTCATTTAAAAAATTAATTTTATGTTTTTTCTCTAATAACAATAATTTTTGATTTCGTATAACTCTTTTTCCTATGATCGCAAAAGTACAACAAGTTATAACTTCACGTATTAATATATGCCGGATTTAGTTTTGCAGATTTGGACCACTATGTGAACCTATATAACTATTATAACTCTATTGTTAGGTACACTACTTATGGAATCACCTACATTCTTTTTCTTTTGTTTCGTTAATGATATTATACGAACCAAATAATGGCCGCCATCACAGGGCCCGTGGTAAAAATCTAACAATTAATTCCGGAATAAAAATGCCCAAATGGGAAGCACCAAAAACGCCCTCGTAGTGAATATTTTCCAACTTTTGGTAACATTATTCAAATTTGCCAAAAGGTATCCATTGTAACATCCTTATGATGTTTTGTTTTTGCGATTAGCTGTATGCGAAATTGTTCAGATAGGTCCTATCCCTAAGAGCAAATATTATTTAGTTATAACATATTTATGTCAATTACAATAAAGAATATGTAATTAACAAGTACCTACAATATAGTAATAAAATAATATATTTATGAAAATCTCATATTTTTTTGAAAACCCCCCCCCCCCCCCCCGAAATTATTTTCTGCGTTCGCCCCTGGATATTCCCCTTCTATTCTATTTTTATTTGCGACTTATAGGTACTATAAGGCAAGTTATGCATTCGTTAAAAAAAATCGAACTCCAGTTTTTGATATAAGTTGACATTACAATGATAGCGAAGACTAAAAAAGTGGGTCTCGAAATTCTGTGTGTCTGTTTCTTTAAACTTGTTTAGGACCAAAAATACGATTTTTTTGGAAATTCTATAAATGTTTTTTTTTTTTTTCTCAAAAACTGTTCGACAAATTTAAAAATAAAAAAACAAAAAGTAGTAGTTGAACAAAATTTCCGAAAAATGGTTACTGAGGGTACCCCCCATGTAACAATTTTTTTTGTTTTGATTTTCTCAAAAACGGTAGTACCGATTTCGATCATTTTTTTTTGATAAAGCTCCTCAAAAATTTTAATAGTATCTATCTAATTTTTTTTTTCAAAACTCAATATTTCGAAAACCTCATGCAAGATTTTTTTAAACTTGATAAATAAAAGTTCCTCAATATAATTTACAAGATGTTAGAAAAAAGTTTATATTTTACATAAAACAAAATTTTATCAAAATTCTCGGAATAGTGGGTACTTTTATTTTTATGTTAACCAACATTTTTTTTCTCAAATCTTGTAGATTATATTAAGAAACATTTATTTATCAAGTTTGAAAAAAATCGAGCATGAAGTTCGCGAAATAGTATTGAGTTTTCAAATAAAAATTTTGGAAATTTTTCTTAAAAATAAAAAAAAATTGAATACGCATTAACATTCAAACTTAAGAAGAGCCTTAGCACAAAAAAAAATGATTAAAATCGGTTGTACCGTTTTCGAGAAAATCAAAAACAAGAAAAATGGTTCCAAGGGATCGCCAAAAATTACCATTTTTTGGAATTTTTTTTTCATCCATTACCTAGCTTTAACTAAGTAAAATTTTATATTTTTTTAATTCTGTGGGACAGTTTTTGAGAAAAAAAAATAAAAAAAAAATCGAAAAAATTCGTATGGCAAGTACTGTTATTTTTGGTCTTAAAAAAGAAAGTCGAAAACGTGTGGGGGGAAAATTCAAAACGATATCTACCAAGTTTAACGAAAATCGGCCGAGCTGTTTAGGCTGTAGTCGAAAAGACAGACAGACAAACAGACAGACAGAATTGCGAGACCCACTTTTTTAGATCAAAATCTCGAGTTCGATTTTGTTTACGAATGCATACTTGCCTTATAGTACTTATAAGTCGCAAGTAAAAATCCAAAAATTTAGTTAACGCTAGGTTATAAATGAAGAAAAAATTCAGAAAAATGGATATTAATGGTATCCCCCTAGAACAATTTTTTGCTCTTGACTTTCTCAAAAACGGTACAACCGGCGAAATTGGGGGCTTGAGAGCTTAGCAAACACGTCGCACAGTGGAGCCATTTGTATGGGAGAGCGGAAAAAAGACCATAAAACCGAACCATTAACCGATTTAGATGAAATTTTCAGGACTGAAAATTTCGAAAAGAAAGCACTACAATTAATTTTCGCCCACTAAAAAAAACAATTCTCAAAATTGATGAAAACCCATGTTTTGTTCCGAATAAAGGTTGAAGATGATGCTTTTTTAAAGGAAGTTGGTCATTCAAATTTTCCACACCCAGTTTTTGGGTGTTTTTTACTCTTTTCTTATTTTATTGTAATAAGTACTTGTTTTGTATGGAGGCAGTCTTTTTAGTTCACCTCGAATTGACGTAACACCCTAGGAAAGTTAAATCGAATTCCCACTCAATTTCAAATATTTTGACTTTGAGCGTGCAATTAGGTGTATAGACTTAACTCAAACTCAACTGACAGATCGGCGTACAGGGTGGCAACTAATAACTCAGGTGCAAGCACAAGCACTGCGGGTTTACACGAAGCATGAGACGTAGCAGTCTACCAGAATGAAACTTTTATTAAAAATATTAAATTATTAAGTTATAATGTATCAGGAATGAAAAATAAAATAATGTTTGTGAATTTTTTTAACTATATACAAAATTTTGATATATTTGTTCTATTTGAAACACATTTATTAGAAAACGAGGAAGATAGATTTAAGAAAATATTTTTCAATTACGAATTAGTATGGAATCACGCAATAAAAACAACTAACTTTGGTCGTGGCAGTGGTGGCGAACTTTTTGGATATCGAAAAAATATAACTGGAGTTGACATAAGTTTTCAAAGAGTAGGCGATTCCTACGTGCTAGATGTTGATGTTGGCAATAACAGAATGTACATAGTTCCAATTTATTTAAACTGCAGCCATTGGGATGTTGACATTGAAAAACTATGCGACACTCTTCAGGACATCGACTCAAATAATCTTTTACTCATAGGAGATTTCAACGCTCGAATTGGCTGTTCACAAAACAACTTTATCAGTGCATATTTGCCTTTCCTGAATTTGAACCGTTGTTCTAAAGATAAAGTTTGCGATAGCAAAGGATCAAAAATCTTGGAACTTGCAGATGTCTATGACTGTCATGTCTTGAATGGTAGCTGCTCAGAAGATCCGGAGGGAGAGTACACTTTCATAAGAGGTAGCGCATGTTCAGTCATTGATTACTGAATTATTATTTTCCCAATCCATAAAAAAGGAAACTACGAGGATCCGTCAAACTATAGAGGCATTACATTTCTTAATACCTGTGGCAAATTGTTTACCGGGCTTATCCACTCAAGGCTGTCAAAATGGGTAGAAAATGGCAACATTTTGACAGAATTCCAGGCCGGGTTCAGGAAAAAATACTCAACTATTGACCAAATATTTACCCTTATTAACATTGCCGATTACTACAAAAAGAAAGATAAGAAATTATATGTTTTCTTTGTCGATTTTCGTACAGCTTTCGACTCGATTGACCGTGAAGCTCTCTTCTACAAGCTAAGTGTGATAGGCGTATCAACCAAAATTATAACAGTCTTGAGAGCACTGTACGATAGCAACGTAGCATATGTTTGGGACGGAGATACCATATCCGATGAATTTGTAACAACGACAGGCCTTAAACAAGGTTGTATTTTAAGCGCACTACTATTTACCATATTCATAAACGATATAACAGATGAAATAAAAGGTGGAATTATAGTAGGAGGAGTAACAATACCGGCCCTCATGTATTTTTTTTTTTTTTTTTTTATAATCTACCCGCGCTCAAGGGATTATGATTACCCTTTATATGTTAGAACACAGCGCGGGTGTGAAGTTAGGGAAGAGAAAGAAGGATAGGAAAGATGTGTGGCACGATGTTCTGAGACTGTTGGGTGGTTGTCTCAGATATTTTTATCTCCAGGGATGGCGGCTGAGCTAAAGCGGAGAAATGCCGTGTCTTATTTCTATGTCGTTTATAATTCACATTATTTTATTCGTGTTCATCCTTGTTGGGAATACTAGTTTAACTCAATTACATGTTGTTAGTGTTATGCCTGAACAACATGTAATGAGTAAACCAGCAAGCCGTTGATGACAATTTTTAGAAGGTTTTTAATGGAATTAAAACGACATAGACGACGGCAGGGATCGAACCTGTGATCATGAGGTTGACAGGCGAGCACACAACCATCGTGCCACGGCCACCAAATTTATGAATATGGCAGACAGAAGGATTCCTAAAATTGTACTAAATACGGTTATACAAGCGAAAGGATCTATGTTAGAAGAATGGGAGAGCATTGCTTCAACATGCGGTATTGATCTCGAAATAACACCAAATGAAAAACCAGTTCTGCTACAATCAAAGTTGAACATAATTTTAGAAAAATTTGGAAAACTACTGTATAGAAGATACGAATCTGAAGCTATGTCATCAGTATTTAGGAGTCACTATAGCCGTTTGAATTTCAGTTTGCAGAATAGAACGTATCTGCTAAATAGCAATCCTTTGGACAAAATAAGCATTATTTTTAAAGTAAGAGGAGAATTGCTCAACCTTATTATATGCCACATCGACCCGATCTACCTTTATTATGCAGTCTCTGTAATATGAAAGCTCGTGAGGATACCTTTCACTTTGTTGCAGTATGTCCAGTTTTGAAAGAATTTCGGATTATTTACTTCAATAAACGCAGCCTCGATGAAACTGAATTCCTCGGTTTACTAAATGGAGAAGATGGCTGGGATTCACTTTATAAGTATTCGGCTACTGCATTAAAATATAGAAAACTTATTATCCAAGAAGTGTTTTAAAGCTAGAACAAAAATTCTTAACTATTTAATTTTGTATTCCTATATTTATTGTTTTTTTTTCTAATTTTGCTATATAAAATGTATTTGTATTCGAAAATGTCAGTCTGGTAGACGGCCATAAGCCATACCTATACGACTTATGAAATCTGTTATTTTTTTTTATATTTTATATATATATATATGTATATGAAAATGTTATATTTTTTGAAATAAAAGGAGTCAATCAAATGAAAAATCAAATGAAAAAATGAATGACTTAAGTTTTGGACCGAATCCTAAGTGAACTCAGATTCTCTGGCTAATTTACTGTATGAAACATGAATCAGCTCATCGAAATCAGCACTTAAGGAAAATCAAGTTTTTTCCGCCTTGGCCCCACTGTGCTTCGTTGTCTCGTTAACTCTGAGTTTCTGGGTCAATTGAAGTTTTTACGAGTGTAGGTCTTAGTTATGACCCAAAATTCGCAAAATTTCGTATTTAAAAAGCTCAAAGACTTTTGAAAAATACACGGCTATGATAACGATTTTTTTTCTTTATATGTTCGTCCATATACAAAATATTTACTTTATTTATCTGAGTCGATTATCTCAGTTGGTTATCTACATCCCAAATTACACGTCCAATGCAACTTCAATCAATTTTCGTAATACTTTTAAGTTACTAGCTTCATTCCGTGCCAATGAGTTTCTAGAGCTCATCATGTCTTAAGATGTCGTGTATGACCTTATTCTCATGTTTCATGCTGCTCTTACATCTGTCTTCACTATTTGGCTTTATGTGTGTGATTTTCTGCTGCACACAGCACCATCAAAAAAGGAGACAGTCTATCTTGCTAAGGAATAACAACACAAAAAAAAAAACCTTTTTCCAATCTATTCGAGTGGAAATGTATGGATTTTCCTCTTCAAAATGCGCATTTGTTAGATTTTCCTTTTTATTTCTACGAAGCTGTTGCCCCTAGATTTGATTTGATTTGATTTTTTTTTTGTCTAGAAAATGAAATAGAAAATTATTTATGATTTCAAATTTATCTCTTTAATCCTAATTTTGTTTCCGGTTAATTAGAGAGGAAAATGATTCTAAGCTTTGTTTTGTTGACTGCAGCACATTTTGCCCACAGTCTGGAGTTTAGTTTGATGTGGTTTTATCCAATTTCAGCTTCTCTTAGAGTTGGGTAGAAAGTGATTTTTAAATTAGTTATTGGGAATTATTTAACTCGAAAAGTGTTTTCAAAATTAAAATAACTTTTTCTCTCAGTTATTTATTTAAAAATTATTAATTAAACTTCTATGTACGACAACAGCATTCATTCATTAAAAATTCAATAAATTTCAATTTTCAATGGAAATCAAGCTCTTATAGAACTCAATCACATGTTTCATTTCTCAATAAAAATATAACCAGGATTAAGGCATGTAGTTTTTAAAATCATAATTTTTTTTAAAGAAGTGTGTGAATAAAAATATTCTCATAACTCATTTATTATATCATCGTTAATTATTCGTTTCAAAATCTGTCTAAAATTAATCTGTCTCTCTTAGTTAAATTAAATTGAAGCACAACCTGAACAATGTTGTTTTGTTTTGGAGAAAATAAGATCATTGCACTTGATATTTCGAAAGTATTTGATAGCGTTTGGCATCAAGCTCTCTTATCTAAAATGTGTGTGGGTATTTATTTGGTATTGATAAATCTGTTCTCCGTTTAATTAGAACCTACCTTTCGAAATGCTCACACAGAACGAAAAAAGTCATCGTATTGACTATTTTGGTAGTCAATATGACAATTTGGTAGTCAATTTTCAGCCGATAACCGCCATAGTCAATAGAACAATTTTCGGTTGTCAATTTTGGGATCTGAAATTTTTTTACAATTTGGTAGTCAATAAGACAACTGTAGTAGTGAATATGACAACTTTGGTTGAAGGAATTTGAAACTCCGGTTGTCATATTGACTAATATGACAACTGCGGTAGTCAATATGACAACTTTGGTTGAAAGAAATTGAAACTACGGTTGTCGTATTGACTAATGTGTGGAATTTGAAACTCCGGTTGTCATATTGACTAATATGACAACTGCGGTAGTCAATACGACAACTGCGGTAGTCAATATGACAACTGCGGTAGTCAATACGACAACTGCGGTTGTCAATATGACAACTGCGGTAGTTAATACGACAACTGCGGTAGTTAATATGACAACTCCGGTAGTCAATACGACAACTGCGGTAGTCAATATGACAACTGCGGTAGTCAATATGACAACTGCAGTAGTCAATATGACAACTGCGGTTGTCAATATGACAACTGCGGTTGTCAATATGACAACTGCGGTAGTCAATATGACAACTGCGATAGTCAATATGACAACTGCGATAGTCAATATGACAACTGCGGTAGTCAATATGACAACTGCGGTAGTCAATATGACAACTGCGGTAGTCAATATGACAACTGCGATAGTCAATATGACAACTGCGGTAGTCAATAGGACAACTGTGCTAGTCAATATAACAGTTCCCGATAGTCAATTTTGGTAGTCAATATGACAACCACGGTAGTCAATATGGACAACCACGGTAGTGAATATGACAACTGCGGTAGTCAATAGGACAATTGCGGTAGTCAATAGGACAACTGCTGTAGTCAATATGACAATTTTTTTTTGAAAACCGAAATCTAATTTGAATACCAGGTAGTCAATGTAACAATTCTCGATAGTAAATTTTGGTAGTCAATATGACAACCACGGTAGTCAATATGACAACTGCTGTAGTCAATAGGACAATTGCGGTAGTCAATATGACAACTGCGGTAGTCAATAGGAAAACTGCGGTAGTCAATATGACAACTGCGGTAGTCAATATAACAATTCTCGATAGTCAATTTTGGTAGTCAATATGACAACCACGGTAGTCAATATGACAACTGCGGTAGTCAATAGTACAACTGTGGTAGTCAATATAATAACTCTCGATAGTCAATTTTGGTAGTCAATATGACAACCACGGTAGTCAATAGGACAACTGCGGTAGTCAATATAACAATTCTCAATTGTCAATTTTGGTAGTCAATATGACAACCACGGTAGTCAGTATGACAACTGCGGTAGTCAATAGGACAACTGCGGTAGTCAATATGACAATTTTTGTTGAAAACCGAAATCTAATTTAACTACCGGGTAGTCAATGTAACAATTCTCGATAGTCAATTTTGGTAGTCAATATGACAACGAAATTGTCATATTGACTACCGAAGTTGTTCTATTGACTACTTCTGTTGTCATATTGACTACCGAAAATTGACAATCGAAAATTGTTCTATTGACTATCCAGTAGTCAATTTTAAAAAATTAGGTTGTCATATTGACTATTTTGGTAGTCAATGCGACAATTTGGCCAAATTTCAGGTTGACTATCGACGATTGTTAATATGACAACTTTTTTTTTTCTGTGCATTTGAAATTATATTGGATTGTTTCAAGTCTAATATTCATAAAATAAATACTGGTGTGCCACAGGGCTCCTTTTTGTCTACGACTCTATTTCTGATATTCATCAATGATCGTTTGTCTGAAACTTCTTATCCATTAAATTGTTTTGCTGACGACGACAGTACTGTCAACTTCTCATATTCGTTTCCAGATTCATGTCCTTGTCCTTTGAATGTGGCTCTAAGCCGGCAGTGTATGTTTAGCGCATTAAGTTCTAAGCTTGATTCCATTGTCAAATGGAGACCCATAAACCGCGTAGAATTTAATGCTTTCAAAACTCAATGCTGTCTTCTATCGTTAATGCGGAACCCACCCACCATGTTACTATCCATGAGTGGCACTTACATTGAGAAAGCCGACAAGCTCTCAGTTCTCGGTATGTTCATCAAGGACCACCTTGTTTGGAATGACCGATCACATGAATGAATGAATGAATAAATTGGGGTATAAAAACACTGCGACCTATAGATCTATTGCGTCCCCCATCTAGAACTGGATGAGGTTGGCTCATCACTACAGTTCTTCTCTTCCTCCAAATTTGTTCCTTTTAGGAATCGAAGTATTTGGAGTATTTTAAGGTGCGTGTCCATTTGAGAGTTCTTTCGCTAGTAAACTCTCGAGAGTTGCTCTCGGGTGCCTGTCCATTTGAGAGTAATTTTTTTGAGATTTTACTATCGCGAGTTTACTAGTTAAGTTTTGGGAGATGATTTTCTGAGAGTACTTTCATAACCGTGTCCACTTGATATATTTTTGCAAAACTATAATTTTGCCCGAACAAATAGAAACTCACGATGTACTGAATGGAAGCTGGCGTTTAGACAACAATTTCGAAAACTCATTTTCCGATCTTCAAAATGGAATAAGGCACAACTATAATACTTCTCAAAAGGATTTCAGAGATGAATTCAAAAATTACTTTATGAGCCCATAAGGTGAAGTTCCTTGGAAGTACAGGCACATGCACATCACAGAAAATAATTAAGAAATCAAATACGTACCAGATTTGACTTATTGAAGCAGCCATTAAAAATGGAATAAAAACCTGCAAACCCCGAAAATATGGCCGCCGGCTCCACTTTTCGTTTTTTATTTTTTTTTTTCAATTCTTGTGACATCCGTTAATATTTTCATGATTATTAATTAAATGTGCATAATAGATTCAATATGATTGACAAAAATTATTTTCAATACATAGAGAAATGAAAATTATTTCTGTTTAAGTGGAGTGATTGAATTAAATTCAATTAAAAAGTTGGAGTTGAGGTCACTTGAACTTTTTAATTGAAAAATTATTTTCTTTATCTGGTTTCGCAAACTATGAAGCTTTCTCTTGATTTCATTTTCATAAGTTCGTTTGACCCCTTCTGTTCAATGTTTTTACATGTCAACTCTCGGACAGCTAATCGCAAAATACGAACCATGTTGGAATTCTGCGAGCTCATCTCCGATAGTACTAAAAAAGTGTGTCCACTTGCGAGTAACTCTCAAAAAATTCGTATGTCGAGAGTGAAAAGTCAACTCTCCGCTAGCTTCTCTCAAGGCTGTGTCCACTTGTGAGTTTACTCTCAAGAGTGGCCTGATAGCTACTCTCAGTGTTTTTGCTCTCAAATGGACACCCACCTTTAAGGGATGATAATTCACGGGTGCATCAAATTTCCCCAGTATGTGATGGTCAGGTGTCTCTTCGTGAGTGTTGCAGAATCTAGATTCGCGTTGTTCACCAGGCCAAGAATGTTGAGGTGTCTTCTCAACCTACAGTGGCCCCGTAATTTTCCTGAGGTTGTTCCTACTTAAGCTAATGCAGGTTAGAAAACGCTCTCGGTTGTAGTCCCCAAGTAGGAGTTTTGGCTGTCTTAGCTTAGGGAGTTCTTTCCAGATCTTTGATCTTTTTGTAACCTCTCCTCTTCTGTTTTGATTTTATTTTTGATCACGTTTTCTCCTATTCCGCAGTAGGGCTCTGGCCCTGTAAGGGGTGTCGATGCACCTATTTTTGCTAATGAGTCTGCCTCTTCGTTGCCCTGGACACCAACGTGGCCTGGTACCCAGTGAAGTGTGACAGTGTTATTCTTGCCCAGTTCATTAAGCTTTATCACGCATTCCCAAACAAGTTTGGAACTAATGGCGTAGGAGCTTAGTGCTTTCAGTGCAGCCTGACTGTCTGACATGATGGCAATGTTTTGGTTTTTATATTTCCTATCGAGGTTTCTTCCAGAACATATGGCTATGGCATTTACTTCTGCGTGGAATATGCTAGTGGATTGTCCCATCGGTAATGAGAGTTTAGTTCTTGGCATTAGTTCTAAACTCCAGCACCAGTCCCTTCAGCTGTTCTCGATCCATCAGTGTATCATTAGATGGTGTTTTCTTTAAGACTGTAGTTTACTGTTTCGCCTAGCCAGTCTTTTTTGCAACTTAACTCCGTTTTGAAATGTTTTTCGAAGTTATATCTTTTGATAGTATCATCTCTTGGAATGTCAAGAAGATTTGTTATTGCGGACCGGAGTATCGAGTCTTTTTCCCTGTTTCCAATAATTTTACCTGTCCCAGTACCCTTCTTGGCAAACCTCATTATGGCTCCCGTAGCAGCATTTTCAATGGCCACGTGTACTGCCATTAAATGAAGGATGGTTTCCATCGCTGCTGTAGGGCAAGTTCTCATTGCTCCTGTTATGCATATACATGCAAGTCTTTGCAATTTGTCTAGTGATTTCCTAGTTCTGTTTAGTTTGATGTAATGATGGGTCTTACCATCATGGTGTACATCCATCGTACCGACCACATGTTCCACGTCACGCCATATAGGATGTAATCTATAAAGCCTTTATTTCTTCAAAGCTCGAGTACAGTTCCTATATTTATCCAGCGGCTCCATTGAGTCTTGTTTTTTATGATAAGCTTTTTAAAATGATAAGCTATAGTATATTAGAAGCATTTACATCTCTCGAATACTGCCTCATTGTTTCATGTTATTCATTATTACCGCTATTTTTGTTAATAATGTTCTAGTGAAATAGCTAGTGGCACTCCTCCCCTTAAATAATTTAACCGTTTAATACTCGCACTTCAGGGGCTGCCCATCAGTTTAGCATATAGCCCAACTTCGGAAGTAATGTTAGATTCAGATATGCTTTCTTTACGTGCACTACACGAATTTGGAGTGCTTCACACGACTTTATATAAGGTGGGCCAAATACAAATTTCTTTTTAAAAATGCAATAATATAAATTAAATTAAATTCTTTCCACGTAGTATGGCTTTATTAGTAAAAACAAACATCGTTGTTCAAGTGGTCACCTCGGATGGTCACGCGCCTTCAATTGCTGAGTCAATTTGAACCTTCTAAGCGAATGATCCGAGATCTTTGTGCAGAGTTCTCTTGAGGCCTTCACCCCTTCTGATCTGGCTACAATTTATAAAGCATTTATACGTCCAAAACTCAAGTATAACTCACACCTTTGGGCAGGTGCAGCACAATCTTTTCTCCATTAATTGGATAGAATTCAGAACAGAGCGTTAAAACTGATAGGAAACAGAGCTATCATGGATTCATTCCCTTCCCTTGAACACTCGAAATGTTTCATGTATTTCCCTGTTTTATCGCTTCTTTCACAAATAACGCTCACTCGAAGTAGAAAGTTGCATTCCTCCCCTTTATCAGTTCACCCGTTAAACCCACTTCACTAGGAATGCCCATGACTTCGCGTCCGAGTCTAATTTTGGTCGTTTTTTAGTCGCACAACACGATTATGGAATAACTTACCCGGCACAGTTTTCCCTCGCCGTTTCAATTTGCAAATATTCAAAACCAATGTTCATCGTCACCCTCTCTCCCTCCCTAATTTCCCCATCACCCGTGCTGTGCTTAACATTATAAGGGTCTATAAACATACTCTTGAGCGCGAGTAATTAAAAAAAAAAAAAACAAAATCTATCCGTGAAAAGATATCGGCGGCGATTTGATGTTAGTGAATTGAGTCTGTCCTGTCAAGATTTCGAGTGGGAAACAGCTGTACACTGTATTTGCCTCCCATTATGATATTCAGACACTCAAAACCAATTTGCATCTCTAACTCCTTTTTAATCCTCTCCAGCTTTCCTTAATGTTCCCACTGTGCTAAAAAATGTTAAGGGCACTCATAATACTTTAAGTGCGCTCAAGAAAAATTTTCATAACCATAAAATTCATTCTAGATCATTGTAGCGTTCTTTTTTTTTCAGAAAAAATTTTGGAACGCCATTTTAAAATTTTTATTTTAGTACGACTGAAAATTGAATTTCAAAATAACTATATGGACCCAAGATATGAAATTTAAAAAAAAGTGGTTTTTCTTTGCAAAAATTCAAATGCACTGTATTTTAGAAGCTTGCCGATAATGAGAAATTTAAAAATCGAAAAATTTGTTCTATGGTATTTTTTACTTGCGATATACGAGTATGTAGGTTCTATAGGGCAAGTTTTGCGTTTGGAAAAAAAATCGAACTCGAGAATTTGATCAAAATTGACATTACGATGAAAGCGAAGACGAAAAAAGTGAGTCCGCCAATTCCGTCTGTCTGTCTGTATATCTGTACCTCAAACTACAGCCTAAACTACTGGAGGTATTTTCTTCAAACTCGGTACTTAGCTCCAAAACTAACGGTACTCCCTATACACCCGTAATGCAAAATCTTATTTATATCGAAAACCGCTTTAACGATTTTTATAAAAAAAAATTAGGTGGTATATTATGGACATGGACTACATTTCGGTCCAAAGAAAATTTTGGTACAAAATGTTATTAACGGTACTTGTCATAGAACCGTGTTTTTGATTTTCGACTTTCTCATTAACGGCTCTAACGATTTTAATCAACAATTTTCACCAGGAGTCCCCTCAAGTTTAAAATAATATTATATATAAAAATATTTGAAAAAATATTTTTTTGGGTTTTTTTGAAAAATCAATATCTTCAAAACCTATGAAAGACTATTTTTTGAAATAATTTCCTAAAATCAATATTATTAAATATTTAAAATTCGCATCACACATTTTTTTTTTCTTGAAAAATTTTAAAGAAATTTCTTATATAAAAAATGTATTTAATAATAAAACGATTTTTAAAAGTTTGTTTTAATAAATTCATATTTTTCTAGAAATCAGACGGCAATTTTATGCATTTGAACATTATTACCTAATTAAATTCATGTTTTATATTTTTAAAATGTATCTTAAATTCCAAAGTACTTTTACATAAGAGCAAATTCGTGCGATCCAGTGGTGCATTTTATTGATTGAACTATAGGAAGTTAAAGTTATTCTTTAAAATTTGTTTTATCAAAATTATAGGTGCCGTTTTCGAGAAAAATACGATTTTCGAAAACTTTTTTTATGATAGGTATCTACGTTTTCAGATATTTATTTTTTGCTCACATCTTGTAGATTATATTAAGAAATGTTTTAAAAAAATTCACCATGTGGTTTTAAAAATATTAGGTTTTTTTTTTTTGTTTTAAGTCTAAAATATTATGTTTTTAGATTTAAAAATAAATTCTTATTTAAAAAGAAAAACATCCGTTCTGATGAAGAGAAAATTTCGAATTAAATTTTATTAATTTTCACATTTTGAAGCGATACGAAAATCTATATAATAAAATAAAAACAAGTGTTTTAAAAAGTTGATTTCAAATATTAACAACTTCAACATAAGATCTCTAGAACTGTTTTTGAGAAACATATTTGGAAAATGATTCGTAAGACAGATACCGTTATTTTTAGTGATACATACGTTAGTATTTGATAACGCTTTCTATCTACTTCAAGGAAAATCGGCGCATCTGCTTAGGCTGTAGTCAAACACACAGACAGATAGAATTGCGTGACCCACTTTTTGTTCTATTCGTCTGTTCAAAATTTCGATTTCGATTTTTGATGTGTAAACATCTTTCCCGGCGGTAGAGTGAATTGAAAACGTGTGTAAAACTTATACGTCACGGTTACACGTTCCGGTTACACGTTACGGTTACACGTTACGGTTACACGTTCCGTGTAGCAAGCTACCTTACCGACGATTGCATTTAACACCATGTTTACATTGTAAATATTGCGTACTTACGACATCGTGTTTACATTGGAGACTTTGAGTACTGAAATCTCGATTTTATTACTTTCCATTGCTGGCTAGAACTTAATTCAATCCCTCACCATTTCTTCACCTCTCGACCAATTAGGCCTATTCTGCCACCTTTGTTATTCTGCTATAGATTTTCTGTTATGAATCATAAAAGATTTCCACCTTAAAAGATCTTTTATGATTGGTATTCAGAGGTTCGAACTTTTATTAAAGTCTGTTAGGCTAGCCGCGCACTGGCAACTGTGATCGAAATCAAATAGTTTAATCACCAGTTGAAAGAGAACCGCGCACTGGCAACTCTTTACTCACGCTCACACTCTTTTCTCTCTTGCGCTTATGGAAAACAGCTCAACTATTACGAATTAATTTTAGGCAATCGTTTAGTTTGTGTCAGAACACAAACTTTTCAGTTGCTCGAATCAAGTTGCTTTAAGTGCGCGGTGTCCCATATAAGCCCATATGTTTCATTTTAGCAACTAAACAGTTGCGAAACTAAAAATTGAATGTGCGCGCCTGGCCTTATGCTACTTCGAAAACGAGATCTGTTATAAAACTGAACTAAATCTGTTATCATAATCAGCTGTGATTATGTAAAAGATTTCATATGACATTATTGAAATGGATGACGAACAAAAAAGTAAACTCTTAGCCTAGGCGCGCACATTCAATTTTTAGTTTCGAAACTGCTTGGTTCGAGCAACTAAAAAGTATGTGTTTTGACACAAACTAAATGATTGCGCGCACATTCAATTTTTAGTTGCACAACTGTTTGGTTGCTTATAGAAAACAGATGAACTATTTAGTTGAATGTCCGCGCAGGTGCATATAATTATATGTTACACAGAATAGCGAACTCATTTTAGGCAATCGCTTAGTTTGTATCAAAACACAAACTTTTAGTTGCTCGAACCAAGCAGTTGCGAAACTAAAAATTGAATGCGCGCCTAGCCTAAGGGCATTTGGTGTAACATATAATTATATGCACCTGCGCGGACATTCAACTAAGTAGTTCATCTGTTTTCTATAAGCTACCAAACAGTTGTGCAACTAAAAATTGAATGTGCGCGCCTAGCCTTACACACTATGGGTATCTATACAATGGAACACGATTTTATCTCATATGTTTCTGGGAATACCATGACCATTCTCTACTTATATGTTTATATGATATGTGTTTTGATATATTTTCTTTCATTTGTCTCCTTTAAAGAACATTTCATTGACGAAATAAAAGATAAATATTCATTATTACTTGATGCACCTGTGTACTTATTGAAATCTTTTATGACAAAAGTCACAGAAGTTTGTCTTTTATTCTTTTATGATTTTTAACAGATTTCATAACAGATTTTGGCATGCTGAATACCAAAAATGCTATTCGTAAAAGATTTTTTCTATGTTCGAACGTTTGACAGTTCATAAAAGTTTTCTTAGCAGATTTTATAACAGATTTTAGCGTACTGATTACCAAAATTAAAATTTATAAAAGATTTGTTGACAGTTCAAACATTTGTATGGAAATTCATAGCAGAATAACAGAATAGAAAAATAAAAGTTCTCGCCGAATAGACCTAAATATGTGAAAAAGACGAAAGACAAATCAACTGGTGTAAAATTTCATAAGGGGTTCATTTGATGTCTTAAAAAATCCACTTCACGTTATTGAAGGACGATAACATTTTATTTTATGCTCGCAAAAAATCAAAAATTGTTCTTCAGGGCAATCTGCTATGAAATATTCTCGATACTTCAAAATTTAATTTGTCCCTTATCTATCATATACCATATAATTATTTTAATTATCGAATTAGATATTCTTTATTATATCAAAATATACTTTTAGCATTCACTATATCAAAATATAGATCGTTCTCCATCTGTCAAGCCATGAACTGGATGATGACTACGACTTCAATGTATTAAAAAAATTAGTTTTTGCCACTTATACGAGTAATTCCATTACAAGGTGGGAATGATGTCAATCGGTTTGTAAATCTCTAACAGAGGGAGTAAGATAAAGTACGGAAACCTAAAAAAAAAGTTAAAGGATTGGTTTGATTTTGATAAGGTGAACGATCTAGTGGTTTTTTCAAAAAAAAGTTTTGACTTTTTCGCTGCATGACAAATATATTTGTTAGCGGCGTTAAGCCAGATATACATTGTTCAAATGCATGAAAAGCACGTGCAAGTCTATTATGTCAGTGGCGAGAGAACGTTGCCCTTTGTTTTTTTTTTTCAGCAAAATTGTGTTTTTACGAATTTCTTTGGGATTTTTATAATTTTATCCGAGTAATTTGTTTTATTTTGTCTGTCCATTTCATCATAAAATTTTCGTTTGCTGTTTTAATATTTTAATCAGTTCTTATTATGCTGTGCTGTGTTCTCATCTCTTCGACGTACTATACGCAAATGAACCAATAAATGCATGATCAATCATCAACCTTGCATATACAATATTTCTATGCAGTACGCTAGATTGTAAAGATTTTGATTTTTCTTCAAGCCTACATCCAATCTATACGTGTGACTTTTTCATTAATACATTTACAATTGCTGGGAAAAATGCGGAGTTATCGTTCATTCTTCTTTGTGGTTTTCTTTTTTATATTTGGTGTTCTCTCAGTGCAATTCGCTTAACTGAATAGAGTAAGGAGTGCGAAGAGATGACTAATTTTCGCATGAACAAAGTTAACTTATAACGGGTGATTTTTTTGAGGTTAGGATTTTCATGCATTAGTATTTGACAGATCACGCGGGATTTCAGACATGGTGTCAAAGAGAAAGATGCTCAGTATGCTTTGACATTTCATCATGAATAGACTTATTAACGAGCAACGCTTGCAAATCATTGAATTTTATTACCAAAATCAGTGTTCGGTTCGAAATGTGTTTCGCGCTTTACGTCCGATTTATGGTCTACATAATCGACCAAGTGAGCAAACAATTAATGCGATTGTGACCAAGTTTCGCACTCAGTTTACTTTATTGGACATTAAACCAACCACACGAATGCGTACAGTGCGTACAGAAGAGAATATTGCGTCTGTTTCTGAGAGTGTTGCTGAAGACCGTGAAATGTCGATTCGTCGCCGTTCGCAGCAATTGGGTTTGTGTTATTCGACCACATGGAAGATTTTACGCAAAGATCTTGGTGTAAAACCGTATAAAATACAGCTCGTGCAAGAACTGAAGCCGAACGATCTGCCACAACGTCGAATTTTCAGTGAATGGGCCCTAGAAAAGTTGGCAGAAAATCCGCTTTTTTATCGACAAATTTTGTTCAGCGATGAGGCTCATTTCTGGTTGAATGGCTACGTAAATAAGCAAAATTGCCGCATTTGGAGTGAAGAGCAACCAGAAGCCGTTCAAGAACTGCCCATGCATCCCGAAAAATACACTGTTTGGTGTGGTTTGTACGCTGGTGGAATCATTGGACCGTATTTTTTCAAAGATGCTGTTGGACGCAACGTTACGGTGAATGGCGATCGCTATCGTTCAATGCTAACAAACTTTTTGTTGCCAAAAATGGAAGAACTGAACTTGGTTGACATGTGGTTTCAACAAGATGGCGCTACATGCCACACAGCTCGCGATTCTATGGCCATTTTGAGGGAAAACTTCGGAGAACAATTCATCTCAAGGAATGGACCGGTAAGTTGGCCACCAAGATCATGCGATTTGACGCCTTTAGACTATTTTTTGTGGGGCTACGTCAAGTCTAAAGTCTACACAAATAAGCCATCAACTATTCCAGCTTTGGAAGACAACATTTCTGAAGAAATTCGGGCTATTCCGGCCGAAATGCTCGAAAAAGTTACCCAAAATTGGACTTTCCGAATGGACCACCTAAGACGCAGCCGCGGTCAACATATAAATGAAATTATCTTCAAAAAGTAAATGTCATGGACCAATCTAACGTTTCAAATAAAGAATCGATGAGATTTTGCAAATTTTATGCGTTTTTTTTTTAAAAAAAGTTCTCAAGCTCTTAAAAAATCACCCGTTATTAAAAATCGCTGTGTTTAAAAGCACAGATGCACTCGAAAGGAAGCCAAAAGAGAAACAGAGATTAAAATCAGATTCGTGTAAAAACAGTCTATTTTGTATCAGATATCATCTCTGTTTTAATATAAGTGTAAAAATATAATGCTGTCACAAGCAACATCCCTGTTTAAACATAAGTCAAACAAACTTTACGTTACGTAGCGGAGTCCAGTTACTCCTAACACATGCCACGAACTACTTCATCGAAGCATATTGTCGATAAGGTTTTTAGTTCGTTTGAAATGAAGTGTCGACACGGCAGTGCGAACTTTGAGAATCCATGTAGTATGCCGACATGGCGTGTAAGGCTAGCCGCGCACTAGCAATTTTTAGTTGCGAAACTGCTTGGTTCGAGCAACTAAAAAGTTTGTGTTTTGACACAAACTAAACGATTGCCTAAAATAAGTTCGCCATTTTATCGAACATATAATTATCTGCAAATTCACCGACATTCAACCAAACAGTTCATCTGTTTTCTATAAGTAACCAAACAGTTTCGCAACAGTTGCTCGAATCGAGTTGTTCTAAGTACGCGGGGTCCCATATAAGCCCATATGTTTCATTTTAGCAACTAAACAGTTGTGAAACTAAAAATTGAATGTGCGCGCCTGGCCTTAAGAGGATCGAAATAGTTCGTCGACACAATTTTTTATGTTGTTATTCGGTTTTAGTTGTTAACTAGTGGTTTTGATCCTATTAATCTTAAATTCACTTTATAATTTTTTGATTATTACATTAAAAGTATCCTAAACACAAGTAATAATGGAAAATGAACAAGAAAAATGTGTTTGGACTCGTTCCGAAATAATAATTTTACTAAAAATAAGTAAATACAACAAAATAGTTGATTATTTCAAAACGGTTTTACAGTACATGGTCCAAAAATACATGTGTTTAGGTGGAAAGCGTTATGTACAGCTATGTAGAGATATTTTTGGATTTAAGTATAAGTGGAAGGGATAAATTGTGGGAAAATAGTGGCTTTCATTTGAATATTACCCCTAACACACATCACGAACTACTTCATCGAAGCATATTGTCGATAAGGTTTTTAGGTCGTGTGAAATGAATATGTGTCGACATAGCAGTGCGAACTCTGGGAATCGAAGTAGTATGCCGAAATGGCGTGTAAAAAGGACCGAACTAGTTCGTCGAAACAATTTTTTATGATGTTATTCGGTTTTAGTTGTTAAAATTTACAAATCGCCTGAAAAAGCAAGAGTAAAATTCAATCTCCTTAAGCAACAATTCAATAAAGCTCTGATCAACACAAAAAAGTGGTTCTGGAGCATTAAAATTCAAATATTTTTCGGTCATTTTCACTTTTCATTAATAATTTTACAGCTCTACCATTTCACAGCTGATTTTGGCATGTACTTCTACGTCGGCGTATTGGTGTGTAAAGGACTATTCACATGAGAGCGACCAACGAATAAAAAAACAAGTGGGATTTAAAACATATCTAAGCCTAAATTCTTCGCAAAAACTTTACAAAAGGGTAGGAATCTAATTTAATTTAATGTTAATTTATTAAAATTTGCGTTGCAATTGCTAAAATGAGAGAAATTTGAGAAAATAGATTGGTCGTAGCAATCATATTGCAATTCGCGACGACCAATTTATTTTCTCAAATTTCTCTCATTTAAGGAATTACAACACAAATTTTAATAAATTTTAACATTAAATTAAACTAGATTGCTACCCTTTTGTAAAGTTTTTGTGGAGAATTTAGGCTTAGATATGTTTTAAATCCCATTTGTTTTTTTATTCGTTGGTCGTTGGTCGCTCTTATGTGAATAGTCCATAAATGCCCATACAAAAGCGAAGTACTTTATCGATTATATCGGTATATATCTAAAGTCACAAACTAGTACGATTGCATTGTATGTTTATTGGGTACGTTCGATAACAAAAATTCGGCACTCGGACGAACGTTGATGTTTACACATCTTAACCGTGAGTCCTGGCACTCACACTTTTTTTTTACGAACGCATAACTTGTCGTATAGTACCCTAATGTCGTAAGTAAATTTCTTAATGAATAAGATCTTAGTTTATTTAAAATAAACTTTGGGTTGGTAAATCAAGTGTTTAGGGAACAACTATGAATACGTCCCAACATAATTAGGACAGGATTTTAAGTTTCTTAATCAAATTCATTGGAAGTCAAATTGCTATCTTAACTTGGCCATCTTTAGGCCTCCGTAAACTGTCGAAATCCACTTATCTTTATTAGAGGACCCATTATATAGATCATTAGTGATAATAAAACATACTTCCGGTAAAGCTAGCAGGTCTTTTAAATGCAACTTGGATTTCAGGGCACTATAGTTAAAGAGAATTCAATTATTAGAAATAACCTATTTTATATAGTGGGCTTAGCTTAACGTGGTTATCTAGTTACACCCTGCGAGTGGCCTTCAGTATCGGTATGCAGGAAATTATTCCACTCTCACCCATACCATACTGGTCACCCAGCAGTTGGAAACCTTTCATTCATTGAATATTGAAGATTTAATTTAAAACCTCGCGCCGTAAGTGAATTTTAATAACCTAATTATGAAAACCGGAAACATATGATATTGGCATGGATAGACAGTGTTGGTTATAATTAGACCAATTTTTGACTTTCATTGGAAGTTTTGGTGGCCATTAACCGAAAACATTGAATACAAATAACACATAAAGTAGTGAAACACGCATTTCAGATAAACCAGAAAGTGATGTATCTCTGTCACCGACTTTTATAGCCTATGCGTGATCAAATAAATGGCACAACAAATTGTAATAAAATCCTCCTCGGCTTTGCGTCGAAAAGCTATTGACGTAACCAAAACCTGAATATTTTAACCTTTTCGTGATATGTTCTGTGGGGTGTTTGTCATAAAACGAAAAAAAAAAAAAAAAAAAACAAATGGATTTTGAATACAAAATTTTGTCTTCCGATGTATTGATGTCTCCCATTAAGCCAGTGTTTTATTTCTTTTACATAAAATACAATTTGAAAAGAAAATACATATAAAACAATGCATAAAAGATTGTGGAGTTATTTAACGGAATTGAGGTATATAAATAAAAATAAGGTTCTGGCCATTAAAGAGCCTTAATTGGCTTAAGTTTATTGAGCTTGATTTCGGAGTTAATGAAAATGTATTCTTTTGAGTCCTAGACAACTAAATATATTAAGAAGCTAAAAGAATGATATATGATGGTTCCAGGAGGAGCAGTAAGATATACATTAAGAGTAAAGATATTATCCGGGATTGTGAAATAAAACAAACGTCTTCTATTTAATCAACAACGTCTATACTTTGGCCTATTGATAGAAAAAGTTGTACAAACAAGCATAGTGATTTTGTCTGCGCTTAGATTCATTTTCTACTGGCAGATTTTGTCTGATTTTGGTTGCTCCATTCCGACTAGGATGGATGTCAAACTCGAAGATACATGTATAGCCAGTTATTATCACATTTATGAGTGAAATATGCTACGATCGAGTCCAACCGAGACCTGTTTATGGTTTTGAAACAGATTCGATGCTTCATGACCAAAATATTGACCTAGACTTTGGTGTAGGGAACTATATCAGACAACGGATAGTTTCCGTACTCAGAGATAGAAGGATTCCAGCTACGTTAGGTACAACAAACTGAGCCAAATACGTGAGTAGAGGAACACCCCAGGAGTAATAAGATCTCAAATAAGAATAAAAACTTTCTTTTGTTAAAATGTTAATTAAAAAACACTTTGATTTTTTTTAATGATTATTTATTTAATTTTTTGAATTTATGAAAAAACAACAAAGATTAAAAAGATAACAGCAAACAGTATGTTATGATGTTATGTATGTATGTTACTCCTCCCGTCAAAGAATGTACAATATTTGTGGTATTGTTGATGCTGTCCTATTATGTTTTTCATGTTTACAAATTAATTTTTTTTTGTATAGCTTTGTTTTGTAAATTAAAGTAGATAAGGTACATATCTAGGTGTGTTATTATTATATAAAAAAAATTCAGTTAAATTAACATATTCATTTACATATTTTTTTTTTTTTATAAACTAGAATTAAATTACATTTTTCTTGTACATTATTTGTGTTTATAATAATTATTATTTAATAATTAATTTAATTAATAATCTATTATATGTTTTATGATTCTTATCTGTTGATATTTCTGTTTGATTTATTTATTTTTGTTTGAATAGTCTCTTCCGGTTAATTTTTGATCAAATTTCACATTTTTAATCGAGTTTTGATATTTGTATTTTCTTTTAATTATTTGTCTGTCTCGTTTATGTCCGTGTTCGTCCTTAAAATACGTTTTATCCTTTTCTTTAACGTCTTTGATTACATTCGTCGAGGTAGATGTTTAATATTATGGAAACCTAAGTTTTTAACAAGCTCTCGGTTACCATAGTCTTGAGGATTGTTTCTTTTCAAGTTTAATTTGTCGATTTGCTTTGTCTTTGAGTCTAGAATTCTTTTTCTTAAGTCTTCCCAATCTTTTTCGCTCAGATTAGAATGCAAAAGGTCATTGGGTTTATACTTGGTTGTAGAATGGACAGTATTATTATAAATTTCAGTTGCTTTCAAAGCTAACATTTTGTGGTCTATATCTTTATTTTCATGATTTAATTTAAAAAGTCGAATATGTTCATTAAGTGTCGAATGGAATCTCTCTATTGTGGAATTACCGGTATGAGTGTTAGGGGATGTGAAATGATAAAGTATGTTTTCTTTATTAAAGAAATTTTTCATGTAAGCGGTATTAAACTCGTTGTCAGCTATAATTTTGTTTGGGTTTCCTAAAATCGAAAATCTTTGTTGTAAAAGGTTAACTATAGTTATGGAATTTCTGTCGGTTACCGGGTGAATAGAAACATGTTTTGTTAATTTGTCAATGCATGTCAGGAACATGCTATTTTTGTTTAAATACCATATATCTATATGAACAATATCATTGGGTTTATCAGGAGTCTCAGTAATCATTAGTTTCGGCGTGATGGGATTCCTGTCATACTTGCACATATTGCATAATATACAATTGTTTATGAATTTATGAACTTCCAGTCTAAGGTTCGGGTAATAGTATGTATTTTTTAAATCTAAGAATGTTTCTTCAATACCTCTATGATTTTTATCCAGGTGAGCTTTTTCGATCAAATCCATTAACTTTTCGGGGCAAATGATGTCCTTCAAAAATCTTGAGCATCTAAGTAATTTCGTATTTGATGAATTTGAGAAATATTTGACTATTGTGCTTTGAAACTTTATAAAAATATCATCATTTTTACAAAAAATGCCTACTGTTCCTTTAACTGGAAATAGTTCTCTTAGAATCTTAAGGACATACTGTTCATCATATTGGTTTAAAGAAATAATCGATCTTCTTTTTTTTTTGTATAAAAATTTTGTAGTGTATGAGCATGAATCACACGACTGAATGACTAATTGATTTTTATAGATGTTTAAAGGGGTTTCTGTTATATATATGTGGTCATTATGATTTTCTCTACCACTGTGTATTGTTGCTAAATCAGATCGGATTTCGTCATTTTCTATATGGTTAAGCTCTAAACGACTGAGGAAATCCGCAACGTAATTTTCCCTACCTTTGATGTACTCAATATCAAAATCGAATTCACTAAGCTTAATTTTCCAACGCTGTAATTTGGAATTAGGTTCCTTAAGTGAAGTTAACCATACCAATGGTCTATGATCTGTTTGTACTTTGAACTTACGGCCGTACAAATATGGCCGAAAATGTTTTGTTGCCCAAACTATTGACAAAAGTTCTTTTTCTATGGTACTATAATGTGTTTCATGACGATTAAGGGTTCTTGAGGCAAACGCGATTGGGTGGTTGTTTTGCGAAAGAACCGCACCTAGTGCTGCGTTGCTGGCATCGGTTGTCAGTGTAAAAAGTTTTTCAAAGTTCGGATAAGCCAAAATAGGGCAGGTACATACGAGATCTTTAAGTTTATTAAAGGACTCGATGTAATCCTTATCATTAATGTTAATTTTGAAACCTTTTTTCAGAAATTTTGTCATAGGAAGGGCTACTTTTGAGTAGTCCTTAATGAATTTTCTGTAAAATCCAGTAACTCCCAAGAAAGATTTTATTTGTTTAGAAGAATGGGGTATTTTTAAATCAACTATTGTCTGTATTTTATTTGGGTTGGGCTTTATACCTTCATCAGAAATGATGTGACCTAAATATTTAGTTTCGCGTTTAAAAAAACTGCATTTATCAATTTGGACCTTGAAATTAAACTGAATGATTTTTTTAAAAATTTTGTTAAGGGAGTCTATGTGTTCTTGAAGGGAAGTGGAGAATATGAGTATATCATCTAAATAAACCACGCAAATTTTGTTTATATACTCGGCAAGCACCTCATTCATCATCCTTTGAAAAGATGATGGGGCGTTTTTTAGCCCAAACGGCATCCGCGTGAATTCAAAATGTCCGTCTGCAGTTGAAAAAGCGGTCTTGTGCCTATCTTCTTTAGAGACTGAAATTTGGTGGAACCCTTTTGCAAGGTCTAGAGTTGAAAAGTACTGTGAGTTTCCTAATTTTGAAAAGATGTCTTCTATGTTGGGGATGGGAAATTTGTCATTAATTGTTACATCGTTTAACTTCCGGTAATCAATGACAATTCGCCATTTTTGTTCGCCCGAATTGTCGATCTTTTTGGGCACAACCCAAATAGGAGCATTGTAGGGACTCGTTGATTTGACAATAATCCCTGAATTTAACATTTCAGCAATCTGTCGATCTACCTCAGACTTATGAGCTTCTGCATACCTATAGTTTTTGGAATAAATCGGTATATCATGCTTTGTAGGGATCTTGTGGCTATACTCTGTAATAGCCGATAGGTTGTCACCTTCTACATAAAACGCTTTTCGATATTTTCGGATGGTTACAGACAAATGTTTAAGTTCCTCTTCATTCAGATTTTCGTTTTTTAATTTACTCATTAATGTGTCTACATCAGGGTAATTGAAATTTATATCTATAGTATCTCTATCCAGTATTTTAATTTCTTCATCTGTTATTTTGATTTGAAAATGTTCGTCGAAAATAAGAGGTAAGGTAGCATCTTTGGTAACTAATTGGCATTTATCTAAATCGATTTTAGCCTGTAACGGTTTTAAGACGTTAATGCCAATAATGCCATCGAAACTTGTGTTTAACTCTGTTTCGAGCATTTCAAGTTTTACAGACGACCTATTAAATTCCTTAAATAATGGAATAGTGATTTTTGAATTGACTGACAAACGCGAATTGATGGATTTGAGCATCAATGGTTTTTCGAGATCCGACCTAAAAGATCTGTGAAATAAACCCTTTTGAATCAAGGAAGTACTTGCTCCAGAATCGATTAGTAATTTTAATGGAATAGAATTTGTTCTCACAATTATGCAGGGAAGAGTTCGGAGGTGGTTAACTGAAAATTTTGAAACCTGGAATCGTCAGGAGTGTGTGTAGTTTGAACGCACTCACTAACAGGAAGGTCTTGTGCTTGTAAATGTTCTATTTCCATTGATTGTCGGGATCTTTGAGATGAGCCTGATGTTGCAGCACCTTGGATATTATTATAAGAATTATTTCTACTATTTGTCGAATTATTAGAACTACGATTCTGATAGCTGTTGGAATTTTGAAGAACATTATTTGAATTTTGTTGTGAACCATTTTGCCGAAATTGTCGAGGACCTGAATTCTGAGAGCTCCTGGAATTTCCACTTGAGCTAGCGATATTAGTATTTGACTGATTGTTATAAGACGTATTTGGTGTGGTACTCGTATTATAAGTTGGTGTTTGTCTGTACGAATTGTTTTGTGGATTAAAAGAACGATAAAAATTGTCAGTATCTATTAAAATTTCTTTAGCTTCCCTAAAGTTCTTTGGGTTTCTAGCTTGTAAGATAAGCTTAGGTTGGCTGGGTAATTTATTAACAAAAATTTTGAGCGCCATTTCTTCATTTTGTGAGCTATTAAACCAACCAGGAATATCAACAGGATTTGAAAGACTAGATTTAATATTTAATTTCGTTAAAAGATGTTGAGTCTTATCAAATAAGTCCTCAACTGATAAGCTAAATTTTAACATTTTTATTTTATTTACAAGATTTTCTATGCTTTCATGTATAGTACAGTTTGATTTAAGTAAAGCTTTGATTTCAGGCCAATGAATCGGATTATTATTATTAATTAAAACAATATTTGCCCTATCCTTGATTTTCTGTCTAATTGTTAATTCTAGAAAGCCTTTTGAATATTGATCGAGATGTTGGGAACAATTATATATAATATAATCGACATGTTGGATAAACAAGTCTAATTCTTCGGGTAGTCCCGTAAAGTCGTTAACATGTCTAACAAAATCAATTAAATTTGCGGTTGCCATACCTGTTTTTTCTTTATTTTATATTTTATTTGTAGATATTTCTTATGTTGATTGATGAATTTAAAGATGGACGATGATTTAAAGATGGATGACTGTTTAAAGTTGAATGAGAATGATTGTTGAAAGATGGACGATAATTTAAAGATGGATGACTGTTTAAAGATGAATGAGAATGGCTGTTGAAAGATGGACGGTGATAAATTTAAAGATGGACGATAGTATTAAAGATGGGCGATGGTTCAAAGATGAATGACAATTTTAAGATGGATGGTGTTAAAAATGCGTGACATTTTTTTTTTTTTTTTTTTCAACAATTGTTTTTTGTACACATTTATTCAATAATTTTCTTGCTATTATTTTTTATTTATATTTTACCACTTTTTTTTCTTGGTTTCGTATTTTTTTCTATTTATGCATGTTAGTTCTTTGTCTTTTTTTATCACATGAATTGAATCACAATGTTTGAGTTAACTAATATTATTTGTTTTAATTTTAAATCCGAGCGTAATATTTCTTTTTCCGACTGCGCCAGTAATAAGATCTCAAATAAGAATAAAAACTTTCTTTTGTTAAAATGTTAATTAAAAAACACTTTGATTTTTTTTAATGATTATTTATTTAATTTTTTGAATTTATGAAAAAACAACTTATTCGGTTGAGGTTCGACAATAGACTGACGCCTTTGACTTACCACCAAAGCTTTGCACATACAAAAACAACGGTACAGCATCAACCAATCAATCAATAAACATTCAAGAGTAAAAAAGATTAAAAAGATAACAGCAAACAGTATGTTATGATGTTATGTATGTTACTCAGGGTGGTGTTCTGTCTCCTCTACTTTTACTTTTGAGGGATGTGGTGTGAAAACAGTTGCGCACGAGGTTGATTTTGTACTATTGGTATCGGGAAAGTTTCCGCTTGTAAAAAGTGAAAGCATGGAGATGGCTTTGAAGAGTCTGTAGGTTAGGGTTCAACCAAGCTTAAACTTAACTGATATTCATTCATTCAACTGATGTTCTTTAATACTAAAACAAAAAAATACCGGCCTTCCTTCTACCTTGACTCAACGACCAAAATCTTGCCTTGTCTTCCAGTGAGAAATAATTGGGACTTATAATCAAGCATAAAATAAACTGGAAATTAAAATATTGAAGAACGAGTTAAGATGGCCTGCATAGCTTGCTATGCATGTAGTAAGACATTTGGTAAAAAAGTGGCGCCCGCAATCGAAGCTGCTTTTGTGGACGTACATAGCCATGGTTCGTCCGATCTAGGCGTATGGTTCGATTGTGTGCGGTGACTCACTCAACAAAGTGTATAACTCCAATAAAATTGATGAAGTTCAAAGAACTGCTAGTATTAGCACTAAGGGGGCTTTTCGATTCTACACATTGAATGCTTAGACAGTTTTTGTTCGTATTTTTCCATTCGATTTACATACATATTAAATACCTTGTATCTTGCAGTTGTTAAGGCTAAAAGAATGAGATTGTTGGCTTGCCAAACCGTACAGACACAAACATTTTACAAACGTGATCCCCGTGATCCCCGCATACATTTTTTCTTGACAAACACTGACTTCTGCACATCTGTTGTGGACATCATTAAGAATTTTAAAGTTATTTTTCTTTATTACCGATGTCTCAAAGATGGAGTATGGTATCGGTTCGAGAATTTTCTCTGAGTCATTATGTCTTCAGGTCTTTCTGGCTTCCTGATTTTGGCAGTTTCCTTCAAGCTGAATGACTTGAAAAAGCGAAGCATTAAAAGTAATTAAACTAGATCAGAATCAAAATCAGAATTCGACCATTTTCACACACATCTCGATTATTGTTAAAGTTTTTGATTCGGCTTTTTCATCATCTAAATTGGTTCAGGAATGCCGGGATGAACTTCCCAGATCAATGTGATTCGTATTTGGTATCCGTATCACAGAGGAGTAGAGGAAATGAACAGGCTGACGAGCTAGCGAAGAATGGATGAGCCCGTCATAGCGCACTTGCGGAGAGACTTAACATTCCTCTTACTGTTTTGAAGGCCTAAATCTTTTCAGTTATTCTAAAATATAATCAAAACGTAGGTGGAGCAGTTTGGCCAAGTGTATTATGTCTAGAAACATATGACCCACCTATTAATAGTCCCGAAAAAATGACCTTAAATGCAGACCCAGACAATATATAGCCAGGGAAGATACAACATGCACTTGACACTGTCCAATATGAGAACATGTGGTAAAACTGATCGTTTTTTTACAATAGTCATTGAGGTAAAGTTGTAAATATCAGCAGAAAAAGAAAACGGAAATTTATTTCCTCTTTAAATGTTCTGCTCTGTCCAGAATGGGAGTCCAACTATACGGAACATTATCCTCGACGACCTGAACTAAATATCTGAATTGAATATCAAACACTTGATTTCTTAGTTTGATACGACGAAGTGGCTCCGAAGCGAAAGTTGACGACTTTTCCTCGATCTGAAGACAGCAAAACTTAATATTTCGGAAAATATTTTCTACAAGATGTAGGAAATAACTTTTAATTTTATCTAAAAATAAAAGAATCCATCTTACAAATGTTCAAAAATGGTTTTTGAAAATCGTATTTTTATAGAAAACGGAACCCAGAATTTTAATAAAAATATTTTCTTTCCCTTAATTTTTACGACTTAGCTTTAATTTGATAAAACAAATTTGAATGCAAGACATTACTGAACGAACTTTCCATAGAACTATTTTCACGAATTTTGACTTTCTCATTATTGGCATCGCGGATTTTAATGTAATTTTTTATAAAGAAGCTTCTTAACAGCTTGGAAAATGTGTAAATGTTAAATATTTTTTTTTTGAAAATTCGATATCTCACAAACATATCAGCATTCATTCTCTGAAATTTTATTTTTATCTGTACAATAATAAAAGCGTAAAATTGGCATACATTTTTTTTTTCATAAAAATGTTTCAATAATTATATATATGTATATAAACTCTTATTAAAAAAAAACCGCTACAACGATTCATAGTTTTTGTTTTGGCATATAACTCCTTGGAAATCACATGGCCATGGTATTATGTTCTTAGCTCCAGCTAATAAAGGTGTTGTTTTACTTGCTCTTAAGTAAAATACTACAAATTTCGAAAATATTGAATGTTACAAATTTTTTAAATAAATGAAATTACGGTTTTAGTAGTTAGAGCTTAGAACTATATATATTAGTTTATGCAAGAACAAAAATTATAAATAGCTGTAGCGGTGTTTTAAAGAAAGTAAGATTTGGAATTCAAAATTCTTAAAACATTCTTAAAACGCCAACTTTAAACTGATATTTAAAAAAAATCTAAACCGTTTTTGAGATATCGAATTTTCAAAAATAAAAAAAATATTTGTCTAAGTTTTGAAATGCAATATACTTCCAAATTTTTAGAAGCTTCTCTGAAAAAAATGTCGCTATGCCGATAATAAGAAATTCAAAATTCGAAAAAATGGTCCCATGGTAGGTATTTACAGCCAATAATATTTTAATTTAAGAAAAAGTTTGTATCAAAACTCTAATTGCGATTTTCGAGTAAAATACGATTTTCGTAAACCATTTTCTTGTACGATGGTACCAATATATTTAGATAAAATAAAAAAAATTTTAACTGTCAAGTTTTCAAAAAAAAATCGAAATATTCAGTTTTTTTTTAACTTTTGAGGAGCCTTAGGAAGAAAATGGTGAAAATCATTTGAAACTTTTTTGGAGAATTCAAAGATAGTTTAACCATTTTTCGGATTTTTTTTTCAAGCATTATAAAGCTTTAACAAAATGAAAGTTTTGAGTTTTATTGATTAGTAAAATGCACGACAGTATCGCATTATTATAGATCGTGAGAATTCATCGAAAGAAAAAAAAAATTACCAAAATTCTCGGAGCCGTTTTCGAGAAAAATACGTTTTACGAAAACCATTTCTTAGCATTTGTATGGTGGGTACCGTTGTTTTTAGGGAAAATAATTTTTGTTTTCTCACATTTTGTAGACTTTATTAAGAAACTTTTATTTATCAAGTTTAAAAAAAATCGAGCTTGAGGTTTTCGAAATATTGAGTTTAAGAAAAATGATTTTTTTTTAAATCCAAAACAATTTTTTTTGAAAATTTCAATACACAATAATATTCAAACTTTTGAGGAGCTTGAGCATAAAAAAATGATCAAAATCGCTTGTACCGTTTTTGAGAAAATCAAAAACAAAAAAATGGTTCCCAGGAGGGTACCAAAAATAACAATTTTTTTCAACCATTACCTAGCTTTATATAAATAAAATTTAAAAAAATTTATAAAATTTCGAAAAAAATTCGTAAGGCAGATACCGTAATTTTTGGTCTTATAAAGGTTTAGAATGTGTGAGGGAAAAATTTAAAAACGATATCTACCAGGTTTGACGAAAATCGGCCTAGCAGGTAAGGCTGTAGTCGAACAGACAGACAGAATTTCGAGGCTCACTTTTTTCGCCTTCGCTATCATCGTACCTAATAACGATTTTGATCAAAATCTCGAGCTAGATTTTTATTACGAATGCATAACTTGGCATGGACGAATGGTACTGATAGGGTGGAAAGAACTTATCTCAAAAGGTAAGAAAGTTATTTGCGTTTTTCTTGATCTTAAACGAGCTTTTGAGACAATTGATCCGATTATTTTGCTGGAGAAATTGAATAAGGACGGAATTATTGGCATTGAGCATGATTGGTTTAAAAGCTTTTTATTGGGACGTTCACAACAAACCAAAATTAACGCCGTTTTATGAGATCCTGAAGCAATTGATCTGGGAGTCCCCCAAGGTTCAATACTTGGACCACTACTTTTTAATTGCTACATCAATGATATGAACAAAATTTTGAAAAATAGTGAACTGGCCTGTTTGCAGATGATTCACTTTTGTATGTTGAAGCCGAAACAATCCAAGAATGTGAACAACTAATAAATGAAGACCTTGATGTTTTGAATTTATGGCTTAAAGCTAATAAACTAAAATTGAATGTTAAAAAAAACTAAATGTATGGTTTTAAATGATAATATTAATGTTCATTTAGCAATAGATCAAGAAATGGTTGAACAAGTATTTGAAATTAAGTACCATGTGCAATATGTTTCAAAAAAAGTATCAAAAAAAATAGGTTTCTTGCGAAGAATTCGTAATAAAGTAAGCACTATTACGGCTATAAATATTTATAAAATATTATACTTAATAAATGGAAGTTCAATGAACACTCGGCAAAAACTGCAAAATAAAGCAATGCGTGCAATACTTAGATGTAATAAATATACTCCTATTGTAGTTATGTTAAATATTTTATTGTGGATGAATGTAAAACAGCGTATTTATTTCAACGTTTTGTTTTTTGTATTAACACCTTAACTGTCCCCATACAAAATGATTTAAAACCACCTATACGTCCATTATTTTTTCAAAGCATTAACGATAAGTCCCATGTATCATATTTGATACACAAAATTTTCTTTTTCTACGTCCATGTATCATTTTTGATACATGAGCAAAATTCAGCTTCACTGTCCCCATACAAATTGATTTAAAAAAACCCATACGTCCGGTACTTTTTTTTAGAGAAAACATTATTATTTAGTAAGATTCAACATATAAGCCGTTGTTTACGTAAATAATTGGTCACTGCTGTTAAAAAAAGGAATTTGGTTTTGTGGTCATTTTTGATACATGGGCTTATGCTAACTTCATATAATGTCAATAAGTCCCATGTATCATATTTGATACACAAAATTATATTTTTGTCGTGTCTTCTAAGTCCATGAAGTGAAGGCTTCCTCAGGTTCTCTTGCTTCTTATTTAACACAACACTCAGTTAAAATATTATTTTTTAAACCCTCAAGTCATTCTTTAATTTTTCGCATATCTATCAAATTAAAAAAAGGAATAAAAATATAAACGTTTCTAAGTCCTTAGCTAAAAAACTTATTTGTAATACTATTATGGATAGTGAAAGTGAAGATTTTAGCTACGGAAGTAATAGTGAATATAGACCATCTGAAATAGACTCAGGATCTTCTTATGAGCTTTCAGAAAGTGAAAATGAGGAAGCAGGATTGCTCGTTTCAAATGCAGCGCATTCTGGTAATCTATAATATAAAAAATAAGAAATAAAAACAGAGGATGATTTAGTACTTTGTATGTATATGTAAATTCAGGTAATGACAACCTCAACCCCGAGTACCAATCCCAACCATCGGTCCCACGGCAAGTTTCAGAGCAACAACATTATTTAGCTTGGCGTGATAAAATTCTTCCCATTGGGAGGGAACAATTTACTTGCATCTCTGGTGTGCATCGAATTGACGAAATTACCAATCAAGATGGAAAGGTAAACCTCCTAAAAAATTTTGAAAATTTTCTATCTGGGGATATTTTGATGGATATGATTGAAAATACCAATTCTTACGCCCATTACCTAAACGCATCGCGATCATCTTCATTTAGTCGAATAAAAAGGTGGAAAGATGTGGACATTGAAGAAATGTAGACTTTTTTTTGGGATTTTGATGCTCATGGGTATCGTTCAATTACCCACAATGCATCGGATACAAATGTCGTATAATAGGTACGCCTGATACTACGTTGCTGGCATTTTATTATAGTCTCAAAATTAAAACGTATAATAATAAAATTTTATGCATAATTATCAGTTTTGAATATCTATGATGTGAAATAGTTGAAATTTTAAAAATTCAGCGAAGCAGATGGAAATTATTAACGAAACTGCATCAAAAAGTGAATTTTACAAAAATGTATGTTAGGAGATATTCATACGAGTAGTTAACCGTCGATATATAACAAACTATCAGATGAAGCCCCACTCTCAATGTTGCAAGTACAAGAAATGCTCTTGAGGGAGATGCTGGGGTCAAGTGCATTAGCTACAAATTTGTCAAGGATTCCTCCAGCTGGCACCCTAGTACGCCCCTGCACACACTTCTTTACAAAAATATCACGTAAAAATGGTAAAATTATAAGGAAGCGTTGTTTTTCGTGCTACAGCAACGTGAAAAGAGAAGGTCGTGCAGCCTTTAATTCGAAGCAAGTTTCAACAGAGTGCAAACAATGCAGCAAAGCATTCTGCTTGGCATGTTTCAATTTACATCATAAGGACACATAAACACATCTCAAAAAAATATATTTAAATTATTTATATATTTATGTGAGCATAAGTTATTATAAATTATGTTTTACTTGCTTTTCAAAATAATATAAAATTTGTTCATAAAAAGTAAGGATTTACTTTTGAAAAAAAGTTTTTTACTTAAACATTTTTCCAATTGTTTTTGAAATTTGGTAAAGTATCAGACGTTACCTATACACGTTTATATGAAAATTAAATTTTTAGGTAATTTTGTTCACATAAAGAGGATACATGTTTATGTATCAAAAATGATACATGGACGTAGGCGGCACGAGAAAAAAATAATTTTATGTATCAAAAATGATACATGGGACTTATTGTTGATGTATTTTATTTCAAAGACAAATTGATGGACTTGTGAATATTTCCATATCAATTTGTATGGGGACAGTGAAGTCGAATTCCAAAATGTATCAAATATGATACATGAACGTAGGCGGCACGAGAAAAAATTTAATTTGTGTATCAAATATGATACATGGGACAGTTAAGGTGTTAAAAATTAAAAATAACCTACTACATACCAAGATATTTGTCAAAACATATTCGTTACGTCAGAGATGTTCAACCGTATTTTATAAGAAAAAGAGATGATTTAAGACTACAAGCATTTAGAAGTACAAGATCTCAAAATAGCTTAATATATAAAGGATTTAAGCTTTTTAATGAATTGCCAAATAACATTTAACAAATAAGTAATTAATTTCAGTTTAAACAAGCAATAGTTAATTATGTAAAACAAAATATTTCATAACATCAATATAAATATAAAAGCCAATGCCATTGTAAATAACAAATTATATTTATATATTTATCATTTTTTAAATTATTGTAAATTGTTAATAGCAAAAATTACGCTAAATAAATACTTTTGAATGAATTTGAATTGAATGGATGAACTTACATTTGTACACATGTGTCGCAAGTAAAATTCTTAAATTCCTGCAAGTTTTCCCAAGTATCATAAAATCTGTGGGTTTTCGCAAACCTGTTTTTTGATTTTTGTTATTTTTATGTTCATTGAAAAAATAGTAAAACGTTATATTTATTTCGCATTTTCTAGAGAAAATTTACCTCAAAGTGAAAAAGAAATAATCAACTGGCTTAGAAATTGGATATCTGAAGATATTAGTGAGATATTGTGGCAACTGGCAACACTTCCAGAGGAAAGAATAAAGAAAAACTAATGAATAAATGAATTTTCAGAAAGAAAATATAATGAAAGAGAGATATAATGATTATATTAAATAGAAACAGACTGCCGGTTAGGTAGAAAAATATACTGGGAGAATAAAGATATGATTGATCAGTTGTTGTTCATCTGTTGACGGGGAAAGACCTTTTATTTATTTAACCGAATATTGTTTTAGTTTTGTATTAAACAAAGTTTTAACTGTTTACAAGATCAACTTTATTTAAGCGCAGTTATAAAGGCTTGTATATCTTCTAAAAACAAACTCCTCAAAAATGTTTCTGTTATTTGTATTAACAGAGCAATTTTTTCTAACATGAGTCTGGAAATATACCCAAGAATCATATCCCAAAATATCCTTAATGAATATTAGACGATATTTTCTTTTATGCTATTTTCTCTGATGAAAGTTACCTTCTTCGTAGAAATCCTTTTTTCAAAGCGACAAAAAACAATGAGACAGAAGATGGTGGAATAAGTTATTTAATGGGTTCTTATCTATTTTTGTAAATCGTACAACTGCAGTCTTCAGTATTTATCTCATTATAAAACCATGCCTCGACCTGCGGATAATCCCTTGATAAATTATTTTTGGCCTTGATTTATTTCGATTCCAAGTTCTAATTTGAATGAGCCTCAATGAGAAATAATATTATTCTACGAAACCGTACAGATTTTCCATTAAATTTAATGGGTTTTTGAATTTTTAAAATAGACATTGATACAAATAGACATTCTTGTTGATTGACAAAACACTTTTAGCAGATAAATATAGCTTTAATTTTGTAAAACATGCCTTAATCATTATGACTCAAAAGTATTATTATTTCATGTATTCTGCATTGACATTTTCCTTATAGGTAACGCGCGCTCAAGGGGTTATCAATAATAGGCAAAGTAATATTTAAAAGAAGGTACAGATTCTCATTGGTTTAAAATATCTGAATATTTTATGATTGAAATATTGAGCCGGGTAAAGCATTCCGCATTCGTGTTGTGCTGCTAAAGAAAAAATCTCTGAGCTTAAGAAAGAGTACGTCAAAAATAGGGCTCGAAGGTAAACTGATGAGCATTTCTAAAAGCGCTAGTGTTACGGTTTATTTGTTTGAGTGTTGGAATGCAACTGGCTATTTCACTAGAGCGACAAGAAACGGTATTCAAGAGACGTAAAGGGAGGAAATCTTGAACAAAATTTCCCCCGGAATTTTTCCCATCTTCGAAAATTGAAAACGACTATACTTCTGAACTAATTATTGTAAGCTGGCGGTTGGCCTTCTGAAATGAGAGTCAAAGTCCTCGTCAAACTTTATTCCCGATTTCAATAAATTCCACGGGAAACTTCAAGTTTCAGTTCAAAATTTTTAAAGTTGGGAAAAATTCCGAGGGAAATTTTTTTCACGATATCATCGATTCTTTCAATGATGCTAATGTCTCCAATCATTTAAAGGCTCTTCTCTGAATGCTATGCAAAAGATTCTGTTGAGACAAAAGAGCAAGAGCTCATATAGAAAAGTTATATACTCAAACTTTCGACAGATATAAGTTTAGTATATAATAGCAACCGGCACTCAAATTTTTTTTAGCATTTTCAACGACATGGCATATGTGCTCATTCCACAGAAACTGTCTGGAAATACATGTAGCGAGGATTGAAAGTTTTTCAGTTTCCTCGATGGAAGTCCCAATCGCAGGTAGCGGCAGAGGAAGTAGGTTCGCTTAAACGACAAGAGACAATATTGAGTTTTCGAAGCATTTAATTCTACGTGGTTTTTAATACTCCATTAGGCTGTGTTTTCAAGATCTGAGTTTAATGAGCATATCATACGTTATAGTTGGACTTCCACATCCGAGAAAGAAAGTAAGAGACAGAACGGAGCCCTGGGGGACACCATAAGAATTTATTTTGAGGGTATCAGTCTTAAATCCATGCAGATTACTTTTATGGAATGGTGTTTAATGCAATTTTTAGTCCATCGAAGAGGAGAGTCATCGAAACCGAAGGCACGCATTTTTGATATGAGAGCTTGATGCCAGATTCTATCAAATGCCTTAGAAATATCAAGCGCACTAATCTTACTTTCAACTAGACTTGTGCAATTGTTCGGTGAGATAAACCATCAGATCACCATGGTACTATACCACTGGTCATTGAGAAGCTTTCATTCTATAAGAAATTTCTTGGGCTGATATTTTTCAGGGTTTCCATGACATTGGAAAGAAGGAACATAAGTCAATAGTTCAAAAAAGTCTGAGGAGGACTCGCCTTTATTTGGGGAGTGGCTGGACAAATACAGTTTTCCATCCACTCGAAAAGAGACCTTAAGAGTAGGACAGATGGAAAAGCTTACGCAGTGGGTTTGCCAGCTTGAAAGAACACCTCTTCCGAATATTGACAGGGAATCTCTCATTCTCAATCTTTCTGATGAATTCGTATTTGCTTTCCATTTAAATGCTCACATTTGATTAATCTTCGGGTACTGTATCGTACGCAAGGCGTACGAGGAAGTGCAAAGGAACATTTATTCACCCCAGAGACAGCTACTTTACTCTTTCTTTCCTACTGAGTACCAGCCAGATAAACACACATGCAAGCAAACATGAGACACACGCAAGCAGAATGAAATATCCTATGTATTGTAAAATGAATTGTATATATTTCAGTCAGTCTAAAAAGCAAGCTCGACCTGGTCGGTCAAGAGAATAAACATTGGGTTTTTTGAAATATCTTTTTCCCAATCAAAGTTTATGTGTTTTTATTTTATAAGTATTAATTATAATTCGCGACGGGTTTAAGATTATACATTTGGTCCATGTCAAGCCGGATATGAGACAGTGAAACCCCCTATGGATAATCCTACAGTCCACAATTTAAATAAAGAGGCAAGCTAAAAAAGCCCACTAAGTAAAAGGAAAAGCAAGCTGTGAAGTGTTCTAAAATAAAATAATAAAAAATAAATTATAAGGCAAGCGGCAAGCCAGAATGGGCAACAAAAGTGCAAATTTAAGTGCGTCATTTCGTTTAAAACAAAGAATCGCGTCGCCACCGCGCTGTATTCAATGCCAGCTGCAAAACCATTTACATACCAGAAGTAAAAGTAACAGTTAAATTAATGAATAGCAAGCCCAAATACAGCTGCAACAGCGCAGCAACAACGACACGCATACTCATACGTAAGAAATTATATATTCCTTTTATTTACATTCCCCTTTTAGGTTTCACATTAGCAACGGCGCGACGGCGACAAAAAACCACACGAAGGCAAGCTATGCAACGCAACGAGCTGCGCACACAAGAGAAGAGATACATATTATTTCCATTCATTCTTCCAATCTAGCCCCACTCCAAGTGCGAGTGCGCACTAAAGATAAAACAAGCACAAGCCATACACACACATAGCAAGCTAGACAGTTTTTGTATTCTTCCAATTTTGCCCTACTCCAAGTCCAAGTGCGAGTGCGCACTGAAAATAAAACAAACACAAGCCATACACACACATAGCAAGCAAAAGGGAGAGAGCAAGCGATCAACAATATATAAGCAAGGGTAAGACAGCTGCACAAGATATCTTTATTAGTTGAAAAACCGCGAACGTGACAAGACGTGAAAAAAGTTTTCTGAAAATAATAAAGTGAATTTAAGCAATACAGCAAGAGAAAAAGAATTTATATCGAGAAAGATGTAAGTGACCCAGTAATAAAAAGTGATAGCTTTAAGAATTAATTTGCAAGCTAAGTTATTTCGAAAATAATAATGCAAGCGAGCGGAGCAATGGCGATAGGTAGTTTCTTTTTTCTTTGCGTGATTTATTCCAGAATAATGATATGTGTCGGCGAATGACACAGCGGTGCAGGGTGGTGACGACACTGTGCTGTGGGGTATTGTGATAAATATGTGCGTATTTACAAATTGTGGGGAATGATATACACTGTGCAATGGGTTCCATGGTTCGGTTTCTGTGCGTTCTTATAATGGGTTCCCTGGTTCGTTTGTCTGTGCGTTTTATAATGGGTTCCCTGGTTCGTTTGTCTGTGCGTTTTATAATGGGTTCCCTGGTTCGTGTGTCTGTGCGTTTTACAATGGGTTCCCTGGTTCGGATGTCTGTGCGTTTTATAAATGTATCTCGACGTGAGTACAATATATAGGTAGGTCAGGGTGTACAATGCTGTAGCCATAAGCAAGCGGAAAGCTAAAAATAGCAAGCGTTATTAAATACATTTCTTGAGCAAGCAATTGCAAGCGTTATAAAATATATTTCTTTAGCAAGCATAATAAAATACATTTCTTGAGCAAGCAATTACAAGCGTAATAAAATATATTTCTTTAGCAAGCATAATAAAATACATTTCTTGAGCAAGCAATTACAAGCGTAATAAAATATATTTCTTTAGCAAGCATAATAAAATACATTTCTTGAGCAAGCAATTACAAGCGTAATAAAATATATTTCTTTAGCAAGCATAATAAAATACATTTCTTGAGCAAGCAATTACAAGCGTAATAAAATATATTTCTTTAGCAAGCATAATAAAATACATTTCTTGAGCAAGCAATTACAAGCGTAATAAAATATATTTCTTTAGCAAGCATAATAAAATACATTTCTTGAGCAAGCAATTACAAGCTCCTTAATTACAGCAATTAGGCGTCAAGAGGCCTTTACGAAGCAAGACAAATTTGAGCAAGCTGACGAGGATGAGCTGAAAGTGCGTCTCGAAAGACTTGAGGCCACCTGGGAACAAATTACAACGGTCCATTTGAAGGCCTTAGCAAGCAAGGGAAACACTGTTGAAGAGACAGAAGACTTAGTTATAGTGGCGGAAGAGTTGTATGATGAAGTCAAAAGCTGTATACGCCGCCGATTGACAGCTATACACAAGCAAGGGCAAGCAACATCAGCATCATCCACGCAAGGGAATCAGCAGATAGCAGTCCAAATACAGATGCCCCCCCCTACACAAGAAATGAAAAACACTTGGGGTGAGTTCAATGGCTCGCTAACGAAATGGCAAGGGTTTCGGGATTGCTTTGTGGCAGCTGTCCACAGCAACGCAGAAATAAAACCAGCATTCAAATTTCAATATTTAAGCAAGTCACTGACAGGCAAGGCAGCGAAGACCATGGGAGAATGGCAGCTCACTGACGACAATTATTTGGAGGCATGGGAGCGTCTGAATCAACTCTATGGCAAAAAATATCAGACATGTCGGGAATTGCTCAGACAGTTCATTAAGCTCCCAACACTGCAAGCAAGGTCAGCTGCCGATGACATTCAACGCATGTCCAACGTAACTCACGAAACTATGAGACAGCTTCGCGCGCAAGGGATTCCTGTTGAGCACTGGGACATGTTCATTGTGCATATGTTGCATGAGAGATTGGACACCGATACTAGCAGACAATGGGAGCTTCAGCGCTCTTCGGAGACGCCAACAGCAAGAGAGATGCTGGATTTCCTAGATAAGCAAGCTGCAGCCAGTGTCGAGCAAGCGACCGCTCATAGGTCCAGACCACTCTTTCGGAGCCATAGCGAGCAAGCAAGAACAGCTTCGGCGACCAGATATAATAGGTTCATAGGGGAAAGGCCGTGTCAGCAACGGGCAAATACTAGCAGTCAACCAATAGCCGGAGGCTCTAGTCAGATCAGACAAGCTATAAGGACAACTCGCAGCTGTGAGATGTGTTCAAGAAATCACCAGCTTTACCATTGCGAGCAATTTAAGCAATTAAACCATCGTGCAAGGGTGAACTTCGTGAGAGCTAGAAAACTATGTGAGAATTGTTTAAAGCAGGGCCACAATGTGGATAGTTGCTACCAAACCACATGTCAGCGTTGTCCATTTAAAGTCAAACATAACAGCGTATTATGTCCAGCAAGGGATGAAGCAAGGATGGGAGTTGTGATGAATACAAACAGCAAGGCGAAAATACGCAAGGGAGAATGACGCCAGGAAATACCAGCAAAACGACGAAAGCTAGCAACCAGCAAGGGAAGAACGTCAACTGACCCACTTATCGACAAGAAAAGCATATGTAGCCATAATAATTTGAATAAAGTCGAAACCGATTTCATGTCTACCTATTTATATGTTTTTAACTCAATTTCTGATTCCACAGCTAATATAAGTACAACCTTGATGCCAACCATGATGATAAGAGTGTATCATCAGGGCAAGTATTTGGGACCTATTCGTGCCCTTCTTGATTCAGGGGCGCAACCAAATTTGATACAGTACAGCGTGGTGAGTGCGTATGGCCTCCCCACTAGTTCGATAGCACGCAAGGTTATAGGGGTGGATGGAAGTCCAGTGAGGATACACAAGCAAGCTAAGCTAAAGATAACACCATGGTTTGAATCAGAAACATGCATTGAAGATGATTTCTGGGTGCTTCCGAAGGAAGCGAGGTCAACGTTAGTTACACCACAGATGAACCTACAGCCAATTGCTAGCCAGAATGGAATTCCGTTTGCAGATCCAACCTATTGGAAGCAAGCCCCTTTCTTGATTTTGCTGGGGATCAGGTTTTTTGCAAGGGTCATAATTCATTCGATACCGCGCGGTGTAGGGGAATTAGTCACAGTAGAGACAGCTTATGGGATGATAGTTTTTGGGGTGCATCCTTTAATTGTAGCAAGGGAGCAAGCTGATTGTATACAGGTAGCAAGGTGTATTGAATTAGAGAATATAGACAAAACGTTAAGAAAGCTTTGGGAAATAGATGAGAAAGCGATGCCAATAGCAAGGACACCAGAAGAGCAAGCGGTCGAAGACAATTTCGCAAATACAGCATGGCGAGACGAACAAGGTAGGTTTGTAGTAACAATCCCACTAAAACCTGGTACGCAAGATATAGGTTGCTCCAGGGCAATAGCCTTGAGAAGGTTTATGTACCTCGAGAGAAAGCTCGAAAGGGAACCATCTCTTAGAGAGAAATATATTAATTTTATGCGAGAGTATGCAAGCCTCGGTCATATGACCAAAGCATTACACAATCCACAGCCTGGCAAGCTAGTCTATTATATACCCCATCACTGTGTAACAAGGAAGTTTCGAGTGGTATTTGATTGCAACTGTCGCACAGACAAGGGAGTTTCTTTAAATGAAGTTCAACAGCTAGGGGAAAAGTTACAACGTGATTTATTTGATATAATCATGCGCTTCAGAAGACATCGAATAGCCTTTAGTGCTGATATAAAGATGATGTTCAGACAAATACGAATAGCACGACAGCAATGGGATCTTCAGAGAATATTCTGGAGAGAATCACAAAGGGACAAACTGGAAGAATACTGGTTAACAGTTGTTACATATGGCATGACATCTTCTGCCTACAATGCAGTGAGAGCTCTTTTACAATGTGGTCGCGATGCAAGAGAATCATTTCCAGATGTGGATAATATAATAGCAACGATTTTTATATGGATGACTGTGTCTCCGGATGTGATAGCGAACAAGAAGCCTTCCTTTTAGCGACACATTTGGACAAGGTACTTAGAACAGCTGGATTTCAACTACGCAAATGGAAATCAAACAGCCAATGGCTTACGAGCAAGCTTGATTCAGATGAAGAAAGGGCAATGTTATTCGATAATGAAGCGCAAGCGGCGGTGCTAGGACTACAATGGCTGATCGATGATGATCAATTTACTTTTGTAGTTAAGACAACAGAAATAACAGGCAAGGTAACAAAACGCAAGGTGTTAAGTTGTATGGCACAGCTTTATGATCCAAATGGATATATAGCGCCAGTAGTAATACTGGGAAAAATCTTTATACAGGACATGTGGCGTTTAAGTTTAGATTGGGATCAAGAGGTAACAGCTGAAATGAATACAAGGTGGTTAAATTTGTGGGAAGGGATCGACCATCTGGAGCAATTTAGGATAGACAGGTGGTTAGGCATGTGTAAAGGAGAGAGTGTTCAAATACATGGTTTTTCAGATGCATCAATGGCTGCATATGGGGCAGTTGTATATGTGCGAGTAGCAAAAGGGGATGGGAAAATATTGAGCAAGCTAGTAGTTTCCAAGACACGTGTGGCTCCGTTGAAGACGATAACCATCCCACGTCTCGAGTTAGCAGCAGCAGAACTGTTAGGCCGTTTAATAATTGATGTGCGAAAGACAATGGAATGGCAAGGGGTTGAATATAACTTATGGACAGATTCCATGGTAACACTACATTGGCTGCAGAAGTTTCCCCGAGATATGAAAACATATGTGGTGAATCGAATATCATCCATTCAAAATAATACAGATGTCAAGCGATGGCGGTACGTCGGGACAAAGGAGAACCCTGCCGATTTGCTAAGCAGAGGGATGTCCTCAGAAGAGCTAGTAAACAGCAAGTTATGGTTATACGGACCGTATTGGTTATGTCTCCCCGAGAGTAAATGGCCAGCCAATCCGATAGCTAAGCAAGCGCCGGAGATAGCAGTTCAAGAGATGAATGCATGTGCAGTTACAATCTGCAAGGTACGTCTAGGCATATGGATACCTGCTAAACGAGAAACAGTTTTGATTGAAGATTACTCTAGCACACTCACAAAAGCGGTGAGTATTTTAGGTTATGTATACCACTATATGCATAGGTTGCAAGCGGAAGCAAAGCTTACTAAGCAAGGGAAGATAAATAGACGCACAAAGCGAGAAATGGTGACGCATATGACACTCACTACAAATGAAAGGGCAAAGGCTTTACAATACTTTATTAGGCAAGCACAATATGAAGTTTATGGCAAGGACATAATAGCTCTTAAAAGCAAACGCGAGCTCCCAGAAAATAGCAAGCTAGAATCGCTTAAGCCAATATTCAACGATGAGGGACTTCTATGTGTGGGAGGACGCATTCATCAAGCTACAGGCGAGTATGAAACACGCCATCCAGCAATAATCCCCAATTGGACGAGGTTAGCATGGTTAGTGATAGACAATGTGCACAGAATAACCAAACATGGTGGGGCACAAATAATGATGCAAGCTATTCGTCAACGTTACTGGATTCCAAGGTTACGAAATGAATTGAGGAATTTTATACATAAATGCGTAGTATGTGCTCGATACAATTACCGATTAGAGCAGCAGCTAGTGTCAGAATTACCAGCTGATAGAGTGCAGGCTGGGAAACCATTCTTACATACCGGGGTAGATTATGCTGGACCCTTTATTCTTAAGGTATTGAATAGGCAAGGGAAACAAATAACTTTACGCAAGTCATGGGTAGCAATATTTGTCTGTTTGAAAACAAGGGCGGTTCATATTGATTTAGTGGGTGATCTGACATCCGTATCCTTTATAGCCTGTTATGATCGATTCATCAGTCGACGAGGTCACTTCCAGCGCATGTACAGTGATAACGGTACGTCCTTTGTTGGCGCAGCAAGGGAAATTAAGCAAGCTTGGAAAGAATGGCAAGCACATGAGTTATTTAGTAAATTGAGTCAAAAGGGAACAGATTGGATCTTTATGACACCAGCCGCTCCACATCAAGGTGGGATCTATGAGGCGGCAGTTAAATCGATGAAGTACCATCTCAAAAGAGTGGTAGGTCAGCAAATACTGGAATGCGAGCAGTTCTCAACACTATTGATAGGTATTGAAGGAATTTTGAACTCCCGCCCAATTCATCCTCTAAGTGATGATCCTGCGGATTTGCAAGCGTTAACTCCTGGTCATTTTTTGATTGGAGAACCAATAATACTACCACCATCTTTCATGATGGCTGATGAACCAAAGACGATCTTATCATGAGCAAGGACGGAATAGTAAGATCGGTATGTTTAAAAACCGAAACGGGACAGCTTGTTAGACCAGTGCAGAAAATCTGTATACTGCCTGTCGAACCAATTGCAGAGCAAGCGAATTTACAAGTAAGCTATTAATAATACTAACCCATGACAAGTTAATTTCTTTTCAGTTCAGGAGCAAGCGAATTTATAAGCAAGCTATTTATAACACTAACCCATGACAAGTTAATTTCTTTTCAGTTCAATGAGTAAGCCAATGCGAAAACTGTATGAAGAGCCATTCATAAGGAACCAGCTAATAATAAAATGCAAGATTCTCAGCCGCCATTAAACCGTGAGCAAGGACAACCTAATGACTATGAAATCCTATAGGAAAACGTGCGTTTTCGTCGGGACTGTATCGTACGCAAGGCGTACGAGGAAGTGCAAAGGAACATTTATTCACCCCAGAGACAGCTACTTTACTCTTTCTTTCCTACTGAGTACCAGCCAGATAAACACACATGCAAGCAAACATGAGACACACGCAAGCAGAATGAAATATCCTATGTATTGTAAAATGAATTGTATATATTTCAGTCAGTCTAAAAAGCAAGCTCGACCTGGTCGGTCAAGAGAATAAACATTGGGTTTTTTGAAATATCTTTTTCCCAATCAAAGTTTATGTGTTTTTATTTTATAAGTATTAATTATAATTCGCGACGGGTTTAAGATTATACAGGTACATACATAATTCAATCACTGATAAAATCATCTTGAAATCAAATTATTTGAAGCACCAGTTAATTTATTATTGTTGTAATAAATAAAATATATTATATTTTACTGTAACTGATTGCATCACTTTCGCGTATGTGACTTTTAAACTCAAAATAATCCCTTAAATCAAACTTTACATTAAAATTAAAATAAATCGCTAGGTTATATTTCATTTCATTTATTAAAAAGTTTAAATACTTGCATACATACATATGTACATGAATTAATTAATTTTTTTAAACCCTTTAAAATACATTCGTTAAAAAAAATTTAAATAAAACCACAAAAAGAGAGATAATAAAAATTAAATTATTCATTATTTGCATAGTAATTAATGAGCTTCCCCAAAATGTTATCATTTTACATATTTTTTAATATTTATTCAATTATTGCAAACATAACAAAAATATACTATGTATCTTCTTTATTATTGATGAGTGGAAAACACTCCTAAAAAAAAGTTATTCAGTTTACACATTAAATTTATTCTGGCTAAGATAATAGCCGGAATATGTGAAACGTGGCTTAGCTCTTCTCACACACTCTCATCAAAAATCCATTATAATTAGAATATAATTGTGGTAACTGAAACTACGAACACATTTTTGTCGAAAACGAGGGTTGCCAAGATGGATTTATGAGTTTCTTAAAATGTTGATTAATTTTATTTAAATCAGGCACTTCTTGCGACATTTGGAAAAAATAGATTTTTATAAAAAGGATCAGGTTTTGGAATGAAAAGTTACAAACTAAGTTTTGGGCGAAATAAGGCACCCATCGTGCCTGCTGCACGCAAGTTGGTGCAAAAATTTCGTGAGACTGGTATGCTAGTGGACAACACTCATGGTGCAGGATCTGCATAAAGATCTTGGATTATTCGCTTAAAAGGTTCAAATGACTCAGCAATTGAAGGCGCACGACCATCCGTTTCGTTATTGCTTCGCGGTTTGTGCCTTAGAGCAGCTTGAATTGGACAACGTTGGGCGAAAAATCATCTTTTCTGACGAGGGGCATTTTTATCTTTGCGTTTACGTTAACAAACAAAGTTGCCGCATCTTGGGCTCGAAAAACCCGCACGTTATTGTCCAGAAGCAAACGCATTCACAGAGAGTGACAGTTTGGTCCGGATTGTGGAGTGGTAGCGCCATTGGACAATTTTTCTTCGACAATGACGCTGGGTACAATGTCTCGAAAAAAAAAAAAAAACCTAGATATGTTTGGTTTAACGTGAGCACCTGTCTTTACCACTTTATTCCATGAAGGGCCTACCCTCATCGGAGTCAGATTGAGGCCTGACCATTAGTCCCGAGTCAGGCGAAGCCAACTCAGTAGCAAAGCTGTGACTTGTTGCAGCATGTGCACATACCTCTTGCTTAAAGGCGAGGTCTATCTAACACCTCTTGAATCCAGGCACGCCTGAAAGCTATATGTTTGATTTACTGCAAAACTCAGGGCCTGTCAACCCCAGGATACACACACCCAGCAATCGATCGAAGTAGTAACCAACCACTAGGAGTGAGCACCCTTTTATTAGTCTTTATTTTAGGAACAATTGTCATAGGTAATCTTCTTGATCTCAACGACCGTTTTTTTTTAACATCAATATTTTTTCCAAGATTCCTAAAACCAAAACATCGAGCAAGAGAGAACATTATCTCAATCGCTTTACTTTATGCTTTGGCCGGGACCTGGTGATCACATAACTCAAGATTTGTATAAATAGAGCCAGGGATCCGCTTTTCAGATACCTGAGATAGGATATAGCACTAAATTTTTTCAGCTACAGCTTGAGGTAGGGCGTTACAGAACCATGGATTTGGATGTCTTCTGATTCCAAATCCCAAATCGTGTTATCAGCCGTCTTGGCGATGTCAATTAGCCACCTCAAAGATGCGATTTGACTCCTTTGGGCTTCGTTTGTGAGGAACCGTGAAGGACCGATGTTATACCAACAATCTGAAAACGATTCAAGTACTTAAGGCCAATATCAACCAAGCAATCCTTGGGCTAAAACATCAAAAAGGTCTTGGAAAATTGGAGTGAAAGAATGCGCCACTGTGAAGCCAGCCGAGGCAGAAACTTGAACAACATTTTATTCCATAATTAATGGGAATGTTTGCTCCTACTAATAAAGCCATAATATATTGAAACAATTTAAGCTTATCCATTTTATTGCATCTTTTAATAGAAACTTGTAATTGGCCCACCCTTAACTTAATTTTCAAGATCCTAAGCCACTTAATAATAGCAAATCTCTACTTCCCAATCGTACATTTAGTAATATTAGATTGTGAGAAGGTGATGTCTAATATGCTGTAACTTTAGTTGTACGGTAATGTTGCCTGGAGGAACTCCTAACTAACATGTACCCGATTATACCACCAACAAAACAAAAACAGAATAGACTGCTGTTTAGTTGTCCTGGAGGAACTCCTGACTAACTAAGAACAGCTTAGCAATTTTTCCACAATAATAGAATAGACTATAAGTTTTCAAATTTTTCGATATAATAAAATTTTATTGTAACTGAACACTTTTAATAATTTTCAATGATTTATATAAATTTCATACTATTACTCATAACCAATTTTGTAGAAACAGAATGTGAGTTGTAAAAATATTAAATAAACAATGTATTAGGAACATAAGAACAAGTTAGTATTAAATACATAGTACTGAATTTAGTATTGAATGATAGTAGTGGGTAAGTTAAATCAAAACGTATGCAATGATATAATAAATCAAAATGAATAGGAAAATGAAGTGTAATTTTAGGATGAAAATTCAATATGGGCAGTTAAAAAAATGATTGAAATATTTGTGAAGTGAAAAATAAAATCGAAAAAATCTTGCCCCACCATATGTCTTTATGTCGCAATTTTCCGAAAGTGATTTAAAATATAAATAACATATTTGTCTTTAATTTTCCTTAAAAGAAAAAAGAATTTCCATTGCTTCCCCAAACCAGAAAATGCTAAATATGCGGTTTTACTCCCTCTTCCCCTAAATACATATATTTTTTTTTCAACATCAATTTTTTGAAATGACAACCATTTGGCTTGCAGGTTTTGTTTAATCAATCAAAACTAAACAAATTTTTGAGTATGTTTGGTTCTTAACGCCCCTTAAGTCTGGCAACCCCGATACTCTAACGATGAACTCCCATTAGATGTAAAGATATTTTGAAAAACAAAAACCCTTACATTTTGTTCAAGACCATCTTCCTCTAGGCCAACATTAATTCAGGAAATATGAATTTTGGTTATCAAACATAGTCGAATGCTAAAATGAGTACATCGCAATTCAATAAAATTACAAACAGAACTTCCAAAAAAAGCTCTTTATTCAATCCCCGTTAAGGAATGAACATGAAAAGAGGAAATAGCGGAACACCCACCGGTCGGTGGTCTGGAGAGTAGAAAATATTAATTAATATTCAATATTGGAAAATAATTTCAACTGAAAATGTTTTTTTTTTTTTTATTGAAATAGGTATTTGCCTTACATAGAGTTTATCCTGTAGTTTTAGGTGGGCTTTGTGGTGGGCATTCGGTTCTGCATCCATACGATGAGAATGAGATAAATCGTCATTCTGCAGGATATTCAATTTTCAGCTGAAATTTGTTTTTCAGAAAACAAAAAAATTTATTATTCCAACGCAATTTTTGGGATAGCAAAATACATAAAAGATGGATGGATCATTGGGTTGCAGGACATGTTTAATATTTTCAACAAAAAAATTATGTAGGTGTAGAGTGAGGATGTGTATGGAAGGTGAAACATTTTCACACATTGTTCCCATTTTTAGAGTGAAATTGATAAACTCGGCGGATCATTGATGCTAAGCACTTAATTGTGTAGCTCGAATAACGTTATTAAACGGGTGGAAAAGCGGGCCTTGGTGCTATGGAGCTCGTTAGGAAAGGATTACATTCGTATGAGTGCATTATAATTGTAGTTGATATAAGAAATATTGAACTGGAAGCAAGTGCATTTTTTGTGGACATAGCTAATTGGAAATATTTTATTTTAACATATTCGGATGATTTGTTTTCAACAAAACGATCGATTTAATTGGTTAACCCTGTAGTACTAATGGTTTAGCGGGTCATGGAACAACATTTTGCATATCCTCTTTTTTCGGATAACCTTTGCAGTGGCCACATGGAGTAGATAAAATATTTAAAACTCAACGAAATAATTGAAAAATACATTTATCATTTTATGCATTTTTCTGGAGGCTTTAGATAGAATTTGCAAAAATTAAAAAATAGTAAATTCCGAAAATTACATTATAAAGGGTTTTGTTTTCGATTTGCGCGGGTACATTTTGGCGGACTGTGGCCGCCATGTTGATTTGGTGATAGCTATAAAAAAATTTGTTGATTATTCAGTTACACTGATGCCAAATCGCAGTAGCAAGTTGTTGTTAACAACGCAACGTTCAAATGATAAAACTTTATTATCAAAATGAGTAATCTTTAGTGCAAACGTTCCACGCATTGCGCCCATTTTACGGTAGACGTGGTGGCCCTTCATAATCGACTCTCCATCGTTCGGTGATCAAATTTGGGATGACCTATTCACTATTCAGTAATCTATCAACCAACATTTCTGCGTCAAAGGTACGCGATATCGATGGAGAACATCTCCGCAGTCCATATAGATCCAACTGACTCAGAAGCTTAAAGTTCATGACAACGCCGTTTATTCGCTGATTTGGCTTCAGAGCATTTGAAAAGGACCTCAATTTTGGCCGAAAAATCATGTTTAGCGACGAGGCACAAATTTGGATGAATGTCTGTATTAACAACCTAAGTTGCCCTAATGTAGGATGACCAAGAAGTTCACTAGGTGACAATGCATCTTCAAAAAGCTACAAATTTGTGTGGATTTCGAGCCCGCGGCGTCGTTGGTTCGTACTTTGTCGAAAACGAAATTAGAGATTTTTTTTTTAAATTAAAAAAAATATTTTTTTTTTTAATTTTTGAAGTGCAATGTTTTTAAAACTCATAAAATATCATTTAAATCTCTTATCTCAATAATAAGAAATTCTAAAAAATTGTTCTATTGTAGGTTTAGTCATTAACATATTAATTTCAATTGTTTTTGTAACTTTAAGATACTTAAGACTCAAAACTGTTTCACAGATTAAAAAAAAAAATCCAAAAAAATTCATTTAGTTAAATCTAGATAATGTACATAAGAACGTCACAATCGTTCTTATGATAATTTTTATATCCTTAAGCTCCCCAAATGTTTGGATATTTTATTTCTTTTATTGCTTTTATTTCGAAAACTCTATGCTGGATTTTTTTAACTTAGCAATTAAATACAAATGTTAAAAATGATAAATTTGAAGAAAAAAAATTCTTTCGATTAATTATTACGATCTATAGTTAAATGATAAAAATTGAAATAAATATATCAATGAATGTTCCTACATACAACCATTCTTCGAATTATGAGAAGCTTCTAAAAAAAAAAAAATAAAAAGATATTTTTTTAACTTGAGAAAAAAAAATTAATTTATTTTTTAAAGTTCGATATCCCAAAAACAAGTATATATATTTTATATATATGTTTTTTTAAACTAAATTCTTATTCGTTCAATATAAAGGACTTAAAGTTGGATTACCCAAATATTCTGTGAAAAATGTTGTATGTATATAAAAGCTTATTTTTTTAAGAAACATATCATACATATCTGCACAAAATTATACTATGTATAAAATAAACTAAATTAGAAGTCAATATCACTACTAGTTCTCGAGAAATTTGAATCGAAAAACAATTTTTACCAATTTTCAATAGAATTTTATATAGTTTTATATTTTTTGTAAAAAAACTGTAAACTGATTTGTTTTTAAATTTTCACCAGTTGTCAAACACATTATTTTTCGTAAAATAAAATTATTTTGAGTTTCAAATTGTTTTCCGTTCTTAGAATATCTGGGTTATGAAATTTTTTTTTCAGTTTTTTTTTTATTTGAAAAATAACAGTAAGTTCATTTTTTTCCAAATTCATACCAAATCTGTATGACCTTATAATGAGTACATTAAATTTTATTTAAAATCAATAGCATTATTTTTTCGTGAGATATTTGAAACTAACCAATATTTTTACTTTTTTTTTAAACCGTTATAGTGAAAAAACTACTCAATGAATTTTAATAAACGCCCTTTCAGCCTCTTTCAAAATTATTATCTATTGAACAAAATTTATTTGAAGTCGATATATTTACTCGTTCTGGAGATATCGACGACGAAAAATGGTACCAGAACGTACGAACGTACGAACGTACGAACGTACGAACGTACGAACGTACGAACGTACGAACGTACGAACGTACGAACGTAAGAACGTACGAACGTACGAACGTACGTACACACACACACACAGACGTCTCTCTAAAAATGATTGATATAGCCTCTAGCGACCTTGAAACGTCGAGAAATGTCAAAAATTCCAATTTGACAAATCGGACCGATTACAATAACTCCCTATGGGAAGTTAAAAATATTACAATAAGCGGTATATATTATTTATAGATCTTAGATTTTAAGATGAAATTTGAGTTTATATCTTGAACAATAAAACTTTTTTTGGAACATATTGAATAAACTAAAAAAATACTTTCCGATTTATAAATTCTAATAAATCAAATTTTGAGTGAGATATCATAAAGGTGTTTCATTTATTTAAAGCGATAAATGTATTTCACTATGAACGGATCCGAATATAACACATTATTCAAATGGCTTACGCGGCTTTGTTGGGTAGATGGCGTCCATCCGAAAGATCCAATTTTCCATACCTATGATTCAAAAATCAGACTGATGAACCCATTCATCCAGAAATGGCGCTCCTCTCTGAATATGATTTCTCGGCCGAAATTGGGGTGCACTTCAAACTGCTCGAGAACCTAGTTAGAAAACACACTTCGTTGTCTACAATCATTTACTCTAAAGTTGAAGTTGGTACAGTTTAAACCCAAGTCATGACCCAAAATTCTCCAAATTGTGTTTTATGAATGACTGAGTTCTTGTGCACTTCGCAAAATTTACTGCTTGGATTCTCCTGCACACTTTTATGGATAGCGTCACTATTTCTGGCAGATCTTTCATTTCGTTGACATACTCGTACCTGCTCGTGTTGGTTGATTATTCACTAAGCCGGTTAATACTAATTTATCCACTACATTGCGAATAGTCCTCTCGGAAGGACTATTTTGGCAATAGTAGAATGAGCGAAACGCACAAAATTTTGCTCGAACAGAAGACCCACCTTCTAAAACGATTTGAACATTTGTTGAACGCTTCATAGTGCTTAAACCAGATAACTTAAATAAATGACAGCCAGTTTGACAGACGTAGCTTCAACAATATGACCGCAATCACTTGTCGAGGTTTGAAAATCTCTATTGGAAAAGTGTTTATAATCATATCATATTCGAGTATTGAATAAATTCGAGATTTCTAAAGCTATCTACATATATACCTACATCTTTACGCTGAATGGGTTTCGTGACGAACATAAGCTACATTTTTGGCATTTTCCTCTCAAAAGAACCTAAGGCCTTTTTTACTTTAAACTTGGACAAGATCCAAGGGGTTTAAAATATTCACCATAATTTAAGTGATGGAAAACTATTTCGGACATTACTAACACATTTTGAAACAACCCAATTATCACATTCTTTTCCCTTACGCAACAACCTTTCTTTTCTTTTCTTTTCTTTTCTTTTCTTTTCTTTTCTTTTCTTTTCTTTTCTTTTCTTTTCTTTTCTTTTCTTTTCTTTTCTTTTCCCACCAACAATCTGAACCTGATCGGCAATAGCACTCTGACTTAAGGCAAGAAATCTTAACCTTATATCAAGTCTATACACTTTGATAGATTTTGTTATAAATTTATTGTATGGAATTTCCTATCCTCTTGTCACGAAAAGTGCTGCTTATCAGCCGTTCAGAATCTGTAGAAAATTATAGGTCCCCTCCATTCCTGGAAACATACACACGGGTATGGTTGAGGGTTGTAAGCCACTAGGTCCTGGTTCTGACTATTGCATCACCAAAGTTATTAATTAATTTATATGCTGTGTACAATGTAAAGTATTAATCTTAAGACATATTGTTAGCAGTTTAACTTTGTTTAATACAAAACTAAAACAATATTCGGTTAAATAAATAAAAGGTCTTTCCTCGTCAACAGATCCACAACAACTGAAACTGAATATATTCTTTTTCTCTCAGTTTGTTCTTCTACCTAACCGGCAGTCTCTTTCTATTAAATGCAATCATTATAATATCTTTCTTTCATTATATATTTTTTCTGAACATTCATTTATTCATTTTTCTTCCTTATTCTTTCTTCTGGAAGTGTTGCCACATTATTTAAGCCCTGCTGATATTTGTATATGCCCCAAATTGGATTGCATACTCAAAAATGGCATTTATCGACTCTAAGCGATTTCGACTGACGACGATGATATGTCAAGTTCTACTTTAAAATTTTAATTAAGATAAGTTTTATGTAGTTCAAACCCTATCAGAGTTCAAAAATGCTTTTAACCGATATGCCAAATACTGATAACCAAATAGGGTTGGTGAAAAAAAAAAATTGAAAGCTTCCACTAAATAAACCAAAAATGAACTCAGACTGCCTGCATTCATCCAATACATCAAATTGATTACCCGCAAATCCTTTTTGATTTATTTCCGTTCAATAATGGCTCGTTCCTTAGAATCCTTTGCTTCTGTGTGTGTTTGTGCAGTGAGTGCCTCCTCTTATTGTGAATGTGATGATTTGAAACTAAGAACCATCAACCGAAAAAACCTTTTAATGTTTTTTTTTTTTTGTTTGTTTGAAATAAAAGAAAAATAACTCAAAAAACATTTAGACAAAATCAACACAGCCTTGAGGAGACCAGCACTTTCATGCATCAATAGAGAATGGAATATAGAGGAATACACGCTGGACTTACACCAGCAACACATTTAAGGACCCATGCCGTGGATGATCCTCGAAACCGTCTTTTTCGTGTTTGTCGTCTGCCCCGTCTAACCGCATCTTTGTGAGCCATTAGGGGAGCGCAAACTTTTCGAATGACTTTATCCGGATTTTTTTTCTTTTTTTTTTAGTTTATCTGCTGCTCTGGAACTGGCTTGCTTGTAGGGATAAAATGATGCTCTCCTCTTAACAGGACGAACCCGGCTATGGATGGCATAGCAAGTCAGCTCCATTATCTGTGGGTCGCAGCATATCCTCGAAACGTTCTTACATTACTGAGGTTGTTGGAAAATAAATATTTTCTGCTTCTGCTTCTTTTTCGCCTTTGAATGGCGTGATGCATCCTCGGGTCATTTGATTCAAGTTAGTATAACTGATGGGTGCTGCTGTGTGCTGCTGTGTGTGTGTGTTATAAAGTTGTATTGCCATGGGTGGTTGGCTTATAAGAATTCGTTATTTACCATTCAACCACCGAAATGGAAATGAAAAAAAATCCAAACGGATATTTTAAAAAGGATTTGCCAGAGCTAAGTATACAAGCATATGATGATGATGATGATGATGATGATGATGATGATGATGATGATGATGATGATGATGATGATGATGATGATGATGATGATGATGATGATGATGATGATGAACACATAAGTCCTTTTATTTTCAACAACTACTGCGAGCTTCATATCCTTATGTTGCGATACATTTTTTTGTATCCCATGGTCTATTGAATAAGATGAGGTATACGTTGTCTTGAATGCATGTATAGATAGAGTACATCCTGCATGGTGCATCCTTTTTATCGACAACGGACAACTTCAAGTCAAGGCAAACAGCAGACATCTAGGGAAGGTGCTCAGAGCTTGAATATGATGTTGAGTGCTCTTTCTTATTTTGAATATCCGGTATCTGGGTCATCAGTTTCATCATGATGGGTTGACTTAATATCAAACATATAGATTATTTATACGATAGCGCCCGAGGACAAAAAAGAGAGGTTATAAAATGAAAATGCAAAATACAACTGAAAAAAAAAATAAAAACATTTTATTATGTGTTCCTTCCCTTCGACCTTATTCACATTATTAACTTGCCTACAAATTGTCTGAACTTAATAATGTTTGGAAAAGTTTTATCCATCTGGGATTATTTTATAAGACTACCCAAAGCTAATTTGGGATGCATACAAAATGTTGCCCGGAATACAACATGACCAATTTTTACATGGTATGGTTGGTCATGGTAAGGTCTTGCAAATTGATTTTGTTTTCAATGCGGAAACTTATATACACCTAAGTATTTGGGATATTTAGAAATTTACACGCTAAAGTACGTAGAACCCTTTGGCATAATGAAAAAGTCGTTGAACTGTCATGAAGGAGGTCTGTATTCCATCCCCAGTCTCTGCCACTTAAAGGTCTTGCTCTTCATCGTCGCTCGAACTCGGCAGTAAATTTTAGGTTCCCTAGACTTATGGGTATGCGCATATATAAATGGTTGAGAGTTGCAAGTCACAAAGTTCTCTACGTTCCCTACATGCTGTTGCACCTTGAATAGATAAATTAAAACAAAAGTTTGACAACTGGAAATTTGCCTTATACAACGGAGTAAATACTTATCAAGGCACCAGCCCTATGATTGCCTATCGATTGGAGTACGGATCCAACTTGTGCACCATCTAAAATGGAAAATTTTCAAATCTTTTAAGATTATAAATGTTTCCTTGAATATGCCTTGGTTTGACCGGATCAACAAACTTAGTTATTAGTATTTCAACCAGATAACTCATCATAGCGGGGTAGACATTAATAAATGATAAGATATTTGTTGATGATTCCAGCGATGACGATCGATGGATTCCCTTAAAGTCCTGCGAACCGTTTGAAAGTCATTGACTATGGATGTCTCTGGTACTTTTATTTCAAATTAAAATAACAATTGAAGTCTAAATTAAGATGTAATGACGGCCCAATGAGTGACTTACAAGCCCAACCATTTATGTGTGTTGGTGTTTGCAAAAATGGAGGGAACCTACAAGATACTGCGGTTCCGAAATTTTATATTTAATGGGTACACCAAAAACGTGGGTGTAACATATACGTTTCGTGTAGCACGTTCCCTTACAGAAGATTGAATTTAAGACCCTGTTTGTGTTATGAATATTGCGTACTTACGAGTACAACATCGTGTTTACATTTATAGCTTTGAGGCGACTCAAAAAGAGTTCCCCTATGGTGACAATGGATTGAAATCTCGATTTTATTGCTTTCCATTGATAGTTAGAACTAAATATGTCCATTACCCCTGCATTTCTTCATCTCTCACCCTCTTGCAGTAAATTTTAATACCATAGGGTTCACCAGCCTATTCGTCTTCTTTTTCCTTATCATCCATCCATGCTTAATGCGGCACCAAAATGCTGACAGAGTTTAGTATGATCCTCGACCATTGGCCAAGGCCTACTCCTAAAACATGTTGAAAAAAAACCGGAATTCCACTCCCAAGAAGGCAAGACATAGGATAGATGGTTCCATTTTCAACGACATGTGTGACTGGTGGTCCACATAACTTACGTTTGACAGGTAAGTCAAAACTAGGAACGCCAGTTATCCAAACAAAAACCGCAAAAAGCCCAACTCATGAAACAAAAGGCCGAGAGCCCCCATAGAGTATCAGTGCAAGTAAAACGGAAATTACTTTGTTAGGTGATTCCTCAAATGGTCCTGATCTGCAAGAAGTTTTACGGTTTTAAGGAATTGCAACTTTTCACTCGAAATGAAATTTTCCTCACAATTTGGGAATGGTGTGGGACGGGGCGTTGCTAGTTTAAACAATGATTTTTCGTTTAACTTTAAGCTGTAGTGGAAATGGACGCAGGTGAGCTGAATTCGTTCATTGAGCTATCTTCATTGCGAATGATCCCTTTCACTAGGGATTAGAGTTAGAAATGAGAGAGTGGATTGGGTTCAACAATGGAGAGTGGAGCGAGCTGTCAGCCAATGGGCGAAGTTTTGCGTTATGAGCTTATGAGTTATGACCGAACACCGCTCCTACAGAGGGAGTTAAAGAGAGAGAGAGCCACAATGAGAGGAAGCGAAAATGAACGAAGGAGGCCGGGCCATGATGTAGAAGTCAAAGGTACTCGTAGAAGTTTTATAGAAAAGCAAAAAATCATTTACCTGAATTAAAAATCTTATTATTTAATTAAATAATTCTAATTTCATACATGGGGAAAATTTATTGGAGTCCAGTAAGGGATGCTCAGATGTAAGGTCAGGTGGGCCAGAAATCTTTTTCCTAAAACTAAAGATAAGAATATTGGTGTGAAGGATTATTGAAATGATTGTCTTTAAGCCAGTTTGGGCAAATAAATATCTCGATTGATCTTCTTTTTTTAATATTTTGCTTCCCCAAACCCCAGTTTCTTCTTTGTGTTTCGGGAATCTTTTCCAAAAAGAGATTTAGTTTCTCTTGCATTTTACAGCACATATGTACATATATTACTTTTCCTTTCAACAAAAAAACTGTTTTCAATTAATTTCTTTTTTGTTCGGCCTTTCGCCAAATTTATATGCATTTGTAAATTTATTTGTTGACAAAATTTGGGGTTTTTCACGTATACTTACATATAGAAGAAGAATTTCATTTATTTTAGGTTTTTTTAAGTTTCACCAGTGATAAAAACTTCCTGGCTCCCATTGAAGTACGCCTCTGAACTTTCCATCATTTAATTCAATGTTGAAACAAAAATCATTCAATTTTATTAATTATTGAATTGCTACCGTGTTGCAATTTTCCTGGAACGCTACCAATTTTGACAGATTATTATCTGCTTACTTTTTTTTTTTCTTATTCCAAAATGTACATTCCTTTTACTTTTTATTCGTTTAAATTGCTAACTAATTGTTGGATTCGAATATCCAAAGTCGCGGTTTGATAGTTCCGATCGTCACAAAATAGTGTTTAATTCGCGGTTAATAAAAATTGCAATAACCCAATATGTCAAAAAGACGAAAAAACGAAACAAATAGTGTAAAATTTCATTGCTGTTCATTCACTGTTTTAATAAAAATCTCCTTGACGTTAGTGATGGACGATTGCATTTTATTTAATGCTATGGAAAAATTTAACTTTCAGAGTTGACATTTAAGAAATCCGAAAAATGTTGTTTATTATTTTCTGTTTCGGAAAATGCATTTTCAGAGCAACGGGTTAAAATATTCTCGATACGTCAAAATGTAATGTGTCCCTTATTTATCAAACCACAAAATGCCGAATTTTGAATTAAATATTCTCTATACATATGTATACATCAAAATATAGATCGTTCTCCATCTGTCAAGCCATTAATTGGATCATGACTACGATGCCAATGGATTTATTTTTTTTTTTAGTTTTTTCCGCTTATATTTACTTTGACAATTTCCATTACAAAATGAAAATGATCGGTTTATTAATTTCTGACAGAGGGAGTGACTAATTTGAAAATGTGAACACACCTATTAATGCTCAGAGAAAATAGTTGTAGCATTTTGTATCAGATAACATCTCTGTTTGAATATAAGGGGTTGTAAGAATTTAATAACATTACTGTTTAAACATAAGTCTAACAAACTTTGAGTTACGTAGCGGAGTCTGGTGGTGTGTTCTTTTTCTAGCAATATAAAAGTTTTGAAATAAATAGGCTATTCTCTTTAAATAGTATATATAAAGTACAGTGACGTTAAAAAAAGTTGGAGGACTTTGTCCAATGTGAATACTATTTTGAAATTTTAACTATTGAAAAGTTTGAATTTATATTTCAATTTGCTGTTTTGGTTCAATACTATTGAAAATTCTGAAATAATGTTTTTTTTTTTAAATTGAATTGTTCCTTTTATTTGTCATAGAGTTACAGGTAGCGAGTTCTAAAGCCTAATGTCATAAACAAAAAAAAAGTATGGAAGAATTTAAATAATTTTATGTATGATCATTAGCAGAAAGGTTCCGATTAATGTTGAAGCCTAGATTAATGATAGGTAGTATCTACAAAATCAAGTTGGAAACACAATATAAAGACAAAGGGAAGGGTAGTTACATCAAATTTCTTGCAATTATTTGCGATTTGGAAGTATTAAGAGATAAACAATTGCATAAGTGCCAATTGTAGATCCTAAAAAGATCTTCATTAAATCTACAAATTATATCCTCTAACAAAGAAAATGGTCAAGATAGATAAATTTGGACATCGTCTGCATAAATATGCAACATGACATTGTGACACACTCGGGGGAGGTCGTTGATGAACGTGCAGAACAACAAAGCTCCCAAAATTGAACGCCGTGGCACACCTGCAAACAAATTCTTCGCGTTAGAATAAAAATATCACCGACTTTAACTCTTTGATTACGTTGTTGTAGGTAGTATCTAATCAAACGGACCGATCTTCGACTAAAACCAAAATACAAACTCAGCTTTATCATATATGATCTTATCATTTGGACGAAAAGAAGAAAACAAACTATGTTGACTGACGTGGTTAGATATCTGATTTGCTCAAATCTTCTCAAAGACCTTTAAGAGGCAGGGAAGGATGCTTATAGGCCTTAAATCAGCACTAGAGAATGGGTCAGGCTTTTTAGGTACTGGTATTACTTTCGCAATGTCCAGCAATCGGAATACGATGAGGAAGTAATGCAAAAATTGAGTAAAAGTTGAGATAATTTAAGGTAGTATCATTTTTATAAACTTAATGGGAACTTTATCTTCACCAACCGGATTAAAATTGAGTGAATAAATGTGACGTTAACAATCAAAACGGTGCTAAAGGCACTTTTTTCAAAATATGGAGTGTGGTATACCAAAATTTGCGTATCAAAGAGAGCTATAGAATGGTGGAAAAATTGTATTTCAAAACGGGCTGGTTTAGAAGTTATTACTATTTTAATGTTTTTAACAATCAAATGGGTGCTATTTTTCATACAATGCTTGTAATTTTCAAAACAGCTCTATTTTTCTCTTTTTTAATTTTACAGGCATTTGAGAATCAAAATTTAAGAAACTTATTTTCAAAACGCGCTAAATATATTTTTAACAAACAAAACTGCCTAAAAAAAAAAACATTTCACTAAAGGACGAAAATAAAAGGTCCCTTTAGTATTTTTATTGGTTAATATAATAAAAACGACTTCTACAAATTTTACAAAATTTACTGCATTAAATTATCTTAAATATTTTAGGAATTATAGTTTTCCGCCCTTTTGCTCGGTTTCATGTTCATTTTTTTTAGCCTCTGTTTGATTGTTAACGTCACAAATGTTCATTAGTATTTCTTAATCAGAGATGACTTCAAAATCAAATTCAATTCCCCTATATATAATGATGCTGATATGTTCAATGTTTGAAATCTCTAAGTTATCTGATGTAAAAGCATTGTTCAGATCATTTGGGTCAGAAAAATTATCCAAAATTTCCTTTCTGTCAACTCCAATAGAACGCAAGTCACTCCAAAGCTTACGAGAATTCTGGTTTGTACTTAATTTTGACATAAAATATCTTTTGTTATTTCGTGTAACGAAAGTTGAAAGATTTCTGGTACGACAGAAAATCTCCCAGGTTACTGGAGTAGGGTTAAGCTTCCATTTTAAATATAATTTACGTCGTTTCTGAATTGAACCAAGCATTTTAGAGGTGAACCATGGACAATTTTTATTCCGAACTAGAACTGTCTTCAATGGAACGTGTTTTTTTTGTACAATTCAGGTAGTACATAAGTACTGAAAACCATTTATTTTATCATTGACATCATACAGACTGTAATATAAATCCCAACGAAATTGATCATATTTCCTTCGAATCGACAATTCCAGAATATGGTACAAAAATACATATAAGGGCTGCGCCATCTAGTGGTTTCTTCTTAAATAATAGTGTAATGTTTGATGACTCCTGGCAAGATCGCAATGCATTGTTGGGTGGATCTCCTATTTGAATCCTCTTGGCAAAGGTTCTATGTAGTTAGTTGGATTCTAGCTAAAGCCCGAAACCTTCAGCAAGGTCTTGGAAAATTGGAGTGACAGCATATGGTACTTTGAAGCCAGCCAAGGCAGCCACTTGAACGACCTTGTGTTCCAAAATTAATGGGAATGTTTGCTTTTACTAATATAGCCTTAATATATGGGAACAAAATTAATTTTGTTCATTTTATTGCATTTTTAAAAAGAAACTCGTATTTGGCCTACCCTGTTAATATTGTTGCGAACAGAGCTTTATACTCCTACAGCGCCATCTGTTGGAAAATTTCATATCTACTTTATGGAAGGACGCCATCCAGTTGCGCACCCCAAGACTTCGGGCGTCCTGGTCTACGCCATCTCTCCAGCGCAAGCATGGCCTACCACGCTGTCGTCTACCATAGAATGTACCACAAAGAACTTTCCGAGCAGTTTCCTCTTCGCTCATGCGAGCTAGGTGCCCTGCCCACCGGAGTTTACCGATCTTAATTTTTGTCACGATATCTGCTTCTAGGTAGATTGCGTACAGTTCATGATTGTACCGTCTCCGGAATCGTCCTTCCTCACATATGGGGCCAACAATGCTCCTTAAGACTTTTCTCTCGAACGCAGCTAAGAGGTCGGAGTGCCTTTTGCTAGGCACCTAAGTCTCGGATCCATATGTGAGTACTGGCAGGACCATGGTCCTATACAGCAGCAGTTTTGAAGTTATGGTGAGAGTTCTGGATTTGAAGAGCTTTGACAGACTATAGTAGGCTCTGTTGGATTTGAGAAGCCGCCCGCGTATTTCTTCTTCTATATTGTTATCGGCTGCTACTATTGACCCAAGGTATTTAAAGGATTGCACCACTTCAAATTCGTGCTCCGCAACCTTGATTGTTTGACCAACTGTTCCTCTCGCATTCGACGCCACCATGTACTTTGTTTTACCTTCACTGATGTGCAGCCCCAGATTTTGTGCCGCCTGCTCGATCTGTATGAAGGAATCGTGTACAGCTTGTTCGGTTCTTCCGATGATGTCGATGTCGTCTGCGTAAGCCAGTAACTGGCTGGACCTGTTGACGATGGTCCCTCTTGTTGCCGTGCCAGAGTCACGGATTGCTTTCTCCAACGCCAGGTTGAAGAGGAGGCAGGCCAAACCGTCCCCTTGTCGGAGTCCATTAAAGATGTTGATTGGTCTGGATAGCAATCCGGCTATTTTTACTTGGCTTGTTACGTTGGTCATGGTCAACCTACATAGTCGTGTCAATTTATTTGGGATGCCGAATTCTCTCATGGCTTTATAAAGTTCTACCCTGGCTATGCTATCATAGGCGGCCTTAAAGTCTATAAGCAGATGGTAAGTTGTGATGTTAAATTCTAGACATTTTTCCATCACCTGCCTAAGGGTAAAGATCTGATCAGTTGTTGATTTGCCTGGAATGAAACCACACTGATATTGTCCGATAACGGTTTTAGCGTATGGGGTTATCCGGTCTTGTAGGATAGAGGAGAGTATCTTATAGGCGGTACTCAACAACGTGATACCTCTATAATTGCTGCACGTTGTGACATCTCCCTTCTTATGTATGGGGCATATTAAACCTTTTCGCCAGTCTTCTGGCATTTCTTCCTGCTCCCAGACCTGTATTATAATATCATGAATTTTTTTGTTCTGTTTAAGCCGGCCTATAGCCTTCTCAACCTCTTCTATGCTTGGTGGCGGCAACATAGGGTATTCTTCTTGAAGTTGTGGAGCCTCCACTTCTGCAGTGAGCTGACCATTTAGCAATTCATTGAAGTACACTTCCCATCGCTCCAGTATGATTTCAGGATCGGTGATCAGATTTCCCTCTCCGTCCTTGCAGTATGTGCAGCGTGGTGTGTACTGCGTCATGTTTCGGACGGATTGGTAGAACTTCCGCGCCTGGTGCGGACCTCGCTCTCGGTTGTTTTTTATTTCACAGATTAGGTTCTTCTCCCAGGCTGATTTGTTTGTCTGTGAAGCCATTTTTCTCTTCTTCTGAGCTCTTTATATTTCTCTTCGCGTGCCCACGTTCTATGAGACTGTTGCATTGCTCGGTACGCAACATTCTTACGTTCAGTCGCTAGCTTGCATTCATCATCAAACCAGTCGTTCCGATTTTTACGACTGCTGCCTGGCAGTACTAATGACAGTATTCTTAAGACGTGTCCACTTCTCATTTACGCCCAGCATACTGGCTCCAGGACTTACTCTCCCTAAATCAAGTGATTCTAGGGCGAGTCCTAACGCATTACCAAAGGTGTTACTGCTGGTTTCATTGCGCAGGGCAGCCGTGTTGGTTCGAACCTGATCGGCGGATGCAATGCGTCTTCGCAAGGCAATCCGCCCTCGGAAAACCATACCAACAAGATAGTGATCCGAGTCGATATTGGCACCTCGGTAGGTTCGTACCGTCATCAAGTTCGAGTAATGGCGACGGTCTATCAACACGTGGTCTATTTGGTTACCAGCGACTCTATCAGGTGATACCCAGGTGGCTTTGTAGATATCTTTACGCGGGAACCTGGTACTCGCAACGACCATGTTTTTCGATGCTGCCAATTCTAAGACTCGCAGTATAGGTGCCTGCGTAATGCCTGAATACCGGCTCCCGACCTATTTTTGCGTTCAAATCCCCAAGGATGATTTTAACATCATACCTTGGACAGGCATTGAGGGCCCTCTCGACTTGTTCGTAGTAAGTCTCTTTTTCTTCGTCTGAGGACTCCTCCGTAGGTCCGTGAACGTTAATGAGGCTGATGTTCGTAAATTTGCCTCGCACGTGAAGGGTGCGTAGCCTTTCGCTTATAGCGTTAAAGCCGATGATGGCAGACTTCATTTTTTCGCTGACTAGGAAGCCAACCCCGAGCACATGGTGTTTTGTATGACAGCTGTAATATACGTCATATTCTTTCTTCTGTAAAACACCATTCCCTGTCCATCTGATTTCTTGGAGATCTGTTATGTCAGCTTTATATTTTGACAGGGCATCGGCTAGCAGCTGAGCATCTCGAGCTCTATAGAGCGATCGTACGTTCCATAAGAAACATAAGAAAATTCGTAATTCGTTTTTCCTTTTTCTTTGCGTGTGATCAGTCCGTTTCCGAGGCTTGTTGTTGTTTTCGAAATTCTTTTCGTTTTACGGGACAAGGAATTAACCTGTCGCCAACCTGAGGAACCAGCCTGATCATATTAGCCAAACCTTTTTTAAAAGGCTTGTGTCTAGCGGCCGCCGCGGAGAGGCTATCAGACTTCCACCAGTCCCGAATAGTTGCGGCACGTGCATGTTTTCGTATGCTACATGTTGTTCCTCCCATTCGTCTGATGGCTGACCGCCGTTATTAAACAAGTGTGATTTAAATTTGAATAAAAGTATTTGTATTGATTATAAATTGAGATTTATTGTTTTGATTTGGAAAGTGTAAATAAAGAAGAAATACTAAAAAGAGTAGTAAGTTTTATTTAACGAACCTAGTAAAAATATAACAATATGAACTATGGGGAGGAGTGGAGGTTTGGCTGTTAATTTCCGCCGCATGATTCTTCCCAAACAACAATATTTTTATTGACTTGTTTCATGTTTGAACAACCGATAATATAATTTTAAGCCGACATGACCGACGGATTGTTTAACCAATTTTACACATTTTTCGAATTTTTTTGAATTAAAGAACATCATCTTTTCTCCATTTCCTCTCCAAGAAAGCTGTTGCTCTGCTTAGTTCTGAAATAAAGCTTTTCGAATTAAAAATTCAAATCCATTGTTTCGTTAAAAACAAAAGCAAAAGACAATCTGGTTTGCTTGATTATTATGAGCGAGCAAAGGTGGAAGGTGCTTTCAAACAAAAATAGCGACACATCTTTCTGCGTTTCTTCATTGTGTCGCCGCGCTTCGTTTCCGTGTTAATTTTTTGTTATAGTTTTTAGTTCACATGTCGTCGTTGTTTGTATAACGGTGCACAAGCATAAATGAACAATAAAGTGTGTTCGACACATGAAAAGTGCTATTCCGTTGAAATATGCACATTCTCCATTTATTTTTAAACTTTCCACCAACAGTCAAGAGCCCCGTATGCCCCCGCCCGTGCACCACCACACATGAGGACTTCTCTCGTTGGGCTTTCAAGGGCTAACTTTTTCACGAGCGTGAACATAAATTCATAAAAGTTTGACGTACTCTTTGAGCTGCACCCTTCACTTCACCTCACCCGATGCCCTCATGGTGCTGAAAGCAAACAGCTTTCAAGTTTCATAATTTTCTTTTTATTTAAATTCTTTTTTTATTTTATTTTGTTTTGTTTTTATTTCCTTCCTTTTATTTCATGTGCTTCCCTTTATAAATTTTGCCTGCACCGTTAATTGAGTGTCCCTCAAGGGATGTCTCTACACACATAAGTCTGTATCCTCGAAGTTAAGCTAGCACAGTGTGGTTAAATACTGCGGTATGCCAGAAAGTTAAGCAAGGGTGGTGCACGCAGTTTCCTTTTTTTCTTGCATTGGTTGGGCTGGGCTGAGAGATGGAATAGTTGCTTCCGTTATTATTACAGCTTTTCTCTTTTGTTTTTGTTTTTGGGCTGTTAAATACGCTTAAAATGTCAATTAGCGTTGAGAGAACCCCACTTTACCAACTGAGTTAAGTAATGCGTTTTTGTTTCGGTATTGTTGTTTTTGTTTTGCTTCTTCTTTGAAACTTGTAGGATTTTCCACAAAAAAAAAAAAAAAAAAAAATAATAAATAAAGCAACGAGAGCCATAAGAATTCCGAGAGGAAGTGAGAGATGAAAAATTGTTCATTCATATTGGGAACAGGACTATGGATGGCAAGCTGGAGACTATGACTAGCGAGCTTAAGTGAGTACTATGTACTTGTTTTTTTCTACTCCACACAGCTAAAGGAAAAGGAAATTAAATTGTAGGGCACAGCGTTGTATACACCCAACACCCAGTGACACACAATTAATGTGCAGGATTAATTGGCAGTATAGGATGGCACTACTCAGGATCTGGTGAGCTCTACTCTACTGTGCCAGTGCTTGTTCACATCTCCAAATGCAACCATACGATATTTTTAATTATTCTTGTATATAACTAACTGTATATGTATGATGATGTTGCATCCTGGATGGCAAGATAAAAATGATGAAGTGCACTGGGAGAAGAGGAAGGGGGTTTATTTATAACTTCAACTTAATTATGAAAACGAAATGTCATAAATATGTGAATCTCTGGAATTGTTTAAGGTACAGTCAGCTCCAAAAGTAAGTATACAGTCTCTGTAATTTGGAATAGCAGTGAGTAAAATAAAGTGAGTCTTAAAAGTGTTTAGAAAATCGTGAGCCTTTTAAAAATAATAAATTCTTTAAGATACATGGGACTTTGTTAATATGAAATATGCACAACAGGATCGCACGAAATTGATTTTATCTCGAGTTTAAGGTACTACTCGTATGAGGCAAGCTTGGCATTTGGATAAAAAATCGAACTCGAGATTTTCGACAAACTTGACATAACAATTGGGTCCGGTAATTGCGTCTGTCTGTCTGTACCTTGAGGAGGAGAAATTGAACTTTTCATGTTCAATATCATTCAGCCGTAATGCAAGATCTCATTTATACCGAAAACGGATCCAACGATTTTGATAAAAAAAAAGAAAATCAAGTGCGCTATTATGGACTTAGACTAAATTTTTGTCTTTTCTCATTAACGGCTCCAACGATTTTGAAGAACATTTTTGCATAAATAATAAATACAAAATAAAAAAATATTGTAAGTATATACAAATATTTGAAAAAATATTTTTTGGGTTTTTGAAAAAAAAAATTACAAATTTTTTGTTAGAAAAATCAATATCTCGAAAACAAGTGAACAATTAGTTTTTGAAATTTTTTCCTTAAATCTATTTTATTAAAAACTTCAAATTGCCAACCCAATTTATTTTTTAGAAAAAATTTAAAGAAATTTCTTATATACAAAATTAATTTAATAATTAAACGATTTTTAAAGCTTTCTAGCATAAATTCATACTTTTCTAGAAATCATATGGTAGTTTTATGCATTTGAATATTTTGTTCAAATTAGATCCATATTTGCATATTGTTACAAATTAAGCGACAACTTTATTGCTCATTAATTTACAAAAAAGAAAATCTTAACCTAAGCGAACCACGCTGTTTTAAGAACTAATCCAATCTGACGTTCCATTTTCAATTCTCCGTTGGGCTGAGAAGAAAGTGCTGACAAGTAGATGATGATAAGTAGATGTTGACAAGTGGATCTGTTTGTTTGATGTTTCGTTTCGTCACAATATTATATAAACAATTTTTAAATTCCAAAGTACTTTTACATAAGTGCAAATACAAGGTGGCGCAAAATTAATCATCGATTTTTGTTTTTGAATTACTTTTTTACTAAATAAAAAAAATGATTTTGAGTGATGAAAATCTTTATTGATCAGTGTTGCCACCTGCTGGGTTGGTTAAATCGGTGATCTTGCTGGCCATGTCAAGTTGCCAAAATAGGAGACTAAGCAACGGGAAAATACTTCCTTCACAATATCTATTGTGGATCATGCTTTATGTGTGGTTGCCATTAAATATATCGTAGATTCGTCAAAGGATTAATTTTATTCTATATGTTAATGAAAGATATATATATTTTTAACAAAAATAAAATCATGACCAAAGTCAAAACTTTCAAGATCGTATCAGGACGGATACAATTCCTTCGAAAATAGTAAGTCGAATATTGAAGCTTTCTAAAAATAGTAACCACTAGACGTAGCTTAATGTAGCTCTAGGGAAAGAACATTTAAATATTAATACTATGCCACTCAGTCCTAACCCAACTGAAAGACGAAAAAATTTTTTTTTTTATTTTGAAAGCTCAATAGCATATTATTAATGAAATGGTTAAAAAAATCGTCACAATTTATAACTCAACACTTGCGGAGTATAGCGCTTCATTGATTGTCTGTTTGTATATTCCAGCTGTCTAGTTCACAAATGTCAAAAATGATTGACGTCCGATTTTGATTTTTATGTTATTATTGTGTATTCAAATTTGAAAAAAAAATTTTGTTTGGATTTTTAATAAATTTTTTTTTTTTTTTTTTTGAGAAATCAATATTTTGAAATCCCCAATCTCGATTTTTTTAAAACTTGATATATAAAATTTTCTTAAAATAGTCTACAAGAAATGAGAAAAAAATATTTTATTTACCTAAAAATAACGGTACCCTCCATACAAATGTTAAAAAATGGTTTTCGAAAATCGTATTTTTCTCGAAAATGGTTCCGAGCATTATTTTAAAGTCTATAATTTAATAAAAAAAATTGAAAACAAGATATTACTTACCATGGAACGATTTTTAAAAATTTTGAATTTATCATTATCGGCATAACGGATTTAAATGACATTTTTTAGAGAGAAGCTTTTAAAAAGCTTAAAAAACATTGCATTTCAAAACTTTAAGAAAAATGTTACCAAATGAACAAGGGTAACTCTGAATGCACATCAATATTTAATGGGGGTTGAAATTGAATATCACCAACACCAACAGCCATAGGCCACAGCAATTCGCAATTCAGAGCACCCTCAGATGTGCGGGCAATAGGACGTCGGGTCTGCGTCAGTTGCAATCAAAAATTTACGGGCGCACAAACATTTTTACTTGCGATATACATAGGTACTATAGGGCAAGTTCTGCATTTGGAAAAAAAAAATCGAACTCGAGATTTTGATCAAAGTTGACATTATGATGATAGCGAAGACGAAAAAAGTGGGTCCGACAATTCCGTCTGTCTGTCTGTATGTCTGTATGTCTGTATGTCTGTATGTCTGTATGTCTATATGTCTGTATGTCTGTATGTCTGTATGTCTGTATGTCTGTATGTCTGTAAGTCTGAATGTCTGTATGTCTGCATGTCTGTATATCTGTATGTCTGTATGTCTGTATGTCTGTATGTCTGTACCTCGAACTACAGCCTAAACTACCGGAGGTATTTTCTTCAAACTCGGTAGTTAAGGGTCTTCGGTGATTCCCTAGAGGAGAAATTGAAATTTTTTTTTTAGCTCCAAAACTAAGGGTACCCCCCATACACCCGTAATGCAAAATCTTATTTATCTCGAAAACGGCTCTAACGATTTTGATAAAAAAATTAAGTGTGATATTATGGACATGAACTACATTTTGGTCAAAAAAAATTTTGCAGCAAAATGTTATTAGGGGTACCTGCCATAGACCCGTTTTTTTTTATTTTCGACTTTCTCATTTACGGCTCTAAGGATTTTAACCCAAAATTTTTAGCAAGAGTCCCCTTAAGTTTAAAATAATATTGTATATAAAAATATTCGAAAAAATATTTATTGGGTTTAAAAAAAAAAAAAAAATTAAATCAATATCTTCAAAACCTATGAACGATTATTTTTTGAAATTATTTCCTAAAACCAATATTATTAAATACTTAAAATTCGCATCCCACATTTTTTTCTTGAAAAATTTTAGAGAAATTTCTTATATAAAAATTGTATTTAATAATAAAACGATTTTTTAAAGTTTATTTGCATAAATTCATACTTTTCCGGAAACCAGACGGCAATTTTATGCATTTGAACATTATTATCTCATTAAATCCATGTTTTATATTTATAAATGTATCTTAAATTCCAAAGTACTTTTACATAAGAGCAAGTTCATGCGATCCAGTCGTGCATTTTATTTTATGTTGGAGTTCTTTCAATTTAGTATGGTGCAAAAATATAGCACGCTACTGATTTTGAAAAAGCTCTCCCATAAGACGTGTACTGCATATTTTTGTTGGATGAAGTATAATAATATTCATTTTTTAAATTCCTAGTCTATTACATAGGAGCGATTTCGTGAGACCCAGTCGTGCATTTTATTTTTAAATGAAGCCTTAGAATGAATAAAAATAAAATTTATTAATTTTGTGACTTACAACTCTCACCCATTTTTTGTGCGTGTGGCAGAGAATTGAACTCATGTCAGTTTAATGCACTAATCATTATGCCAAGAGCTACATAATATAAATGAATTGAATTAAAATTGAAACTCAAAGCCACTACATCTCTAAAACAAAGAACGTGCGATTGAGGCTTGCAAATTTTGCTCAAAAGTTAAATATTTAAGGAAAGTTCTGTCATTAACTTAGTTTATTTTAAGAAATATATTGTGAGTATAATCAAAAGGGTCATGTTTCATGCAACATCTTAGAGTACATGATAGAGTAACTATTCGAGTTGTTCTTTATAATCAGCGTCTGAGCCTATAGCAGGGTGTATAGCAGAATGTGGTGGTGGATAACGGCTCGTAAATTGCACCGCGCCACCATAGGCCTTTCTATCTGAAGAGTACAACAATTGGATCAGGCGTACTCTATTTTCTGTTTCTCCTTACTTGCTTTATTAATTCTGTAAGAATATCTAAATAAAAACAATGTATCTTTAAACGTTATTATGACCATGGTTTCATGAAAATGAGTTAATCCACACTTTCCTATTAGTACTTTATTCACTATGATACTTAGTCCCACTGATACATACTCGTATTTGTGGTAGTAATTTCAGTTTAGCTGATGGCCCATGGGTTTTCATTCTTTAAGCTTTCATACTAAATTGCTGAAAAAGTGTCCACCTTTACCTTTCACACACGATTTAGCAAGTGGGATTTTTTATTTTTTAATAAATTCTTGAAAATAATTGCATATGTATTTCTTCTTTTTTTTTGTTTTTTAGTTACAAATTATATAATTTCAGTTTAAACTGTCAGAAATGGAAAAAACAATTGCATACTCAGCTCACTCACCCTTAAGTCTTGTCTGCACTCAAACCCTTATGCCACCAATCATCATAATAAATAACAGACAAAAATATCAAACTCTCTCTTCCATCATTAACATTCATCATCATAATATCACGACAGACTGTCATAGTCGTCGACAGACTACCCCATTCTGGTTCTCTACCGAGCCCCCTCAAGCTCTATATGTCTGCATAACAATTATATTGATTTAAGCCCCATTCTTCCCAAAAACAAAAAAATATTGGAAGAGAGAATAACGATAGCGCTTACAACACATTGATGTTTTCTCATGTGATATATAATAATTGTAGAGTTGGAGGTTGGTTTTATTTGCCTTTGATTATCCATTTTATTGGAAACGATATGGCAAAATACGAGGCATTTTGTACAAACGGGATCTGACATCGAAGCACATTCTGATGATGATGAAGGAGGAGTGGAGATGGAGATAAAGTTCGTTCACATTTGTACCCGGCGGCGGCATGCGGAGTGGTCGGTGAATAAAAAATTGAAGCAAAAATAGCTTGCGATGGCAAACGAGCATAATGTATGCTTATAAAGAGTTGTACCCTGTTTTATTTTGGTTGTTTGCCAAAAATTGGAATTCTTTATGACATCTGCAATATGCATTTTCCACACATATGTACATATGCAAAATGTTTGACATTAGTACTCTGTTATTGTATATTTTTTTGGGTTTTAGAGAATATTGCATTTTGTACAGACATTTAGTGGTTTTGAATATGGATTAAACAAGCTAGGTAGGCATTTATTGACTTTTTAAATATTAAAAAAAAGCAATATTTGACATTATCATTTAGCTGTATGTTTGTTGGGTTTTTGGATGTACGGGTATTTTGGTGATAGTTAGTTAGTTATTATCTCCTACATGAACATGCGAATTCTTTATGTCTCTAGATAAATTTTTTACCAAAGTACACAATTGTACTGATTCAAATCGTGTGTTCAGAGGCCAACTTCAAGCCCTTTAATTGGGTTTTCCGGGAAAAAAAATGGAATATAAAAACCGTCTTATTGAAATCTTAAAAAAGAGAATATAACAATGATTGTGCCTGCTCCGGAGCGTAAATGAAGAGAGAGTGAAGATGGTTTCCCAAAAAGTTCAGGAATTTTGGCGGAAGTGATATCACTAATATGGTCTGGTGTAATTTTGTCCGCCATGCAAAGAAGAATTTGTGCGTGTGGCAAACTTCTTTTCTGCAACTCAACTGAATACATCCAGTATCGAATACTAACTTATACAAGTTGTTTCGCAATAAAGTTCATCAAACATTTGAGTCATGACGATCACTTTGTAAATGACCAACATGTAATAACTGCGTAATCTCTGGCTATTTTAGATTGCAAGTAAATGTCGAAAACAAATCTGGCCGTCCATTATTGCGCACGCAAGTCATCGCATCCTGCGGGTACTCGTGCATGTGGCTCGGACTGCCAATGTTTGTCAATATCTGTAAGATCTGCGTCGCTATTGACCGCATCTCACTAGTGAATTAATTCTTCAGATCGCAGCCTAGCCTAATTGAATCGAATGTAATTGAGTCTATCTATCTCAACCCTAAACTGCATATTGTTGAAACAATCGGCGATATCTTAGTGGGTGGTTGTCAATGATTTTGCGAATCATCATTCGATATCCCTAAAAGTTCTTTGAACTGACATTTTTACCACAGCAATATTAGGGAGTTGATTCCAATAGAGATCTTTTCGACTCCCACTGACTATTTTTTAAAGTTATGTTTTCATCAAGAAAGGGCAGGTATGATGACGTCGTGACGAAAGTCTTCGACAAAACTACCATTACTGATGGCTCAAAGATGGAGTGTGGTGTTAGTTCAGGTCATTGGTCAATGTGGCATTGATCGCAAAAAATAGACGAGCTGGCCAGGCAAGAATCAGCCCTTTATAACTCACTCAAAGAGTCAAAATTCCTCATGGTCTTATGAATTGTAAAATTTTCTCAATTTTTCTTAGTGAGTCAAACCATAAGTGGAGCAGTTTAACTAACTGCATTATATCAAGAAATATTTGGGCCAACTATAATAAATCCGGAACATTTGATCTAATATGCAGACCCAGGTAAGACATAGCCAGGATCGTAGCTATCTGTAGTGGACATTGGCCAATAGAAGATCATGCAGCAAAACTAGGCATTCCTCACAATACTCACTGTCATAGCTGTGGGGACCATTGAAAATGCCCTACCCTGGCCAAATTAAGAGCATGATCATAAGGAAGGGCATTTTTTGTCGACATTGACGAACTTTCGGAAATGAAAATCAACGACTTGTTTTTTTTCTCAATGTGACGAAATGGCTCTAGGACAACCTTCGGTTAATTTTGTGCCATACCCTCCGTTTGGCTCCTTAGATCCCGAACAAGCGGAATAAGGTTTTTGATGGAGGCCAACAGTGCGAGGAGCCGGATAATCACTCAATCGGATTGGCTACTCTATTAGTACCAGTCAACAAGGTGCCTAGCTTGGTACAGTGTAGATGGTGTCGGATGAGTGTGCTCATCCGGCTGAGACAGTGATGCTTTCATATTTTTGAACTTAATCTAAACTAGATGACTCCGTGAGAATGTCCACAATTTCTCATATGACTCCCATCTACAGGTTCGTATAAATAATGATGTTGAAATTGCGCATTTCAGTGCTAACTGGGCCATAGGGCTAGACTGCTGGTGGTCGCCATTTCTACCTACCCATTTACCTTTTTATTTGTATCGGGACCTAAGAATTTACAATTTATGAAGTGACAATCAAAGGTGTTTTTTGTTTTTGTAATAACCATTGGCCGGATTTCTCATGTTTTATCTCAAAAGTGATATCCGTCTTCACCACGGCACAATATAAGGCGGTATCACAATTGGTCATACGATTGATGTGTTTCATTTATTCACTGTAGTGCATTTTCAGTTCGGCGTTTGTTCACTATGTTACACGATTCAAATTTCGCCAACAACAACAATTGAAGGGTTGTAAGTCTAAAGAGTCTAAGTGCCATTTTTATAATCTAGAGATATACGAGAAAAAAATTATAAAAATCTCTTTGGCACTTAGAATCTACTACAACTTTATTTGCGTGTATGTACAGTTTTAAAAGAAATAGGCACTTGAATCCATTTTGATGTCATAAGGCTTGGCACTTAGACTATATTTTGATAAAAATATTGACTTTTGATTTTTTGGCACTTACACCCTTTAGACTTACAAGTTACAACCCTTCAATAGGTATTTCGCTCACTTTAGGTGCATTGTATTGTCGTTCATGGTTTCTTGCTGGTCGTTTGTCCTCTTTTATAACAATGCTGTGATCATCGGATGACATCTGTTGCTGGACTGTTTCTATTTTCGTTGTAAAGCTTTATTGATCTCTTCTGCCTATCGCGCACGATTTTCAATCATTCTTATTAAAGCTGATTCCCTTTTGATAGAACGTTCATCTTCCGTACGACGTGCTCTGTTCTCAGCTCTGTTGAGAAAGGAAATAACTCAATCATTCCAAAAGTAAGTTTGATCTGACCAAAAACATAGCACCGGAAACATGAAAGAAATTTGAAGCTGTAACTTTGTATATGGCTTAATAAGCCATAGGCTAAAGTATTATAGTAGTTTTTCAGTTGATCTAGCGAGATTTTTTTGTAGCTCTATTCACTATTCTATTCTATTTTTTTTTTTTGTTTTTGTTGTTTTTTGAACTTTGAAATCTATATCAGTCTATACTATTATATAAAAGCGAAACCATTTTAAAGCTTGGCTACAATGATCTCAGAAAGTAGTCAACCGATTTATTTGAAATAAATTTTATTATTTTCTATATTGTTATAAGAGTGCTCCTGGCTATAATTTTCTTTCATTAATTATTTGTCAAAATTAAATATTATTAATTTTACATTTTATGTCCATTTTTTCATTAGTTGACTTATACAACCACTTATATCTTAAAGCCTATGTAATAATCGACAAAGATTAGCATTGCTTCATAAAGTCAATATTGTTGCGCAAATTTAAAGACCAAAATCACTTCTTAGTTATACATATAACCTGAGAAATAAATAAAAACAAATTATAAAATTATAAACTTTTTGAATTTATTTTATCCAGGAATTAGATTTTATCACAATCGCGAGGTCGCTGCTTTGTTTGATGTCATTATCATTCCAACATTTTTAATTTTCTTTTCTTCCCATGCTCTCTCTCTCTTATGTAATATCTTTTCCATTCAATAGTTACGTTTTTTTTTTTCTTACCTGTCTACCTTCATATTTAATTTTTCTGTATTATATAGTTCATCTAACTAACCTACACACACACATTGTTTTTACCTGCGATATAGCTAGTATAGGGCTGTGATTCCCTACAGGAAAAATTGAATTTTTTTTTTAGCTCTAAGACCCGTAATGCATAATCTTATTTATCTCAAAAACGGCTCTAACGATTTTGATAAAAAAACAAAATAGGTGTGATATTATAAACATGAACCACATTTTGGTAAGACAAAATTTTGGGGGGAAATGATATTAACGGTCATAGAACCGATTTTTTGATTTTCGAATTTCTCATCAAGGGCTCTAACGATTTCAACCTTACTTTTTATGCGGAAGCTCCTATGCATTTGAAAATATATAATCTAAAATTTTTTTTGAAAAAATTAATTTTGGATTTTTAAAAAAATAGTACAATTTTTTTTTGAAAATTCGATGTCTTGAAAACGGATATACGAATAAATTTTTAAATTTGGTTATAAAATGTATTTTATTGAATACTAATAATTTGCATATCATTTTTTTTTTGTAAAAATTTTAACGAAAATTAAGAACACAAAAAACCTGTTTCAGTGTGTCTGTATGTCTGTACCTCTCCCTATCTACAGCCTAAACCACTAGACTTATATCCTTCAAGTTCATTCCCAGTAGTTAAGGGTCTTTGGTGATTCCCTAGGGGGAAATTGAAATGTGTTGTTATGGACATGGACTATATTTTTATAGAAAAAAATTTGGGGGCAAAATGTTATCAATGGTACCTGTCATAGAACCGTTTTTTTTATTTTCAACTTTCTCAATAACGGCTCTAATGATTTTAACCAAAAATTTTCACCAGGAGCCCCCTTAAGTTTAAAATAAAATTGTATATAAGAATATTCAAAAAATATTTTTTTTTTTTGATTTAAAAAAAATAATTCCAATTTATTTTTTGAAAAATCAATATCTTGAAAACGTGTGAACGATTATTTTTGGAAATTATTTCCTAAGATCTATATTACTAAGCACTTAAAATTGGTATCCCGAATTTTGTTCTAGAAAAATTTTAAAGAAATTTGTTAGTGTATTCAAGTAACTTAAAAAAAAAGAGCCAACATTGCTCAGCGATGTGACGATGGATTTAGAAAGACAAATAAAATGCACGACTAGATCGTACGAACTTGCTCTTATGTAAAAGTAATTTTGGATTTAAATACGTACATTTTATAAGTATAAAACATGGATTTAATGAGATAAAAATGTTCAAATGCATGGAATTGCCGTCTGATCTCCGGAAGAGTATGAATTTACTCAAATAAAGTTTAAAAATCGTTTTATGTTTTATGTTTTAAGTATTCTACCTTTTTTTAAAGCCAATACTCTGATCTATTAGATAATTTTTAAATCAAGTAGAATCTATGCACAGTTTTTGAAAAAACGAGTTTTAAACTCAAATTTTGGGGAAACAAAAACTTAAAAAAAAAGTTTAAAGTTTAATTTTTCAAAACTGCAAAGTTATATATTATTGTTTTTCCTAAAATTCGTTGGTCTAATTTATTCTTATTCAAAAACTGAAAACTAGATGATTTTTTGTCTTCTAGTTTTTGAGAAAATTGAAAATAACTAAAACTACTTTTTATGGGATATTTGCGTTTTTTTGCTTGCTTACGCATTACGGCGTATAAACAGTGAGATCTGTATGGGGGGCCATGCTGCCCTCTGCAACCCCCCTGCTTGGGCACACTATAGGATTTGGGTAGGTCCGAGATTGGGTGTATGCAAGGTTTCTTTTGCATTTACAGAATCGAGATTTAAAGAAACTTTGAATTTACCCTATGGCCTATATCCAATGTCTACTATAAATATATGTACGTAGCCCAAAGTTGCACATTTAAAATGTTCAGACATGAAAATTTAATACATTATAGAAAATTCACATTACCCAGGTACTACTGTACGAATGCAGCAAATTTATATAATTCCTTAATTTATATGTATGTTTATTGTTTGTGTCTAACATTTTTAATGCTTATGTGGTACAGGTTATTGTTTACCAAGGTCATTCGTTATTCAACCCTTGTAAGAGTGAAGCATTTTTTTCTTTGAATAAAGAATGGCGACTAAGCATCCACTACTTCATCCTAAATTAAATAACTTTTCAATATTTCAAAAACAATATTTCAAAAGCATTGCGTTCTTAGAAGAAATTGGTCTAATTCCAACTAAAGCGTCAACTCCCCCACTGTGTTGCAACTTACCGATAAAGGTAGAAAAACATAAAAATTTCAAGTTCGGTTGGATGTGGCGGTGCTCCGAAAAAAGCTCTAAAAAAAGGTGACAAAAATTGTAAGAATACAATAACCCATCTATTGGCACATTTTTCCATGGGCCTCAATATTGGCTAGAGATTCGGGAGGCTTGCTATAAATATCTCTTTTGTGATCAAAATACCTGTAAACCATTGAACATTGAAAAATTGACTTGACTATTTTTAATTAACACCTGACTCACTCACAAACTGACTGACTGAGACGTGGAATGCCATGCAATTCTACCTCCTCGTGGTGCATTTTTGGTAACGCTAAATGATTTGCTGTACTTTACTTACAAATGAACCACATTAACATTAATCCTCAAAATGAAATCACCGTAGGTAAATATCAAAAATCAAAAATTTCATAAAAAGTAGTTTTAGTAATTTTAAATTTTCTCAAAAACTAGAAGGCTTAAAACCATTCGGTTTTTTGTGTTCGATTCAAAATTAATAGTAGCATTGACCACAAAGAGCCCTTAAGCACTTCATTTCACAATTTTGAAAAAAAAAAATTGGTCTAAACTTTTTTTTTTCATTTCTTTAACAAAATTTTGAGTTTGCATGCGAATTTTTTAAAAACTATTGACATAAATAATTTAAGTTAAATTTACGATTATAGAACAGACTTCTGGGTTTCAAAACCGGTACAGTACTTCATTGTAAATGTTGCCGTTGTTTCGTTGTTTTTTAATATTTTTTTTTTCAATTTAAGTCATTTTTTTCTAAAATCGACATCCCCCCCCTCCCATAGTAAAAAAACGCTTGTATTTGACCCTTCTAAAAAAGTCCGTTATCAATTTTTGGCGCCTAAGTTATCGTACTCTCCCCCCGATTTATCTAAAGAAAAATTAAATCTGTTTTTATTTTTCTGGTTCGAGGAAGTGATAATTCGTCCAACTTAAAAATAAAAAAGTTCCATCATAGTAGCTTGAATTACCAATTTTTTATCACTTCCTCGAACAATAAAACTGAAATTAAGTTAATATTTTCTTTACAAATAACTCGAAGAAGGTACTTTTATTGACGTCGCGGTCGGTAAGAAGAGCACAAAAATGTGGATACGTTAACTCAGTTGCACTGCACTTAACTTGAGCAGGTGAATAAAAAAATGTGTCTATTATATTTACACACGCACAGATTCAAGTACCTATAGATGTATGAGAACATTAAAAAAAAGAGGCTGGGTGCGACCCACACTGATAACTTCCCATTTGTGGTCTTGAAAACTTTATATTTAGTTTTTTTTCAAATAACCAATTTTTCAGCGAAACAAACTTTAGCTGTATCTGTACTGTATCTGTTGTAGTAATTGGTATGATATTTTGTATACATTCTTCGATCATAGAGCAGTAGATGGAAGATCGAAGTAGATGGTTTCATAGTGTAATTGTTGTTGCGGTTTTTCCGGATTGAAAGACTGTGATCTGCACTGGATATACAATGACTCCTGTTTAAAAATCGATGATGCTTGTGGCATATATGATATTAGGAAATTTGCTTTGTTTTGTTGATGATGAGGATACTTAGTCGCTCATTTTATGTTTTTTTTACAGAAAATGTGTTTAACTAATTTTAAACTTTTCTATTTAAAATGTTAAATTTCTTGTAATAATTACGAAGGTTGGTAGGTACATATTATGTACTGAATTATAGATTTCCGTGTTTTTTAATACATCTGTGTTCCTACACCTAAGAAAATCTTGAGTAGAATCTTACATCTTTTTCATGGACAAAAAGATAAAAACATATTGTGACGTTTTCTTCAATTTTACCATAGCTATTAAGAGAATCTGAATATGTGGGACTTGGGTACAACTGAACTGAACAAACGATATATTTTGGTTATTGATGGAAGGGTACTTACAAAATATATCCGCTCTAAAACTAGATATATGTCAAATATAAACCATTTGTTAGAAATTGTTTTATGTATAAAATTAAATAATGGCAAAGTTAATATCATTGCTCGTTCTCAAGATATTCTAGTCGAAAAACAAATATTACCACTTTTTAGTAGATTTTTTTTTTATATTTTTGTTAAAAGTGTCAATTCGATACTTGTCAAAATTGAACATTATGTTAATAATTGTATTATGTCGATACCTTCCCGTAAGAATGTACTAAGCGGCACTTTTTTCGAAAATGACTTTTTGATGAGGAAATATAATATACATATGTTAAGGGCCACGTTTTGGCCTGGGTTTCGCCAACGAACTTTCTTCGTTTTTTTTCGTTTCCTGAACAATTTTAGAAATGTCGCTTAGTATACATTCTTACGGGAAGGTATCGATGTATAAAACAACATACTTTAGAAGGCACTATCGGTGTTCATTCCCAAGAAATTCGACTTGAAATACAATTTTAACTACAGTGGGTTGCCAAATTAATAGGGACATCTTAAATTTTTAATAATTTTCATGTTTTAGCTTTCTTTTGAGCATTTGTTTTGGTTCTAAGTGTGCGTGGTGATTTTTATTTCACAGGCTACGTGTTTAACGGTTATTTTAAGTTGACGGCAGATATTCAATATGGTCTTATTCGGGGAATACCCGGTTTTATTCGAGGAAAAACCAGTATTATTCTGAAAGGTGTTTTTTCTGATAGTTGTTTGTGGATATTTTTTGAACTTTGTTTTAATTGAAACGTTAGTAACGTAATTTATTTTGTTTAAAACAAAGCTTTTCTTAAAAGAAGAATAATATTTTTTTAATGATTTTGGGCATTTTTCCGAAACAGAATGGTTCGAGGATTGGATATCACTCCAAGAAAGAAAAAAACGAAATAAGAACATTATTACCTCATTCGAGTCATTTCCAAAGAGAAATAGCTATACTATTACGGGTGTTTCTAAGTCTGTTGTTAACGGAATAAGACTTTTGGGTCGTAGTCCTGTTAAGAAACCACGGCTCACAGAGACAATGGTAAAAAAAACGTTTGTCTTGGGCTCGAAATTTTGGCTGATAAGAGCAGTTTCGATCGGCGGCGTGCGTCCCAGTGAGAATTGCCATCCTGATTGCATCGTAGAAATGGTAAAACATCCTGTTAAAGTTATGGAGTGGTCAGTCATCAGCAAAAGAGGTGTTGGACGTCTCCAAATTGTCTAGGGAACCATGAGACAGGACCAATATAAGGACATTCTGCAAACTCGTCTCATACCCCAGTAAAGAGAATGGTTCTCTAACAACGAACTATATCTTTTCATGAATGACTCAGCCCCGTGCCATTAAGTTAAGAGTGCAACAAAATATCTAAATGGCCAAAACATACCAGTTTTATCCTGACCAGGCAATTCCCCTGACATGAACCCCAAAGAAAACCTGTGGGAGATCACTAAAATGAAAATTGCCAAAGAAAATATTACAACAAAAATAACACTTAAGGAAAAACTAATAGAGGTCTGGCACCACTGCCCTGCAATTAAAGAATGCGCTAAAAAGTGCATTGGTAGCATACCGAAACGTATTCAAGCAGTTATTGAGGCAAAAGGCAAAGTTACAAAATATTGAGTTTTTGTAATTTTCTTACTTCTTTTTGATTTCGAACTATTTTTAAAGATTATTAACTAAAAAAAACTATTTAACTACTTTTTTTTATGTAATAATATCTTATCTTTATAAAAAATATCTATTTATCAAAATACACAAACGATTTTCATTAAATTGATAAGGAAACATACAATTTTCTTAAAATCCATGACTGTCCCTATTAATTTGGCAACCCACTGTAGTTTTCACTAGAATTTTTGATAGTTTATTATTTAAAAAAAAAAAACTATTGATTCAATATTTGTCAACATTTTACCAATTGTACAAAATTATACTATGTATAAAATAAACTAAATTAGAAGTCAATATCACTACTAGTTCTCGAGAAATTTGAGTCGAAAAACAATTTTTACCAATTTTCAATAGAATTTTATATAGTTTTTTATTTTTTGTAAAAAAACTGTAAACTGATTTTTTTTTGAAATTTTCACCAGTTGTCAAACACATTATTTTTCGTAAAATAAAATTATTTTGAGTTTCAAATTGTTTTCCGTTCTTAGAATATCAGGGTTATGAAATTTTTTTTTTCAGTTTTTTTTTATTTAAAAAAATAACGGTATGTTCATTTTTTTCCAAATTCATACCAAATCTGTATGACCTTATAATGAGTACATTAAATTTTATTTGAAGTCAATAGCATTATTTTTTCGTGAGATATTTGAAACTAACCAAAATTTTTCCTTTTTTTTTAAACCGTTATAGTGAAAAAACTACTCACTGAATTTTAATAAACGCCCTTTCAGCCTCTTTCGAAGTCATTACCTATTCAACAAAATTTATTTGAAGTCGATATCTTTACTCGTTCTTGAGATATCGACGACGAAAAATGGTACAAGAACGTACGAACGTACGAACGTACGTACACACACACACACAGACATCTCTCTAAAAATGATTGATATAGCCTCTAGCGACCTTGAAACGTCGAGAAATGTCAAAAATTCCAATTTGACAAATCGGACCGATTACAATAACTCCCTATGGGAAGTTAACAAAAATTTCGTTCTGTTTTCAGCTAAAAAATTGAAACGGTTTTTTTTTGTTTTCACGTGCGGTTTGGCCTTGAGCACGTATATTTTACTTAAGTTGTTTTTTTCTAAAGAGTGTTAATTTCCGTAAGGAAGTGTTTTTTGATTTTTTTATTGTATACAAAAATATTCGTAGTTACAATTTGCGAAGCAATGCGAGCACGGGTCGAGCCAAATCATTTTTAAAAAATTATTTCTTTTGCTATTTTGGAATTATGTATGTATATATTTTTATTATTAGATATAAAAAACAAAACTTGGGATTTAGTATTTTTGCCCCGACTCTTAACTTTTTGGCGGTGTTTCTAATTACTGCGATCCGTCACTTAATGCAAAGGTGGTTTGTAAATCTGTGAATACAGAAATTGAATATCTGATACAAGAAATTTTTGATGCTAACGTGAAATGCTTACTTGCTTTTTTTTGCAACCCACATCGGATTTTTTTTCAACCAAGCCATATATTTTCTAATCTATCACAAATTTCACTTTTATTTTACAATATTGTAGTTTGTGTAAAATTTAACTGTTATTTGCTGATATTTGATTGGTTTTCTCGACAAATCTATGATTTAATTTGTTCTTGTGGATTATAAATTGTTAATACCCAGCTCCTACTTGTTTTAGGTTAAAATGCAGGGCCAAGTCTTCTTGATCTTTGTTTTATGTCTGCGACCGGCAGTCTTTTTTGTTGTACGATCAGATTACTTTGAATGGCATTAGGGATCATGCTTTTCTATTTTCCATATTTAATATTGATTTCACCCACATAGTTTTATCAACTTCTTTCGAATATGATGGCCATCAAGCTGCATCGTTTTCAGCTTTGAAAATTAAGGGCAAGGTCTGCACACTGATACTGTTATGTGAAGTTATCAATGCTATTAAAACAAAAAGCAGACTCTATTCCAAATGGAAGCGCAACCTTGTCCCGTTTATTATAGTAGATACGTAGAAAAAACATACTTTTCATGTTTGTAAGCAATATTTATTTACGAAAGCTTAAAACTGTTTTCTTTGTCTATCTTAGTTAATTAAAAGATTGAAAGAGCGGAGTAGATACATGATGATCATCTACTTGTGAATTCCCTGTACAAAACCTTTTCAATTCGGGTTCACATTTTTAGATGAAATAAGAAAAGAATTTGACCGGGAACGTATTGCCTCACTTTGACTTGTAGACTTTTCAAAGGCCTTCGATAAAGTCAACTATTTCATATTTTGTTGGCAGATCTGGTTTTACGTTGGTTTTGAAAATAGGGCCGTAAAACTTATTACAAATAGTGGTGGTTGGCGAAAATAGTTCTGAATTTCTTCTATCAATTGCGTAAGGTATTCCCGTGGGCTCAATCCTGGGACCAATTCTTTTTTTTTATTATAATAGATTAAAACCATAAAACTCTCATGTTCAACTTTTTTACTCAAAACCTTTTACTAGCTTAAAAGAGCTCAAATACAAATGAAGATGTTAAATGGCCTGAGCTCAATGGCTTAAGCTTGAATCCAACAATGAGCCGAATCATCCCTATTTCTTACTCAGACCTTGAACTTTTTTTCTGTGTTTATCTAACTTCTTTACTCTTTATTTTTATTTTCTTTTTCTTCTGAACTTTTCCATATTTTACAATTTTTAATTTTTCAATTGTTTTTCATTTATTTTTAAAATTATATGTTTTTATTTCTAGGCTGTATTCCAAATTGTTGTACTAAGTATTAATGTATACCATGTTAAATAAATTAATACAAAATACTAAACTATTATGGCAGAAAAGAACTTTGAGGCAAATTTTAAAGTAAAAACACCTCTTGTAGTTGAAGACTGTTCCCTCATGAGGATCACCCATTTAATGGTGACGTTTCATTCTTTCGAACCATACGGAACAAAATACCTAACAATCTCTCTAAATAAGCGGCCCAGCATCACTTTTCCTCACACTTTTATTGTATTGTCTTTGGTTAGCATGTCCGTAGCAGTACCTTGACTGTAACGCGATTGTAGTCTGAATCAATGTCGGGCCCCCGGAAAGTTCAAACATCTTCAACACTGAAGGAGTACCTTTCGATCACAATATAGCCAATCTGGTAAATGATTGCTTCATGATGACATATCTATTACCTCTTTGAATGTTCAGATGTAAACATCTTCAATATTTCGTCCCCCCAGAGATTATAAATGAATTTTATGTTTTATAAAGTCTATCTTTCGTTGATTCCACCAAAGATGTCTTCTCTACTAAGATTGACATTGACATAACTAGAGTACTGTTATAGGGTTCTTATTTATGAGTTCGTAAAATTTTAACTTACGGTAGATAATACTCGTATAATGTCTTAAGTGTCATAATATATGAGCGGACATGTGCGCATATTAGGCTTGTGTTGATGAATTAATTTTTGACGTTCGTTTATATTTTGTAATTGAACTCAAGACGTCTTCCTCGAACGACAAATCTACACCAAAATAAGCGCTAGTTTTGTTTTCGGTAACAGTCACCAAAAAATACAAAATTGTTTAATGTAACAACATCTTGTATAAAATTTAGATCGAAATCATTGTAGCCGTTAGCGTGCAAAGTTGTAAGTTATCTTTATGGCTAATTACAACTTTTCAATTTTCCTTCTAGGTAGTAAATGAGTTAAACGTTTTGGCTTTGGTTGAGGAACAGACAAGAACAAATAAAGACAGACAGATAGAAAGATAGACAGAATATTATGTAATAAAGAAAACGTTACAGGTTGAGAGATTTGGTGTTCACATACACATCCTAAACGCTCACACTGTGCTCAAGGTTAAGTACCTATGTTAAGGGTATCCAAAATACCCTTATAGAGTACGCGAAATTAAAAAAAAACTAACATCATCTTACCATAACCGTGGATTGATTTTACAAATATAGTTGGTGGCTTTGAAGTATTGTTATTATTTCAATCTATTTTAAGTGTAACGAGCAACGGCATACGAGTATTAAATAAACTTATCTGTGTTGTGCCCCAAGTTCAAATTAATTTTATCTGAAAACCCTTTCTCATATGTACTCGTATATGAATGTGTTTTTAGTCTTGGGAACATTTTGTGTCACGAATAAAAGCAAAACCAATTTCGGTTCACTGTGGCGTATACGCAATATATGTTAACCCCTAAATGTTATCAAGTTTATGGTTCATTCATTAAAGCTAAGGCATATTAAAATGATGCCATTATTGTTCTTAGCTTTTATTAATATTATTTTAATGGCTCATAATCCCTAAGAATATTAAATATTTTGTTAATCATCTCATTAAGACAAAACTGACAATTTTGATGTTTCCCAAAAATTGCTTTATTAGAAGCCAAAAATAAAAATGGATGATTTATGTGTTTTGTACTTCATACGACTTGCATTTTATTTCTTTATTCCCTGCCATGTCTTTAGACATTCAACTTAAAATATAATATGTTTCTTCGTTCTATTTAGAAGGCGTTAAAAATATTTTCAAATATTATTATAATAAACCTTTCCGGTTCACTGTGGCGTATACGTAATATTTTCTCTTCAAAAAAGTCTTTTTATATAAAGTATATTGTTCACTCGGGCGTATGCTTACTATATTGTCCATCGAACATTATTTGTCAGGGTAAATTGATTTTTTGAAGTCAAGATATTAAACGTCTCAAACACGTGTCCTCAGAAGCGGAAATAAAACCAATAACCTCCATCGCTAGAAAATATATCTTTTTTGCAATCAATCGAAACTAACTGAAAGGCTATTGTCGATTTGATTCTATTTTTTTTTTTTTTTCGTATTTTCTGTGTTCATTGGAAGTTCTTGTTCGTGGTTTTTATTGTTTGGATGAAGAAGAAAAATAAACGAAATGGACCAGAAGTTGTCATTGAGCGAGGATAATCATTGATGGAGTATCTTAATTTTCCTAAAAATCTGTTTTTCTTTTGCTTTTTTTCTTCTGTCCTCAATACTCGTTTTAAAAACATGAAAATAATAAAATTCATTCGGAGAAATTTCCAAGATGAAATTGACATTGAATACCTATTACACTAAAGTAGATTGATTTATTCGCGTTGGTTTATTTGTATGGCTCATAAAAATCATTGAAATACGTGTACCTTCGTACCTTCGGAGAACATTTAGAACAAAATATAAATATTTTTTAAGGTTATCACATCTGTTGATTTCGGTGATGACAAGATTTTTTATTCAAGGATTTTGAAATAAATTTTATTTCAAGGGACAACTGACGGAAATCTAATACCATTAATTTTGTTCAAAATTTTTCCTCGTCTACATAACTTAAAATGAGACGATAATCAAGTTGAGTGTTGAAACTAATAATGCCTAAAATATTCGACACACCAAAAAACGTCTATCACACTACGTCATCATTATAGCTTTTGTTTGCTAAATTCACAATCATTTCAAATTAGCTATCATCAACACTGAGTAAAGAGATTTAATTGCTAATGCATACAGATGATGGCATAAATTCCGAACAGGGCTTGCATCAGCTGGTTGTCTTTGATTAGCAGCATCGCATCGGGATAATCAGCCAACACTGTGTTTGTGAAATTAATTAAATGCAAGCACAGAGTGCGTCAGCATTATCAATTTAATACATATGGGGTAACAGAAGTGCATCAATTTGGGGCACAAGCATATTTGAATTTAATAGGCGAAAAGCTTGTTGGTTTGGATGATAGCTTCGCAGAATGGTATAAATTGAATTAATGAAACCAGATTATTCATGCTGACAGGGATGAAATTCAAAATTTGGCGAAAAAATAACAAAAATTTGCATAATATTGCAAAAATTTTGGGCAACGTGCATCTTACAAGGAAGAAACGTAAACGGATAGAAGGGAACAGATTCGCACCTGTGTTTCTTGGATGATCAATTAATGTATTTCAAATACATTTCAACCAGGGTTTTGTGTGAACGAATTTGGAAAATGGTTTTATCAATTAAAAATAACACTTTTAGATTTTAAAAATATCCATCTTTGTCGCTTTCAACATATTTTTGGATAATTTATAAAGAACCATGTGATAAAAACTAGCATCTCCTTTTTATTTATGAGTGCTAAGATGGAGCTACTGCAATTTCGGAAACTTATGGCAACTTCAATTACTTCTGTGCCATGGCCTTAATTTTATTCCATTGACAGTAAGCTAGTGAAATAAGGACTTTAAAGGTGGTTTATGATGTAAGAGAGTCCGACGATCACCCAATAGGATAAATTAATGCTAGTTAGAATGCCTTCGTAGTCGACTGAGTGAGTGATCAGAACTCTGGATGATTGTGAAAGAGCCAGCACACATCATACTACAACAAAAATAAGACAATTCAAAACATACTACATCCTTTCTTTTTGAACTCATCAATGGTATCAAAATAGCAAACTGGATCGCTAATTAAACCAAAGGGCTAGACTGCTAGTGGTCGCCATTTCAACTTACCTATGACGGCGCCTTGCATACTAGATAACATTACTCGTTTAAAAAGATTAAACAAACCTATCTATGACCATAGCTCGGAAAAAACTCAATAATATATATATTTTTGAAAAATACAGTTATACTCTTATGTAATCAATTTAAGGCCTTCTGATGTACTAATTTTTTTGTCTTTTTTTGCTGTGCGTAAATGGATGATGGTTTTCCGACTTGCGAACACGCGACATATATAATTGCCCATGCGCAAAACAGAGAAACTCCAAGTTGATTCCGCAAACTTTCAACAACTGGCCTTTTTTAAATTTCAAATTTCAAATTTATTTATTTTTTCAAATCCCTTGGCATAATGGTTAGTGCGTTGGACTGTCATGCGGAAGGTCTCGAGTTCGATTTTCAGCCGCTGCAAAGTTTTTTTCAGGGGTGTACTGCCTCCTGCGATAAATTGATAAATTCTCCAAGAGTATCTCTTGTCATGGAAAGTGCTGCTCATTAGCCGTTCGGAATCGGCAGAAAATTGTAGGTCCCCTCCGTTCCTGGTAACACGCATACAGGATTGGTTGAGAGTTGTAAGTCACTAGGTCCTGGTTCACTCCGAGCTGTTGCACCACCAAATTTATTTACAAATCAACTTACATGTAAGATAAAAGTAATCTTTTAAAGTTTGTAAGGCTTAAAATATTTAAAAAGGTTTCAGAATTTTAATATTTAAAGTTAAATTATTAAACTATGTGAACAAAATATAAAAAAAAAGGAAGAAATTATAATTAGGAACAATGATGATTAGTTCGTTTCAACACGCAGATAATGATTGATAAATTAAGACTTATCGGTTTTGATAGCAAGGCAATTAAATGGAGCAAATTCTTTTTGGAAAACCGCAAACAATATGTAAGCATCAATACTAATCGTTCCGATATCCAAAAACTGATCTGCGGTGTACCACAAGGAAGTATTTTGGGACCATTATTTTTCCTTATCTATATAAATGACCTCATAAGAATCGCATTGCATGGACGTTTTTTCCTTTTCGCGGACGACATTGGCTTGGTTTTTGAATTATCATCTGAAAAAGATCTAGAAAACAAAATACAGCAGGACTTAATCCAAATAATTAATTGGCTAGACCAAAACAAAATATGTCTCAACGTCAATAAAACAAAATATTTGGCTTTTTATTCAAATCCAAATTTAAATATATATTACAATTCCAACCCTATTGAAAAAGTAACAGATTTTGTTTATCTTGGTGTTCATATTGACCAAGGCCTTAAATTTAAAACTCACGCTGACTTTCTGGAGCAGAGACTATCGATGGTTGCTGGAATTTTCAGAAGAATTTCTAGTTTCTTAGATGACTTTTCTAGAAGAACAATATTTTATTCCTTATTTCAAAGTATTCTCACTTATAGAATCCAAGTTTGGGGTACGGTAAATAGAACTAAAATGTCGGACAAGTAGTTCAAAATAAAGCAATAAAAAATCTTTTTCGGCATCCAAGAATAGAGAGAACCAAATACATACACGAGATTCACAATATCCTACCAATATCCTTCGTCTAAGAGCATAAGCTATTAAACATAACACATAACATTATTATGAACCAGATACATACTACTACTGAACTTTTTCTAAACAGAAATATACACACAACACTAGAGGGTCCAATCTTATCCACATTTCATTTAATGAAGCCACGTCAATTCAACATCAGTCGATTATGAACTACAACAACTTACCCGCATATTTCAAAACATTAAATAAAAAACTGTTTAGTAAGAATACTAAAGCTTTCATAAAAAGTAAATTTATAAATTCTTAATGAAAATAATACCAAAACCTGCAAATATCTTTTTGCGAGAGCATTTTTTTCCTTTATCTCTTTAACTTGATTTTATGTTTACATTTTTTTTTACCTTGAAACTAATTTAAAGTTTTTGATATTTACTTTCTTTTCAAAAATATTTTTTTTCCGCTCCACATTTATTTTTAAATTAAACATAATTTTTTATTTCACATAAATATTATTTAAATAAATTGTCATTTATGTATACTGCCCTTTATCGAGATTTATCTCCTTGGGCTATTATTTTGAAAAAATAAATAAAAAAAAAAAAATTAAAAAAAAAAGAAATGGTTTTTGTTTAGATAATTTTATAGACAAAATTAGCAAGGACTCAAAATTCAAATTTTTCTCTTTAAAATTCACTTTAAATGTTTTTAATACTTGTTTTAGTTTAGAGAGTAATGTTATTTATTTTCACCAGACCCAATATATTTAGTTTATAAAAAAACGTTAAATTTTGTATAATATGCCAAACACATATACATACATATAAGCTCAGAACCAAAAAAGTATGGTTAGAAAAACTCGTATCTTCTCGCGATATATGTTGCTTGATATATTTATAGGATATTTCAACTCAAAAAGTATACTATTTTAAAAACAAACACATTTTTTTTCCACTAACGTAGCTCTTCACCTTCGAAACTCTGAAGAAAGCAGCTCTACGTCTCATGGCCTCATGTGTTCTAATTTGAAATCAATAATTGAACTTTCGTTCAACAATATTCTCTTTTTCGAATTTTCTTTCCCACCACACTGTCTCCAGATAAGTCACATTTTTCAATAAAATTTGAATATTTTCCACCAGAACAATCACGCAAACAACTTCCAAGTTTCAAAAAAAAAAAAAACCAACATAACCAAACAAAACAAAATCCTTTCGTTAAAAGTAAAGGGGTATTACATCGGAGATCTGATATCTGACTACACATTGTATAACCAACCATCTTTAATAATAATTGCCATCCTTGTTGTCAAGGATTGGCTTTGTTCTTGCCTTTCCTTATCTGATTTCGTTGTCATCGTCATTGCCATCATCATCATCATCGTCGTCGTCGTCAACTCTTTTTTAATGCTAAGCTTATGTTTTTCCTCACTTCCCCCAGGACCCACTCTCTCTTAAGTGCCTTCGGTACCGACCCACTTATACAGAACAAAATATTTACGTAACCCATTTGAGCTTGAGTATTATTGTTGCCATTATCTTACGCTTTTTGAGTACAAGACTGCTTGATTGTTTGCAGAACCGGGAGGGCCATATGTTTGAATAAGGCGTGTGAAATTTGTTTGCTCAAACTTGTATAGGCTTGGTGTAGGACTACAAATATTACAATGTTCACCATTCAAGCAGGAGCAGCCAGCAATAGAAGAGGGTTACGGAGAACCCGATGATGATGACGATGATGATGACTGAAAAGTAGAAAAGCAAATGGGTCGTTTTGGAAAATTGAAATTTGAAAACGTACTTCAAGATTGAATGACTCAGATGTAAGAATATTATTTGCATGTTCATTTGGCACGCGCGTCAAATTTCAAAGAGGGTTGTGGAAGTTTTGAATGTAGTCATAATTTTTGACTATATTGTGGCAACACTTTCAAAAGAAAGAATTAAGAAAACAACATGAATGACCAAATACAAGAAAGATATAATGACTGTATTGAATAGAAAGAGACTACCGATTAGGTAGAAGAATATACTGACAAAATAAAGACATGATCAGTCGTTGTAGATCTGGGAAAGTGGAAAGACGTTGTTTTATTTGTGTAGTGAAGTATTTTTATTTCTAAAGCAAAAGTTGATTGCTTACAGTATTATTTCTTTATTAACCAAAGGTTGACTGCTCACAATATCAAGATGATTAAAATAAAGGGAAAATTATTCTGTACCTTCTTTTGGTTTGGAAAAGAGAAAACTCATTTGGGTAATACAGTGTGGCTTTATTTGCAAATTTGCTTAGCGGGGAATTTTTTGTTTCTATGCCGGGTTTTATGTAAATTATCCCTTAATGGAAATGTATTCCATCTCCTTTGGTTGATTAGAGACATGATTTGAAAAATACCCTTTTGTATTATGCCATCAAAGCATACCCTGAGGGTCAATAAATGTTGATGCATAAATGTATGTAAAATATGCAATAAATAAATACACTAAGACAAAATGTTGGATTAAATAGAATTCTTCCATTTTACAGATCAAAAACTGTTGGGATGACTTAATTTTTAAAATTTTTAAAATTTAAAAAAATGGATGTTATTAGGAAACAATTTTCAAAAGCACAACATTTTTTTTAAGTCTAAAACAATATTGTTAGGTAGTTGGAGCTGAGAACAGAATGCCACAAGCAAATATGAAATTAAATTAATTTATGTACGAGTACAGTGGTGGCCACAGAATTAGAAACGACGATTTTATACCAACATTTAATTTCACAACCTGTTTTTAAGAAATCTGTTGAGGTTGGTTAGTGGATCTATTGATAACCGATGACCGACATTAGATTTTTATGTACTTTATGTTTTTAATTTCTTTATAATAAATATATATGCGAGACAATAATATAAGAAAAAAATTAAGTTTTATTTAAACTAAATTTCAACTGGGCAAACAATTACAAACACAAACAAAAAGTTGATATTTCATTAAAATTATTCGATATAGAATTAATATTTTATTAGGAAACCCTTATTTTTTATCACTGCAGCCAATCTTTCTTGCATACTTTCAACCAAGGTGGGACATCTTGATATTGGTATACCCTCTCAGACCTACTTTATAAAAGAAGTTCCTCGGAATTCTGTGGGTTCTAGGACTTCAGTAGTTTCTCGACGTGTGCCCAGAAATTCTCAATAGGATTCAAGTTCGGATTTTGGGCGGGTCAATCCAATATGTATATTAGTTTTTGTATCTGCAAACCACAGCATGACAATCTGTGCTGTATTTTTTGGATCATTATCGTGCTGGAAAACATAACTTATGGGCATGTGTGTAAATAAGTAAGGCTCCAGGACATTTTCCAAGATGCCTTTACAAACATGATGGTCCATTTGACCGTTCATTTTACTAATGGGCCAACACCATGCCATGAGAATGCACTCCAAAATATAATGTTTCCTCCTCCATGCTTAACGATATCTAAAATGTATTTTGGGTCCAATTTTTTTTTTTTTTTTTGAGGACGTCTAACGTAGACTTTATCGTATAATCCAAAGTATAATTTAGATTCATGATTACGTGAAGTTAAGCGAACGCTAAACGCCTCTTGAGATTAGTTTTGGAAAAATATGGTTTTCTCCTAGCAATGTATCTATGTAGGCCATGTTTCAAAAGTCAACGCTTTATTGTTCTTCGTCCAATTGGGGCCGAGTAGAAGTCTAAAAAAGGATCAGCTTTGCTAATTCGGCATATCAATATGTCTTCTTTTGGGGACGTTTTCGATCTTTTGGTTTCCTTTTTGGAGTTTTAAGGCTACCATTTTTTTCAAAGACTTGAATTGGAGCGAATATCATCTTTTTAGAATAACTAAATCTTAAAGCGATGGCAACCATTGACTTTTGACTCATTTAATTTAATAAAACCGTACCATTAGCTGCCAGAGTTCTGAACTTAATATTATAAAAATAACCAAAATAAACTGAAAACAATCAACTCACATAGATAATAATAACTCTTTTATTTAAAAAATTATTAATTCTTTTGGCGTTTCTAATTTTCCGTCCAACGAAAATATCGAGTATAAATTGACTTCCTAAGATAACGGTGATTTAAGAACTAATATTCAAACTAAAACTAATATTCAAAACACATATGTCAGCCGTCAACGAATAAAACCAAAATTTCATTCAAATCCGGTATGCTGATATTGAAAAGGCAAAAAATCGACAAAATGGTGCTATTTTTTCTGTTGAATTATAGATCTTAATAACAAATTCTAAGTGCCGTTTTCGAGAAAAAATACGAGTTTCAAAAAGCAATTTTAACGTCCGTATGATAGGTTTTCTTATTTTTAGATTAAACTTAAATTTTATTCCTATATTTTGTATTAAAAGACTCTGTTAATAGGTTAATAGTCAAGTTTTAAGAATATCGAGCATGCTTTTTGAAATAAATTGAGTTTTCGAACAAAAATTGTTTTTTTTTTTTTTTTTTAATCCCAAAAAGAGCTGTCTTGAAAATTTAAAATTTTGCTGGAGTTTTATAATAAACAACAAAATTGAACAAAATACGTTTAACAGTTTTTGAGAAAATCGAAAACCAAAAAAATGCTTCTATGGAAGGTACCATTAATAATTAATAATTTTGGAAAAAATTTGTAACTAAATGAAATTTTTGTATTTTTTTCCTTAATCCTATTCCTAAAAACAAATATTCTTTTAAATTTCGAAAAAAGTTGTAGGCAGGTACTGTTATTTTTGATATAATTTTTTTTTAGCTCTCCCAGTCTTGCCTATTATACATAGTTATGTCAAGTCTGATCCAAGTCACCAGTTAGATAAAATAATCTCAGGCAGTCTTTAAATGATTTAATAAAAACTTTTGTGGGCAGAAGTATCTAAAAAAAATTTCACCATTTCATTTTCCAGTAACCTCAATATGTAGTCCGAAGTAGACGACTGGACTATCTAGTAAACTAAAATAAAATTGTACACAACTTTTAAGAAACCGTTATAAGGAACAATCTATCTCAAAACTTGTTGGTAACAGTACCTCAAGTTTTTTTTTTTTAATTATCACGTAGACTAATTTAAATGAAATTTTTTAGACTGAAACATAACAAAAGTTTAGTTTGGAATAACTGTAAGCAATTTTCAGTAATAGAACACCATCTTGGCATAATGATTAGTGTATTGCACTCTTATGCAGAAAGTCTTGTCACCGATTATATAATTATGATAATTATCAGCCGCTGCATAAAAGTTTTTCACGGTTGTATTGCCTCTTGCGAAGATCTGAAAAATCCTCTAAGAATATCTCTTGTCATAAAAAATGCTGCTCAATAGCCTTTCGGAATCAGCATAAAATTATAGGTCCCCTCTATTCCTGGTAATACGAACAACGTCGTTTTCTTCGATCTGTTGCACCACCGAATTTATTCATTATGCAATTTTAAGGCACCTGACAGCGAAGCTGTCGAGATCCAGTAGAAGAAGGTTAGAATCATTGATGACTATTTTCCAATATCGTTAATAGTAAGAATAAAAAGGAGAGGTCATAACTGGGTACCATATGGGACCCCGGAGGTAGCTATGAAATCACCAGTGGAAGTGGACCATGAATTAAATATTGTTGTAATGAATTTTCAGGTAAGAAGAAATCCTTCTCAAGAAGATTGGGTCAAACCCAAGAGTGGACATTTTGAATATAATAAGTGAAGGGTTTGTGAAATTTTGTCAAAGTCTTTAGTAAATAAGTTGATATAAAATCGAATTCCTTTCCGTTCTGTAAGACTAAGAAGCTCAGTGAAACGATTTCAACGATGTTAGTTACTTTAGACCTTTCTTTCAAGAACTTTGTTCTCAAGGAGAAATGAGAGACCTTAAACGAAAATTTAAAATTTCGTAAAAAATGCTTTTAACGATTTTGCTGAAAGTTTAGAAATTTGACGATAGATTGTATCTTCACGCTTTGGATCCTTTTTATGTATTGAGGTTATAAGAGAGGTCTTCCATAGCTGAGGGAATTCTTCACTGGGTTGAGCTATATAGAAAATTTTTGATAGAAGAAGAAAAAGTAAAGTTAAAAACAATTTGTTGGGATACAATCGGGGCCCAGAATAAACTCATCATTGATTTTTTTAACTTTTTTTGTTTTTCGATGAGAAACGGGTGAATGGTATAAGAAAGAAATAGACGGATTGAGAAATACTGTATATAATTGAAATAATAACACTCAGACTTAAAGGGGTCGTTGGCAATACCTTGTTAAAAAAAAAATTTGCAAAAAAGTACGCGATTACTTGTGATTCGCTTAATGTTTCGTTATTGAAAGGGAGATTGGGAGGGTAAACATCGGATTTTCTTTTAAAGTTGATAAACTAAAAAAAGGATTTAGGGGCTTTAATAAGCATGCTTTTGGACATCGACCACCCGAATCAGCTTATGAGAAGGATGACCACAGAACAACGACATCCCGAACCGAAGTACGTCAGTGTGATGGAAACTCTGGATGAGAATATAATCACGGACAACGAGGACAACGCTGACATTGGGTCAGCCTACCACCGCGGCTAAAACCCCCTGAGATAATGGCTAGTGCGTTCGACTGTCATGCAGAAGGTCTCAAGTTCGATTCGCAGCCGCTGCAAGAAAGTTTTTTTCAGTGGTGTACTGCCTCTTGCGAGGAATTGACAAATTGGGAAGTGCTGCTCATAAGCCGTTCGGAATCGGCAGAAAATTGTAGGTCCCTCCGTTCCTGGTAACACACACACAGGAATGAGAAAATGTTGCTTTTTAAAAATTATGGGAAGATTATCTGTCGGGGGAAAAGCCTGAATGAAAAAATCATGATAACCTATTAGACGAAGAATAGTTGTCGATAGAATATAGAGAAAGGGGGCTGCGTGAGTCTGAAGAGTTGATGGAATCTGTTTTGAAAATCAGGTCTAGTTGCCTATCATTTGCAATCCTGCTAACTTGACAGAAACTATCTATGAAGAGACATATGACAGAGATTAAGGCCACCGAATAGCAGAATATCATAATGGGGGTCACATAGCCCTATTATTTAATCAGTTGCTATTGTGAAAAGTGCATAGGATTCAATAGATTGTGACGGGAAAATGTAGCAACATAAAACGTTAAGGGCCTTGTGAGGAAGAGTTTTCGTTTTTATCGAAACGAAGTCGATATTTGGGAAAGAATATTTAACTTGACATAGGGTGTTATTGTAATCGGTTCGATTTGTCAAATTGGAATTTTTGACATTTCTCGACGTTTCAAGGTCCCTAGAGAGCTATATCAATCATTTTTAGAGAGATGCCTGCGTGTGTGTGTGTACGTACGTTCGTACGTTCGTACGTTCGTACGTTGGTACGTTCGTACGTCCGTACGTTCTGGTACCATTTTTCGTCGTCGATATCTCAAGAACGAGTAAAGATATCGACTTCAAATAAATTTTGTTTAATAGATAATAACTTCGAAAGAGGCTGAAAGGGCGTTTATTAAAATTCAGTGAGTAGTTTTTTCACTATAACGGTTTAAAAAAAAAGTAAAAATGTTGGTTAGTTTCAAATATCTCACGAAAAAATAATGCTATTGATTTCAAATAAAATTTAATGTACGCATTATAAGGTCATACAGATTTGGTATGAATTTGGAAAAAAATGAACATACCGTTATTTTTTTAAATAAAAAAAAACTGAAAAAAAAATTTCATAACCCAGATATTCTAAGAACGGAAAACAATTTGAAACTCAAAATAATTTTATTTTACGAAAAATAATGTGTTTGACCACTGGTGTAAATTTCAAAAAAAATCAGTTTACAGTTTTTTTACAAAAAATAAAAAAAAACTATATAAAATTCTATTGAAAATTGGTAAAAATTGTTTTTCGACTCAAATTTCTCGAAAACTAGTAGTGATATTGACTTCTAATTTAGTTTATTTTATATATAGTATAATTTTGTACAACTAGTAAAATGTTGACAAATATTGAATTAATAGTTTTTTTTTTTAAATAAAAAAACTATTAAAAATTCTAGTGAAAACTAGCTAAAATTGTATTTCAAGTCGAATTTCTTGGGAATGAACAGCGATTGTGCCTTCTAAAGTATGTTGTTTTATACATCGATACCTTCCCCTAAGAATGTATACTAAGCGACATTTCCAAAATTGTTCGGGAAACGAAAAAAACGAAGAAAGTTCGTTGGCGAAACCCAAGCCAAAACGTGGCTCTTAACATATATTATATTTCCTCATCAAAAAGTCATTTTCGAAAAAAGTGTCGCTTAGTACATTCTTACGGGAAGGTATCGACATAATACAATTATTAACATATGGTTAAATTTTGACAAGTATCGAATTGACAGTTTTAACAAAAATATTTCGTTTTTAAATTTTTTTCAATTAAAACGTTTGGAACCGAAATAATAAAGTAATTTCTATAATATAATACATAATTTTATAATTTTATTATCAACTTAGTTTTTAGAAGAATGTATGTACTGTACATACGTATATGAATAAGGTTGTTCAGTTGTACCCAAGTCCCACATATTCAAATTCCATTAATACTCGTAGCTATGGTAAAAAAAAAGAAAACGTCACAATATGTTTTTATCTTTTTGTCCATGAAAAAGATGTAAAATTCTACTCAAGGTTTTCTTAGGTGTAGGAACACAGATATATTAAAAAACATGGAAATCTATAATTCCGTATATAATATGTGCCTACCAACCTTCGTAATTATTACAAGAAATTTAACATTTTAAATAGAAAAGTTTAAAATTACGAGTAGTAAAACACATTTTCTGTAAAAAAAAATAAAATGAGCGACTAAGTATCCTCATCATCAACAAAACAAAGCAAATTTCCTAATATCATAGTATGCCACAAGCATCATCGATTTTTAAAACAGGAGTCATTGTATATCCAGTGCAGATCACAGCCTTTCAATCCGGAAAAACTGGAACAACAATTACACTATGAAACCATCTACTTCGATTTTCCATCTAATGCTCTATGATCGATGTATGTATGCAAATATCATACTAATTACCACATCAGATACAGTACAGATACAGCTAAAGTTTGTTTCGCTGAAAATTTGGTTATTTGAAAAAAACTAAATATAAAGTTTTCAAGACCACAAATAGGAAGTTATCAGTGTGGGTCGCACCCAGTCTCTTTTTTTTTAAAGCAACAACAACCACGCTAGCGTGGCACTTGGAGCGGTGACAAAGGATATTATCGTCGGTCGATCCATTGAGTAATTCTAGTAGCTACCGAGAAATATGAATGATAGATGCATAAAGATGACGATGAGCAGCGGTCGGTCGTCAATAAAGAGGCTGTATTTGGGACCGGAAATAGAATTTTTTCTTTAAATCTAAATAAAATTTGTCCTTCCGAATAACGGAAGATGTAACCGACTTCCATCCATAGGTCCTATTTCTATTTGTCTTATCCTTTCCTTTTTGGTACAAGATTTGGTTGGCATTCATTATCCTGGGTCACGTGGAAACAACTTATACATCAACAATCTAAATTTCAAATCTCTTTAAATAATTAAAATGCTTTTCAATCTTAAAAAAATGTAATAATATATAATATATAAAATATAATATGTAATAAAATAATAATAATTTTACAGCTAAAGTTTGTTTCGCTGAAAATTTGGTTATTTGAAAAGAACTAAATATAAAGTTTTCAAGACTACAAATGGGAAGTTATCAGTGTGGGTCGTACCCAGCCTCTTTTTTATAAGGAAATCAGATATCATTATTTTTTCTTACCTCAAACTATTATGGGATTAAAAATTTCAAAATTTAATTCTATGATTTTATACATACCATTATATACTTATTTTGGCTTAAAGCAAACCTGAACTTACAATACAAATTTAATTTTTCTAAATTTCTATATTTTATTAGACTTCTAAGTCTCTTGTATACGTGCGACGTATATGAAATTTATTTATGTATAAGGAAGGTCACACAAACCAACTTAAGAAATAAAGGCTACCCTGAGCCTCCGTCTGGAAAACAGACAACCATCATATCCTTGACAAAAAAATGAAATCGATAATAAATCTCTTCCCACAGTATATTCAACTTTATTATTATTATTAGGTACCATGCTTACAAAAAAGCTATTACTTATGCCAAATAAATCTCTCGTGCATTTTTGTTTGTGAAATATTTTTCTTTTTAATAACTTGAAAAGAAAAAATAATGAGCCACATCAACATGGCTGCTATTCATAATTAAAATAAATAAAAGCCGACACCTACTTATACAGACCACTATGCCAAAGAAAATATGTACAATATATTACGTATACGTCCAAGTGAACCATAAAATATGGTTTATTCCTTCCTACTTCTAGGTTACTACACGATACGCATATTATAATTATTTAAGCAATTATTTTCGTCAAGAGGAGTTGTCCAAGGTATACTTGCTGAAAAAGTCCGAGACTTTTATTGAGTTAGATAGAATTTATTTCCTTACATTGCCCTTAGCAAGATCCTTCATATAATTCAAACTTGTTATTTTTTCATAGAGTTGGTAGGTTTGCGATTCCTTCCTAAGAAAACAAACCGTCCTAAACTAATATAAATACCCAAACCACCACTGTTTTCGGGTTGTCGTTTTCCTTTTCTGTGGTAACAGGACAAAAGTGAAGCTTTTTGTGGCACTGCCGAAGCCGCCACTACATTCTAACCACCACTCCTGACAGCAGGTAACAATTTATTCTTGTGTTACGTAAGCTTACCCATGATTGTATAAGCAAAGGATATGGTGACCTTCCTTTGTGTTATTCTTCCATCTGTGTGTTGGCATTAATTATTTACTTTTCTCTCTATACGCATACGCCAATCAAATCGGACACAAAAAGTCACATTATTTACATAAAAACTTATACGTTTTCCTCGGTGTTTAATTTTCATGTAAATGATCAAACAGGGTATCCTATCCATAAAGAACTTCGAAATAGCTAAGAAGAGAAATGATATTTATTTACGAAAACAAATCCGGCATCAAGGATGTTCGTTGATCTTTTTGGATTTTTTTTCTTGGATTCTATTTTTTTTTTTGTTTTTTAGTAAAAGTGAGTAATTAATTGTTTGGATGTTGTGTGCTTCTCCACAAGATTGAAATAAATGCTTCGTAGCAAAATATCTATTAGATATCTAAAGTTTATCCTTGATGTCTTTATAAATAATGAACAAATTTGTACGCAGGAATATTTATGTGCTTTCTTTTTTGCTAAGTTCACGAGAAGCTTGTAGATGTTCTTGTGAGATAAGATACTTTTTCAAATGAATATTAAGTCCTGAATAAGAGTGAAGCCTTAATATGTAGGAGATTTTTTTTTATGTTTAATTGGTAAATTTATCTTACGAACTGTTGCGGGCTTAATAAAGTTTTTTTCATCTCCATAACTTCAAGATTCCAAAGTTAGGACCGTGTCTTATATGTTATTTTCATCCAAATTAAATTTTGAAAAACAAACAATTTCTCTTGTTTTTAGCTATTATCTTTAGAATTAAAGTGAGCTTAGAATCTTTTATTCGCTTACCATTGTAAAGCAATAATTAAATAAACGACTTTGTGGTACAAACTAGCTCTAAAGCTTGGAGATTTAGAACTTTAAGAAAATGTTCAATATACATAAAAACATTTTTGTTATTAAAGAAAAATTTTGTCTATCTATTCGACTAAAGCCTAAAGGCCTCAGCCGTATTTCTTCTAAGCATGAAAGATTGCATTTTTAAATTCTTCACCGGGCACATTTTGTTTTTTTTTTTCTTTATTTTTAAATCAAAGATAACGGTACCTGCCATACAATTTTTTACTTGCGACTTATAGGTACTATAAGGCAAGTTATGGATTCGTAAAAAAAATTGAACTCGAGATTTTGATCAAAGTTGACATTACGATGATAGCGAAGACTAAAAAAGTGGGTCTGGCAATTTTGTCTGTCTGTCAGTCTGTCTGTCTGTCGCTTCGACTACAGCCTAAACGGCTCGCCCGATTTTTTTTAAACTTGGTAGATATGGGTTTTGATTTTTTACCCCCAAAAGTTTTTTTCTTTTTATTTTTAAGACCAAAATTAACGGTACCTGCCATACGAATTTTTTTCGAAATTTTATAAATATTTTTTTTTCTCAAAAACTGCTAGACAGATTTAAAAACTAAAAACACAAAAAAATTTCATTTAGTAAATCTATGTAATGCTTGAAAAAAATTTTCCGAAAAATGGTTATTGAGGGTACCCCCCATGGAACCATTTTTTTGGTTTTGATTTTCTCAAAAATGGTACAACCGATTTTGATCATTTTTTTTTGCGAAGGCTCTTCAAAAATTTAAATAGAATTGTTTATTCAAATTTTCAAAAAATATTTTTTTGGATTTTTAAAAAAAACTTCAAAATTTTTTTTTCAAAACTCAATATTTCGAAAATCCCATGCTAGATTTTTTTTAAACTTGATAAATAAAAGTTTCTTCATATAATCTACAAGATGTGAGAAAAAAATTTCATTTTACCTTAAAATAAAGGTACCCACCATACAAATGTTAAAAAATTTATAAAAATGGTTTTCAAAAATCGTATTTTTCTCAAAAACAGCACCAAGAATTTTGATACAATTTTTTTGCTTTCAATTAATTTTTATGATCTTTAATTTAATAAAACAAATTTTGAAATTAAGATATTACAGCTTGTACCTACCATAGAACCATTTTTTCGAATTTTGAATTTCTCATTATCTACATAACGGTTCTTAATGAAATTTCTTATAGAGAAGCTTCTAAAAAGTCTAAAACACATTGCATTTCAAAACTATTTTTTTCTTTTTTTGAAAATTCGATATCTCAGAAACGGCTCAATATTTTTTTTTTAAATTTAATTTTTATTCGAACAATAATAAAAACTTTAAATTGGCGTACCAAAATTTTTTCTTAAAAATCTTTTAAAAATTTTGTATATAAAAGCTTTTTTTAAGAAACCACTAAAACGACTTATAATTTTTGTTCTTGCATAAATTGATATTTGCATAGCATTCTGTTTTCGTCTCTTACTATTAAAAGAATTTAAAAAATTAATTTTATCCTTATGAACAGTTTTCTCTAATAACATTCGTTTTTAAAATTCCTAGTCTATTACATAGGAGCAAGTTCGTGCTACCCAGTCGTGCATTTTATTTTTTTAATTTGGAAAACCACTGATTTAAGATAAAATCAAAAACTTCATTTAGTTAAAGCTAGATTATGGATAGATACATTTTTCAAAAAATGGACATTAATGGTAACCCACATTTTCACTCACTAGTGATTATATAATGTATTCCCGAATCTCGAATCCGATATGACAAATTGAACTGGAAAAGATTCGGTTCAGAAGTAGAAGAACGTCTACCAGAAGCCGCTAGCGTTAGGAACCTTAACAAAAATGAAATCGATAAAAATTTAAAAAAGTGGTCAACGATGTTTTAGACAGGCTGAAAACTATCCGATTCTGCAGAGACGGGTTCCTCTATCTTGTTTTTAACAAGCTATATATGCTCACCGGGAAAGACCCCGCAAAAGCCTTCATGGAACCTTTCACATGACCTTCAATATGGAAAGTGACCAATACCGGCGACCCCATTCAGAACTTCAGTGCATTTAATTTCCAATCAAGCAGTAAAACATCATCAAGAAAAGTATTTCAAGAAGAGGCTCGTAGAACGTAGAAGTTTCAACAATTTCTGCCGTAAAAACTGAAGGCTTTGCCAATCCTTTTGAGGATAGTTTCAGATACTGACCTCACGTATTACTGCCTGACTTTATAAAAGAAGAAGAAACTCTCTTTGAGGATATACCCTCTACCACCGAAAATGTCACCTTGTTAAACGAAGAAAACCCCTCATGGGAGCCGCAAATGATTTTTTTAAATTTTCCTGAAGAAATGGCTGACATTATTATCACTTATCATCACTGAAAGCTCCAAAAAATCGGCAGGAAGTAACAAGATTTCTAATTCCGGACTTAAAAAGTTACCAAATCTTTCAGTTCTCCTACTGATTATAGTGTTCAACAACTATCAGAACAATAACTATTTGTCTACAGGCTGGAAACCAGCAAGAGTAGTCCCTGTCCCGAAGAAGAACAACCCCGCAAATGTGGAAGGGTATCGGGAATAAATTTTTGAGTCCCTCAGAAGTCGAAACTAGGACCGCTACTATTTAATATGTACACTCCAACATACCAGGAACAAAAACGAACTCCATCACAAACACCACCGCTTTTTCACCAGAGAGTGCTGTCAGAAGAGTGAAAGAGCACAACTAAATCCTATGGGGATATTTTCTCAAATCGGGACTGAAGATTTTTGAAGTTTTTCCTCTTTTCTATCATCGTTATGTCAAATTTGAAATGGGAAAATGTCGTCATTTTAAGAAAACCCTCCAAGTTCAACCGATATTATATTTTAAATAGGCAGACGGCATAGCCAAGCTTAAGCGATTTTTTTTGTAAAAAAATACTTTGTAAAAATATGATACAATAAATCGAATTATCTATCTATTTTAAATATGGATTTTATTAGGGAAATATGTTAAAATGGATAAAACGGACATTCATTTCAAGAAAAGTAATATTATTTTTACTTGCGACTTATAGGTACTATATAGGTATAAGGCAAGTTATGGATTCGTAAAAAAAATCGAACTCGAGATTTTGATCAAAATTGACATTACGATGATAGCGAAGACTAAAAAAGTGGGTCTCGCAATTCTGTCTGTCTGTCAGTCGGTTCGACTAAAGCCTAAGCGGCTCAGCTGATTTTCTTTAAGCTAAATAGATATCATTTTTAATTTTTTCCCCCACACACACGTTTTTTCCTTTTTTTTAAGACAAAAAATAACGGTACCTGCCATACGAATTTTTTTTCGAAATTTTATAAATATTTTTTCTCTCAAAAACTGTTCGACAGATTTAAAAAATAAAGACACACAAAAATTTCCTTTAGTTAAAGCTAGGTAATGATTGAACAAAATTTTCCGAAAAATGGTTATTTAGGGCATCCCCCATGGAACTATTTTTTTTTTTGTTTTTGATTTTTTTTAAAAATGGGACAACCGATTTTGATCATTTTTTTTTTTTGCTAAAGCTCCCCGAAAACTTAAAAAGGATTGTATATTCAAATTTTCAAAACAATATTTTTTTGATTTTTTAAAAAAAACTTCAATTTTTTTTTTTTCAAAACTCAATATTTCGAAAACTAAATGCTAGATTTTTGTTAAACTTGCTAGATAAAAGTTTCTCAATATAATCTACAAGATGTGAGAAAAACATAATTATGTTACCTAAAAATAAAGGTACCCACCATACAAATGTTAAAAAATTTTAAGAAATTTTTTTTAAAAATCCTATTTTTCTCGAAAATGGCGCCTAGAATTTTGATAAAAATTTTTTTCTATCAAATAATTATCATGGTCTTTAATATAATAAAAAAAAAATTGAAATTAAGATGTTACAGCTTGTACCTACCATAGAACCATTTTTTCGAATTTTGAATTTCTCATTATCCACATAACGGATCTTAATGAAATTTTTTATAGAGAAGCCTAAAAAACATTGCATTTCAAAACTTTAAAATAAATATTTTTTGAATTTTTGGAAAAAAAAATCTATTTTTTTTTTTGAAAATTTGATATCTCAAAAACGGCTCAATATTTTTTTTTTATAAATTTAATTTTTATTCGAACAATAATAAAAACTTTAAATTGGCGTACCAACATTTTTTCTTAAAAATCTTTTGAAAAACTTGAATATTTTTTTTTAAGAAACCACTACAACGACTTAATTTTTGTTGTTGCATAAATTCATATTAGCATAGCATTCTGTTTTTATCTCTTACTACTAAAAGAATTTAAAAAATTAATTTTATCCTTATGACCAGTGTTGTCTAATAACATTTGTTTTTGAAATTCCTAGACCCAGTCGTGCATTTTATTTTATATAAGAAAATTCTTCAAATTTTTTTTAACAAATTTGTGATGCCAATTTTAAGTATTTAAGAATATACATATTACATTTTAGGAAATAATTTGAAAAAATAATAATTCACTCGTTTTCATAATATTGATTTTCCAAAAAATATATGCTTCGAAAATTTTTATATACAATATTAATTTAAATTCGAAGGAGCTCCTGCATACAAATTTTGGAAAAAGTCGAAAATCAGAAAACGGTTCTATGTACCGTTAATATCATTTTTTCTTATATTTTGTAATCAACCTTATTTTTTCTCACCTATTTTTTGTTATCAAATTCGTTACAGGCGTTTCCGAGAAAAATAAGATTTTGTATATCGGCTGTATAGGAGGTACCGTTTGTTTTGGAACTAAAAAAATCAATTTTTTCTCTAGGAAATCACAGAAGAACATTAAATATCAAGTTTGAATAAGATCTCTTCAACGGATTAGGCCGTAGGTCGAGGTACAGACAGACATACAGACAGACAGTGGGAATTGCAGCTCCTGATTTTTTCGTGTCTGCTATCATCGTAATTTCAACTTCGATTAAAATATTAAGTTCGATTTTTTTTTTGCAAATGCAAAACTTGACCCAAAGTACCTTTAATGCAAATAAAAATTAAAAAATTAAAACGACATAATCTCAAAAATAACTGACCTAGTCAAACGTATAAAAGTCCAGCGACTGAGATGGCTTGGTCATGTAGAGCGAATGGACCCGAATGCTCCGACCCGGAAAGTCTTCGAATCAAACCGCGAGGAACGGCGAAGTAGAGGAAGACTTCGACTCAGGTGGCGCACACAAGTGGGGGAGGACCTCAACCAACTTGGCGTGCGAAACTGGAGACAGCTAGCTAGGGACCGAGCTAGCTGGAGAAGCTTGTTGGTTGAGGCCCTGGTCCACCCCGGACTGTAGCGCCACCTTAAGTAAGTAAATCTCAAAAATAATGCCCTTGCAGAATGGAAGGATTTTGTACAAATGCATCATAATTTCATTGTCTACAACTTTTATTATTAAAATTGTATGAATAATACTAAACTTTGGTTGGATTGGTGAAGACGTGACTATCCAATCCATAGCTTTAAGTTGCATGATTTAAGTGTAAGATGTGAAAAGGTTTGCGGTCCAGCTGAAGCTATGTTATCCATAAATAAAAAATTGTGCCAAATTTAATTCACTTTCCTCGTTTCTTTGATTTGATTGTTACAGGCTAAAAATGACAGTTAAAAAAAAATATATCCAATTTATGTTTACTTTATTTTTGATACACATAAATGTCCCACATTAGAAAAAAAAATATCTTCCTTCAAAAATCTGCGATAATATTCTAGGACATTTTATTTCATTTTATGTGTTTTTCCAAGGTTCTTGTCACAAATTTAAATTTAAAGTTCACAATACAAAATACCCAAACCTTCTAAAGGTCACAAAATAACCCAATCTACAATATTCTCGAATAAATAGTTGTCATGATAATGTAGCTCCCAACTCTTTTCCTATGCCTCCAGTGTTTTCAAATTCGTATTCACTGTGGCACCGACGATTAGATGGATTTTAATCTTCCAGTTAATTACGCAATTCGTATAAAAAACCTACTTCTAAAGAATAATTTAAATGTTGTTGCAAACTACCAATTATCATTTATTTTAAATGGGCGTGCTTATTGGACTACTGCCAAATTTAAATTGTTGCCAACATTCGCTCATTCTTCTTTGTAAAATATTGAAAATAGAACCAAGGACATATGTACATAATTGATAATTTTTTTTTTAACTGAAGGATTATTGTATTTTAATTTCAACGAAGATTACATATAACTATATTCATATAATGAATTTAAATAATTTCTTTTCTTTTTAGGTAAGTTTCGAATTTGAAATTTTGTAAGTACTACAATTATAGAAATTTTTTTCGGTAATGTAAGACATGTAAGGTAAGTAACTTATATGCCGTTCGACCACCATGCCGGAAGTCTTTATTCGCTTCAAGGCCTCTGTCATTTTAAAATAAAATAAAAAAAAAAATGTTTTTAGGGGTAGTGCCTCTTGCGAGGAATCCTTTAGGAGCATCTCTTGTCATGGAAATTACTTCTCATCTTAGCTGCTTAGCCTCGGAAGAAAATGGTAGGTTTCCTCCATTCTTGCCGACGACACGCCCTCGAGAATGGTTAATGGTAGTAAGCTATTAGGTTCTCCATGAGCCGGACTGAGTCAACTAAAATTATAGTAAAGTAATTTCTTATCACTTATGCGATGAAAATTGCGCAGAAAAAGACAAGTGATCAAAAGCAACTACCTTGAGGTACACCGACTTTGACATAAATAGAGTTACGGGTAAATATAGAAAGCATAATTAGTAACCATAGCATAATAGTGAGTGCGTTGGACTGACAAGCAGAAGGTGTTGGGTTTTTCAGGGGAGTACTGCCTCTTGCGAGGAATTGACAAATCGTCTAAGTGCATCTCAAGAATTCAAAAAAAAATTAAGCCTTAAAATGCAATGTTTTCGAATTTTTACGAAGTTTCTGAATAAAAAAATTTCATTTAAATCCCTTATGTCGATAATGAGAAACACGAAAATCAAAAAAAGTTTCTATGTTAGAAACTATCTGTAATATGTTAATTTCAAAATTCTCTGTATTGAATTATACAGGGTGGGTCAAAAGTTTCTTCCTAATTTCAAAATGATGTCCTACGAAGTGTTATGAAAAACACTCTAGAAAGAGCCCGTCTCTGTGAGCATGAATCTGGTGCTTATTTGAGGCACATAATATTGCATACTTAGCCCAAAAAATTCTCTATAAATCATACTTTGTGATTCTTTGGACCCAACCTGTAGATCGTAAAAATTAAGCGAAACGCAAAGTTTTGTATTAAAATTCAAGGTTACGTTTTGGAGAAAAATACGATTTTCGAAAATCATTTTACAACATTAAACATTAACATTATTCAGAAACTTCGTAAAAATTTTGTTCATTAAAGATATTATTGATAATAGAATAACCTCCTTTGAACTGCTTTCATTAATTCCATTCTATGTTCCATCAAGAGTTTTTCGCAACAGAAATGAGTTATTTTATCCTCCTCTTCATAGAACCAATCTTAATGAACCAATAACGCGTTCTCTAAATCTATTTAATAAGGTTTACAATGAAATTGATCTTAGCATGCATAGAGATTGTTTTAAAAAAAAATTCTTCAAATATGTAATTGATTAAATAATTCACTCAAGTATTAAAATAATTGCTAACTCTAGTAAATACTCGTATGTATATATTTTGTATCTTTATTATTTTATTTTTATTTTTTTTTGTATTTTTTGTAATCAGCAGAAAAAGGGAAATTCGATTAAAATAACTTGTACTGTTTTTGAGAAAAAAGCGAAAATCAAATAAAATGGTCTTATGCGAGGAAGGATTAATAACCATTTAATGGCTGTAGTTGAACAGACAGAAAGAATTATAAGATTTTTCCACTTAGTAATATTAAGTCTGATTAAATTCTCGAGCTCGATTTTTCTTACGCATAACCTCTGCCATATAATATCTACGAGGGCAGTCTGATAAGTACTTAGCCTACAAAAGAAAAACAAATAGTCTCCTTTAAGCTCAATACTCTTGATCCAGCGATGCTCCAAATTCTTTAACCCATCCGAAAAATAGGGTTTCTCGAGGTCTGCACAGTAGGCTTCTCTGGCGGCGATGACCTCTTCATTGACTCAAATTTCGGCCCGGCGAGTGATTTTTTCAAGTTTGCAAACCAAAAAAAATTACAAAATCAATCAAAAAATGGGGCAGCAGTTCGTAGTGCAATTCGACCAAATTGGCGACTACTCTGAAACTCGTTATACCAATTTTTGACGGTCGCCATCAAAGGAAAAGAGTCACCGTATACAGCATTCAAGGGCTCTTTGATTTTGCTGAGCGATTTCCCTTTCTCTCTTTCCATTTTTTATAAAATTTGTGGATAAACTGGCTTCCACACTTGAGCAAAACAAAACTACGAGTCCGATTCAGCTGAAATTTTGACAGTAGCCATCTTAGAGAATATACTTGACGATAGTAAATCTCTCTTGCGATACTGGCACCATCGAGCGGTGAGGCTAAGTAGTTATAGGACCGCCCTCGTATTTATCGCAAGTAAAAACAAATTCGGTGGTGGAAAAGCTCGTGAAAACACAGTACATAGTGACTTTTCAGATAAAATTTGTATATCCACTTAAATTTTCTGAAACTGTTTCAATCATATATATATATGGGATCGTATCCAATTTGTTAATATTTATTATATTAAATTCCATCAAATTCAAGTTTCCTAAGGAATTCCTCAAGGAAGTCATTTGGCTCAATTTTTATTTCTAATATTGAAAAATGATACATACAAATACGTTTTCGTATTATCAGCTCTGAAAAACTGTTGTTTGCTAATGATTTAAAAACATTATGTCGTATTAAATCTTTTTCCAAATGTTTACTTCTCCAAAAAGATGTTAATCAGTGGTGTAAGCAGAATCCATTATTTTTAAGTAATATTTCAAAATGTCAAATTATGTATTTTCATCGTTATCAGTCTCTGTGTTTTTTAATTAAATGATTCATGATTCACATCTAGTAAGAATTCTCGAAAAGAAGAATCCAGAAAACTTAATTTCAATTTGGACAAAGATGATATTATAGTGACCGCAAACTCTTTGTTGGAATCTATATGGCAGATTTCAAAAGTGTTAACTGCAAATAGTAAGCAATATATAGTGTCAAATACATTTGGATGAATCATTAATAAATAAAAGAAACAAGAGTGGTCCCAGATGGCTTCCTTGCGGTACTCCTGAGTAATTAAAAATAAATCTGGAATTATGATATCCAGTGAAAAACCAAACTTACTAATTTTCGTTTCAAGATATGAAATCTGTATAAATGGTATAAAATTTTTAGTGATTTTCCATGTTACAAGAACAGTAGTTTGTTGAGAAGTGGAAATCAAACCCCTTCCGATAGTCTTAACAATTAGGTAGTAACTGAAGTTTCTTAATGGTCCAACAAAGAAAGATGGAAAATTGTATTAAGAGGAGTAAGTAAATTTGATCTACAGTTTTAAAAGAAGGAGGCCAGGATGTTATCATGTGCAAGACTAACAGTCCGTTGGAGATTTTAAAGTTCGGTTTGAATTTCACATTATGAGATATACAGGGTTCTTAGATTGATTAAAGCGTTTTCCAATAATGCATTTGAACTAGCTGTTTTATTCAGCAACATAATTTGATTGAAAAAATCTCGCAACGTATTGCTAATTTCTTTAAAATCATTACTAATGTTGCCATCATAACTCATTTTTGATGGAATACCAACGGATTTTTTTTTTTTTCGTATTTAAAAAAGTCAAAAATGCTGGATTCTAAGGACAAAATATATTGACAAAAGGGAAATCTTTTTAAGAATTCATATCCTTTTCTTAATCGACAGAATTCACCATGAAATAGTACATTTTGTAAGCTTTTTCTGTACCTAAGATTCATTTCTTTTTTAAGATTAAGTAATCGATTGTTACACCAGACAGGCTCATTGGAAGTAAAAACCTTCTTCACACGCAGACACTTACAAAAAACCTCGAGGACCCGGATAAACTCAGTTCTCAATCAATTGAAGAGAGATAGTTAACAACACATATTTATAATTTGCTTCGATAAAATCATATTATCTAAATTCATGTGCTTTAATTTTTAACTCAAGTCCATATTACTTAACTTCTATGAGCTTTCTATCTATATCAAGTAGGACACCAAAACATGCCTTACACAAGTAAGTATTCGAATAATTGGTTCCTGCAGATATACTTGTAGCCTGATGCAAAACAGGCAATATTCATATCTCCACCTAGCAAACAACTGCACCCCATGAATAAATTATTTGTACAATCATAACACCGGTTCGTTAGAAAATGAGCTCGACACCAAATATTGATTTTGTAAACGAAACGACAATAACTCCATAAATGTGGGACGATGCAAGCGAAAAAAAGACTAAGCTTCAAGAAGTCCATAATCATATAGAACTAGGACGACGATGACGATGAGGACAACGACGACAGAACCAGTTAGTGCAGGGTTTCTGGCACTGTACTGAGTCTTGTGAACCATCATAAATAATTTGAATTATGCCCACGACTAGTTTTTCGATTATAATTTCCCTACAGGAGGCTCCACTGTACATATAGATTGTTTTGTTAAGCTATACGTGTAAGCGTGTGAGTGTAGGTTTAAATCAAACATATGATTATAACGAGCTAAGAAGGCGAACAAAAAACTCATAACCCCAAAAACTGAAGAACTAAAGAAGGCTAAACTGAATAGAGAAGAAATATAATGAGTAAGTAGGACTAGGCCCCATGTAACTAACCTATTCGAAGGATAAAGCCAGCCGCTATAGGGATGGATGGCTTAGTCGGGTTATAATTTATATTTCCCAAGCCACCCCTACCCTCCCACACATATGCACACAAGAAAAACTATATTGGAGTAGATAGCCCTCATTTCGTAGCAAGCCATCCGTGGAACGTGACTTTTTCGCGTGAGAACATCAAGAGGTAATTTTCGCAGCAACAAAAGTGAACCGAAAGCTAACAAAAAAAAAAAAAGAAAAATAAACAACCCTGGCTGGAATAATGGACTTCAACAGAACACCAACCCCTACGAGTTTGAGTGAGTGTGAGTAAATCTTTTCATGTCAAGTTGTTTGTGCTGTAAAATAAAGGAGTACCTTAATACGTGTGCAAGTGCATACATACATATAAAGCAGATTTATACTATACACGAGTTCGGCCAACGGTATTATCTGTATAGAGGAATTTTGTGTGTCATATCCAGGAGAGACTAGAATTATGTCGAAAGAATTACATCGAGGACATGATGGATTTAATTTGTTTTTTCCAACTTCTTTTCTTCTCTTACCTGCTGCCCCAATTTTATTGAAGCATGAAAATATTTTCTCGAGTGAAAGATGTCAAATAGAATTTTTTTTTTTAATCAAAATTGAAATCTCTTACAAAGGAATTTAGAATGGACAGGATTTGGGGATTTGTGAGTTGGATGAGCTAGATAGTTGATGTGTTGGGATTGAGGGTATTAAACCTGTCAATTTTGAGCAAACAAAAACGATTGAGATAAAAACAAAATGGAAATCAATTCACCAAAGACAGGCAGGTGTTTTTGTTTAAGAAAAACAAAACAGATTGAAATGGAATCTCTTTTAAAGAACGAAGTTTTTGGGATTGAAGTGGGTTCAAGGCAACATAGGAGCTAACTTAGGCACTACTGTCAAAGTTTTTGATGTTATAAGGCCATCCGTAATCGAATTAGACCCAGGCAGTTAAAATAATTCAAAAACGCCTATTTTGTAATAATAAGCCGAAAAATTTTTTAAATGTCCAGAAATAAAGGGTGGTCCAACGAAAACGCACGATGTTAATTGTAAATAAAACAAAAAGTTTTCAGAGACTTATTCTAATATTTTTTATTATGAACGAAAAATATATGACAATTATGGGTGAAACAAAATATTTGCCAAATGCTAGCCACAGCTTTGGTGGCGTACCTCTATCCGATGTTCCATATTTTCAATGACTATGAGACATAATTGAGGTTCAATGTCGGCAATGTGTCGAATTATCTCATCCTTTAGCTCTTGAATTGTACTTGGCTTATTGATGTACACCTTTTTCTTTAAATACCCACAAAGAAAGAAGTCCAATGGTATCAAATCAAGCGATTTGGCCGACCTCATTTTCGAAGAAGTACGGCCCGATGACGCCGCCAGCCCATAAACCGCACCAAATAGTCACTCTTTGTGGATGCATCGGCTTTTCAACTATCACTCGTGGATTCTCATTTGCCCAAATGCGGCATTTCTGCTTGTTGACGAATCAACTGAGGCGAAAGTGTGCATCGTCGCTGAAGATGATTTTCTTTGTAAAGTCACCATTCACTTCTGTCTGTTCAACCAACCTTTCGGCGTACTGACGACGTTTGAAATGGTCAGAAGGCTTCAGCTTTTGAGTCAATTGAACCTTGTACGCGTGTCAATTCAAATCTTTATTCAAAATTCGCATTAGTGATGTTCGTGAGATGTTCAATTGTTGGACAAGACGATGAGTCGAGGTTGGCGGCTCTTCTGACACACTATCGCGAACAACACCAATGTTTTCCGCAGAACGAACTGGGCGAGCATGCACAAGTCTTTTCACATTTCCTACAGATCCGGTTTGCTGAAATTTGAGCACAATTCTACCGAATATGGACACATTTGGTCGATTATGCTCACCAAAATAAAATGCACGACTGGGTCGCACGAACTTGCTCCTATGTAATAGACCAGGAATTTTAAAAACTGTTCATAAGGATAAAACTAATTTTTTAAATTTTTTTAGTAGTAAGAGATAAAAACAGAATGCTATGCAAATATAAATTTATACAAGAACAAAAATTATAAGTCGTTGTGAATGTTTCTTAAAAAAAGGTTTTGATGTACAAAATTTTTACGAGATTTTGTAGAAAAAAATTTGGTATGCCATAGGTTAGGTTAGGTAAGTGGGCTGACAGTTGATTTTGTTACTGTCACACTTAGATCAATGTAGATCCATTGTAATACCCTAGGGTTTGTGACCCCTTTTATTGAAACCTATGATAATGATATGTCGATCAAGCCCGTTAAGGGTATGGTTGGATTACAGCAAGCTTTAGCCTGAAATGTACTTCTCGGTGGTATTCCTTTCTTTAACCTTCACTTGAGAAATAATTCCCCCCACCAGACCCGTAGGAGCATGTGGCTCCTTGAAACGCCTGGTAGATGAGTTTGAAAAGTCAGTTTTGGTGTATATGTTCGTTTGTTTGTTCGTTAGTTAAGTCGAAGAGGTTGCTTCCAAACCAAAGAGGATTTTACCAATCTTAGGTAGATGTGGCCCAATCGACCCACTGATGCTCATGCTTAACGTAGGAGTGGCAACCGCAGGTGTATAGGCGAGGTGCCCATTCTCCGTTGGTGCCGCTCTCACAAGAAACACGTGCGTCGTTGTCATTTACGTTCGTACTACACTGTCGTACTGTAGTTGAAGGCGGTTTTCATAGATCAGGAATTCTCAAGCCATTTGGTATCATTAACGAATTTTAATATGATTTTGCTTGGAATGTCAGAGAGCTCCTCCAAGTCGCTCAAGAAGTGCCTCCCTAGATGTCTGTTTCTTAGATGATATAGAGCAGGGCAGTGACACAGGTAGTGAGGAGTGTCCTCATGTATCTCTTCGTCACCGCATCCTCTGCATAAGTCGTTTCATCTTTTTCTTGTGATAACCGAGTTGGTTGTGACCTGTGATAATGCTCACGAGAAGATAGAGAGACTTTTTATTCAGTTGGATGATAATTTCGGTCTTTTGTTTACTGAAACTAGGCCATAATTTTCTGGTTGTAAGACATGAATCGAGAGACATCCATCTCTTATTTGCTAAGGCTAGAATTTTACTTTTGATTACCTGTTTAAGATTGCAGGGTGGGATTTGAACTGTTTTGTCTGCTTGATTAGGATCAAGTGTTAATCCTATTCTTGCCAGCTCGTCAGCGCTTTCATTTCCTGGGACACCTGGAACACCACTGTGACCAGGAACCCAGCAGAGTCTAAGGTTGTGCTGTGTACCAAGAACCCTAAGCTCTTCGCGACAGCAAGTTACAAGCTTCGATTTGATTTCAATGGCGGAAATCGCTTTTATTGCCGCTTGGCTATCAATGAAAAAGGTGATATCATCTTGTGGTATTGCCATCACTGGGACTTGTTTCGCAGCTTTCGTCACTGCCAGGACCTCAGCTTGAAAGACACTGCTGTAGTCAGGAAGTCTGAATGAGCTGGATAGTCCAAGGGTTTCTGAAAAGAATCCTGCACCAACACCAGTTTCCATCTTCGAACCTTCGGTATATATAGATATCATCGATTCGCAGATGAATGGCTCGTTGATTTTCCAGTCGTCTCTGCTAGGAAAGACGGTCTTGAACGGTTTGTAAAAGTCTAAACGGGGTGTTATGTAGTCAGTACATACCCTATTTCCTATGTATTTCTGTAAAATCTGCGCATGACCTATCGCACTATGTTGCCAGTTACACGTCTGGCTAAGTCAAAGTGCGCTATTGGCTGCCGATTCTTGTGTAAATAGATCTAGGGGTTTTAGATTGAGTATGGCTTCTAGCCCCGCTGTGGGGGTGGACCTCATTGCCCCAGTAATTCCAATACATGCCATTCTTTATACCTTGGTCATAATTTTAAGGTTGGTAGGTTTGTCTAGTGCATTCCACCGGACTACGTTACCATATGTCAGTACAGGTCTGACTATGGCCGTATACATCCACTTGATAATTTTAGGCCTTGGTCCCCAAGTTTTACCAAATATTCTCTTGCAGGAGTAGAAAGCGAACATGGCTTTATTTGTTCTATCCTTAATGTTGAGACTCCAGTTTAATTTCTTATCCAGGATCACGCCGAGATATTTAGCGTGATCGGAGATTTTGAGTTGGGTCCCTTCAATTATGGGAATTTTAAAAGTCGGTAGTTTCTTTTCTTTTGTTCGTAAAAAAAAACCAGTTCGGTTTTTGCGGATTAACCGCTAGACCGTTTTAGTCCATGCATTCACTATGCATAAGACATTTTTTTTTTTTTTTTTTTTTTTTTTTATATATACTTTATTTCATAACAATCTCCTTAAACGTTAAACAATATAATTAATAGATAATAAAAATAATTTTATATGTGTACGCTTAAAGTTATTAGTTATAGAAATAGCTGAGTACAATCTTTTATCTAATGCAAGATAGAGTTGAGAGTACTTAACATGTTGTACATTTAATCAAATATGTAGATCTATTGATGGGGAAACAATAGAAGATTTAAAATGGAAGGAAATATTAAATTATATTACAAATTATGTTACAATAATTTCAAGAAGTATAAGTTACATTATCGGATCTAATAAGACATCAATAACAGAATGGTTAAATGAAAATAGCCACTTTTTTACTTCATTTAAAAATACTGTTTTCACTCTCTCACACCTAAGTTTTTCTGGTAATCTATTAAATAAACGCGGAGCAGTCACGTGATAACAATGCGAACAATGAGTTTTTTTTACGGTTGGTACAGTTACGAAGTTCCTGGTGTTGATCCGCAAGCTATAGCTATCTTGTACTCTAGCTACATAATAGCCGGAATTCATGAAAAATATCTTTAAAACTTTGTAGCAGTAAAGATGCCTTAGAGGAAGAAAATCAAGACATTTGAACAGCTCAAAACTAGGAGTCCTACGATTACTTTTAGTAATGATTCGTATTGCGTGCTTCTGCTTTATCAATAATCTTTCAATTTTATTGGAATACGTACCACCCCAACAAGAAATTCCATATTCAAGTTTCGATTTTAGTAGACCATTGTAAACTAATTTTAAAACACGACGATTGGAGTACATACTAAGGTGAAACAATTGTCTTATAACTCCGTTCATATACTGTTTCAAATAGGTTGTATGGTCCTTCCAACAAAGTTTACTGTCGAATATAATACCTAAATATTTAAAACTATTCACACGAGCAATCAAAAAGCAATTTTCATTACAACTTATTTGATTATTGAAGGCCATATCTCCCAAAACAAATCGATTACATGTTGGTGAATGATAATACAAGCGAATTTCTTCGGGAACTTTACCTTGGATATTATATATCATGAACTTCGTTTTATTGCTAATTATATCTAGGTCGCTATTTACATCTGCAAACATATTAATTAAATCACTGTTTGAATAAAAAAGAGATGTATCATCAGCAAAAGCTGTGAGTTTACCTTTAAAAGGTTGCAAAAACAACGAGTTAGCATAAATAAGAAAAAGAATGGGACCCAGAACTGATCCTTGTGGAACACCCATATTTAAGAAACATTGTGAACTGAAAGCATTTTTAATTTTAACAACTTGCTTACGATTTGATAAATAGGAAGAAAACCACTTATAAATGGAGCCTCTAAAGCCTGCTTTATTAAGTTTATCAAGTAATAAATCATGGTTCACCATATCGAATGCCTTGCTTATATCAATAAATAATGTTGATGGAATTTGAGAAATGTTAAAGCTGTTATATATTTCACCAGATAATTTCAATAATGCACTTTCTGTCGATTTGCTACTTCGAAAACCAAATTGACAATCACTTAAAAAACGAGTTCTGTCCAGAAAAGATATCATTCTAGTTTTTATGCCTTTTTCAAAAACTTTAGAAAAAACAGATAATATAGAAATAGGACGATAGTTATTTAAGGACAATGTATCATTTTTTTTATGCAATGGTAGAACTACAGCAGTTTTCAAGCTTTCCGGAAAAACTCCATCTTGAACGCAAAAGTTAAAAATATAACAAAGAACATCAGAAATATGAAAAGCAATATGTTTCAAAATAAAGCTTGAAATATTGTCAGTACATGATGAAAAAACAGATAATATAGAAATAGGACGATAGTTATTTAAGGACAATGTATCATTTTTTTTATGCAATGGTAGAACTACAGCAGTTTTCAAGCTTTCCGGAAAAACTCCATCTTGAACGCAAAAGTTAAAAATATAACAAAGAACATCAGAAATATGAAAAGCAATATGTTTCAAAATAAAGCTTGAAATATTGTCAGTACAGTACAGTACATTGTCAGATGTTTTAAGTGATGTTAGACATTCTCTATCTGTTCGCTAATTGTGGAGGGAAATTTACTTGTCGCTAGCAATGCTAGGTCGTCAGCATAAGCAATTACTTGGACTCCACTATATTTAAGTCTCATTAGAACTGCGTTCATCACGAGTGTCCAGAGAAGCGGAGAAAGCACTCCACCTTGTGGAGTCCCTCTAGAAGTAGACACTTTAATCTGTACTTCTCCTAGCTCCAAGTTGATCTGTCTGTTTTTAAACATACACATTATTCATCTGATGATGGTATTATGCACATTAAGATTTACGAACGCTCCTTCAACTGCCTCGTTTCGGACATTATTAAAAGCTCCTTCAATGTCTAAGAAGGCAGCAAGGGTGTATTTGTGTTTTTGAGCGTTCTTTCAATCGTGTAGACGACACTATGAAGTGCTGTCTCAACACTTTTTCCTTTAGTATAAGCATGCTGGGCTGCCATATGCCATATTGATATGACCTCCGGGCTCAGTGTGCTACGTATATGTATGTCTATTAGTGTTTCAAACGTTTTTAAGAGAAAAGATGTTAGACTAATGGGTCTGAAGTCTTTGGCATTCGTGTGGCTAGGCTTTCCAGCTTTTCGAATAAATACCACTTTGACTTCTCGCCACGCTTTAGGCACATATCCCCAATTAATTCCATTTTTTTTTAAATTAAATTAAAGATCGTTAAAATTAATTGAAACAAAAAAATGTTATCAAAATTCTATCCGCTGTTTTCGAGAAAAAAACGATTTTTCAAAACCATTTTTTAACATTTGTATGGTGGGTACCTTTATTTTTAGGTAAAATAAAACTTTTTTTCATACATCTTATAGAAGATATTCAGAAACTTTTATTTATCAAGTTTAAAAAAAAATCTAGCTTAAGGTTTTCGAGGGTATACCCTCAATAACCATTTTTGGGAACAAATTTTTTAACCAGTACCTAGCTTTAACTAAATGAAATTTTTTTAATTAATAAATTTGGTCTCTTGAGTCGACGATTAAAAATAATTCTAAAAGTTTTTGGTCATTTCTTCTCTTGTCATACATAATCTAAATGTAATCTGTAACAACATTCCTTGATAACTCCTCAGCATAAGTCTAGATCTAAATCTTCTCTTGAAATCTGCAGATCAATTGCTAAACTTTAGCTGATACCTAAAGTAAATGAAGCAATAGTAAAAAACAAACTATATAATATTATTCAAAATCATATATCTGAAAACCAACATGGGCTTATAAGTGGACGATCGACAATAACTTTATTCACTAATTACTGTCTTCGTAGCTTAGAAAACTGTTATCAAGTTAACGTAATTTATGCTGATTTTTCGAAAGCTTTCGCTGTAAGTTTTTCTAGTAAGGTACAATATGTAAAAATTGGTAATGTACTGTCAAATAAAATCAAACATTTTTCCGATGCACCTCAGGGGAGCCATCTTGGACCGCTCGTTTTCATTCTTTTCATAAATTATTTGCCTGTTTACATTTCATATTCAAAGTACATATTTATTGTATGACCTCAAGATTTTAGTTGTATTAAATCTCCACTATAGATGCTTGTACAATTCAAAACAATCTTAATAATATAGTTCACTGGTGTTATCTAAATGGATTAAATATTTTCAATAATAATAAATGCAGTGTTGTAACTTACGCAAGAATACTCAATCATATATGTTTTGATTACAAAATTAATGATTAATATTTATTTATTTATTTATTTATTTATTTATTTATTTATTTATTTATTCATCAAGCAGAGACACAGCTCTTATAGATTACTTAAAATTAATTAACAACATAATGAAAAGAAATATACAAAATAAATACTAACCACCGTTAATAAGACTAGATAACAATTTTTTTTTAAACACTCTCTACTTAAGTACAAATTAAAATTAATAACATTACATAGAGAATTTGCATGTCTTAAACAGCGAGTTAAGGGTTCATTGGTTCCATAAATAACTCTATGAAAAGGTATACAAAACAGACGATTACTTCGTAAATGACGATTACGATTGGGAACATGAAAACCAATCAACGAAAGCAACTGAGGGCAATTGATTTTATAATTGATGAAATCTCTGACTAACATGACATCGAAATATGTACGGCGTAATTCCAAGGATTGAATGCCTAATAACAAACACCTTATATTATATGATGGCATATTAATATTCCATCGTAAGATCCGAATTGCAGTTCTAATGAAGCGTTTCTGTATTCTTTCGATTCTCATTGAATGAACAGAATACATAGGATTCCAGATGGAAGAACAGTATTCTAAAATCGATCGCACATAACAAATATATAAAGATCTGAGAGTAAAAGGGTCTGAGAACTCTTTAGCATTCCGAGAAATAAATCCGAGCATTGAACTAGCCTTAGAAATGATGTAGTCAATGTGATTGGAAAACGTGAATTTTAAATCAAAGATCATACCCAAATCTTTTTTTTCTGTAACATTGGATAGAGAAGATCCAAGTACATCGTAAGAAAATAATATTGGAGATGTACCGCGGTAAAATATCATACTATGACATTTAGAAACATTCAAATGCAGATCGTTATTAGAACACCAAACAGATAATTTATAAAGATCGTTTTGAAGGTTTGTGCAATCTGAGATAGATTTTACTCGTAAGAATAATTTAAGGTCGTCAGCATACATTAAACAAAGACTATTACTCAAAACACTTGGAATATCGTTAATAAATAAGAGAAAGAGAAGTGGTCCTAAATGACTTCCTTGTGGAACTCCGGAAGTTACAACAACCGGGTTCGAAATTAAGTTGTTGATTCGAACGTGTTGAATCCTACCAGTAAGATATGATTCAAACCATTTTAAAAAGCTAGAATGAAAACCTAAATTATGAAGTTTGACAATTAATAATGCATGATCAACCCTGTCAAACGCTTTAGAGAAATCAGTATATATAACATCACATTGATACCCCTGTTCCAGAGCACCTAATATATAATTACTAAAAACCGTAAGATTGGTCAAGGTTGATCTGCCAGCGACAAACCCATGCTGCAAAGGAGAGATTATTTCTTTCACTGAGAAAAAAAGCTTGTTATAGACAAATTTTTCGAATATCTTTGGAATTGCAGATATTTTACAAATAGGGCGATAGTTTACTACTTCATTCTTAGATCCAGATTTAAAAACAGGGTAGACATACGAATTTTTCCATTGTTTTAAGAAGTAACCATCTCGAAGAGAGCGATTAAAAATGATTTCAAGGGGAATTGCTATAGAAAAAGCACATTTTTTTAAAACATAGGGAACAATACCATCAAATCCAGCTTTCTTTTCATCTTTTAATTTTAATACTCGTAGTTCATTAATTATATCACTTTTGTTCACATATAAATTACCTAGATTAATTAATTCAGTTTAGATATAAAGGTGGGCCTTATTTGATGACTAGTAGTAGTAGGCTTAAAGACAGAACGGAAAAAGTCAGCAAAGAAATTACATATACGAGTAGTTAATACCTACAAAGATTAACGATTCGGAAGGACCTTGGAGTTACCTTTAATTCTTTAATGAATTTTTCACTTCAAATCGACCAAGTTATCTCCAGAGCAAATTCGATGTTGGGTTTCATAATAAGAAATTCAAGTCTTTTGAAGACCCATAAAACCTTAAGACTCTGTATTTTATCCATTATTAGACCTCTGTTAGAGTATTGTTGCGTTATTTGGTGGTTTCCAAAAAATTCAGAAAAGAGTAACCTAGTTTGCGGAAAACATTTGGAAATGCAAACCTTCCACCTTATGAGATCAGATGTGCCTTTATTGATTTAAAACCCTTAGATTTCAGAAGGACACCATATTTTTCTCTTTTTGCTTTCGATATACTCATTCCTAATATTAACTGTCCGGTAATACTTTGAATGTACTATATTTATGCAACTTTTAGTTTTTAGCGACTTCGAAATGGATATTTCGAATATGTTCCGTATCATAGTACAAATTACGCAAAACGTAATCCAGTTCTTGTATGTTTTTTCAATGATATTGTCATTGATTTGAATAAAAGTAGGATAAATATTAAAAAAGATATATTCAATTCATTATAAAAATTTTAACATAAATACTATATAAAAATGTTTTTTTATTTCTTAGTTTATACTATTTGTATATTCATATAAGGTAATGTAACTTGATTATCGAAATAAATAAATAAATATACACGGCTCAAAAATTGTAGATCAGAAAGGGTGAAAAATTTGCTACACCCGCATAGAAATACTAAGCATTAAGCATTTTTGAAGGTCTCGAGAATGTGGTCATTCCAACGAAGATCGTCGTTGACACACATACCGAGTATTGACAACTATTCGGATTTTTCGATGCAGCTGCCATTCAAGGACAATAGCAAAAAGAGTACATTTTGCTTTAACGACAAAAGACATAATTGAGTTTTTGAAACATTAAGCTCCACACGATTTTATATACCCCAATTAACAAAACGGAACCTTGGGAAACACCAGCATTTATTTTTATCAAGCGACCTTAATGTCAAACTCTATCAAATGCCTCAGAAATACCAAGCGCAATAATCTTACTTTATCAATGAAACAACAATGAAAAGATCTGTCTCACTTTTTTGGTAAGATATCCCATCAGATCACCATATTGCCGGTCATTCAGAAGATTTTGATCTTCGAGATATTTGAGCTGATGATTGATCAGCGATTCCATAACCTTGGAAAAAAGGGATATAAGGACATTCGGTCGGTAAAAGAATGGGGAGGAAGAGTCGCCTTATTTAGGAACATTCTGCACAAATGCTGTTTTCCATATCCCGAGGATGTTTCCAGATTAGTAGGAGTGATGGAAAAGCTTACGCAATGGTCTTAACGGCGAGGAAAAACACCTATTCAGAAGAACGATGTTTATCCCATCTGGACCTGTGGATTTGCTTATATAAAAATCTTGAAGGCTCTTGCAACTGTACGAGTAAGAAAATTTTTTTGTCCAATTGAATGATAAAGGGCCCAAGTACAGGAAGAGCAATATTGGCTTTATAAGAGCGGAATCTTCCTTCTCTTAACCTGATAGGTTCTGTACAGCTTGTATCGAACCAAGACTTTTCCTTAGAATTTATACTTTTGTTTCTGTTAGGAATAAAAGTAAGCATCCCACAAAAAATCACTTCTGTGATCATATCAGCACTGGCATCAACATCCGTATCGAAGAAAAGCCATGGTTTTGCCAGCAATATGGACTCCTCTTCAGAAGAATGGCGGGTATACGAGTACTATCAGGAGCAGCAAATTTTGTTTTTTTTTAATAATCTACACGCGCTCAAGGGATTATGATTACCCTTTAAACGTTTGAACACAGCACGGTCGTGAAGTTAAGGAAGAGAAAGAAGGATAGGAAAGATGTGTAGCACGATGTTCTGAGACTGAAGGTTGTTGTCTCAGATATTTTATCTCCAAGGATGTCGGCTGAACTAAAGCGGAGAATGCCGTGTCTTATTTCTATGTCACTTATAATTCACATTATTATATTAAAATCTCGAAAGTCTCTTGTAACTGTTTTTTACAACTTATCATATTCGGTGCTCCAATAACCCACTTGAGCCTGTTATTTTTATAAGCAGTGTTCTAGTGGGTCTCGCAAATCCGAGTGTTTGTAACTCTACCTAAACCCTAAGACGGTGGAGCTATTTTCTTCAAACTCGGTTCTAAAGAGTCTTTGATGATTTCCTAACGGGCCAGTTATAGCTCATCAGAAAAGTCCATCAGAAAAAATTTTGTCTTCCAAATTTGACCATATTACAACTGGATTTTGAGTAAAATTTGAATGCAATTAGACGAATACTTGCTTGGACTAATTTTTACAAAAACAATTACAACATTTTGTTGCTAAATTTACTCAAAAAATATTTTTTCTGATGGAATTTAATTTTTCTGAAAAGCTGATTGCCAGAACTCAAAATATATTCCATTTTCTGAGTAAATTTAGCAACAAAATGTTTTAATTCTTTTTTGTGGTATGTTCAATATTATATATATGGAACATATCCTTCGAAACTATTTCCCTCAATTATATAATACATATATCCCAATGTTTCATCATTTCCTGTCCAACACAATTTAAACTCCACAAATATCATGTTTCATCGTTGTCATCTATTTAAATACAAAAAAATGGTCAAAATGGTTATCTCATTTCACACACTATTTGCTTGTCATTGTATCTAGAGACTCTTAACTTTTTGTTCACCAAAATTTTGCCATCAGTGTTTGCAATTTAAATTTGTATTTCAATGTCCTTAAAATGTATATATAATGTATGAATGCGGATGTGAATATTTGTCCTTTACCAACTCTACACTCAATCGGATATTATGACCATTATGCAAATAACACTTTCTCACAATGCGCATACAGTGGATATATTGTAAGGTAAGGTAAAGCGCACATTAAACAAACTCTCAAAGGACATGATTTCATTTTAATAGCATAACGAATGAAGTGATGGTGCTGCAAATTCATTCGAGTAGTGTGGTGTCCTTAGGCAATGTTTGCTAGTTATCTCTTCAAAATCCCTTGGCAATGAAATAACATCGTATGCCTTCTGTCGGCATACTGAATTGTGGGAAAAGCTATTTCTGTATAATAAGAATTTTACTAACGCAAGAAAATGACCAAAATTGACAGAGTAATTCCAACAGTATAATTCGTCCTTCAAAAAAAAAAAAACACGTACACTCTGAGTCCCATTGGGCATATTGTACAATAATCTCTCAAAAACTCTAGCTACAAAGCTGACAGTGATGATTGGGAAAAAAAGAAAGAATCATTATGCTGTGATATATTTTACTGCCAGGAGCGGATTCGATTATATTTTTTTTTCAACTTGTATTCGAAGATGTAATAAAAAAAAATTAATAATTTGAATCCAATACGGCTCGTAGTGAGCCTGAAGCTAGTGAATACAATTTTCAATCTTATCTGTATGCGTGTTGTCAGCAGAAATAGAGCGTATCTACAATTTTCTGTCAAGTAAGAAAAATAAAAAAAATACTTTTGAAAGATTCCCCCCGCAAGAGGCAAGTGATTCGATTGTTAAGAAACTTATTTGTGGCTCTGAGATAAATTCGATAGTATGTTTCATACCAGCTTTTCAAATACTGCTGATATAGAACAAATCTAACATGTCTACAATTTGGAATATCCTAGAGATACTATTACAAAAATGGTGGAAAAAAATTCCATCACTCCAAAAGTAGTTCTATTACTAGAAAAGATTACACATTTTTCAAAATACTGAACTTTATTACAATTTACATAATTGTTGAATTTTGAAAGGTATCCGGAAGAATTCACCAATGAAAAGTACAAAAACAAAATTCAGAACGCAAATAATTCAAATATAATAAAATCTCAAATATCCAAAATCCAAAAAGACCTTTACCACTGAAACCCAAAGTCCTGAAAGCGCAATGGCCAAGAATCTCAAAAGGCATAGCATTTGCATTTCCTTTTTTATAAAGCTGCATTTTTGACATAAAGTATGGCATGTGTCTAATTTGTAGGTACCTGCGATATAAAGAAGGAACTATATGTCAAGTTATGCATCCGTAAAAATATCGAACTCACGGTTTTTCTCAAACTTCACATTATAATGTTGGGAAGACGAAATATGTGGATCTTGAAATTCTGTCTGTCTGTGCGTTCGGCTACAACCGAAAAAGTTGGATCGATTTTTGTTGAACTCGCTTGTTAATGTTTTTTTTTATTATTTCCCCGACAAGCTTAAAAAAAAAAATTTTTATAAAGTTACCTGTCATATTTTTTTTTTTTCAATATTAGAGTAAATAATGTTTTTTCTTAAAAACTGTTTTACATTTTTTTTACAAATATCATCAAATTTCTTTAAAAAAAACATAGCCTAGGGCGCAGGAAAACTTTCCGAATAGTGACTATTGGAAGATTCTAAAAAGTACCTAATTAAAAAAAAAATAAAATGCACGACTGGGTCACACGAACTTGCTCCTATGTAAACGACTAAGAATGTTATTAGAGAATACTGTTCTTAAGTATAAAATTCATTTTTTAAAAAAATAAAACAACACCTTTAGCAGTTGGAGCTAAGCACAGGATTCCATGTGTTTTCAGCAAAAATTAGTTAATGTTAGAACAAAATTATAATTCGTTGTAGTAGTTTCTTAAAAAAATAAGCTTTTATATACAAAATTTTTAAAACATTTTTAAGAAAAAATTTTGGAGCTCCTTTTTAAAGTGTTTATTAATGTTCAAATAAAAATTAAATTTACGAAAAAAAAATTGATCCGTTTTTGAGATATCAAATTTTCCAAGAAAAACTAGATTTTTTTTTCAAAATTCCAAAAAAAATTTTTTTAAAGTTTCGAAATGCAATGTTTTTTAAACTTTTTAGAAGCTTGCCTACAAGCGATTTCATTAAAACCCGTTATGCCGATAGTGAGAAACTCAAAATTCATAAAAATCGTTCTATGGTAGATACAGTCAGTAATATCTTGATTTCAAAATTTGTTTTATTAAATTATAGATTTTAAAGAGTAAATGATAGAAAAAAAGTTTAACAAAATTCTTGGAACCGTTGTCGAGAAAAATACGATTTTCGAAAACCATTTTCTAACTTTTGTATGGAGGGTACCGTTATTTTTAGGTAAAATAAATTTAGTTTTTTTATTACTTGTAGATTATATTAAGAAACTTTTATTTATTAAGTTTTAAAAAAAATTGAGCATGGGGTTTTCGAAAAATTGAGTTTTCAAAAAAAAAAAAAATTTTTTTTCTTAAATCCAAAAAATTATTTTTTGAAAATTTGAATTCACAATAATATTCAAACTATTGGAGACCTTTAGCAGAAAAAAATGATCAAAATCGGTCGTACCGTTTTCGAGAAAATCAAAAACCAAAAAAAAAATCTTTCCAAGGGGTGTACCAAAAATAAAATTTTTTTGGAAGCTCTAACTAAATAAAATTTTTTGATTTTTTTTTTAAATCTCTGGGACAGTTTTTGAGAAAAAAAATATTTATAAAATTTCGAAAAAAAATCGTATGGCAAATACATCTATCTAGTCGAACCGACAGACAGACAGACTGAATTTTGAGACCCACTTTTTTACTCTTCGCTATCATCGTAATGTCAACTGTGATCAAAATCTCGAGTTCGATTTTTTTCCGAATGCATAACTTGCCTTTATCGTACCGATAAGTCGCAAGTAAAAATAATTTCTGGGGCTTAAGAAACATCACTTTTACTTGCTATATATAGATAGGTACGGATACTATATGGCAAGTTATTCATTCGTAAAAATAACAACGATACGAGTAGCAAGACGACAAAAAAGGGTCTCGCGATTCTGTTTGTCTATCTTTTCGGTTATAGCGTTACTACCGGCTTGACATATATTCCTTAAACTCGATAGATGTTTTTAAAAAACTTTCTCCCGATAGGTTTTTTACTTGCGATATACATAATATGTAGGTACTATAGGACAAGTTTTTGCATTTGGAAAAAATTCTAACTGGGGATTTTGATAAAAGTTGGCATTGCCACGATAGAGAACACGAACAAAGTAGGTCCGGCTATTCCCTATGTCTGGCTGTATGTCTGCACTTCGACCTACAGCCTAAGCCGCAGAGGCGATGTTCTTCAAACTTGGTAATTAACGGTCTAAAACGAACGGTACCTGCCATACCCTAGAGCGCGAGCTAATTATCAAAAAAAAAAAAAAAAAAAAAATACAGTCTAAAAAAAGGGTCCAATGGTTTTGATAAGAATATTAGGCGTGTTTTTTCGCAAGTCCATATAGAATTGTAGAAAAAACGACATATTATTATAACATGGACATGGACATTTTGGTGAAACAAAAATTTTATTTTTTTTTTAAATTATTTTCTAAAATCTATATCATTATCTAATTACTTAAAATTGGCATTCCAATTTTTATTTTTTTAAATTTTGAAACATTTCTTATATAAAAAATAAATTTAATAATAAAACGAATTTTAAATATTATTTACATGAATTCATACTTTTTTTAAAAATCAGACGGCAGTTTTATGCATTTGAACATTTTTTATTTTTTATACATTAAAAATGGTCCAAAATGAATATGGTGATAGGCCAGGTCATAACCTCTCAGAATTCAGTAACTTGTTCACATCGAATCATAACGGTTTTAGAGTAACGAACGGTTGCCAGTTTTTTGCTCACTCTGTCCATAAATAATTTTTTTGGTTTAAATTTTAACACCGACCCTTTTTAAGCATTAAAAAAGTTTTGATTTGGTACTCCCTTTTTCATAAAATTATTAAACAAAGTCATAATTAGATCAAAATCATTTTTTTACTTCAGTTTTTGAAAGAGCATCCTGAAAAAAAAATCGTAAGATTGTGTCTATATCTTACCAAAGCTGGCCCTATATAAAAAGTTAAATATGAACTCAATCAGACATGGTTCTGAAAAAAATAAAAATAACAAACTACCAATCGCTTATGATAAGCACTGTCCAGAAATCGTACATAGTTACTACCATAATAAGCTGGGCAACAATCGTCTTCAAAGGCAAGGGACAAATCTTCTAATAAAAAAAAAAAAAAACAATTTTCCAAAAAATCTAAATAAATTTTCCTATTGAGTGTTCTTATCTGGTAAATCAAAAGGTCCTATAATGTGGTATTAATATTTTAAATTAATATTCGGATTTTCCTGCTCCTACCAAAAGCCGATTTCGCTGTTGTCAACTATACAGGTTCACTTTTAAATCCTTTTTGCATGACGACTTGTCGGTCCATTATATTCTATTGAAAAGGCCTGGATGTTCTTGGTTTTTCGAACCATAATTCGACAAAATTCAACCCTTTGGGTATAGTTCCTTGGAAATAAAATTTGGACATGCTGCAAGTGAAAAGAATGCATGTTATTCCTCTTGAGCATATCCTTTGAATGGTTGATTTTAAAACTCCTGTTCTCCTTTCTACGGTTCGAAGAGATCTACTCGACTCAGTTTTGATAGCATGAAAAACTTTCTCATTGTGATGGCGTTTATTTAAGCCAAATTCAATTCTGACTGGTATTTTGCACTCCATATAAAAAAAAAATCACACTTTTATAATTTAATTGAGAGTTTGTTTTAACCAGCCTTAACATTTTCCGTAAAAATAAATAATTCATGGCCAAGCGAGGCGTGCGTCGTCGCAAAGTTAAAGACCGCCATTGTTTGTAAAATTTAATTGGTTTAAGAAGATTATTCATTGAAACAAAAGAAAAACATAGAAAAACCAAAAACATAAAAAAACAAAAACAACAAAAAAAATTATTTTTGTTTTTTTTTTTTTTCAGAACCATATTTGATTGAAATTCAAATAGTTATAACTTATGATTTAGGGCCATCTTTGGTAAGATTTATTCTTTTTTGGGAAAGTATTTTGATATACTAAAGCTCCTAAAATATTCTACTTTTTTTTAATATCAAATATAAATAAGTTTTTTAATTCAATATTTCAAAAACGAAAAAAAATCTAGCATATGGATTTTAAACTTGATTACTAATGGTTTTTTAACCCAAGATTTATCCAAATTTAAAAAAAAAAAACAGTTTCTAACATTCTTATATTTCTAGAGTTTTGAGAAAATTTTTTCCTTCCGATTAATTTTTACAATATATAATTCAATACAAAAATCTAAAATTAAGAAGCTGCTAAAAAGATTTAAAAACCTCACTTACTTACTTACTTACTTAAGTCCTCAGACATTTTATGTCCGTGGGGGACCCCTAGTGGAGCTCTGACTCCACTCTGGACTTCAAACTTTTCTGACAGTCTCCCTTCGTGCAAAACGTGACATTTGGATCCATCATGAATTGCTGTAATAATAGCTATTAATTTATCCGGGATTTATTCCTCCTGCATAAAGCAAGCCAAATCTCTATTGACGCTATCGAAAGCCTTCTCAAACTCAATGAATAGCAGGTGAAGTTGTAATCGATATTTAAAAACATTGCATAAAAAAAAAATAAAAAAAAAATAAATTTTTGAAAATTCAATACTTAAAAAACGAGTAAATGATTTTTCATTAATATTTTTTCTGTGCAATAACAAAAACTTAAAACTGCTTTACTAAAGTTCTTACTTAAAAATATTTCTTAAGCAAGACTTTTCTTAAAAGAACCGCTCCAAGGATATACATTTTATGTTTATGAAGTCACATTGTATTCTGTTCTTGGAGCTTAAGGAATTATTTTGGCCATTTAAAAATTAATTTTATGCTTTTAAGGAGTTATTAGAACTATCTAAGAGATTTTGAGAAAAATTATGTAGAAGCTTATTTTTCCCAAAAGTGTCTTTAAGAATTTTGATAGATACATATTTTACAATTTGTTTTTCGATAATACGATATTTCAAAAACCAGCTCATAATTTTTTAGAAATATTAAAGCCTCTAATGCCTTAAAATTGGCTTAACCATTTTTTCTTTAAGATGTTTTTAAAAACAACTTAGTCTTTAAAAAAAAAAAACCGTTACCATTATTTAAAGTTTTTGTTCTTGCATAAATTCATATTTGCTTAGGAAATTAAATGGCATTCTTGACATTAAGAAAATGAATTACATGCTTCTGAACATTTTCTCTGATAACATTCAGGTAAAGAGCATTTTCATAAATCTAGGTCTCTTAAGCAAAAGAATGCAAGTGTCTTTGTGAAGTGATCCAAATTTAGGTACAAACTTTCTAAACGGTTTTTTGTGTAGCACCATCCTGTTCGAAACACTTGTCGTCTACATCCATATCATTCAATTTGGGAGAAAAGAAATTGGTTATCATCGATGGGTTACGTTCTCCGTCGAAAAAGTACGGGTCGGGTACCGTCCACACCAAACATTGAATTTCTTCGAATGCCTTATCACTTGGGGACCTCTTAAAGATTTTGATAAATTAGCTTTTCGAGGTACCCGTTCATCCAAAAATTAATTTTTTCTTAGCTAAAATCGGGTTCCTATTCCAACTGCTTCAGACAATTCAATTTTAACATTTTCACGTTTTTCTGAATGATGTAACTTGCCAATGTGACGTTTCTTTAGAATTTAAAAACTACAAAAAATACCATGAACTGTCAAAGTCCACCTAATCTTAACCCACGCACTAAAAATAATTCCCCATCACAAAAACAAAATCAATATTTAAATGTTTGTCGAGAAATGTCTAACACACAATTGAACGCCTCTGTGAAAACTGCCACTCACATTCGAGAATATTTTAGTACGTATCAACAGTATATTGCAAAACCAATTCATTTCAATTACGTTTTCCAAATGGAAAAGCCCACGTTCCATGCCATAAACACACACACACACATTTAAATATTCAGTTGAATTTGGTAAACTTCTGTATCGAAACAAAAGAATATCCGCTTGTCGAATGTAATCATTCCCTCAATAAGAGACTCTTCTGAATGAGTTTGACGGCTAAATAGACGTCCCCAATAGTTTGATGGGAATGGGTGTCACGTTTGAAAAACAAAATAATTTAAGAAAAGGAAAGCATTGAAAAACCTATTTTGGCTTTTCAACTATAGAAAAACTAGGAACAAACTTTGTATTATGTGTTTTAATTTAGCACTGCTCTATCGACAAAGTGCATAAGCCCAGTTTATACCAAAACCACTCTACTAAATTGCGTCACATAAAATTAGCTAAGTTCTTGTTTTTATCATTTCCAGTACACACATACAAAATAAGGGTAATTACAATGTTATGTTGTACCTTTGGAATACCCTCAGAAAACTTGGAGCCTCATAACCGTTTATTTACTTTTCGGCTATAGAATTGAAGCCAATTGAATTGAAAGTATGTCTTATCCAACAAATCAATTCATATTCAAAATGGATTAGAAACACTTACACAGAAATGCGAACATCATAAAGTTGCTTACCAACCTCAAAGGAAAGCATTCAATCTGCTGAAATGCTGCTCGTCACTGTGAAAACATATTATCCTCTCGATACTTGTATCCTTCCTTAAAATTCTTTTTGTACAAAATCGCAAAGTCTGAGAAATAAATTCTAAATACCATTCACTCGATGCTTTTGAATCAAGATGAAACGAAATACGGAGGCAAATAGAGAATTGTGACAAAACCAGGACTCGCAGACAGAGTCCTGATTTACCTTCTGTTGGTTCGGGTAATTTATCACTAAGCCTAACTAAGCGTGCAATTTACTTATACACATACCTTTCGGCTTTTGTTCGCTTGAATCACCTGCTTTTCTCCAGCTTTAGGTACTCACCTAAGGATTAAACTAGGAGCTCATGTGTTTTTGTAGGTATTCAAGGATTTTTCATTCTGCCATTCTTTCTGTATTCATTCGTTTTTGTGTTGTCATAGTCATAGCTTTTTATGTGCGAATTTAGTATCACACACATGTTTTGTGTGCCATGTTATTTTATGAATGAGCAGAAAAGCGCTTCTGGGTTTATTCATAGGAAGGACATTATGGCTGTATATGATGAGTCCTTTCTGGTTGTTTTTTTGAAAAGCTGTCATTTGTGTTTACTTGGTGGCGGCTTTGTGACGTTCTATTGTATGCGTCGACAATCCAAACTTTTACTCAAAGAGAATGGCATTTTTGTTCGGCCGAATGAAAGGACAATTCCAAAGACCTGTTGTGCTTCCTCCTTCGTATGAATAAAGTAACAAAAACAAAAAGAGGCAAACTCATCGCCTTTGGTCATAAAAATATATGAGACTGTTGCTGCTTTGTCGTTGTCAATTAAAGCGACGAAAGACAACTAAAATACAATGACCAATAGAGGCGACTTTGTAGTTCCGGATAAGGTAAGTCGTTAAATGTGGGAAGATGTACAAAAGGTGAGAGACAAACAACAAAAAACGATTGCTTCACAATAGAAGTATACCCTCCTAATACTCCCAGGGATCATTTTAATTGGAGAGCCATTTAGTTTCTTTGCTTTTTTTGAGGGATGATAAAATCGTTCGCAAAAGATTGAAAAATTAAAATTTTCTCTTCGGAAAAATATGTGTACAGGGTGTTTTCAATAAGATGGTGTTGGTTGTGACATTTTTCGATCTAAAACAAACATTTAAAATTATCTACTTTGATTATCTGTTTTTGAAAGTAAGATTGACAGGTTAAGGTTCGAATATTTATCATTCATCAAGTTTAGTGAAAAGCGGTTTTCAAAATACGTTATTCTTTGGCCTCTGGCCTCTTTCAACAAGTCTCTCCACCTATCCCGGTCTCTAGCCGACGCCATCCAGTTGCGCACCCCAAGGCTTCGGGCGTCCTGGTCTACGCCATCTCTCCAGCGCAAGCATGGTCTACCACGCTGTCGTCTACCATAGAATGTACCACAAAGAACTTTCCGAGCAGGTTCCTCTTCGCTCATGCGAGCTAGGTGCCCTGCCCACCGGAGTCTACCGAGCTTAATCTTTGTCACGATATCTGCTTCAAGGTAAATTGCGTACAGTTCATGATTGTACCGTCTCCGGAATCGTCCTTCCTCACATATGGGTCCAAAAATTCTCCTTAAGACTTTTCTCTCGAACGCAGCTAAGAGGCCGGAGTGCCTTTTGCTAAGCACCCAAGTCTCGGAACCATATGTGAGTACTGGCATGACCATTGTCCTGTACAGCAGCAGTTTTGAAATTATGGTGAGATTTCTGGATTTCTTCTTCTATATTGTTTGTTATCGGCTGCTGCTAACGACCCAAGGTATTTAAAAGATTGCACCACTTCAAATTCGTGCTCCGCTACCTTGATTGTTTGACCAACTGTTCTACTCGCATTCGACGCCACCATGTACTTTGTTTTACCTTCACTAATGTGCAGCCCCAGATTTTGTGCCGACTGCTCGATCTGGATGAAGGAATCGTGTACAGCTTGTTCGGTTCTTCCGATGATGTCGATGTCGTCTGCGTAAGCCAGTAACTGGCTAGACCTGTTGACGATGGTCCCTCTTGTTGCCGTGCCAGAGTCACGGATTGCTTTCTCCAACGCCAGGTTGAAAAGGAGGCAGGCCAGACCGTCCCCTTGTCGGAGTCCATTAAAGATGTTGATTGGTCTGGATAGCAATCCGACTATTTTTAATTGGCTTGTTACATTGGTCATGGTCAACCTACATAGTCGTGTCAATTTATTTGGGATGCCGAATTCTCTCATGGCTTTGTAAAGTTCTATCCTGGCTATGCTATCATAGGCGGCCTTAAATTTTCCATCGCCTGCCTAAGGGTAAAGATCTGATCAGTTGTTGATTTGCCTGGAATGAAACCACACTGATATTGTCCGATGACGGTTTTAGCGTATGGGGTTATCCGGTCTTGTAGGATAAAGGAGAGTATCTTATAGGCGGTACTTAACAACGTGATACCTCTATAATTGCTGCACGTTGTGACATTATGTATAGAGCATATTAAACCTTTTCGCCAGTCTTCTGGCATTTCTTCCTGCTCCCATGCCTGTACTATAATATCATGAATTGCTTGACGTAAGGCTGGCCCGCCGTGATGGAATAATTCGTGTGGTATGCCATCGGCTCCCGGGGCTTTGTTCTGTTTAAGCCGGCCTATAGCCTTCTCAACCTCTTCTATGCTTGGTGGCGGCAACATAGGGTATTCTTCTTGAAGTAATGGAGCCTCCACTTCTGCAGTGAGCTGACCATTTAGCAATTCATTAAAGTACACTTCCCATCGCTCCAGTATGCTTTCAGGATCGGTGATCAGATTTCCCTATCCGTCCTTGCAGTATGTGCAGCGTGATGTGTACTGTGTCATGTTTCGGACGGATTGATAGAACTTCCGCGCCTGATGCGGACCTAGCTCTCGGCTATTTTCTATTTCACAGATTAGGTTCTTCTCCCAGGCTGATTTTTTTTTGTCTGTGAAACCGTTTTTCTATTCTTCTGAGCTCTTTATATTAATCTTCGTGTGCCCGCGTTCTATGAGATTGTTGCATTACTCGGTACGCAACATTCTTACGTTCAGTCGCTAGCTTGCATTCATCATCAAACCAGTCGTTCCGATTTTTACGACTGCTGCCTGGCAGTACTAATGACAATATTCTTAAGGCGTGTCCACTTCTCATTTATGCCCAGCATACTGGCTCCAGGACTTACTCTCCCTAAATCAAGTGATTCTAGGGCAAGTCCTAACGCATTACCAAAGGTGTTACTGGTGTTTTCATTGCGCAGGGCAGCCGTGTTGATTCGAACCTGATCGGCGGATGCAATGCGTCTTCGTAAGGCAATCCGCCCTCGGAAAACCATGCCAAAAAGATAGTGATCCGAGTCGATATTGGCACCTCGGTACGTTCGTACCGTCGCGTCATCAAGCTCGAGTAGTGGCGACGGTCTATCAACACGTGGTCTATTTGGTTACGAGTGACTCCATCAGGTGATACCCAGGTGGGTGGCTTTGTAGATATCTTTACGCGGGAACCTGGTACTCGCAACGACCATGTTTTTCGATGCTGCCAATTCTAAGACTCGAAGTCTAGGTGCCTGCGTAATGCCTGAATACCGGCTCCCGAACTATTTTTGCGTTCAAATCCCCAAGGATGATTTTAACATCATACCTTGGACAGGCATTGAGGGCCCTCTCGACTTGTTATTTTTACTAGGTTCGATAAATAAAACTTATTACTCTTTTTAGTATTTCTCCTTTATTTACACTTTCCAAATCAAAACCATAAATCTCAATTTATAATCAACTCTAATACTTTTATTCAAATTTAAATCACACTTGCTTAATAACACTTTCCACAATCGAATAAGCAGAGTTTTGCACACTCCCGTAATCAAAAATCAAATGTCCCGTGCTCACCACGAGCACTCCCTTATAAACTCAAGTTAGTTGTTCTCGAAACCAATTCGCGAAGGTTCTCGATTTGAAATGTTCTAGATGGTTGGAAATAGGGGGAAATACATTTGACATTGGAAAAGAGCTTTTTGTTTCTTCCATAAAGTAAATATGCAATTTTCCAACAGATGGCGCTGTAGTAGTATAAAGCTCTGTTCGCAACATTGCTCCCTTCTTAAGATTCTTCGGTCCGAACAATTCTATCTCCAGCTTCGCCACTGTATCGGTGCAGTCGATCGCTATGCATAACTTTTAACTTTCCTCTTGACCGTCTTTGAATTCGGTATACGACATCATTGATTTTCGTGACGACGGTATAAGGGCCTTCCCAGTTTTGTTAAAGTTTCGGCGACAATCCCTTTTGACGATGTGGATTATACAGCCATACACGATCTCCTACTTGGAATCCTGTCGTGTTTGCTCTTGTGTCATAGCTTGTCTTCATTCGATCGCTGTAAGCGCTCATTCTAGTCCTGGTCCTTACGTGGATGTCGATTAGCCTCTCTTTTAGGTCACTCACGTAATCCCCTGTTTCCTTAGACTCTTGTGATGGGTGTACAAACCTTATCTCACTAGGTAGCAGTATGCTTCTTCCGAACAGGATTTCAGATGGTGTTTGTCCTGTTGAGCTATGTATTGCACTTCGGTAGGCCATCAAAAATAGTGGTATGTGCCTATCCCAGTTTCTTTGATAGTCGCCTACGACTTTAGTGAGATGCTCTTTTAAGGTCCTGTTGAATCTCTCGACCATTCCATCAAATTGCGGGCGAAATGGTGTGGTTCTCGTTTTCTTAATGCCAAGGAACGCGCAAACTTTCTGGAATATGTTCGACTCAAAGTTCCTTCCTTGGTCAGAATGGAGCTCCATAGGCACACTGAACCTGCTTACGCAGTTAGACACAATCTGGTGGTCCACGGTCTTGGCTTCTTGGTTCGGGATAGCGTATGCCTCAGGCCATTTGCTGATGTAATCTATTACCACCAGAATGTATTTATTTCCAGCATTCGTTTCCGGAAATGGGCCAGCCACATCAACAGCAATCCTTTCAAACGGTGAGCCAACATTATACTGCATCATTTTTCCTTTCAGTTTTCTACCAGGTCCTTTGGTTGCAGCACAAGCTTCATAATTTCGGCTCCACTTTTTAACGTTGTCTCACTTTTTCTAACATCTTGTTGACTGCCAAATGGCTTCCTGAAGGTCCATCATGCATCTCTCGAAGAACCTTTTTGATTTTCGATTGAGGATTCCCATTTTCGCCGAAGAACATCTTCTTGCACATGAAGTGAGTCCCATTGTTCCCAATAGGTCTTTAAAACTGAACTCCTAGCGGAAATGTCATTCCATGCGGGTTTTTCTTCATGTTCTATCCATGCGAGAAGAGGTTCAATGTCGGGATCTTCTTGTTGAGCAGATCTTATTTCTTCAATGCTCCATCCACAAATGTGGTCAGCCCTTATTCTCAGAGTGTTGATGGCGACCAAAAGTATGTTGCCATTTAACGTTGCTTCGACAGTCAGACTTTTATTGTCTCGTTTAGTCTGAGAGACCTGGATCGTGTTTCTGGGGCCATCGATACCAGAAACCAGCTTCTGCCCCTCGAAGTTGGTTCTTACTCGTTTCCCTGTTGAGAAAACTGTTCGGGAAGTAACACTGATGTTATTGTTACCTTGGTCTGAGTTTGGAACTCCGTGTCCACAATGTTGACAAGCTCTTCTTGGTGGTAATCTGAATGAATAATCATTAACGCTGTAAATATCTAGTCTTGTTGCAATTCTAGCTGTTTGCAAGTCCGTTTCGTTGGTTTCTTTGGACATCAGTTCTTCGGCATGAGCATTCTTCGACGATGGCTTCTCCAAGTCGATATACTCCGTGAGAAGCTTGCTCTGCTGCTTCCATTGTCAAGGCAAACGCTAATGTTTCAGAAAGCGTTCGTTATCCAGCAGTTCGCTGGTTTTCGAGAAACTTTAGGTCATTGTTGTTCCTTGTTTAATGAGGCCTACTATTGTTTAGAAATAAGATTTAGAAGAGGTAAGTTTAAAAAATTGTTAATAGTATTTTTAACTGTTATATTTTGAAGGATAACAATCTGTAGATCACAAGATGGATATACATAAATACATAAATAAATAATTGTGCTTCTGCCTTAAATTTTTCATAATAACTATGGCTTAATTACCAGTTCATCCCACTTTATGGCAAGATTTCCCCTAGTAGTTAAGGTGTGCTCCAGTACTTGTTTTGTTTTTTTATTCTTCCCTCATCCAAATCTTCTACTTTAATGATGTATTCAAACTGTATCTTAAGTGTGTCGAACGGTTGTTTCTACATATTGCATTTAGTTTGGCGTGCCAGCTGGTAACCGAAAAATCATTTCGAATCCTTTATCTTCAACATAACCCCAAAATTTTGCCCAACAGAGCAATATGGAGGTAGTAGTCGCACGAAAAAGTTCCAATTTCAATCTACTTGTTATCAATACAGCGGTTCCACACTACAGAAACAGTCCTTTTTTGTCTCGGCCAGTTTATTTTGAAAATATTTTCTCATGTTGAGGTTGGCAGTGACTATAACCCCGAAGTATTTATACTCCCGAACTACTGAAAATGTTTTACCTGATATCTTCATTTTTCGTTCCGAAAATATCTTCCTTAAAGATCATCATTTTAGATTTATCAAAATTGGCGAATAAGACGGTTTATCGTTCGCTGCATTCCTTCGAAATAATCAGACAAAAAACTATGTCATCAGAAAAGATTAAAGCAGGTATTCGTATATTTCCAAACCTCGATTATTCCACTGGTTGCTGGAACGATATCATTTATAAACAAGATAAAAAGTAAAGTGCTTAAGGCACATCTTTTTATTACTCCAAGTTGTGTTGTGAACTCCACAGAAACGTCATTTATACCAGTCGTTTGTGTATTATTAAAATTTAAATACTTGAAGATCTCTTGAGATTTAGAGAAACCTCACAGAAAAAGATGTGAGTTGTCGAATCTTGTTATTTCTGTGGCAAGTTCCCTATAATGATGCCCTCAAATAGCTCATGTAGATTGCACATTGTGGTATCTGCTTTGAGGCTTTGTGTTATGTTGCTAACATGCCGATTTCCTAGTGGACTGATATCTTGCAAAATCTGGCAGTTTTCCTTGTTGATGTACCGGTTTAACCCAAAATGAGCTCTTCAAATCTTGGTGCCATTGGAATCTCTTTTCGCTTGTTATAATTCTCACCAGAGAGTGACCCTCTCTGATTGCTTATAGGTAGAGCAAACGGTAAGCATGTTGTGCTTATTTTACGGTAGACGTGTTGGCCCTTCACAGTCGACTCTTCAACGTTTGGTTGTCAAACTTATGATGACCTGTTCAGTAATCAATCGGCCAAGATTCGTTCGTCAAAGAAACGCAAGATCAGCATGATCCACGAAAGTGTACAGCTGAACCCGAGGCAAACGATTTCTCGCCGTGCACAAGAACTCGGTCATTTGCATAATTCAACAAAATCCAACTTACCCAAGATCTCGGTCATTTGCATAATTCAACAAAATCCAACTTACCCAAGATCTCATTTCATGACCATAGACAATGCCGGTCGTTTGTTCACTAATTAGACTCAGGACTGTTTGTAAAAGGACCCTATTTTTTGCCGAAAAATCATCGTTAGCCGCGAGGCGAATTTTTTGGACAAATGGCTGTATTAACAATCAAAACTCACACGAAGTTTTTGGGTTTGAGTTGCAATTTTGCACAACAAAATCCGTAATGATAGAAACAGTATTGGTTCTCGAAATTCAAAATTCAAATTAAGAAGAATAAATTCTGAAAAGAAACAGATTATTTAGTACTTTTGAATATTTTACATTTTCCATAAGAATTCGTTAGTACTATAGTATAAGCCTTCAATAAATTATTCACTTTAAGCCTCTACCCCACAAGAACTTTCAACAAAAAAAAAACTATCTAAATGAAGAAGTATCATTAAAGTCGGTCGACTTCATTTTCCATTCGCACATTTAAGGTTCCGCAGGCTCATAATTTAACCATATTTAATTTACTTTATATTACCAACGGTTTTATTGATTGACAGATTGGTTAAGAAATTTCCACAGAAGAAACTTTTACATTAATAATATATGTAGCAAGAATGTACGACATTGATTGCTTTTTCAAGAACATTAGAGCTATTTGTTTTGTTTCTCATTTAGTTAAACATAGTTGTGGCAGGAAGAAGGCGTTTGAAATTATACCCAGTCTAATTTTAATTAATTTTATTGAAGAACTTACCGACCCACTAACCCCTAAAAACAATATTAAAACCTCAATATACCCAGATTTTACCCAAAATCAACACTATCTGTGTATCCTTGTTACTGTTACTAAAGCCTTATAGGGTAAACCGACCAATCATTGGCACCTTAAGGTTACTCACCATTTATTCGGCTTATATAAGTTATGGGAATTAAGAAACGACAGTTTTTTTGTTTTGTTTTAATTTTTAATTGTATTTTTGTTTAGTTAAAAACATTAAATATCCTATTTTTTGTTAAAATTAATAAATAATTGATAAAAAGTAAAACAATGTCCTTTTACCAATGATTGGCACCATTTTCCAATCATTGGCACTGAACAAACCAATGATTGGCACATTGATTTTGTTTAATTTTTAAAGTTTTTTAAAACTAATAAAAACAAAATAAACAAATAGTATTACTCTATTATATAATTTAATAAATAAAAGGTAATTTATTTTTATAATCATATTTAAGTCTTTTAAGTTACAATATATTTACATTAAGGCCGAGATTAGATTAGAATTTTTTTGATTGATAAAAAAGTGAATTATCAACCTAAGGAAAATTGATACAAAATTATAAAAACCTGTAACTTTTTCATTTACCAATGATTGGCACAGTGCCAATCAGCCCAATGATTGGCACTTTTGCTAATGATTGGCATGGCATCCAAAGATTGGCAAGTGCCAATCAACCCAGTGATTGGCACCTCATCCAATAATTGGCATGTGCCAATAAATGGAAATTTGATGGATTTACATTCCTATAGTTGACACCCCTTATAAATACTATATTTTTAATAATATATTAAAATAAAAAGAACTAACCTCCTTGTTATAGTTAATTCTTTTATAATAACTGCACTTGACAATGGTTTTCCTCTTAAATTTATTATTAAATTACACTACAATGTCACCACTTTCCTTACGGTTTTCACAAGTTTCACATTAAATTTGGCGCGAACTTGATTCTAAATTTTTAACAGCGTTTTTTTAATTGCTACTAACTTCAGAGGCCAAAAGAAATGATGCCAAATCATCAGAAATAGACCAAGGCTAATATTTTTAAAAAGATTTTATTAGAAAACTTTTAAATGTTATTAATACGAGTAATTTAAACTGTAAGTGCCAATCATTGGGGGGGTGCCAACAATTGGGCAGTTTACCCTATACGGTTAAATCGGAGCAAAACTAAATACAAAAGGCACGTAGGAGCATAAAATGAAATTTTCAAAATCCCTCCTTATAGCTGGGGCTCAACACGTCACATACAAATAGTATACCCCATGAAAGTACATCAAATCAGATAATAAATTTTAGGATTATTCTGCGTGTTTAAAATTACCCTGCTTCTTTGTGTCTATATACTGCTCTATATGGATTCAATACAGTCACCACCAAAAGAAAGTCGACTCTTAACAAAATTTAAGTTTTTTTTATTATTAATTTAACACATTTTGCAGGTTGGATCTTCTTCAAATAAAATAAGAAGGAAAATATTAAAAGAGGACCTCTTTGCACATTTCGTGCTGAATGTCTATAGTTTTGTGAGCTCAACGAATATTTAAAATATTTTTATGAGGATGTTCAATAGCTAAGAGAATCTCGCACGATAAAATGTCTTGGACTGCATAATGTATTGTTTTTTTGTTTGTCAAATTCGCTTTTTTTTTAATTGCGGTCTAGTAAAGTTTTCTGCCTAAAACTTCTTCTTCACTTAATTGACGATTTAATATCAAATCCAATCATTAAATCATCAAACGCACTCATGTGGTCTCTTTTAAAATACAAGTTGATGATATTCTCACCAACAGCGGTTCAATGGACTTAGTTCAGACCTCTACCGTCAACTTTACTGGACTAAAACGTTAAAACGAAAAATTATTCAACTCGGGAATAAGTCCCCATCCCAAACTGGCCCAGACTACAGATGTTGGAGGAAAACTTTATATTGGATGGAATGCTTGCCATTTTCAAACTTAAAAAGGATCCATCGAATTTCTCGAAAATTAAATTAGCTACGGCCTTCGTCCAGAAACAATAGAACAGAGAAACCCATCGCAAAGTAACTTTTCGTAAGTGTACCGGACACTTTACGGTGGGGTTTAAAAACCAAAGCGAAATCTAGGTTAGTGTAAGCTACGTCTCACACATCGTTAAACATGGGCTTGAAACTCGATGTTATTAATCCTGCTTGAACCCTTTGTCAAACACCAAGAAATCCAGAAGACCTAGAATTAGTTACTTTTAAAAAATACTCTAAGAGCAGGTAGCTGGCTGATGATAACTAGGTATCTATAGGACTCTATGGATATTTATGAATCGCAACAAAACGGGCAAGGGTAAAAGAGAGAAAGAAAAAGCGAATAAGCGAATAATCTCTTTCATAAGTCTACAAATTACATTTAGTAATCTCATATTCCCCTTGGCATAATGATTAGTGCGTTGGACTGTCATGCGGAAGGTCTGGAGTTCGATTTTCAGCCGCTGCAAGAAAGTTTTTTTCAGGAGTGTACTAGCTTCTGCCAGAATGCCATCAGTAGTGCCGCCACTGATATGCTGGGTTTCACAAGGCCACCACAACGAAACCCCTGGTTTGACGAAGAATGCAGGTTGGCGCATGTAGCAAAGAACGAGGCCTACCAATTAATGCTGCAGGCAAGAACCAGAGCTGCTGAGAGAGATGCCCGGGAGCACTACGGGCAAAGACGAAGGGAGGAACGCCGACTTCTAAGGAGGAAAAAGAGAGAGCATGCGAAGCGGACGGTCGAGTCTATTGAGGACTGTACCGGCAGGGTTGATGTTCGAAAGTTTTACCAAAGGGTGAGGCAATCCACCCAGGGCTACAAAGCTAGAACGGAAACCTGTCGAGATGAGAGTGGGAATATGGTAGTGGACACTTAGTCCGTCCTGAGGATCTGGAAAAATCACTTTTCCAGACTGCTGAATGGCGATGAAGCCCAAAATTCCGCAACTAGGCGGAACATTCCAGTCAACCTGGACGATGATGGTCAAAATTTCCGTCCACCCGACCTAAATGAAGTGCGGTCAGCGATAGCCAAGCTGAAGGCGTACAAAGCTGCTGGCGCGGATGGCTTGCCAGCTGAGCTATTTAAAGCAGGTGGGGATGACTTGGTAGGGAGCATGCACCAACTCATCTCAAAAATTTGGTCGGATGAAAGTATGCCCAATGAATGGAACCTCGGCATAGTGTGGCCCATCCACAAGAAAGGAGATGCTCTGACGTGTGTCAATTACAGAGATATAAGTCTCCTAAACGTCGCATACAAAATCCTGTCGTCTGTACTGTGTGAGCGCCTAAAACCGTTTGTCAACGAGCTGATCGGCCCCCATCAGTGTGGTTTTAGGCCCGGCAAATCCACCCTGGATCAGATGTTCACACTTCGACAGATCTTGGAAAAAACCCAGGAGTTCCAAATCGATACACACCACCTTTTTATCGATTTCAAAGTCGCGTAAGATAGCGTGGACAGAGAACAACTATATAGAGCCATGTCTCATCTCGGAATCCCTGCCAAGCTCGTCCGCTTGTGCAGGATGACGATGGAGAAATCTCGCTGCTCCGTCAAGGTCGGTAAGAACACCACCGAACCTTTTGATGTCGAGAAAGGTCTGAGGCAAGGCGACGCGCTATCATGCAACCTATTTAACATCGCTCTTGAAGCAACTGTACGAAACTCAAACGTCAACAATAGAGGTACAATTTTTCAAAAGTCAGTTCAACTGCTTGCTTATGCGGATGATATTGATATCATTGGGAGGACGAAGCGAGATGTTACCGGTGCGTTTGCAAGTATTGAACTGGAGGCGGCGAAAATGGGTTTGGCTGTTAATGAGGACAAGACGAAGTATATGCTATCATCGAGAAAGGAATCTCAACATCGTCGACTCGGGCAAAACGTCACGATGGATAGGTATAACTTCGAAGTCGTCAAAGACTTTGTCTACGTGGGCTCCACTATAACATCGCAAAACGACATCAGTGCAGAGATCAAGCGAAGAATTACTCTTGCCAACCGCTGTTTCTTCGGGCTAAGAAGGCATTTGAGTAATAAAGCCCTATCTCAAAGAACCAAGGAGACCTTGTATAAGACCCTCATCATCCCAGTCCTGCTGTATGGGGCAGAAGCATGGACACTGTCTAAAATGGATGAAAATCTGCTTGGGTGCTTTGAAAGAAAAGTTCTTCGTTTGATCTTCGGTCCAGTCTGTATCGATGGAGTATGGAGGAGAAGGTTCAACCACGAGCTGTACGGGCTTTACAGCGACGTTGACCTAGTCAAGAAGCTGAAAATATAACGGCTGAGATGGCTGGGACACATGGAGCGTATGGACACCGACGCACCAGCCCGTCGAATCTTCGAATCCACCCCTGATGGTCTGCGCAGCAGAGGAAGACCCCACCTCAGGTGGCGCGCACAAGTGGAGAGCGACCTCAACCAACTTGGAGTGCGTAACTGGAGGCAGCTAGCTAGGGACCGAGCTAGCTGGAGGGGCTTGTTGGTTGAGGCCTTAGTCCACCCTGGACTGTGACCGCCATCTAAAGTAAAGTAAGTAAAGTAAGTAAAGTACTAGCTCTTGCGAGGAATTGACAATTCCTCCAAGAGTATCCCTTGTCATGGAAAGTGCTACTCATTAGCTGTTCGGAATCGGCAGAAAATTGTAGATCCCCTCCATTCCTGGTACGCACACAGGAATGGTTGAGAGTTGTAAGTCACTAGGTCCTGGTTCACTTCGAGCTGTTGCACCACCAATTTTAATTTAATTTTTTAATCTCATACTCAATGTTAACCAAACTTCTCATTTAAATTAAACTAAATGTTATATTGTTGAAATTTAACTAGTGTTTGTGTTTAGGTAAAAAATATCAATCAGTTTATTTAATTTTATTATGTCAAATTTTGAATATTAAAAAATTTCTTGTTTTATTTTAACTCAATGTTCAATAAACTAAACATTTTTACTTGCGACTTATAGGTAGATACTATAAGGCAAGTTATGCATTCGTAAAAAAAAATCGAATTCGAGATTTTGATCAAAGTTGACATTACGATGAGAGCGAAGACCCCAATTCTGTCTGTCTGTCTGTCTTTTCGACTACAGCCTGAATGGCTCGGTCGATTTTCTTTAAAGTTGGTGCATAGATATCATTTTTGATTTTTTCCGCCCACACGTTTTTTTTTTCTTTTTTTTTTAGACCAAAAATAAAGAATTTTTTTTCGAAATTTTATAAAATTTTATAAACTGTCCCACAGGATTGAAAAAAAAATTCATTTAGTTGAAGCTAGGTAATGAGGTGTGGAGCACTTACGACAATAGTCGAATGTGCCCCATGTTATTTTTGTAATTTTTTTTTAGAATGGTTCGCTCATATAAGAAGAAGACTGATCGTTGCGAAATCGATGAAATAAAGCTTAAAACTGCTCTGGAAAAAATGTTAAGCAAAATAGAAACACCCACGTCAGCGTCTCGAAAATATGACTTGAAACGTACGACACTTATTTCCAGACTTAAAAAACTGAATTCAAATACCGAGTCCAGTGAATTCCACCACAGTTCAACATTCATCTCCAAATATACGACCCAACAAGTGTTTTTCAAACATCAGAAGCGTGAACTCGTGGATTACGTCAAAAGGTGTTCTGCTCAAACTTTTGGATTTTCGTATTCAATGGTTCGAAAGTTTACTTTTGAATATGCAACAAAAAATAATGTTACAGTTCCTTGTTCATGGTTGGTCGAAAAAGAAGCTGGTATCGATTGGGTTCGTGGACTTCTCAAAAGAAACCCTGATATGATATTTCCTTGCAGAAAAAGGGAAACGCACTGTAAGCCAGGTGTCATCCGCAGAGAGGGGGGCTCTTGTTACAGTTGTAGGGATTGTTAATGCTGCTGGTTGGGCTTTACCTCCAGTGTATGTCTTCACCAGGATCAGATATAAGGATGAATTTACTAAAGACGGTTCCAGCAACTGTATTGGTCTTCTGAGCAAAAATGCACAAAAAGCACATCCAGAATTTTTCCAACTGCTGCAAAGATAAACCTATTCTTATTATTTTTGATAAGCATTCATCACACTATGGACTGGAAGGTATAGACTTTTGTCGAGAAAATGGCATTGAGCTCTTGTCTTTTCCACCTCATTGCTCTCATAAGCTGCAACCACTGGACGTTTCCATATTTGGCCCATTCAAAAGCTATTGTAAAGCATTTTTTAACGAGTTTCAAGTGAATAACCTAGGCAAACTGATATCAGCTCGACTGACAAAAGTTCCTTTTCAAAGAACTTTTTGTCCTTCAAATATTGAGAAGGGGCTTAAGGCCACAGGAATATACCCTTTTAGCAGCTTAATTTTTCAAGACTCTGAATATTGCACGGCTTCAATTCGTTTTGAACACCAAAATGAACCATCAATTATACAAGAAGACATTCAAAGCACTCGCCAAGGGATAAGGCCGGTTCAAATCACTCCCCATGAGATTAGGCCAGTTTCAACAATTAACCCACCAAAATACATAAATAGAATAAATAAAGGAAAATCCAGAGTCTACACTGAGACCCCAGAAGAGAACAGAACCATTGAACTAAAGCGCAAACAAGAAGAAAAAAAATCGTATAAGAAAAAGAAGATTACAAAAATCGAAAAAAAAAATTTTAAAAAAGCTGAAGTCGCAGACACACGAGTACGAGTACGACATTTTGAAGCAGTTTTTTAACATATTTTTTTTTAAACTCCTATGTTTGAGTAAAGTCCTCAAGCTTTGTGAATTCCTTTAGTAAAATTGTTAAAGTTTCAAATAAAACAAAAATCTCATTCAAAAATGCATTTTTATAAAAGTCATAAGGAATTTACAGAAAATCTGTTGAATCTGCACCACCCTACCCTACCACAGATTAAAAAAAAAATTCAAAAAATTTCATTTAGTTGAAGCTAAAATGGTTGAAATTTTTTTTACCCCCCATGGAACCATTTTCTTGGTTTTTTTGATTTTCTCAAAAACGGTACAACCGATTTTCTTATGCAAAAGCTAGCAGCTTAAATATTATTAGGTATTCAAATTTTCCAACAAATTTCTTTTTGGATTTTTAAAAACCAACTTCAATTTTTTTTTCCAAACTCAATATTTCAAAAACCCCATGCTGGATTTTTTTAAAACTTGAAAAATAAAAGTTTCTTAGTAAGATGTAAGAATAAAAAAATAGTTTACCTAAAAATAACGGTACCCTCCCAACATATGTTAAACAATGGTTTTCGAAAAAACGTATTTTTCTCGAAAACGGTTCCGAGAATTTTGCTTTATTTTTTTTCTATTGATCAATTCTTATATTTTATAATTTAATCAAAAAAATATGAAATAAAGATATTACTGACTGTCCCTAAAATTGAACCATTTTATCGAATTTAGAATTTCTCATTATCGACATAACGGATTTTAATGAAAAGCTTCTAAAAAGTTTGAAAAACATTGCATTTCGAAACTTAAAAAAAATATATTTTGAATTTTTGAAAAAAAAAAAAAATTTTTTTTTTTGGAAAATTCGATATTTTAGAAACGGCCCACTATTTTTTTGTTGCAAATTTAATTTTTATTCGACAATAATAAATACTTTAAATTGGCATACCAAAATTTTTTCTTAAAAATGTTTTAAAAATTTTGTATATAAAAGCTTATTTTTTTAAGAAACCAGTACAGACTTATAATTTTTGTTCTTGCATAAGCTAATATTTGCTTGAATCGCATGGCATCCTGCCTTAAGCTCCAACTACTACTGTATTAGATTATTACAAAATTTATTTTATGCTTAGAAAAGTTTTTCTCTAATAACATTCATTTTTTAAATTCTTAGTCTTTTACATAAGAGCAAGTTCGTGCGACCCAGTCGTGCATTTTATTTTTTAATGTTTGTTTGCGACCTTCTTATCTATAAAACATATGTATATCGATTTCAGAAAAACATTTTTGTCTACCTACATTTAGAAAATAGCGAATTGAGTTTAAAGTAAGATGGCGGAAACCCTGCAAGTCAATGATGGTCAAACAGTGGGATTTAAGGTTGTTATAAGGTACTCTTCAAATAATTTCCCCCCAAGGAAATATTAACTTTCTACTGGAATCATGACAAATTTTTCTGCACTAGAGGAGAAAAAATGATTTAAAAAAAAAATAAAAAAATTACACTTACTTTCATCACAGACTGTAGATCGCAGTGAATACACATGTATTATGTTATATCCTGACAATTTCAACTTCACTTCATTGCATTTCGCCGCACAAAGGATCATAAATCGGTCTTCCCATTTTGGAATATTTTTGTTTTCTGTGTGGAGTTTTTGTGTGCCTATCGCATCCGATTCGCTTAAATCTACTCTCAAATCCATTTGAATTTCATAAATTTATGCGAAATCCCTTTTCCGTTTTGTGGGTGCCTAATACCAAAGGAGAGGATTTGCAGGACTTTGCATTCATCCAGTGTGCCATGTTGTGTGCCTGATGATCTATCTCTATTCATGACCAATGTTTTTGAATTCAAATCATAAAAAAATAATAAATAAACAAACAAACCTACACAAAGGCATTTTGACGGAAAGTCACTAGAGATGCTTGAAGGATTTTTCATGTTTGTTTGTTTTTTGTATTTATTATGTAAGGGCTTAGCGTAAATTCTTTGGAAAATGTAGGATCTCCTGGGGGTTCAATTGGCTTCAATTCGGAGGCATAATCGTAAATCACCCAAAATCATGAATTTCTGCCATCAAATAAAAATATAGGTTGGTGTACTTCCTCCAAGGACACATAGCTTCCAACAACAAAAAAAAGGACATACGAATAAAAAAGTAATCATAAGAAAGGAAATGACGAGGGTGAACAACACGTCTCGTCGGTTGTGTGAGCCATAAGTACTGATGCGGTACAGGAAACTTCAAAAAACTTCCTGTTTACATTCGAGCTGAATCGCATTAGGTGCGGTGTCCTATGCTAATTTTGCCCCCGTCCTTGTTGAATAAACACACAGAGGCAAACAGAGGATATGGGCTGGGTTTGTTTAGATGTTGAGGTATTGCTGCAGGTGTGTTGTCTTTTGCACAACATCACCTTCCAATAAACTTATACAGGAGTAGTTGTTATACGAAATGATAGCACAGCAAGAGGTGAAGTATGAAACTGAGACTTTAAAATTAGGAGGGTCTAATTCCTTTTCTCTTGTTTTTGAAAACATGGAGCGCGCGCCATCCATGGCAAATGTTTCTCGTTCTTGTTAGCGTTAGATAGGTATATTTTAATATTATTTCCAAGCCAGTTTGGAGTCTGTCCCGAGATATGCCTGTTTAATATTTTAAGGATGTTAAACAAAGATGTATGTGTATTTTTGTAGATCGGGTTTGTAAAATATGTTTTTATTTTAATTTTCAACTTGCAATCTTTTAATCTTGGTCTCACGTCTAACCGGAAATTGAAATTAAAAAACTGTGAAATAGACGGGTCGGAAGAGAAAAGCTGAACCAAAAGTAGGTTAAAATCATAATGAGTCTCTGCAAGGTTTCAGACCTTTCTGTATTGTCAATTAACTTGCTTAATTTCAACTTCTTACAATTGCAGTCAAATATGAGTCTCTTTTGTTCTTTTTTTTCTGAATTTTATTTGGCTCCCTTCGGGAATTACCCTGCTTCCCTGATGTCATGAAAGAAACACTACTGAACGCGAGACTTATAGACATATCAGACCCTGAGTTAACGAAGGAAATGTATAAATAAATCAGAGAAATAATAATACTATCATCACGCTCCATATCCAGGAAAAAGTATTCGAATAGAAAAATGCCATTAATTATACATAACTGGAAAAATGCTACAGATGAATATCTAAAATATACCCTATAACAAGTAAGAATAATGCTGACAAGTTTTACCAGCTCCAATGAACTGGTTCAATGTCGAATTAACAAAAATATGTAAAAGCCACCATTTGAGAGAAAAAACATTTCAATGTTATCGCCTGCCGTGTGCACTATCTAAAGGAGGATATTGATGAAATAACATATCATTGTCGAAACCGTAAATCTGTATGTTTGGAATATTTTGGGGGAACTATGCCCTAACTGCAAACCGCATATTTTCAAACATCACGCCATAAAACTTGATGAGTTTGCCAGATATTCAGAGTTCGATGTAATATGTGAAATTTGATCAAATGATGATGAGTTTCGACTTTAAAATTGTTGAATTTTTTCTGGATGTCCATCAGTGTGTTGTGGTGACTTTGACGGTGATTTCACGGATTCTCCATACCAAAACGTATCTAAAATATTTTCAATGTTCTGCTGGTAAGCCATGCAACCTTGCAAGCTGTGTTAGACTTTTCTGATAACTAAGCCTACCTCTTGTATACTAAGTGTCAGAATAATAATATGTTCGAAAATATATCATGAAATCTAATTAAGCCTGTGTAATTTGTCCTCAAAAAGTGCAAACAAATCGCAAATCGAATAAAAATTAAAATATTCACCCATTCTCGAGATATCGAATTTAAAAAAAATATATATTTCTTTTTTTAAGATTTGAAATGCAATGTTTTTCAAACTAGAAGAAATTTAACTAAAATCCGTTATGTTGATAAAAAGAAATTAAATACTATTGAAAATTTTAATATACAATACTATCGAAATTTTTTGGGAGCTTCAGCATAAAAAATGATCAAAACCGGTTGTATTATTATTAATTTATTATTATTAGATATTATAAATTCTTTATTTAGAAAATACAATATTACAATATTATAAGATGTATATAAAAGAAATAGAACAATGACATAAAATGCCGGTTGTATAGTTTTTGAGAAAGTCAAAAACAAAAAAACGGTTAGTAGTCATTTTTCTTATTTTTTTTTCAAACATTAATTACCCTTAACTAAATGAATTTTTTAAAAATATGTTATGAGAAAAAAACTATTTTTTAAAATTAAAAAAAAAATCGTAGGCAGATAAATTTATTTTTGATCTTAAAAAAAGACGCGTGGAGGAAAACAGACAGCAAGCCCAAGACCCACAAGCCAAAATCAAATAAGTCTGTCTGTCTGTCTGTTCGACTACTCGACCGATTTTCTTTGAACTTGGTAGATATAATTTTTTTCCCCAAATTTTTTTTCTTTTTTTTTTTAAGACCAAAAATAACAGTACCTGCCATACGAATTTTTTAAATATTTAAATTTTATAAGTAATTTTTTTTTCTCAAAAACTGTTCGACAGATTTAAAAAATAAAAATACAAAAATATTTCATTTAGTTAAAGCTAGAAAATAGTTGAAAAAAATTTTCAATATAATCTACAAGATGTGAGAAAAAGAAATTTTATTTTACTTAAAAATAAAGGTACCTACCATACAAATGATAAAAAATGGTTTTCCAAAATCTTATTTTTCTTGAAAACGGCATCTAGAATTTAATAATTTTTTTTTCTGTCAGTCAATTTTTATGATCTTGAAGGGTTGGGTACGATTTACCGATTTTTAAAATGTCGATTTAAAAAAATCGATCGTCAAAATGTCGATTTTCAAAAAGTCGATTGATAAAAATGTCGACTGGTCAAAATGTCGACTTTCAAAAAGTCGATTTTAAAAATGTCGACTCGAAAAATATCGATAGTGGCAAAGTGAATGATGCTCACATGCATGCGGCGCCGCCACTGTCGATCATAATTGTGTTTATTTTATGTATAAATCTGTGGCCGCAAACCATAACCGCCTAACTCGAGTTATGACGAAATTGAGTTTTTATCATAATCGTGCTGTGAATATAAAAATCTGTCCCCACTCAATTTTTTACGTCTGTATCTTTTTTTAAACAAAAGTTATAAACAAAAAACCTAACAACCTAACTCGCTTTTCAAAAATTATAATTAGCCATAACAACTTAACTCAATAAAAATACAACGGCGGTTTCATAACTTAAGTTAAGTTTTTATTATTCTGCATTTAAAAAAAAATAATCGGGAATAACAACATAAGTCAAGTTAATCAATTTAAAATCTGCCGAGAATTAAAAATGCTTATTTTTCATTTTTCTTATATCAACATAGGCTCTTATTCCCTGATGTAGAACAAATATTTACTTTTCTTAACTTGAGTTAGGTTGTTATGGAAAACCACAATTCTATTTTTTGACCAACTTAACTGAACTTAAGTTCTTTTGGCTAACCAGACTATGATTGCATGAAAATCTTAAATCGAGTTAGGCCGTTATTCCGTGTTTCAATTTAAAAAATCACAAATCTAAGTTGACTTATGTTCTTTTGCCTTAATGAGTTTACTGTAAAAATGAGTCATAAGTGAAGATAGGTCCTAACGAACAGTTGCATCTGTAGTGTAAGTACTGTTTAAAATTGAAAGGTTTAATTAAAGAAGTGCGTAAGATATCGATTAGAGCTGTGCAAATAATGGAATTAGCAAGGATGCTTACAATTTACAAGATAATTATTATCTATTATCAATCTGATTACACGATATAGTTATGTGATGTATTTAGGAGCTGTGATATCATTGGGGCAGTGCCCTACGAACAAAATTTGTTTAGGTATTAGGTACGAGTACTCAATAAGAGAAAGTACTCATTACAACAACAAGCGTGGTTTCAGTGCTTTTCTATCTCCCCTTAAAAAAATTCCTATGTAAATTGGTGATCGAAATTAGAAAAACGGTTTATAAAAATATTTGTTTTTCATTTGTTCTTAAATAAATTTGGGGTGTCAAATTAAAACAAAATTCAAAAAGAAATATCAAAATAAGAAGTCGTAAGAATTGATCTTCCATTGAGCATTTTTTTTTTTCACTACGCTTGTGCAAACCTCAAAAACATTATTGTCTATTATTTTTTTTGCAGGACAATGTAATAATAGAGATCAGCTTGTGCGTGAATAAAATGGAATGAAATTAAAGAATTCCTGTTGCCAATCCCTGTTTTCATGATTTGAGAGTGTACTTTTAGAAATATATTTTTGCTTTAAATCAAAATATAATATTATGACTTTTGTTACAATTAAACCAAACAAAATTGTTTCCATATTTTGAACCGAGTATAACGAAATACAGTCATTAAAGAATAGCCAAACTCTTATTTTTAAGTCATCAGTTATAGCAACAAAACTTTCAATATTTAATAGAATTCTAAGGTTTATGTTAAGATATGCAAACAATGTTTTGTTGTTCAGGTGAAATACATAATAAATGTACATGAAACTGAGAACGTTGAAAATGATCCCGAATTTGATGGTATTTTTTTAATAAACCAGAATAGATACTTACACTTATTTAATAAGTCTAGTAATTCAATTTCTGAGAGCTCAACTAGAAGAAACATTTGCAAGACCTAAATGCAAAGCTAAGGAAAAGCTATATATTAAACTTTCAATCAGCAGAAAGACTAATAAGGTTAAGGCTTGCAAGCCTCTTTATATTTGTAGAAGTAAATACACCGAGAGCATTAAATTTTAAAAACTTGAACTGTAGTTCAACAGCTACTGGTCATTAGAAAGCTATTACCAAAGAATTTAATATATTGGTTCCCTCCAACACATTGAGGATATAAAATTTGACACCTTGGTGTACGCAGTTAACTGGAAGCCAAAACGCGACCGTAGTATAAAAAATACGAAAATATTTTTAATGTTTTTTGTAAAAAAAATATTTTCTTCAGTTCTTTGATGAAACTGAGAGCTTCTTTAAATCCGTCATCAAAACAAAAAACTTCACTGTCGTTAGTGTCGTTCGATTCCATTTAAGGATATCAGAGAAAAACGTGCTCCTAACAATAAAACGACATATTTCGAGGTTTACTGCACATGAAAGCCACTTTATTTGAAAAGACTCGTGTACAAAATATTTAAACGCCAGCTTTAATCTTACATCAATACACGGCCATTATAAATCATAATCTTTGAATCTGGCAAGCTTATCAAAATACTTAAATATGTTTGGATTTATCGGCCAAGAGTTTAATGCCCCAAAAGTAGACAAGTGTTCTTTTGCTTCGAAGAGAAAGGTTACCGAATCCGAGAATGAAAAGTTCGCATTGCAAGTGAAGCAAAACGCAACGAAAAAAAGAAGCAATAAAAACCAAACACTTTTAAATTAAAGCTTTTACCTTCATCGATCCTTAAACCAGGGCTTACAGATGTGATTGCGCCCATCACAAGCTCAATTAGCTTAGTGAGAAAGAAAACGAAGGTCCAAATTGATTTTTATTTCGTCAATAAGACTGATTTAATTGACACGAAGAACAACGACAATGATTTTTCTGATTTTGCCAAATTTTATAGATCTTAAGTTTCTTGGAAACGAATAGATGAAGATGGTAACAAAATAACTTGGAACTCTATTCGGTAGCTACGTTACTATAAAAACTGCATCAAATGCCCTACACAAATTTCTTGCACAAAGATGAGGTTTCTAAAATTATAAAAAGTAAAGAAAAGACGAGAGCTTCTTTAAATCTAAACAACTTTTTTCCCGAAAGAAAAGAAGATTTCATGGACAACATCAAGTCTTGATTTTCAGTCTTTCTATGACAATCTTCCATCCAATATGGACGAGCCAAATACTTATCCTCATTTAACAGGCCCTGACAACTCAGAAGATACTTAAATTTCAATTTTGCTCAAAATTTAATCAATAATGTACAATACATAATTTAAACTTATGCATATTAAAAACTTGAATAGATAAAATATTCTTATTACAAAATGTTCCTTTACTTGTATGATACTTTCACGACCAAAAGAAAACAAACATGGAAAATTAACTTAAGTTAATAAATACCCTGGTTTATTGGTAAGGAAAAAGAACTTAAGTCAACATATGGAATTTTTTCCCACAGTCTCACACATGGAATAACGACCTAAGTCGACAAAAGAAATTTTAATCATTCTTTCTTAATATGCCATAACAACCTAACTCGACCTAAGCTTTTTATTTTTTTTAAAGTTCAATAAGCCATAACAGCTTAAGTGTTTTTTTTCCTTAATTACTCACTTAATATAAGACATACATTTTATTACTTCTAGTATATGAAAAATGTGTATTCTTTCTTCATTTCTGCATTTAAGAAATTTAAAAATTCATAATTCCTGATTCATAGAGAGATTATGAAACTTAAAACTGCTCTCCTGAAAAATATGAAAAATCGACTTAAGCGGTTATGCCTTGTGACCACTGAAATAACAACTTATGAAAGAAATCTTTTTTTGGGTTGGGTACGATATCCCGCTTTTTATAATCCCGCTTTTTAAAATCCCGCTTTTTAAAATCCCGTCTCTTATAATCCCTTTTTTTATAATCCCCTTTCTTATTACGACGTGTAAGCAGTGAGATATGTAAGGGGGGAATGCTGCGCCCCTGCAACCCCCCTGCTTAGGCACACTGTAGGATTTGGGGTAGGTGCGAGGTTGGGTGTATGCAAAGTTTCTTTAGCATTTAAAGAATCGATACGCTCCCCTTTTTTTAATTTATGAAATTGAATTAATAATAAAATTTAGTTAACATACGAGTATTAAAAGAAAGGATTCTTGTTTTATTTAACTCTATTTTGGAAAAAAGTCGACATTTTCACCGACAAGTTTTCTGTCAACTTTTTTTTTGTCGATCAAACTTCAGTCGACATTTTAACAGTCGCTGAAATTTATATTTGTTCAGTCGACATTTTTTTTTGTCGACATTTCGTACGCTTCCCGATCTTGAATTTAATAAGAAAAAAAATTAAATTAAGATATTACAGCTCCTAATATTAATTTTGGTTAAGGCTTATTTCTCAACTCGCCACATGATATGGATTTAGAACATAATCAGATTTTTCCCTCTCCCTAGTCAGTCCGATTCACTTAACTCCGTTGCTCCATTTATAGGTTAGGTATTGTTTAACCGTCAGGCATGCACCTATTTCAACAGTTCTTTATGAGCTCAAAACTAAGTAAGACCAAGCTGGTTTATTACCGTTTTCTCATATGAAGCAAAATCGAAAACTTTCCCGTATGTCCAGATTTAAAATGGAATAAGTCAAATATATTTATTTTTAGCTTAATTTTATTTGGTGTTGTTTCACTTTACTCCTTTCCATTGGGTATTGTCTAGTCATTTGCTTCGGGCGTCCTGGTCTACGCCATCTCTCCAGCGCTGGCATGGTCTACCACGCTGTCGTCTACCATAGAATGTACCACAAAGAACTTTTCGAGCAGGTTCCTCTTCGCTCATGCGTGCTAGGTGCCCTGCCCACCGGAGTCTACCGAGCTTAATTTTTGTCACGATATCTGCTTCTAGGTAGATTGCGTACAGTTCATGATTGTACCGTCTCCGGAATCGTCCTTCCTCACATATGGGTCCAAAAATTCTCCTTAAGACTTTTCTCTCGAACGAAGCTAAGAGGTCGGAGTGCCTTTTGCTAAGCACCCAAGTCTCGGATCCATATGTGAGTACTGGCAGGACCATGGTCCTGTACAGCAGCAGTTTTGAAGTAATGGTGAGATTTCTGGATTTGAAGAGCTTTGACAGACTATTGTAGGCTCTGTTGGATTTGAGAAGCCGCGTATTTCTTCTTCTGTATTGCTATCGGCTGCTACTATTGACCCAAGGTATTTAAAGGATTGCACCACTTCAAATTCGTGCTCCGCTACCTTGATTGTTTGACCAACTGTTCCTCTCGTATTCGACGCCACCATGTACTTTGTTTTACCTTCACTAATGTGCAGCCCCAGATTTTGTGCCGACTGCTCGATCTGGATGAAGGAATCGTGTACAGCTTGTTCGGTTCTTCCGATGATGTCGATGTCGTCTGCGTAAGCCAGTAACTGGCTGGACCTGTTGACGATGGTCACTCTTGTTGCCGTGCCAGAGTCACGGATTGCTTTCTCCAACGCCAGGTTGAAAAAGAGGCAGGCCAGACCGTTCCCTTGTCGGAGTCCATTAAAGATGTTGATTGGTCTGGATAGCAATCCGACTATTTTTAATTGGCTTGTTACATTGGTCATGGTCAACCTACATAGTCGTGTCAATTTATTTGGGATGCCGAATTCTCTCATGGCTTTGTAAAGTTCTATCCTGGCTATGCTATCATAGGCGGCCTTAAATTTTCCATCGCATGCCTAAGGGTAAAGATCTGATCAGTTGTTGATTTGCCTGGAATGAAACCACACTGATATTGTCCGATGACGGTTTTAGCGTATGGGGTTATCCGGTCTTGTAGGATAAAGGAGAGTATCTTATAGGCGGTACTTAACAACGTGATACCTCTATAATTTCTGCACGTTGTGACATCTCCCTTCTTATGTATAGAGCATATTAAACCTTTTCGCCAGTCTTCTGGCATTTCTTCCTGCTCCCATGCCTGTACTATAATATCATGAATTGCTTGACGTAAGGCTGGCCCGCTGTGATGGAATAATTCAGCTGGTATGCCATCGGCTCCCGGGGCTTTGTTCTGTTTAAGCCGGCCTATAGCCTTCTCAACCTCTTATACGCTTGGTGGCGGCAACATAGGGTATTCTTCTTGAAGTAGTGGAGCCTCCACTTCTGCAGTGAGCTGACCATTTAGCAATTCATTAAAGTACACTTCCCATCGCTCCAGTATGCTTTCAGGATCGGTGATCAGATTTCCCTATCCGTCCTTGCAGTATGTGCAGCGTGATGTGTACTGTGTCATGTTTCGGACGGATTGATAGAACTTCCGCGCCTGATGCGGACCTAGCTCTCGGCTATTTTCTATTTCACAGATTAGGTTCTTCTCCCAGGCTGATTTTTTTTTTTTGTCTGTAAGGCCGTTTTTCAATTCTTCTGAGCTCTTTATATTCCTCTTCGCGTGCCCGCGTTCTATGAGATTGTTGCATTGCTCGGTACGCAACATTCTTACGTTCAGTCGCTAGCTTGCATTCATCATCAAACCAGTCGTTCCGATTTTTACGATTGCTGCCTAAGATGGAGTTGGCAGTACTAATGACAATATTCTTAAGGCGTGTCCACTTTTCATTTACGCCCAGCATACTGGCTCCAGGACTTACTCTCCCTGAATCAAGCGATTCTAGGGCGAGTCCTAACGCATTACCAAAGGTGTTACTGCTGTTTTCATTGCGCAGGGCAGCCATGTTGATTTGAACCTGATCGGCCGATGCAATACGTCTTCGCAAGGCAATCCGCCCTCGGAAAACCACACCAACAAGATAGTGATCCGAGTCGATATTGGCACCTCGGGACGTTCGTACCGTCATCAAGTTCGAGTAGTGGCGACGGTCTATCAACACGTGGTTTGTTTGGTTACGAGTGACTCCATCAGGTGACACCCAGGTGACTTTGTAGATATCTTTACGCGGGAACCTGGTACTCGAAACGACCATGTTTTTCGATGCTGACAATTCTAAGACTCGAAGTCCATTGTCATTAGTGTTCTCATGCAAACTATGGGTGCCTGCGTAATGCCTGAATACCGGCTCCCGACCTATTTTTGCGTTCAAATCCCCAAGGATGATTTTAACATCATACCTTGGACAGGCATTGAGATCCCTCTCGACTTGTTCGTAGTAAGTCTCTTTTTCTTCGTCTGAGGACTTCTCCGTAGGTCCGTGAACGTTAATGAGGCTGATCTTCGTAAATTTGCCTCGCACGCGAAGGGTGCATAGCCTTTCGCTTATAGCGTTAAGGCCGATGATGGTGGACTTCATTTTTTCGCTGACTAGGAAGCCTACCCGTCCTGAGATCAGTCCGGTTCCGAGGCTTGTTGTCGGTCTCGTAATTCTTTTAGTTTTACGGGACAGGGAATTAGCCTGTCGCCAACCTGAGGAACCAGGCTGATCAAATTAGTCAAACCCTTTTAAAAGGCTTGTTTCTAGCGGCCGCCGCGGAGAGGCTGTGATTACACTTCCACCAGTCCCAGCCAATGTTCATCGACACCTCCTTTCCTTCTCCCATCACTCATGCTGTGTTTAACATTAAAAGGATATCAATAAACCCTAAAGCGGGAGTGAATTGTTAAAATAAATTTCACCAAAATAGAATTTTTAACTTAGCAAGGTATAGAAAACTGTGGCAGAATTCATTTAAATTATGATACATCACGTAATAATTGTTCTCCAAAAAAATATAAAGTACTTGAAAGCAATTCACGTGGAGAAATTTTGAATCTTTCCAGTACATTCCTTATTTTTGAGATATCTTAAATTTGGCACTAATCTTCGCTCCTGAACCTTCTTAATCCCTGAACAATCTAAATAAATGGACTTAAAAGAGAAAAACCTTGTCCTTTCGGATTCCGAAACAATGTTTTGGAGATACGCTTCAAACAAGAGGTTTCGGAACTTTCTGGGATAACTAAAGAGGTCTGCATAGTTTAACTTGACATATTTTGAACACCACTTTAACTTATTCATTTAGTTTCTTATCTAACCTTTCTTTTAGAGCAAAAGAAAACTTAATTTATTCAATCTGTCGCTCAAACACTCATTCTACTATTGCCCAATTAACTTTATTAACCAATTAAAATCGTCACATAATTCCCCATAGGCTTCTTGCAATAATCCACCATTATCACATCTGTAGTCTTAAAACAAAAAATTCTTGAGTGGAGAAAAAAGTCCCTCTAACGGCCTAAGGATATAATTAAGCGTAAAATAATTCAGTGTTCGTTCTCTGTTTTAATCAAATTATCCGTTTTCATTCCAATTTTTCTTGAGAGTGATAATTCATAATTACCTCTTAATGAGAAAAAACGCATGGCACAAGGACAATGCGTAAATTCATCTTCACTTATTCTCACTCCTCACATAAATTGCGAACAACATTTCATGATAAATTCTTAATTCATGTCCTAGATAATTTTTTTCTTTTCCTTCTGTGCAAAGTGCTTTGCACTCACCAGGATAATAGTACTTAATGCTTTTTTTCACTCAGTATAACAACAAACAGACCTCCTCCCAAACACCGCATTCCATTCATCATCTCTGACTCTCTCTCGTTCGCTGAGACGTTAAGCAGAATAAAGCCCCAGGATTATTCCACAAGCAAGACATAATCAAATCAATCTGGCACAGTAAGGACCAAGGAGTAACACTTCTTCTTCCTCTAAAATATTAATTCTTCTCTGGCCGTGCGTCGCACTCTACACTTGGCTTGGCTTGGGGAAATATGAATAAACGTGAAATGAATTAATGTTGTCATTCTTTTTGTTTATGTTTCGTCGCCTTGTCACTAATGTATACACTTATTCTTCTTGTTTTATTTTTGTATTTTATTATCCTGGAGACTACTCGTGCTTTGTGTTAATACAATTATTTGCTTAGGAAGCCACAGGATTCGGATACCTATGTGATGTCTCCATTTTATTTCACAAGTAAATCACTTCCGCTTGAATTTATTTCATTCGAATTACGGCTGGTGTAAACGGCATGTTAGAAACCACGGGAGTTTGAAGCTCTGACATCATTTTTATATTCTTGGGTACAATCACTCAGGCCTTAGGTATAATAATTCATGAAATAAAATGAGATTAATAAGACTAATGCTATGAAAGCACTTACGCGCTTTGTGCCATTCAAAAACACTTAGTTATTTTGAGTATAGAAAGAAACCGAGGGAGGGGATGAAAAACCATCCAGACAACGACAAAGCAATGAAATCCTATGCTGCTATCATCAAGTATTAATAATAAGTAGATTCATTGGCCCTGAGTAATAGATCCGAATCTAGCCTAAGTTCGATTTTAACCAAACATTCGTAGAAATAAAACAGATTTCAAGTATAAAATACTTAAAAGCGGCTTTCTTGTAACTAAGTTAAATTTAAAATGATAGAATCACAATAGAACTTTACGAATCTGGTTAATAGAAATCTGTTTGTGTATCAGTTCACAATAACGAAATTATGAAAATGAGTCACAATTATTGGTATAAATAAGATTGTTGTTAAATGTGATCTGTTACTACGAAATTTTAAAAGCAACTTTTCTACATCTAACAAAAAGTGACTTTAAAACCGATTCTATGAATGTCTATTACTAAGGGCTATTGAAAAAAACGCTACTTCTAACGCCTTGAACTTAACACAACCACAAGAACGAAACTCACAGTTTGATAATGAATGATCGAAAAAAATCAACAAAACAAGAGTCATACACGGGGTTGGTGGACAAAAGGAGAGAGCTACACAGGAGCTGTACATGTAGAAGAGGACTGATGAACACCGGTTTCTCAGAAGGAATAAAAGGAGCAAGCTAAGTGGGAGATCAAGAAAATAGAGGAATGCAATAGCAGAATTGAAATTCGAAAGTCCTACAAAAGGACAAAAAGTATCTCTCAATGTAACATGTGCCGAAAAGAAGTCTCCAAGGATGATCTGAACACTGTACTTGTACAGGGTGGGTGAAAAGTGACTCCCTAATTTAAAAGTGACTCCCTAATTTATAGATTTAATTTTTTAGTAATAATTTATTTTAGAATTACAAAGTATGATTTATGGAGATTTTTTTTAGTTAAGTTAACATGTTCCACGATGTCCCTAAAATGAGCACCAGCTTCATGATCACAGAGACGGGCTCTTTCTATAGCGTTTTCTATATAACACTTCGTAGGACATCTGGGCTCAGCGCCTATATTTCAGCACGAATGTTCTCCTTCAGCTGCGGGATAGTGGTGGGTTTATTTACGTACACTTTACCCTTCAAATAACCTCGCAGTAAAAAGTCTGGTGCAGTCAAATCCAGAGAACGTGGAGGCCAATTAAATCCTGAATTTTTGGAAATTATTCGGTCGCCGAAAATTGTGTGCAGTAGCTTTATCCTGCTGAAACCACATCTCGGGACTATCAGCAACCGCTGCTGGTCTCAAAAAATTCTCGATCAAAGGCCGACACCTTTCACCATTTTTGATGACAGTATTGGCGGCATCGTCTTTAAAGAAGAATGGCTCAATAATTTTTTCTGAAGTAACATCACACCAGACTTAAGTGAAGACAATTTCCGCGGATGGATCAACCTTGGGTTCCCAGTACCCCATATACGGCAATTTTGTTGACTAATGAATCCATTTAGCTGGAAATGAGATGATGAATGAAATCATTTTGCTGCCTAGCCATTTCTTGTAAACGAACTGCGTAAACAACCGATAAGCTCTTTGGGTTAAAATAATCGAGTGATTATTTTCAAAATAAACTTCAATTAGTTTGATCCTCTCTAAAACGCTGTAGTCTATTTTAGAAAATCTCCCAAATTTGTGAGGAGGTAAACCTCCTCCATATTTAGAGAGATAAGATGATTTTCAATGGTTTGGCCAATTATTTTTGGAAATTTGACCAAAACATTTTTTCAAAAATCTTTTTTTCAACAATTTTTTATTGAAGAAATTTTGATTTTTCATTCATATTTTTCTGGACATTTTTTTTTTCAAAAAATATTTCTTGACAAAGATTTGCCACCCAAGGTACTTTTAATCAAAAAACTGTGTACATTGGCGTCTGGTAGGCGACTTAACATACTCTAAGCGGAGCGACGGAGTCGCGTGAGCGGGTGTGTCCCCGAAAAAGGGAGTTAAAACCCTTAAGTCCCGCGGAGCGGGCCACCCAAAGTACTGTTTGCTTATTAAAAATAATCTGCAAGCACACCAATTATTGTAATCTTATATATTTTATAAGAAAAACAAATTTTTACATCTTTAAATTCGATTTTCTGGCAGGTGGCCGTGGCGCGATGGATGTGTGCTCGCCTGTGAACCTCATGATCATGATATGTCGTTTTAATTCCATTAAAAACCTTCTAAAATTGTCATCAATGGGCTGCTGGTTTACTCATTACATGTTGTTCAGGCATAACACTAACAACATGTAATTGAGTTAAACTAGTATGCTCAACAAGGATGAACACGAATAAAATAATGTGAATTATAAGCGACATTAAATAAGACACGGCATTCTCCGCTTTAGTTCAGCCGCCATCCCTGGAGATAAAATATCTGAGACAACAACCTTCAGTCTCAGAACATCGTGCCACACATCTTTCCTATCCTTCTTTCTCTTCTTAACTTCACGCCCGCGCTGTGTTGAAACATTTAAAGGGTAATCTAATCCCTTGAGCGCGGGTAGATTATAAAAAAAAAAAAAAAAAAACTAAGTGCCGTAGACCAATCAAAGTTGACACCTTTTTTACTTGCGATTTATAGGTACTATAAGGCAAGTTATGCATTCATAAAAAGAAGAGAACTCGAGATTTTGATCAAAGTTGACATTACGATCATAGCGCAGACTAAAAAAGTGGTTCTCGCAATTCTGTCTGTCCGTCGGTTCGATTACAGCCTAAACGGCTCGGCCGAATTTCTTTAAACTTGGTAGATATCATTTTTAATTTTTTCCCCCAACACGTTTTTTCTTTTTTTTAAGAACAAAAATAACGGTAGTTGCCATACGATTTTTTTTCGAAATCTTAAAAATATTTTTTTTCTCAAAAGCTGTTCGACAGGTAATGGTTGAAAAAATTTTCCGAAAAATGGTTATTGAGAGTACCCCCCATGGAACCATTTTTTTTGTTTTTGATTTTCTCAAACACGGTACATCCGATTTTGATAATTTTTTTTTTTGCTAAGTCTTCCCAAAAACTTAAATAGAACTGTCTATTCAAATTTTCAAAAAAATGTTTTTTTTTGGATTTAAAAAAAACTTCAAGAAAAAAAATTTATTTTACTTAAAAATAAAGGTACTTACCATACAAATGTTAAAAAATTAAAAAAAAATGGTTTTCAAAAATCGTATTCTTCTCGAAAACGGCACCTAGAGTTTTGATAAAATTTTTTTGCTTTCAATTAATTTTTATGGTCTTTAATTTAATAAAAAAAAAAATTGAAATTAAGATATTACAGCTTGTACCTACCATAGAACCATTTTTTCGAATTTTGAATTTCTCATTATCCACATAACGGATCTTAATGAAATTTTTTATAGAAAAGCTTCTAAAAAGTCTAAAACCCATTGCATTTCAAAACTTAAAAATAAATATTTTTTGAATTTTGGAAAAAAAAATCAATTTTTTTCTTTTTGAAAATTCAATATCTCAGAAACGGCTCAATATTTTTTTGTAAATTTAATTTTTACTCGAACAATAATAAAAACTTTAAATTGGCGTACCAAAATTTTTTCTTAAATCCTTTAAAAATTTAGTATATAAAAGCTTTATTTTTAAGAAACCACTACAACGACTTATAATTTTTGTTCTTGCATAAATTCATATGTGGGTCATTTTTTAAAAATTGACATTTTTTTTGATCGTTTGAAAACATTTTTTTTTTTTCAGTTTTTCTTGGGTTTTAGTTTCTAAATCTATAGTAAACAAGTAGAAAAGGAGTTCTCCGAGTTGCGCAAAAATAATTTCAAATATTTTCCATTTTACGAGTATTTTTTGATAAAAATTTAAATTTTAAATTTCGAATGTACTAAAAATGTTCTTTTCTTGCATAAAATAACAATAATCCACAAAATAAATAGTAACAATAAATAGTTGAAATTTTGTGGAAAGCAACTAAATTTAATAAGATAATTAATAAAAAAGTTGTTTGTTTACGAAATGATTTTGTTTAAAAGCATGAAAGAGGCAAACAAATAATTTTAAATAACGGCACATAACTTTCTTGGAACTTTTACGGTACCAATATTGTAAGGAATGATGAAATTCAGTATATTTATCTAGAATATAAAAAAATTAATAATGATATGAGCCATTATAAACTAAAAGAACATTTATTAAAAAACAAATACGAAAATGGCCACGGAGATTACAGGCCACGGAGATTACAAAATCGACTATTTCTTAATTTTAATATAGTAAATGTAATTCAATGTCATCCAAATTATATTAGGTTCAAGTATGAGTAAATACCTTTCTTTTGGCGGTGGTTAGACTAAAAAATATTTATACGGTACAAAGATAACAAGGCCGCGGAGATTACACTGAATTTTTACTCGGATGAAAAAATTATTTTGTATGCAAATTTTAAAGGAATTAACTGCAATAATTAAATTATAATAAAACATGAAATTAAAGGTTTTTTGACGTACTATAAGATAATGCATCGTAAAAAATTATTAAAAATTGTTTAGTTGTGTGAAAAAGCGAAAATTTTTAATTATGTTTTTTTCTTCCAAATCTTGTGACACTCGTTCAACTAAGTATTCGGACAACAAAACAATTTTTTTTTTGGCATATCATAAAATTGAAGTTTGAGAGAAGGCCTTTCAAACGACAAGGCCCAAAATTAAATAAAAAATCATTTTCATCATTAAAAATATTAATAAAACTGATTAAGCATGAAAAACACATCCCAAAAAGGCCACGGAGATTACACATTATTAATTACTATGGCTATTGGTTACCATCAATCGATCTGCAAATTTTTTCTTATAATGCTGACATATAAACACAGTTCCATGCCAAATTCCAAGTCTTTAAATTGAAATGCAAAAAAAATAGAAGCTATAACGCTAAAAATGTAATTTTTTTAAAACGACCCATGTACATATTTGCATAGCATAGTGTTTTTGTCTCTTATTAATAAAAGAATTTATAAAATTAATTTTATCCTTATGAACAGATTTCTCTGATAACATTCGTTTTTGAAATTCCTAGTCTATTACATAGGAGCAAGTTCGTGCGACCCAGTCGTGCATTTTATTTGGGATCATGACGTTATCTCGAATGCAAAAAATCTCCAAAAAACAAATTTTTAATCTGGAATGCAAAAAGAGTTCACACTTTAATTATACGCATAACATATTTAGTTTGAGAAAATAAACAATAAAAAATATTTAAAATATTTAACAAAAAAAAAATCATTAGGTATCATAATAAAATTATAAAAAATATCAAAAACAAGGAAAAAGTTATAAATTCATAAACATACCTATAAAGGCATATGTAGGTATAACAAAAAAGTATGAATTATTTTGAGTTGTACGCAAGACTCCTAAGGTACACCACATAACTCCTCTCTTCTTTTTCGTCGAGTACTTTTAAAATTTGTTTTTTTTTTTTTAAATATACCCGTCTTACCTTAGCTTCCTGGCCCATCTGAATTTTTCAACCAGACACAACTAATTTGAACTGACTCATTAGCCAAAATTTCAAAAAATTTGTAAGGACCAATGTGCGGCCTTCCAACTAAAACCTTAAGCCTCCTATGCCAGGACTCTACTCTGTTTTGAGTTCTGGGTAACTCTGTCATGGGTAGTTTACTAGTCAGTCTCAGTCGTGGTTTTGTTAAACAGTTATTAATAATCTAGAATTAATATATTAATTTTTGAGACAATGGTTACAATTCGCGCGAATTGTAACCATTGTCTCAAAAATTAATATATTAATTCTAGATTTTTGCATTCGAGATTTTTTTTTTTCGAGATTTTTTCAATTCTAGATTTTTGTTTTCGATATTTTTACTTTCGAGATTTTTGCTTTCTGGATTATTGTTTTCGAGATATCGTGGTAGACCCATTTTATTTTAATGTGATTTGTGGCTAAACCAAGAATCTTAAAGAATTAAAAAATACATATTCGTGCACTAGGGAGTGCCACCTTTCAATCCACGTATCGCATGAAACGAAAAACTAATTTTTATTTTTGAACGCGATTTGCGGCTAAACGGAGCTTCGTAGACCCCCAAAAGTTGAAATTTTTTAACGTGGTTTCTGGCTAAACTAGGCATCTTGGCGAATTCAAAATTGCATATTCGTAATGTAGGGAGTGATGTATCACGTGATTTTTTTTTAAAACTTTTTGGACTTTTTTTTGTAATTTTTTATTTTTATTTTTTTTACTCAAGATATACTTTCAAGACTTCATACTTTAACTTTTTTGACTTTTTTCGCTTTAGGCCAATCAGAGCTCGTTAAAAATTAACGAAATCAGAACGGTGTTCGAGTTGAATATTCCATCAGTACAATAGTAGGAAACTTCGTTCTCGTTGCTTCTCATTGATTCTAGTTATCATTACTATGGAAATGAAAATCCATACTGTGTTGTCAATTTAGTATTGAAACGGCAGGATTTCGTGATTCGGGATTTCGTGATTCGGGATTTTGTGATCCGGGATTTCGTACCCAACCCCAAAAGACTTTAGGAAAAATAGGATTGATAAAGGTGCACCTATAGCGATAATTATTGGCGGTAAATTTTGTTTTATTTACATACTGTGAGCGTCAAAAATGAGTAAACATCTAAATGATTTCTTCAGTTATATGTAATTGAAACAAAAAAATAAAGAAAAATTTAATTCCAATAATACAAAATAAAAGCTCCATTTAATAGCAATAATAAACCAAAACCAAAAAATTCAAAAAACGAACTAATGCATTTTTTTCCTAATAAAAACTAAAAATACTCCATATTTTACGCGTCATAAGTAAGTAAGCATCCGTTATATCTTGAAATAATGTTTAAATATAGTACCTTAAGTAAACAACAACTAGGTATTCCGTTTGACCACGTTTGAACTGTATAACATCTTTTCATCGGCGTGACATTGAAACAACAATGTTATTTCTAACATAGGAAGATACATATTTGGGACAGTTCTTCAATTAAACCCTTTAAAGGTCATCTTTGTTCTTGATAGTCCTTTTGCAAAAATTTTCCGGTCCAAATGATCCCATAAATGTTCTATGGGGATTAGGTCCGGTGATTGCAGACGGTGGTGGAGGTGCTTTGAAGTCCTAGGTATAAAGAATTCATTCTTTAAGGAACCGCAAAGTATGCTTAGGATCATTGTCTTGCTAAGATATCCAATTGCTAAGCATGCCTAATTTGCTTAAGCTCAGTTGAAGGTTATTGCTTAGGACGTTAAGATAGTCTTGTCTGTTCATCGTACTTTTAATGAAAACAAGATTCCTACACTTCCCACAACATTCCTTTTGTTATTTTTCTGCGAAATGGTTCAATATAAGAATACTGTTAAGCGAAACGAAAATAAATCAGAAGAAAATATAAAAAAGGGAAAAATACTAAAAGAAATATCAACAGCGGGGCGCACTCGAGAACAGACAATGAAACTTTGACGAACCGTCAGATGGGGAAGTGCGTTCAATGGTTGGGTTGAGTTTCAACTCGACAGCAATTGATGTTGCTGTCCCCAGTTTCACTCAGCAATGGGTGGGTTCAAATCTTACGAATTTTCCTTAATGAAGCGTCTAATCTGCGCTGAACTTAATTAATTGAAGACACAATTAAAGGATAAAAAAAATACGAATCCAAGTACAGGGACGTACTATAAAGGGCGCACCGAAGTTTTTTTTTCACTAGGAGTAAACTTACCAAAACCTAAAAGAATAAAAGAATGTTTAGAAAACCATCTTCTGAAAATAATAAAGAACAAAATATTGAAATGGCACAAGCAGGACAAAATTTAAAGAAAGTGATCACAACGAGATGTCCTCAAGGCGGTGTACTATCACCCTTGTTGTAGGGTCTTGTATAGTAGATGAATTGTTAGAAAATCTTACCTCCCAAGGTATAATATACTGCATTCGCTTTGCCGATGATATCGCTATCATTGCAGTGGGTAAGTTTGAAGAAATTCTTTGCGATATTATCCAAAGAGGACTAACAATTACAAGTAAATGGTGTATGTCTGTAGAGCTTTCATTAAACCCATCCAAGACAACAATCATACCATTTACCAGTAAAAGACTTCTACCACATATGAAACCTATCCGTTTGACTGGTGAAGTCATTGAAACGCAGAGGGTGGTAAAATATCTGGGAATTATACTAGATAGTAAACTCCTCTGGAACAAATGCTAAAATGCTATAGTCGGAAAAGCCACAAAAGCCCTAATGATTTGCAAAAGAATTGCAGGCAAGTCATGGGAATGCAAACCGAACATCCTCAGGTGGGTGTACACTATGATGGTAAGACCCATCTTTACCTATGGTGCGGTTGCATGGCACAAGAAAACCGAATTAACAACAACTAGGAAAACACAAGAAAAAGTCTTAAGGCTCGCAAGTATCTGTATTACGGGAGCAATGAGAACCTGCCCTACCGCAGCTATGGAGGTTATCTTCCATCTAACCCCTACTACACGAGGTCATTAGAAGTGCTGGAGTGGGAGGTTCTGGAGTGGGAGGTTCTGGAGTGGGAGGTTCGCAAAGTAAGGGAATGGGACAGGCAAAATTATAGGTCTCAGAGAAAGGAACCTAATTGACAGTTCCAGAATAACAAACCTTATTGACATCCCAAGAGATGGAATGATCAAAAAACATAATTTCGAGAAAAACTTTCTTACACAGCTCAGTAACAAGGAAGACTGGGTAGGAGAGGATACAAACTACACACTCAAAACAAATAACATCAAATGGTACACTTATGGATTGAGAATAAGCGAAGGGACTGGTGCAGGAATCTTTGGGCCAAAAACCAAATTTTCCATACCGATGGGGCAGTCCACCAGCATCTTCCAAGCGGAGGTAAACGCCATAGGGAAATGCGTGGATCGCAATCTCGAAAAGAATTATCGTAACAAGAACATTGCCATTATGACAGATAGTCACGGAGTACTCAAGGCACTAAGCTCATTCACCATCAGCTCTAAGCTGGTGTGGGAGTGCATAAGCAGACTAAATGAACTTGGTAAACAGAACAGGGTCACACTTTACCTGGTCACGTTGGTGTTCTTGGAAACGAAAAGGCAGATTCCCAAGCAAAAATAGGCACTTCAACTCCCCTAACAGGGCCTGAACCCTATTGCGGAATAGGTGAAAATGTCATCAAAACCAAAATTAAACAAGAAGAGGAGGCAAACAGATTTAAAAACTGGAAAGAACTCCCTAGGCTGAGACAGGCGAAATTGCTACTGGGCAACTACAACCGGCAACGTTTCGAAAACTGTATCAACCTAGGTAGGATAGGAATAACCTAAGAATAATAACATGCATTCTAACAGGACACTGCAAACTTAGAAGACACCTTAATCTACTTGGTGTGGTAAGCAGTGCCACTTGCAGATTCTGCAACACGCATGAGGAAACACAAAAACAATAACACTGGGAAAGTGTTGTCCAATCATGCACCAAAGGAAAACCCATCTGGACGGTAGCAGGTGGAAGGGAGCAACCTATCCTTTCTAAAAATGATCCAAATACTGAATTAATTAAGTTTTGAAATGCATTGTTTTTAAAACTATGTATTTATAAGCATCTCTTTAAAAAATTTCATGAAAATCCGTTATGTCGATAGCGAGAAATTCAAAATTAGACAAAATAGGTAGGTATAGGTAGTAGGTAGAAACTGTAATATCTTAATTTCAAAGTTTTTTTTTATTAAATTAAAGATCATAAAAATTAATTGAAAGAAAAAAAAATTATCAAAATTATAGGTGCCGTTTTCGAGAAAAATACGATTTTTGAAAACCATTTTTACTTGCGATATAGGTACTATAGGGCAAGTTCTGCATTTGAAAAAAAAATCTGGTACGCCAACCTTAAGTTTTTATTATTGTACGAATAAAAGTCTAATTTCCAAAAAAAAATACTAAGCCGTTCTTGAGATATCGATTTTTTCAAAAAAAAAAAAGACTTTTTTTCTAAAAATTGAAAAAAATATTTTTTCTTAAGTTTTTAAATGCAATGTTTTTTAAGCTTTTTAGGAGCTTCTTTATAAAAAAATTTCATTAAAATCCGTTATGTCGAGAATGAGAAATTAAAAATTCGAAAAAATCGTTCTATGGTAGGTACAGTCAGTAATATCTAGATTTAAAATTTTTTTCTATTAAATTATAGATCGTAAAGATTAATCAAAAGAAAAAAAATGTTAGCAAAATTCTCGGAACCGTTTTCGAGAAAAATACGATTTTTGAAAACCATTTTTTAAAATTTGTATGGAAGGTACCGTTAGTTTTAGATAAAACAAAATTTTTTTTTCAAATCTAGTAGATTATGTTAAGAAACTTTTATTTATCAAGTTTGAAAAAAATCGAGCATGGGGTTTTCGAAATATTGAGTTTCCAAAAAAAAATTTTGAATTTTTTTTTTTAAATCCAAAAAATTAAAAATGGAAAATTTAAATATGTAATAATATTTAAACTTTGGAGAAGCTTTGGCATAAAAAAATATTATTTAAATCGGCTGTACCGTTTTCGAGAAAATCAAAAACAAAAAAAATGGACTCAGGAGGGCTACCAAAAATAACAATTTTTTGTAAAAGTTTTTTCAACCATTAGCTAGTTTTAACCAAATGAAATTTTTTTTTTTAAATTCTGTGGGACAGTTTTTGAGAAAAAAAAAAATATTTATAAAATTTCGAAAAAGGATCGTATGGCAGGTACCGTTTTTTTTTGGTCTTAAAAAAAAAACAGAAAAAAACGTCCGGGGGGAAAAAATTAAAACCCATATCTACCAAGTTTGAAGAAAATCGGCCGAGCCGTTTAGGCTGTAGTCGAACCGACAGACAGACAGACAGACAGACAGACAGACAGACAGACAGAATTGCGAGACCCACTTTTTTGGTCTTCGCTATCATCCTAATGTAAACTGTGATCAAAATCTCGAGTTCGATTTTTTTTCCGAATGCATAACTTGCCTTATAGTTATAGTACCTATAAGTCGCAAGTAAAAATTTAAAAATCTCTGTTGCCCATAACTCTAAAGTAAAGCTAATACCTCCTAAGGTAGATGGTCATTTGCACTTTGCAAATTCCTTAAAAGTTTAGCCTAAAATTCAAAAACTTTTTTAATGCTATACAGCCATGACTTAAGGTTTTCCTTTAAATCTGAGGAATCCTGATACCTTTTTTGTTTAATATCATGACTATATTGACCCATCATTATGTAAGCACAACGATACTTAATCACAGAACTTCTTCAAAGAACCCAATATCCCACTGACCTTTAAATTCGTTGTCTTGTGTTGTGTTGTGTTTGCTGTGCTTTAAATGTCAAAATTAAAAATAACAAAATCTCTCAAAGTTGTCTCTAAATTTTATTTCGAAACAAAACACAAAAATAAAATAAACTTTCTCTTTTTTATAAACCAACAACAACAAAAAAAAAACAACCTTAAAATACGAATTTAATGACTTGAAGTTCTCAAAGTTCCCATTGGGGAATTACTTTAAATCAGTCATTCCAGGTTGTTTTTTTTTCTAAGGATTCGAGCTGCTTGGCAAAAAGTTATCATCACAGTTGTTTTATTTTGCCCTTCAAAGCTCTGTCTTTCAGTTAAATAAAAGTTTACCGGCTGCATTACCATAACAACCAAGTCATAAACTTTGTCTCTTTCATTTAAGTTAAGTAAGTTTCTGCTTAAATCAACTGACACAATACCTACTGTTAGATAAACAAAAAGAAAAGTTTCAAAAGCAAAACCAAAAAAGAAAACCAAAGAAACCACCATAGATGTCAATCTCAGACATGACAGACATCCAAAACTAAGTCGAGAAATATTTATAAATTCGTGACTTGTTAATAAGTTTGGTTTGTTATTGTCAAATAAATTTGGAACAGAATTTTTAGCTTTAAGGGTATGGGAATGAGCACGATGGCGGCTTATATAATACACCTATACACGCACTTAAAGCCTTAAGGATAACACTCACTAATTCATTCAAGAAAGAAATATTTTCTTTGTATGGAAGTTCTTTTTGTTTGAAAGTAACGGCATCAATTATATAATACTTATGGAAAAACTTATATTACGCATAAACAATTCGGCACCATGCTTTGAGGAATTCCGTAAATTTCAGGAAGAAGCAACCTATCCCCTACTTTACGTCCAAATGACAGTTGATAGATTAGTGACAGTCTAACATGCTCAAGCTTTTGACTATTGTGGAGCAATAAATTCGGCTACATAGTTACCGATGGGGACTTGGATTCAAAGACTCTCTTAGCTGGCGGATTTTAGTGCATTCATTCGATGTGGCCAAGTCCATGTCGTAGAAGTAATTTGGCTTTCAGAACGCACTCTCTCCCCATCTTTGTACAGCTAACAGAGTTCGAGAATATATCGTTTCCTCTATTCGGCCTTCTCGAACATATGAACAAATATCCATTGAAGAATTTTACTTTCGAAACAACTCAGTTTTAGCTCTCTTTTTTTGCTTATAATTCAAAATTCGGTTTCGTAGAAGGTATACTTTGGCTTGCGAGGGCCAAGTTTTAAACCCATTTGTTTCGCCAAACTAAAATATCAACAGTTTTCTAGGGAAATTCTTCTTCAGATGCTCATAAAGGTGTCCGAGGCAGATGAACTCTGTAGCTATATTCAAGTTGTTGTTATCAAAATTGAAGTTTTGTCCTAGTTGGTAACAGATGTTTATTTGTCGATACGGAAGATACCTTGTTCTTAGTTGAAGTTTGGTTACTTCAACAACAAGTTGTACGAAGTTTCGCTTGATCTTCAATCGATCTGAAGATACCCTATTAGTTGGATAGATTTTTTGATTTGAGTGGGCCAAATACAAGTTTCATTTTAAAAATGCAATACAAAAAACAAAGTTAAATTTTGTCCATGTATTATAGCCTTATGAGTAAGAGCAAACCTTCCCATTAACTATGAAATACAACGTCGTACAATTAGCTGCCTCGGCTGACTTCGTAGTAGCGCATTCTGTCATTCCAATTTTCCAAGAGCTTGTTGATGGTTTCGGGCTGTAGCTCATGGATTTTTTGGATAATATTAGCCTTAAGTGCTTGAATTGTTTCCGCATTGTTGGCATAAAATCGGTCCTTCACGATTCCTAACAAAAAAAAGGTCTAAAGGAGTCAAATTGCAGCTTCGAGTCGGCCAATTGATATCGCCATGACAGCTGATAACACGATTTAGGAATTTTATGCGCAAAAGATCGATTGTGTTATGGACTGTATGGCATGGCGACATCCCGCATGAACCCAGGATCGTCCAAATCCATGTCTTCAATTTCAGTAAAAAAAAATCGTTTAACGTGGCCCACTGCTCTCCGAAAGGTTGTTCCCAGTCTAATTTTTGAAGAAAAATGGTCCAATGATGCAACCACTCCACAATCGGCACCAAACTGTCACTCTCTGTGGACGCATTAGCCTCTGGAAAATAACGAGCGGGTTTTCCGAGCCCCAGATGCAGCAGTTTTGTTAGTTAAAGTAGCCATCACCACCATCGGCTCGACAACCGGGTTCCGGTCCTGGCCTCTTTCAACAAGTCTCTCCACCTATCCCGGTCTCTAGCCGACGCCATCCACTTGACCACCCCAAGGCTTCGGGCGTCCTGGTCTACGCCATCTCTCCAGCGCAAGCATGGTCTACCACGCTGTCGTCTACCATAAAATGTACCACAAAGAACTTTCCGAGCAGGTTCCTCTTCGCTCATGCGAGCTAGGTGCCCTGCCCGAGCTTAATTTTTGATGATTGTACCGTATTGGGAATCGTCCTTCCTCACATATGGGGCCAACAATTCTCCCTAAGACTTTTCTCTCGAACGCAGCTAAGAGGTCGGAGTGCCTTTTGCTAAGCACCCAAGTCTCGGATCCATATGTGAGTACTGGCAGAACCATGGTCCTGCACAGCAGCAGTTTTGAAATTATGGTGAGATTTCTGGATTTGAAGAGCTTTGACAGACTATAGTAGGCTCTGTTGGATTTGAGAAGCCGCCCGCGTATTTCTTCTTCTATATTGTTATCGGCTGCTACTATTGACTCAAGGTATTTAAAGGATTGCAACACTTCAAATTCGTGCTCCGCAACCTCGATTGTTTGACCAACTGTTCTACTCGCATTCGACGCCACCATGTACTTTGTTTTACCTTCACTAATGTGCAGCCCCAGATTTTGTGCCGCCTGCTCGATCTGGATGAAGGAATCGTGTACAGCTTGTTCGGTTCTTCCGATGATGTCAATTTCGTCTGCGTAAGCTAGTAACTGGCTGGACCCGTTGACGATGGTCCCTCTTGTTGCCGTGCCAGAGTCACGGATTGCTTTCTCCAACGCCAGGTTGAAGAGGAGGCAGGCCAAACCGTCCCCTTGTCGGAGTCCATTAAAGATGTTGATTGGTCTGGATAGCAATCCGGCTATTTTTACTTGGCTTGTTACGTTGGTCATGGTCAACCTACATAGTCGTGTCAATTTATTTGGGATGCCGAATTCTCTCATGGCTTTGTAAAGTTCTACCCTGGCTATGCTATCATAGGCGGCCTTAAAGTCTATAAACAGATGGTATGTTGGGATGTTAAATTCTAGACATTTTTAAATCGACTGCCTAAGGGTAAAGATCTGATCAGTTGTTGATTTGCCTGGAATGAAACCACACTGATATTGTCCGATGACGGTTTTAGCGTATGGGGTTATCCGGTCTTGTAGGATAGAGGAGAGTATCTTATAGGCGGTACTCAACAACGTGATACCTCTATAATTGCTGCACGTTGTGACATCTCCCTTCTTATGTATGGGGCATATTATGCCTTTTCGCCAGTCTTCTGGCATTTCTTCCTGCTCCCATACGTGCACTATAATATCATGAATTGCTTGACGTAAGGCTGGCCTGGCCCGCCGTGATGAAATAATTCGGCTGGTATGCCATCGGCTCTCGGGGATTTGTTCTGATTAAGCCGGCCTATAGCCTTCTCAACCTCTTCTATGCTTGGTGGCGTGGCGGCAACATAGGGTATTCTTCTTGAAGTAGTGGAGCCTCCACTTCTGTAATGAGCCGACCATTTAGCAATTCATTAAAGTACACTTCCCATCGCTACAGTATGCTTTCAGGATCGGTGATCAGATTTTCCTCTCCGTCCTTGCAGTATGTGCAGCGTGGTGTGTACTGTGCCATGTTTCGGGCGGATTGGTAGAACTTCCGCGCCTGGTGCGGACCTCGTTCTCGGCTATTTTCTATTTCACAGATTAGGTTCTTCTCCCAGGCTGATTTTTTTTGTCTGTGAAGCCGTTTTTCTATTCTTCTGAGCTCTTTATATTCCTCTTCGCGTGCCCGCGTTCTATGCTCGGTACGCAACATTCTTACGTTCAGTCGCTAGCTTGCATTCATCATCAAACCAGTCGTTCCGATTTTTACGACTGCTGCCTAAGATGGAGTTGGCAGTACTAATGACAGTATTCTTAAGGCGTGTCCACTTCTCATTTACGCCCAGCATACTGGCTCCAGGACTTACTCTCACTGAATCAAGTGATTCTAGGGCGAGTCCTAACGCATTACCAAAGGTGTTACTGGTGTTTTCATTGCGCAGGACAGCCGTGTTGATTTGAACCTGATCGGCGCGGCGGATGCAATACGTCTTCGCAAGGCAATCCGCCCTCGGAAAACCATACCAACAAGATAGTGATCCGAGTCGATATTGGCACCTTGGTACGTTCGTACCATCATCAAGTTCGAGTAGTGGTGGCGGTCTATCAACACGTGGTCTATTTGGTTACGAGTGACTCCATCAGGTGATACCCAGGTGGCTTTGTAGATATCTTTACGCGGGAACCTGGTACTCGCAACGACCATGTTTTTCGATGCTGCCAATTCTAAGACTCGCAGTCTAGGTGCCTGCGTAATGCCTGAATACCGGCTCCCGACCTATTTTTGCGTTCAAATCCCCAAGGATGATTTTAACATCATACCTTGGACAGGCATTGAGAGCCCTCTCGACTTGTTCGTAGTAAGTCTCTTTTTCTTCGTCTGAGGACTCCTCCGTAGGTCCGTGAACGTTAATGAGGCTGATGTTCGTAAATTTGCCTCGCACGGGAAGGGTGGATAGCCTTTCGCTTATAGCGTTAAAGCCGATGATGGCAGACTTCATTTTTTCGCTGACTAGGAAGCCTACGCCGAGCACATGGTGTTTTGTATGACAGCTGTAGTATACGTCATATTCTTTCTTCTGTAAAACACCATTCCCTGTGCATCTGATTTCTTGAAGAGCTTTTATGTCAGCTTTATATTATGACAGGGCATCGATCGGCAAGCTGCTGAGCAGCTCGAGCTCTAAAGAGCGATCGTTTTTCGGTTTTCGTTGCGTGGGTTGTCGTCGTGAGATCAGTCACTTTCCGAGGCTTGCTGTGGGTCTCATAATTCTTTTAGTTTTACGGGACGAGGAATTATCCTGTCGCCAACCTGAGGAACCAGCCTGATCATATTAGCCAAACCTTTTTAAGAGGCTTGTTTCTAGCGGCCGCCGCGGAGAGGCTATGATCACACTTCCACCAGTCCCGAATAGTTACGGCACGTGCATGTTTTCGCATGCTACATGTTATTCCCCCTATTCGACTGATGGCTGACCGCTGGCTGGCCGCAGAGATGAAAATGCGCGTCATCAGAAAAGATGATTTTTCGCCCAAAATCATTGTCCAGTTGCTCTTAGGTCCAAACTGCGAAGCGATAACAAGGCGAATGGTCGTGCGCCTTCAATTACTGAGTCAATTGGACCTTGTAAGCGAATAATCCGAGATCTTTATGCAGAATTCTCATCTGGCTAGTGCGTAAAATGTTCAGCTGTTGAGATCGACGGCGAGTTGATGTTCGTTAATCGGGCTCACACTCTTGGCTACATGAGAAAGTTTCTCATCTGTGCGCACCGTATGAAGACGAGGACCATGAGTGTTGTCCACTAGCATTTCAGTCCCATGAACTTCTTGCACAATCTTGCATACAGAAGGGGCGGTGTGTGCTTCATTTCGGCCAAAACTTCTTTTCAAAATACGCACTATTTGGGCTAAACAGCACTCGCTTCGGAATTAAGTTTTAAATATTTCCCAACGTTGTTCAAGCGTAAATGGATTCATTTCGAGCGGGAAACAGCTTTCAGTGTCAAAATAATTTGAGATTTAAAAAGAAAGCACCAGATAGACCATCCTGTATATCCACTTTTGACATGAATGCGCTAGTTCTTTAACAGAAATACGCTCTTAAGTTATCAAGGAAAATTTTATTTTTAAAATCAAAAATGAACCAAAGGCTTTTCAGATATTTTTGTTTTTAATCAACACCGAAATATTTAAAGTTAGCAACAAAGAGACTTATGATTTCCATACTCAAACTCTTATTATCTTTGTTGAACCTTTCTTAGATTGAAGATTAAGAATATCATGATGTCGAAAGCCCGCTCCAATAGCTAAAATGCCAGTATTACAAATTCGTTCAGCATTCAAATCAATATAACGACATTCGGAGAGGTCTACTTGAGAAAAAGCTTTAAAAAAAAAAACAAACACAATTTAAAGTCAATAAATTTCAATGAAGTATAACAGAATTATAAAAGATTCAAAGCTTACCATTTTTATTGACACAGTTTGATAATTGAAAACTACAATCGTTATCAAAACGTACGCAAACCTTACCCGATCTGCCACATATGTTAACTGGTCCACCTTTACCACACTTTATGGAACAGATTTTAGCTGATTGTACTCGTATGGGCCACGTTAATATCGCAATGACAACTGCAAACAAATATAATTAACAAAGAAAATTAAACAAAACCAATCAACTGTTATAATATAAGTAGCATGTGTCATAAATATTATTCTTAAGTAGAGTTCAATACCCACCGATAGCAAAAAGAAGGGGAAAATATTTCATTTGGATTATAGTAAGGCTCTAAAAACCCCAGGGTAATCTGCTTTAAAAAATAAGCTATCGACGAGCTATTTAAGACTAAAACAATCGACGCTCTAGGCTTTTAATTTATACTTTCATAATTTAAGTTTATCTTTCTTCGGATTGCTCAGAGCCTTTGATCATAATTTTATTTACTTCTCAACTAAGATGAACGTTTTTTCTGCTTATTAAAATTATAAGGCCTGATGGTTAAACTAAATGCTTAATTTTGAATATCATTTGTACCTACACATTAGTGCCAAAAATAAAAATGTATGTTTTCGATATTGTTTGTTTATTAAACAATAATTAAATAATTATATATTTGAATTTTCAAGTTTGTAGGTTCTCCTACTCTCAACCATTCTTGTGCCAAGGTAAGACAACAAAGTTAAATTGAGAAACAAAATTTGTTTTTAGTTAATAAGTCAAGTATGTACACACATAATTTGATTTTTTTGAAAATAAAAAGAGAAAAAAGTGAGTATAAGTATTTATAAATATAAAATGCATGAGTGAGTCCCCCCAACTTGCTCTTATGTTTAACAGAATTGGAAATAAAAAAAAAGATGTCATTAGAGAAAAATGTTCAAATTCATAAAACTCCTTGTTTAAATAAATAAAACAAGTACTTAAATAGGCTCAAAAATTAAAATTAATATTATAAAAATAAAATTAAATAATATGCACGACTGGATCGATAATGAGAAAATGAAAAATTCAAAAAATTGGTTCTATGGTAGGCACAGTCAGTAATATCTTAATTTCAAAATTGTTTGTAATGAATTATAGATCGTTATCGAATTAATTGAAGGAGAAAAATATCGACATTCCAAGTAGTGTTTTCGAGAAAAATACGATTTTCAAAAACCCTTTTTTAATTTTTATGGTGGGTACCGTTATTTTTAAATAAAAAGATTTTTTTCTCACAATTTGGGGCTTAGCTATTCTCAAAACTTTTTTCCTGTTTTCGAAATTTTTTAAAAATCTGAAAATAAAAGTATTTTAAAATTTTAGTACATAATATTTTCAGACTTTTAAGGAGCTTTAGCGTAAAAAAAGGATCAAAATAAGTTCCGACATTTTTAAGAAACTCAGAAACAAAAAGAGTGCTTCATTAATAAAAAATTTTCGGAATTTTTTTTTAACCATCACCTAGCTTTAATTAAATGAAATTCTTTATAATATAAAATAAATATTGGAGACCCAACGCTTTTAACTTTCGACTTATATGTTTTTATAAAGCAAGTTAGGCATTCGTAAAAAAATCGAACTCGAGATTTTGATAAAAGTTGACATTACTATGATAGCGAAGACCAAACAAATGGGTCTCGTAATTCTGTCTGTCTGTCCGTCTATCTGTATGTTCGACTATTTTTTTTTCTCAAAAACTGTCCTACAGATTTTTAAGAAAAAAATTCAAAAAATTTCATTTAGTTAAACCAATTCCAATAATATTATTTTTGGTACCGCTCTTGGAACTTTTTTTTTGTTTTTGATTTTCTCAAAAACGGTACAACAGATTTTGATCATTTCCACGTTAAAGCTCCCCAGCAGTTTCAATATTATTGTGCATTCACATTTTCAAAAAAAAATTGTTTTTGATTTAAAAAAAAAATTTCAATTTTTTTTTTTAAACTCAATTTTTCGAAAACGCCATACTCAATTTTTTTAAAACTTGATAAATAAAAGTTTCTTAAAATAACCAACAAGATATGAGAAAAAATAAAATGCACGACTGGGTCGCACGAACTTGCTCCTATGTAAAAGACTAGGAATTTTAAAAACGGGTGTTACTAAAGAAAACTGTTCATAAGGATAACATGAATTTTTTAAATTCTTTTAGTAGTAAGAGATAAAAACAGAATGCTATGCAAATATGAATTTATGCAGGAACAAAAATTATAAGTCGTTGTAGTAGTTCCTTAAAAAAATAAGCTTTTATGTACAAAATTTTTAAAACATTTTTAAGAAAAAATTTTGGTACGCCAACTTTAAGTTTTTATTATTGTACGAATAAAAGTTTAATTTCCAAAAAAAAATACTAAGCCGTTCTTGAGATATCGAATTTTTCAAAAAAAAAAAATGACTTTTTTTTTCTAAAAATTGAAAAAATATTTTTTCTTAAGTTTTGTTTTTTAAACTTTTTAGAAACTTCTTTATAAAAAAATTTCGTTAAAATCCGCTATGCCGATAATGAGTACTTCAAAATTCGAAAAAAAAATCAATCGTTCTATGGTAGGTAGGGTAAAGTCGGGTAATGTGGACCACTCGGCTAATATGGACCACCAGCTTTTCTCGCCTTACACAAATGCAATCGAGGAGACTATTGGTTGCGATTGTGGGTGACCTGCTTAAACTTAACTCAGTATAGTTTGAGTAGTCAGGAGTAGTGCGTCACGAAGTTGTCCGGATTAAAAGAAAATCCAAGGCATTGATTATTTTTTTTTCGTAGGTGTTTCTACTTTTTTCTATAGTTAAAAATATAGTTTGTTCTCCTTTTATTTTTTAAATATAAGAAGTGAATATTTGTTTTAAGGTTTTTATTTATAAAACTATTGTAAACAGTCTCATTTTGTTGTAAAATAGCTTTTTCTCCAAACATTATGTTTCGGGTAATATGGACCACGGGAAGAAAGGAGCATTTGGACTAGTGGTCCACATTACCTGCCATTTCAATATAAGAAGTTTCGGGTCTGGATGAGGATGAATGATCGACTGTTGATGATTTTGATATACATATGTGCATTGCTTGGCAAGGCTTATGTCAGAGTCCAAACTGGATAAATAGCCGTCAATGGATTGAAAACGAGGTGGTCCATATTACCCTCCACTTTTTTTTTGTTACGTTTTAGAGTTACTTGACTTTTTGTTTTATGTTATTTTTTATTAAGTGAATTTATTTTTTTGTTGCTACTTTTTTAATCAGAATTAACTGATGTATTTTTTCTTCAAATATGTTTAAAAAAAAAACTTACACCGTTTGTGTTTTATTAACAAAAATATGATTGGTGGTCCATATTACCCGATTTTACTCTACAGTCAGTAACATCTAGATTTCAATTTTTTTTATTAAATTATAGATCGTAAAGATTGATCAAAAGAAAAAAATTTTAGCAAAATTCTCGGAACCGTTTTCGAGAAAAATACAATTTTCGAAAACCATTTTTTAAAATTTGTATGGAAGGTACCTTTAGTTTTAGATAAAACAAATTTTTTTTTCTTAAATCTTGTAGATTATGTTAAGAAACTTTTATTTTTCAAGATTGAAAAAAATCGAGCATGGGGTTTTCGAAATATATTTAGTTTCCAAAAAAAAAATTTGAATTTTTTTTTAAAAATCCAAAAAATAAATAATTGAAAATTTGAATATGTTATAATATTCAAACTTTGGGGGAGCTTTGGCATAAAAAAAAATGATTTAAATCGGTTGTACCGTTTTCGAGAAAATCAAAAACAAAAAAATGGACCCAGGGGGTCTACCAAAAATAACAATTTTTTGTAAATTTTTTTTCAACCATTAGCTAGTTTTAACCAAATGAAATTTTTCAAATTTTTTTTTTTAAATTCTGTGGGACAGTTTTTCAGAAAAAAAAATATTTATAAAATTTCGAAAAAAATACGTATGGCAGGTACCGTTATTTTTGGTCTTAAGCAAAACAGAAAAAAAACGTCTGGGGGGAAAAAATTAAAACCCATATATACCAAGTTTGAAGAAAATCGGCCGAGCCGTTTAGGCTGTAGTCGAACCGACAGACAGACAGACAGAATTGCGAGACCCACTTTTTTGGTCTTCGATATCATCGTAATGTCAACTTTGATCAAAATCTCGAGTTCGATTTTTTTTACGAATGCATAACTTGCCTTATAGTACCTATAAGTCGCAAGTAAAAATTATTTTACCTAAAAATAACGGTACCCTAAATACAAAAGTTAAAAAATGGTTTTCGAAAATCGTATTTTTCAATTTTGCGGAAATTTTGGCGTTGGTTTTGGATTTCTTTAAAATGACTTGGTTCGGTACAGCTGTGAGCCCTCCATATCATGTCGCAAGTAAAAAGATTTTGGTCACAGTTGACATTACGATGACAGAGAAAACGAAAAAAGTAAGTCCGGCAATTCCGTCTTATTGTCAGTATGTCTATATGTCTGTACCTCGATCTACAGCCTAAGTTACTGAAGCTATTTATTCAAACTTAGAACTTAAGGGTCTTCGGTGATTCTTTAGAGAAGAAATTGAATTTTTTTTTGTTCCAAAACTAACTGTCTCCATACAGCCGTAATGCAAAACCTTATTTTTCTAAAAAAAAACCGGCTCTATCGATATTGATATAAAAATTAGGTTTCCTGGACTACATTTGGTTTAAAAAAAATAATAAAATAAAATAATATTTTATATAGAAATATTTCTAAAAATATTTTTTGGCTTTAAAAAAAAAAAAATTTTTAAATCAATATCTAACTTTAAAACGTGTGAACAATTATTTTTTGAAATTATTTCCTAAAATTTATATTACTTTATACTTAAAATTGGCATCCCAAATTTTTCTCTTGAAATTAGAAAATTTAAAAGAAGTTTCTTATATAAAAAAATATTATAATAATAAAACGATTTTTAAATTTTCTTTGTATAAATTCATAGTTTTCTTGAAATCAGAAGGCAGAGAATTTTTTACTCGAAATTTCATTTAAAGGCAATTTTTGAATATCCTAAGCTGCAGACCTACAAAAAAAAATTATGTAATTTTGTATTCCTAGTGAGGTGGTTTTCAGTTCTTCAGTTCCTTAGACAAATTAAAACAAACTCAGCGTTAAAAAAGTTTCATAAGCCAAAGAAGCAACTTGAAAATTTTCTTTAAGTTTAGGTACTTTCTGTCAAAATTCTCATATTCTCATTCTCTTATTATACGAGTATCTATACATTTGTACTTTATATAAAATTCTATATTATTTTCCCTCATCATTTTGGTATAATCTTTCTTATTATTTAAGAACTTTCATCTGCGAATAAACACATGAAGTTGACATTAAAGAAAACTGTATCCGCCCGAGTACGAGGGTAGCTGAATAACCTTCCACCCAAAAGGAAACCGAAAATTATTTCATATCATAAGTAGTCCTTTTGAGTAATGGTTTGGGGATGATGGAGGTCAGTTAAGAGGTTCATCGCGCTACCATGTCCTTTAGCTTGTAAAATCATAATAAATCATTAAAATAAGTTCTCTGTTCTGTCATTTGAAGTAATCCACCACCCTCCAAACCCCCTCACACTTCTGTGTGAGTAGTAAAAAGTACTTCTACGATTATATAAGAAGAGAAGAGAATAAATCCTGTTTAAAGTATCTTTCTGTGGTTGGGTCTTCGTCTTCTTGGTATGAAAAGTGCGTAACTTGATGAAAAAGCACTCAAGATGCCAATATTATTTTCAAACTTGATCACGGAAACGTCTCGCACATTAACAATAATAACAATCACAGATAAAATTGTCTTTGTTCCGCTTTCAATATTAGGCACATCATGGAATGGGACAGGACATGTAGTTATTTTTTCTCTGAATTCAAGATTTAGATTCATTTATTTTTTTTTTTTAGAATTTTATAGCTCCGTGTCATCTCCGGGCATCTAGGAACAATGAAGGAGCGATTGTTTCCAAAAGAAGCATATAATTAGGTGTATTAGACGGCAATCTAAAAATCCGCTTAAGAAAGTACATTTATATCCTTTCTATCTCCTCTAATCTGGAATATCCCCAAACTAGTGCTCCATAGAGTAATTTTGCGACTGCAGTTGTACGAAAGATCTTAATCCTTGTGCCATGTTCAATGAACTTAGAATTAATGCATTGTCCCCGTACTGCTGAAATAGCTCTTCTCGTTTTAGCTAACTTCAAGCCAAGATGATTTTTCATGTTAAGGTTTGAGTTAACCAACAGAAACAAATACATGTACTCCCGCATTATTATAAGATTTTACCCTTTGTGGTCCCACTTTTTGGTCCAAGCATGCCTACCGCCAACCTATAAGAAAATTCTCATTTTAGATTTTTCAAGATTAACTGATAGATTTCAAAGATCGCAGTAGTTTTCAAGCCGGTTAATCATTCCTTGCACAAAATCTGCCAGCAACATTATGAGACATGGAATTTTCATTCGTCCAAACTCTGTTCCTCCGCCGATTGCCTCCACGATGTCATTAATAAATGAAATGCACGACTGGGACGCACGAATTTGCTCCTATGAAATAGACTAGGAATTTTAAAAACGAATGTTATTAGAGAAAATTGTTCATAAGGATCATATTTATTTTTTAAGCTCTTCAAGTAGTTAGACGTAAAAACAGAATGCTATGGAAATATGAATTTATGCAGGAACAAAAATTATAAGTCGTTGTAGTGGTTTCTTAAAAAAACAAGCTTTTATATAAAAAATTTTTAAAAGATTTTTAAGAAAAAAATTTCGTACGCTAACCTCAAGTTTTTATTATCTATTGTACGAATAAAAACTAAATTTCAAAAAAAAATATTGAGCTGTTTTTGAAATATCGAATTTTCAAAAAAAAAAAAAATAATTACTTTTTTTCCAGAAATTCAAAAATATTTTTCTTAAGTTTTGAAATCCAATGTTTTTCAAACTTTTTAAAAGCCTCTCTATAAAAAAAAGTTAATTAAAATCCTTTATGTCGATAGCGAGAAATTCAAAATTAGAAAAAATGGTTCTACGGTTGGTACAAGCTGTAATATCTTAATTTCAAATTTTTTTTATTAAATTAAAGATTATACAAATTAAATGAAAGAAAAAAAAATTACCAAAATTCTAGGCGCCGAAAAATACGATTTTTGAAAACCATTTTTTAACATTTGTATGTATTTTTAGGTTAAATCAATTTTCTCACATCTTGTAGATTATATTGAGAAACTTTTCTCAAGTTTAAGAAAAATCTAGCATGGGGTTTTTGAAATATTAAGTTTTGAAAAAAAAAATTGATTTTTTTTTAAATCCAAAAAAAATGTTTTTGAAAATTTGAATACACAATACTATTCAATGTCTTAGGGAGTTTTAACAAAAAAAAATATCAAAATCGGTTGTACCGTTTTTGATAAAATCCAAAACAAAAAATATGGTTCAATGGGGGGTACCCTCAATAACTATTTTTTGGAAAATTTTTTTCAACCATTAACTAGCTTTAACTAAATGAAATTTGTTTATATCTTTCTTTTTAAATCTATCGAACAGTTTAAAAAAAAATATTTATAAAATTTCGAAAAAACCGTATGGTATAGGTACCGTTATTTTTGGTCTTAAAAAAAAAAAAAAAGAAAAAAACGTGTGGGGGGGAAAAATCAAAACCCATATTTACCAAGTTTGAAGAAAATCAGCGGAGCCGTTTAGGCTGTAGTCGAACCGACAGACAGACAGACAGACAGAATTGCGAGACCCACTTTTTTGGTCTTCGCTATTATCCTAATATCAACTTTGATCAAAATCTCGAGTTCGATTTTTTTTAGGAATGCATAACTTGCCTTAAAGTACCTATAAGTCGCAAGTAAAAAACTATGTTGATATTACGATTGCATTATTATGTATATTTATTGGCCATGTTTGACAATAAAAAGTCGCCACTTGGGCAATTGTTGATGTTTACACATCTCAACCGTGAGTCTCTCACACTTCTTTTTCCTGTATAATTTTTTTTTTAATTTTATGCCATAAGAGCAAGTACGTACGTGTGACTTATTCGAGAATTTTATTTTTTTTCAGTTAAGCTCTATCTTATATTATTTTATAATCATATAAATGTAGACAATCTACAATAGTATACATTATTTTTATTGTCAAGAACGTTAGAGCCGTTTTTGAGATAAATAAGTCTTTTCATAAAAGCTGGTAATGTTACTTTTGAAGGTAAAAAAAGGAATCCAATTTCTTTTCTAGGAAATGACCGAGGAGCCTCAACTACCGAGTTTGAAGAAAATACCTTTAGATATTAAGGCTTTAGGTCAGATAGACGTAATTTGGGTACCCCATTTTTCTGTGGTATCTATCATCGTAATGCTATGTTCGATTAAAACCTCGAGTTCGATTTTTTTTTTTTCAAATGCTAAAATTAAAAAAAATTAAATGAATAAACGGCTCATAGAGAGCTTAAACCTAGTGACTTACAACTCTCAACCATTCCTGTATGCGTGCTACGAGTAATGGAGGGGACCTTAAATTTTTGACTAATGAACAGCACTTCTCAGGGCAAGATATACTATTAAAGGATTTGTCAATTTCTCGCAGGAGGCAGTATTCTTCTGAAAACCTTTTTTGCAGCGGCTGATAATCGAACCCAAGGTCTTCTGCATGACAATCCAATGCACTAACCATTATGCCAAGGGATACTACCATAAATGTAAATACCAAAGTATCGTAAGTAAAAATATGGTTCCGATGATTTTTCTTGCTTAAGGACTGGGCTTAAAAATGTCTTCTGTTACTTACTTTTGACTTTTTCTAAACTTCATCAATTTTTTTACGTTTATTTAATAATAACTTAATTTTTCAAAACTGATTTTTAATTTTTTAATTACAGAGCAAGATATAATCTTGAAATCAGTTCACAATTAACCACATCTAAAATAAATGTTTAACGGGTTAAATTAAAATGTATTCTCACAAAACAAAGAATAGGTCATTATCATTAAAGAGGACAAACAAACAATCCCAGTTAATGATTCTTGTTGGTGCTCCCAAGTCCATTGGTCCAAGATTTGAAGACTTCATTATCATCAAAGCAACTTAGAAATATTTTAGAAGTCTAAAAATATGATGTGTAAATAGATCCAATCACCCTTAAATAAGAGAAGACTGCATTTTTCAAACTAACCATATTACTGAACAAAATTTCCTTGCGCTTAAAAATAACTCAGCTCCATTTGAGTTCTAATTAGCTTGCGTTCTTCTCGAAAAGAAAACCATCCCACTAAGTAACCTAATGTTCGCATTAATAACATAAATAAAAAAACAGGGGACATAGTGCTTACAAATAAGAATAGTGTTTCTAATAAGAATCTTCGAGGCTATATTTTTATAAAAATACATTTGAGCAAATAAAAGCTTATATCTGAGGGATCATACTTGACATAACGCCCATTTAAACTTATTTCAAACAACAATTTTCTATAAGCAAAAAAAAAGGCAATAAATATATTCATATACATATTTGTGTTCCCTAAAACTAGAGATTCAACCAGAAGTTAAAATACTGTTATTCTGGTAATTTTTCATACAAATAACAACTTGAGACATTCTGAGGGCTGCGATTTCATTTAGGAATGTTTATTGCTCTCCAAAAGATTCTTGTGGACTGTAAAGTGCTTTTCCAAGAGGTTTATATTTGTAATCTTCTTCAACGAAACACAAATAAAATCTTATCTAAGAATCTCTTCTTCAAAACCCTACACACACATTCACATGCATACCAAGTTAATAAAACCACGAAGGAAAGTCCTTCGAACCACACACACACACACACAATATTCACGCAAAAATTTATGCCAATAAAAATAACGATCCCACACACAAGGATGAGCAAAAAATTCATCTTAAGATTAATTTATTATTTGTTTCCTTAAACCATGACAGCGTTTGTATTTTGCCCCCAAAATAACCGAAATAACCCATATGGACATGATTTTCATTACCCCCGAGGATAAAGGCTCCTTAAGTTTGTGGTTTAGTGTCCTCCCACAACATAAAGGATAGAAACAAAGGTTAAATGTTCGTAAAATGCTCCTACTCGTATGGGTACGAGTATGTGTGCCCCCTAAACTATACTATGTGTATAAGTGGGCCAGGATATTAAGTTGACGTTTTCCCTCGGCCTTGGGCTCGAGTTTATGAATGTACAAGTGAATATGTATATACATACGAGTATATCAGGTTAAGCGAAGGAAGAAGGCAAACTAAAGTTTTTATAGAGAGATATATTAGATACAAGTCTTATGCTTTGAAGTTGATATGATGTATGGGACTGTAGGTGCAGGTGGCGTATGCGTGACATTAATTTTGTTTTTTTACTTAAACAAAAAAGAATGTTTGTCTTTTGGGGCGAAATGGAATTCCTTTGATTTGCTTATTTTTCATGTTACTGCTTGGGTTTATTAGGGATTATGGTTATTTAGTTTTTTTTATTTCTGTTTGAAAAAGTATTTGGTTTTTAAGAGGATTTGCGCGCTCTACCCAGGGGAAATGAGTTATGGTTGCTAGGGAAATTCGTAGATGGAACTTTGACATGTGGGGATTTTGCTAGGGCTGAAATTCAGCTTGAGTTTCTATTTTTCCATTGAATAACTGAAATTTGGTATAATTTAAACAAAATTTATTTTCTCTCCTATAAATACAGGGACCAGGAAATTCCCTAAAAAAATGTTTAATGAACTCAAAGGATTGTAAATAATTTTTTGACTCACTAAATTATTTGATATAAAATTAAGTGTGTAGCTATAACCACTTGTTTCGAAAAATAGGATTTCCATCTTAAAATAATATTTTACTCATCGCCATACCATAACATATAACTTTGTAATTATCATCAGAAGCACGATCTTTCTAATAACTCCCACACGCCGAAAATATTGACATAATTGGAAGACCAAATTGTACCAGGAGCATACTGATACAAAAGCTGCGAAGATAGGTTTAATAATTAATGATGGCACGACCAGGTGCCTAGATAAGGAAAAGATAACAAACACTGACATTTTTGACAGAACGTGACCATAGACAATTATAACTCGGATGTAGTTCGCAATATTATCTAAATAGGCTCAACTAATGGTACCAAGGTAGTATGTAATTAAAAAAATTCTTTATTAAAAAAAAGGTGACATATAAGGCGCAGTACTGCTGTGCGTACAGTGGAAGGGTATGGACTTTCTTAAGGGTGATAAACGATGTTTTAGATAGTTTTGAGGGGCAAATGTGTCCATTGTTTTGGGTGCCTTTTGCATAAGCAGTCTGAAAGTTCTTTGGTTGAGGTTTATCTCGTTGGATGAAATCTTTTTTTAATGATGAGTGATTTTAATGAGTTAAATTCGGAATCCTTAGTCTTACAAAAGTAATAGTACTACGCGTTCAATGTTAAATGTATTGGCAAATCGGTTTTCAGGGCTGCAAGTATGTCATATCAACGCGCAGAGTCTGTACCATAAGTTGGACGAATTCCGGTATGTATTTGAAAACTCCAAGGTAGATGTCATTTGTGTTTCGGAGACATGGTACTCTGATAATATGAATGATTCTGCTTTTTCTGTGAATGGTTTTAATCTGTTTAGAGCTGATAGAGTAGGTCGGGTTGGTGGAGGTGTAGCAATTTATATTCGTAACAACATCACAAGTAAAATTATAAAAAGGTCACCATTGGGCTCTCCTATTGATTACCTATTCGTGGAAATTAAGTGCGCTACGCAGAAAGTTCTTATAGGAACAGTGTACCGTCCCCATAAAAACATAGACATTTCTCCGCTTACTTTAATATTAGATGAGTTAATATCTGTTGCGCCATTCGTTATATTAGTTGGTGATTTCAACAGTGATATCCTAAGAGATTCAAGCCTTACTGACTGCATGAGAATGTTTGACCTTTTCCCAGTAAACACCTTGATACCCACCCACTTTACCAAAAGTTCTAGTACTTTACTGACTGGATTTATTTTTCATTAGTCACCCAGATAAGGTTCTTAACTTTGACCAACTCTCTGCTTCATGTTTCTCTCTTCAGGATTTAATATACCTCACTTTTGATATTTCGCCTAATTGTTCGGAAACGTGTTACAGTTTTAGAGATTTCAAAAATGTAAACAGGTCACTTCTTGAATCTGAACTTCAAAGAGTTCAATGGTTTCGAGTATATGGGATGCTTTCCGTTGATGAACAAATATCGTTCTTACAAAGTAATATACTGAGGTTAGGTTAGGTTCGGTTGGAGTGGCTGTCTAGCTGTTGTTGACTCACTTAGACCTCAAGGATCCGTTGTGATACCACTAAAGAAGTTACTCATGGGAGAGTAATGAATTTAAACAAACCATTTCGTGCTTTTAATAAAGTTAGAGAGACATTTTGTGTCGATCGTTGCCAGTTTACTGGTATTATCGAAGAAGGGATTACCGAGATAGTTATTCCTTCTATTGGAGATTGCTGGACATGTACATAGAAGGTGTTGGACTGTTTCCTCTTCCTCCTCGTCCATGCAGCTTCTACAGAAGTCATTTGTGTAGACTCCTAGCCTCAAAGCATGTCTACCTATGAGGCAGTGTCCTGTTATAACTCCGATTGTAGAGCTTATATTTTGTCTGCTCAGGGAGATCAAGTCTTTTGACCGTTTAAGGTCTATGCTTGGTCATATTTGTTTGGCTGCCAGGCAGGTGGTACCCTGTGACCATCTAGCATTTGTTGATTCTAGAGCATGTTGTTTGAGAAGATATTTGCATGTAGCAAGTGGTGTTCCTATGTTATGTTTTTGTCTAACAGTAGGCAGAAGTGTTCCGTTTTTGGCGAGCTCATCGGCTTTGCAATTTCCCGGAATGTCTCTGTGGCCCGGCACCCAAATGAGGTGAATATTAAACTGTTCTGTCATCTCATTGAGAGATGATCGACAATCGTGGACTATTAGAGAGTTTGTGGAGACAGACGCGAGAGATTTGAGAGCGGCTTGGCTGTCCGAGAATATTCATATATCCTTGCAAGATATAACGTTTTCTTTGAGCCAGGATAGTGCCTCTTTAATCGCCATTACTTCTGCCTGGAATACACTACATTGATTGGGAAGTCTATATGAAAGACTGAGATATTCAGTTGTTTCGAATAGATACCACTTCCAACGCCGTGATCGGTCTTTGAACCGTCTGTATAGAAGTGTATGGCATTGTCTTCCAGGGGTCTCTCTTCTTCCCAAGATGATCTTGAAGGGATGGAAACAAGGAAGCTGTTATCGAATACCATTTTTGGGGTGGTATAGTCTAAGCGATCTGGGATAGATCTGAAATTGTCTAAGATGGTAGTATGACCAGTATTGTTATTGATCCATTGAGAGGTGGCTCTAAGCCTCACGCATGAGTTGGCTGCCACCATTTTGGAGAAGATGTCAAGAGGTGTTAGGTTTAAAAGCACTTCCAGGGCTGCTGTTGGTGTTGAGCGAAGTGCTCCTGTGATGCACATACCTGCTGACCGCTGGACTTTGATGAGTTTTCCTAGATTTACCATCTTGTCCAGTGCGGTCCACCATACGACAACTCCATAGATGAGTATCGGTCTGATTACCGAGGTGTATAGCCAGTGGGTTATTTTTGGGGAGAAGCCCCATTTTGATCCTATAGCCTTTTTACAAGTAAAGAGCGCTACGGTAGCCTTTTTTACTCTTTCATCAATATTTGCCTTCCAATTTAGTTTTTTGTCTAAAATGAGGCCTAAATATTTGGCTTGGTCGGAAAAGCTTAATGGTATTCCTTTAATCTTGGGTGGGTTAATCTGAGGTATTTTGTATCTTCTCGTAAAGAGTACTAATTCTGTTTTATGTGGATTGACGTCCAAGCCACATTGCTTAGCCCACTTTGTTAGCCTATTTAAGGCATTTTGTAGGAGTTCTGAGAGAACTTGGGGATGTTTCCCAGATACAGATATTGCAACGTCGTCAGCATAAGCAATCACCTTGAAACCATCTGCTTCCATTGATGTTAGAAGTTCGTTTACTACCATGTTCCATAAGAGAGGCGAAAGGACCCCACCTTGGGGGGTACCTCGATTCACCGATCTGGTGGTACTAATATACTGAAACTTTTTAATGATTTTGTTCCTCTGAGAAATAAAACAGCCAAGCAAAATAACACTTCGTGGTTTAACAACAATATTGTAGAACTCATGCGTCGTCGTGATAGAGCCTATAAGAGTTGGAAAAAGTTTAAAATCAATACATTATTTAACAGTTATAAGGTATTACGAAACAGAGTGACAACCGAAATTCGCGAAACCAAGAAAAGATTTTTCGCTCCAAAGTTAGATGCTTCTCTTGATAAAAGAACACTTTGGAGGAATATAAAAGAACTGGGAATAGGAAATAAAATCCTCACATGTCCAACAGACACTGACAGCAATGAGCTAAATAAAAAGTTTGTTTTTCAATCATTCTCATTCGATAGATGAAGGTGACGTCTTAAAAAGCTTAATGGCTATAAAGTCCAATTCAGTCGGCCTTGACGAAATGCATCCTACCTTTATTAAAGCTATACTTCCCTACATCTTGAAAGCTCTTACTCATGTTTTTAACAGAATCCTAATGACAGGGGTCTTCCCACTATATTGGAAAAAAGCTAAGATTATTCCTCTAACAAAAAATAAAGATGCGAGTGATTTCAGAGCCATTGCAATACTGTCTTACTTATCCAAGGCTCTTGAAAAAATTATGAATGCTCAAACTTTTAAACTGTAGTCAATCTAGCTTTCGTCCCAAACACAGCTGCACTACTGCCTTAATTAAGATATGTGAAGATATTAGAAAGTCATTAGAAGATGAAAAAGTTACTATCCTTACTCTTTTAGACTTCTCGAAGGCATTCGATGCAGTCGACCATCGTATTTTATGTTCTAAGCTCGTTGATGAATTCAAATTTTCTTCTTCATCTTCTAAACTTATTTTTTCATATCTCAGTGAAAGATGTCAAGCAGTTGTTATAGGTGAAACTGTGTCGTCGTTTCTTCCTCTGACTAAAGGTGTTCCCCAAGGATCAATTTTGGGCCCATTATTATTTTGTCTCTACATAAATGACCTTTCTCCCTGCTCTATAAATTCTTCAATAGACATGTATGCTGATGATGTTCAGATGCAACACAGCTGTTATTTGAGCAACATTACAAGTGGTATAAACGAAGTGAATGAGGACCTCAAAAGAGTTCATGCTTGGTCAAGAAGAAACACGCTCTGTTTGAATGCCAAGAAGTCTCAGTGGCTTATAATATCCAGGAAGCCAATTGACACCACTAATCTGGTAAAAGTTATGCTTGATGATAAAATAATAGAATTTGTTTCATCAGCCAAGAACCTCGGCATTACTTTTAACAACACACTTACTTGGAAACAAGCCTTTTAAAAAGGTTTGGCTAATATGATCAGGCTGGTTCCACAGGTTGGCGACAGGTTAATTCCCTGTCCCGTAAAACTAAGAGAATTTCGAGAACGACAACAAGCCTCGGAAACGGACTGATCACACGACGACAACCAACGCAAAGAAAAAGGAAAAACGATTTACGAATTTTCTTATGGAACGTACGATCGCTCTATAGAGCTCGAGCTGCTCAGCAGCTAGCCGATGCCCTGTCAAAATATAAAGCTGACATAACAGCTCTCCAAGAAATCAGATGGACAGGGAATGGTGTTTTACAGAAGAAAGAATATGACGTATATTACAGCTGTCATACAAAACACCATGTGCTCGGGGTAGGCTTCCTAGTCAGCGAAAAAATGAAGTCTACTATCATCGGCTTTAACGCTATAAGCGAAAGGCTATGCACCCTTCGCGTGCGAGGCAAATTTACGAACATCAGCCTCATTAACGTTCACGGACCTACGGAGGAGTCCTCAGACGAAGAAAAAGAGACTTACTACGAACAAGTCGAGAGGGCCCTCAATGCCTGCCCAAGGTATGATGTTAAAATCATCCTTGGGGATTTGAACGCAAAAATAGGTCGGGAGCCGGTATTCAGGCATTACGCAGGCACCCATAGTTTGCATGAGAACACTAATGACAATGGACTTCGAGTCTTAGAATTGGCAGCATCGAAAAACATGGTCGTTGCGAGTACCAGGTTCCTGCGTAAAGATATCTACAAAGCCACCTGGGTATCACCTGATGGAGTCACTCGTAACCAAATAGACCACGTGTTGATAGACCGTCGCCACTACTCGAACTTGATGACGGTACGAACGTACCGAGGTGCCAATATCGACTCGGATCACTATCTTGTTGGTATGGTTTTCCGAGGGCGGATTGCCTTGCGAAGACGCATTGCATCCGCCGATCAGGTTCGAATCAACACGGCTGCCCTGCGCAATGAAAACACCAGTAAGACCTTTGGTAATGCGTTAGGACTCGCCCTAGAATCACTTGATTTAGGGAGAGTAAGTCCTGGAGCCAGTATGCTGGGCGTAAATGAGAAGTGGACACGCCTTAAGAATATTGTCATTGGTACTGCCAACTCCATCTTAGGCAGCAGTCGTAAAAATCGGAACGACTGGTTTGATGATGAATGCAAGCTAGCGACTGAACGTAAGAATGTTGCGTACCGAGCAATGCAACAATCTCATAGAACGCGGGCACGCGAAGAGGAATATAAAGAGCTCAGAAGAATAGAAAAACGGCTACACAGACAAAAAAAATCAGCCTGGGAGAAGAACCTAATCTGTGAAATAGAAAATAGCCGAGAGCGAGGTCCGCACCAGGCGCGGAAGTTCTACCAATCCGTCCGAAACATGACGCAGTACACACCACGCTGCACATACTGCAAGGACGGGGAGGGAAATCTGATCACCGATCCTGAAAGCATACTGGAGCGATGGGAAGTGTACTTTAATGAATTGCTAAATGGTCAGCTCACTGCAGAAGTGGAGGCTCCACTACTTCAAGAAGAAAACCCTATGTTGCCGCCACAAAGCATAGAAGAGGTTGAGAAGGCTATAGGCCGGCTTAAACAGAACAAAGACCCGGGAGCCGATGGCATAAAAGCCGAATTATTCCATCACGGCGGGCCAGCCTTACGTCAAGCAATGCATGATATTATAGTACACGTATGGGAGCAGGAAGAAATGCCAGAAGACTGGCGAAAAGGTTTAATATGCCCCATACATAAGAAGGGAGATGTCACAACGTGCAGCAATTATAGAGGTATCACGTTGTTGAGTACCGCCTATAAGATACTCTCCTTTATCCTACAAGACCGGATAACCCCATACGCTAAAACCGTCATCGGACAATATCAGTGTGGTTTCATTCCAGGCAAATCAACAACTGATCAGATCTTTACCCTTAGGCAGTCGATTTAAAAATGTCTAGAATTTAACATCCCAACATACCATCTGTTTATAGACTTTAAGGCCGCCTATGATAGCATAGCCAGGGTAGAACTTTACAAAGCCATGAGAGAATTCGGCATCCCAAATAAATTGACACGACTATGTAGGTTGACCATGACCAACGTAACAAGCCAAGTAAAAATAGCCGGATTGCTATCCAGACCAATCAACATCTTTAATGGACTCCGACAAGGGGACGGTTTGGCCTGCCTCCTCTTCAACCTGGCGTTGGAGAAAGCAATCCGTGACTCTGGCACGGCAACAAGAGGGACCATCGTCAACGGGTCCAGCCAGTTACTAGCTTACGCAGACGAAATTGACATCATCGGAAGAACCGAACAAGCTGTACACGATTCCTTCATCCAGATCGAGCAGGCGGCACAAAATCTGGGGCTGCACATTAGTGAAGGTAAAACAAAGTACATGGTGGCGTCGAATGCGAGAGGAACAGTTGGTCAAACAATCAAGGTAGCGGAGCACGAATTTGAAGTGGTGCAATCCTTTAAATACCTTGGGTCAATAGTAGCAGCCGATAACAATATAGAAGAAGAAATACGCGGGCGGCTTCTCAAATCCAACAGAGCCTACTATAGTCTGTCAAAGCTCTTCAAATCCAGAAATCTCACCATAACTTCAAAACTGCTGCTGTACAGGACCATGGTCCTGCCAGTACTCACATATGGATCCGAGACTTGGGTGCTTAGCAAAAGGCACTCCGACCTCTTAGCTGCGTTCGAGAGAAAAGTCTTAAGGAGAATTGTTGGCCCCGTATGTGAGGAAGGACGATTCCAGAGACGGTACAATCATGAATTGTACGCAATCTACCTAGAAGCAGATATCGTGACAAAAATTAAGCTCGGTAGACTCCGGTGGGCAGGGCACCTAGCTTGCATGAGCGAAGAGGAACCTGCTCGGAAAGTTCTTTGTGGTACATTCTATGGTAGACGACAGCGTGGTAGACCATGCTTGCGCTGGAGAGATGGCGTAGACCAGGACGCCCGAAGCCTTGGGGTGCGCAACTGGATGGCGTCGGCTAGAGACCGGGATAGGTGGAGAGACTTGTTGAAAGAGGCCAGGACCGGAACCCGGTTGTCGAGCCGATGATGATGATGATTACTTGGAAAAATCATATAAATTTGACTATAGGTAAAATCTATGGTGGTCTTCGGACGATGTGGCCTTCTCACCACTTAACACCAATCTACACTAGAAAAATGTTAGCAAAAGCTTTACTCATACCGAACACCATGTTTGGCTGTGAAATTTTTATAAATTGCGACTACGAAGATCGTAGGCGATTCAATGTTGCTTACAATAGCGTCGCACGTTATGTATTCGGCTTAAAAAGATATGACCACATTTCCTCGTTTGCTTTGTCATTACATGGACTCACCCTTGAACATCTCTTCAAATATAAAAAAACTTATATTATTTCATAATATATTGCAAGCCCATGAACCGCCTTATCTATACAAAAACATTCGTTTCCCCATTTCTGAAAGATCGCTGGACCTGATTCCAATACGTTTTAAATACCTAATATCCGATCGTCAATTTTTCCCTAATGTGATAAGACTTTGGAATTCTCTCCCTCGTGCCATTAGAATGATTAATTGCACCATCCAGTTTAAAAAAAGACTCAAGCGCTACTATGAGAGACTTTTATGATGATTATTTAATTCAATTATCTTTTCAACTTTTCAAAAAAGTTTATTTAAATAATTTTTGTTTTGCTTATAGTTTTTTTGTTTTATTATAAATTACGAAAATATTTTCTTTTCATTTTGTTAAACAATCAAAATTCTGATCTGTCTAGTAACAATATTAATTCTTACAAAATTTTCATAATCTTAAAAGATATTGTATCTTACTATGTTAAGCTATTTCTTATTAGGTGTTCTTTCTCAAAATTAAACTAGTCTTAAGATTTCTATTTAAGTCATCATTAGGATGATAATACGATTCTAAGACACAGAAGAAGAGTTTGAGTAATTGTGCCCGTTTGGCGATAGCCGTAACTTATTACCTTTCGTTTTTTACTATACGTACTAAATGGAAACTTATGGGTTCATGAAATCTCGAAACCTAGAGATTTTAATCCATCAAGTCGATTTTCTTCAAACATGGTACCTACTTGGCGTTTATGGTCATTCCCCTAACCTTTTTTTAATTTTTTTTTTTTTATTTTTTTCCTTGTCACAAATAATAGTACATGATATACAAATTTCTTAAGCGACCAAGGAAAAACTTCCTTATCTCATCGACCTAGAGCCTGAAACGTATCCTTGTATTTGTTTGTACCATTCAATTTTCAAAAACAAAAAAATTTAACAAAAAAATAATTTAATATTTCTCAAACTTTTTTGGAAACATTTTGTCCAAAAAAATTAAATGAATCCGTTTTGAATTTCTCATATCAACAATTAAAATAAAATGCACGACTAGCTCGCACGAACTCACTCTTATGTAAAAGACTATAATAATTTTAAAAATGAATTTTATTGGAAAAAATGTTCATTTTTGAAATGGCTAAAAATACTCTTTTAGTAGTTGGAGCTAAAATGAGATGTCATGTAATTTCTCAAGCAAATATTAACATATTTAATAAAATATTAATAAAAACATTTTTAAGATCAAAAATGCCAACTTTGAGTTTTATACTTTTCTACGAATAAAAATTAAACTGCAATTGAGATATCGAATTTAAAAAAAAAAATATATTTTTTTAAGTTTTGTAATGCAAGGTTTTTCAAACTTTCTCGAATCATCTCTATACAAAATTTCATTAAAATCCGTTATTCCAATAATGAGAATATTCAAAATTCGAAAAAAAAATTGTTCTATGTTAGGTACAGTGAGTTACGTCTAAATTTAAATTTTCTTGTATTGAATTATAGATCATAAAAATTAATCGGAAGAAGAATAAATTATCAAAATTCTAGGGGCCGTTTTAAAAAAAATACGATTTTCGAAAATCATTTTTTAACATTTATATGAGGAGGACCGGTTATTAGATAAAATAGAGTTTTTTCTCACATCTTCTAGATTGTGCTAAAAATATTTTGATTGTCAAGTCTCAAAGTCTTTTCAAAATATTGATTGTTTTTAAAAAAAAATTGAAATTTTATTGGAAAATTTCAATAAACAATACTATCCAAACTTATGGGAAGCTTTAGTATTTAAATCGGTTGGACCGTTTTTTACAAAAAAAAAAAAAAAAAAACAAAAATGGGGGTACCATTAATATCCTTTTTTCGAAAAATTTAACTTTTAATAAATTTCGAAATAAATCGTTTGGCAGGTACCCGTTATATTTGGTCTTGAAAAAAAACCTGTGGAGAAAAAATTCAACATGCTATCCAGCAACTTTAAAGACAGACAGACAGAATTCCGAGAAATGAATAAAACAACAATTTGAATCCACAAATTTTAGATACTATTAAAGAACTATTAATTATCGAATTTATAAAAATGACGAAGCATGTTGTTTTCAAAATACTGATCTTTGGAAAAAAAAAAAGTTCAAAAAAACTTTAATACTCAATACCATTCAAATTTCTGTAACGAAGGATTATTACAAATACATACATACTCTAATCATATTAACGACCAAAACGCTACGACACCTAAATACAGCCTTATTGCATCAAATTGCACAATCACTGTGCACCTTAGGTCATTCAATCATAACTGAATTGGATTTCCATACAATTTTGTTTTTTATTTTATCAATTCACACTGACTTATAGGTGCATATTTACACCCGTAATGCATAATCTTATTTACATATCTCAAAAACGACTCTAACGATTTTGATAAATAATGAAATGCACGACTGGGTCCCACGAACTTGCTCCTATATAAAAGACTAAGAATTTTAAAAACGAATGAGAAAACTGTTCATAAAAATAAAATTATTTTTTTTTAGTTCTTTTAGTAGTAAGAGATAAAAACACAATGCTATACAAATATGAATTTATGCAAGAACAAAAATTATAAGTTCTTGCGGTGGTTTCTTTAAAAAATAAGCTTTTATATACAAAATCTTTGAAACATTTTTAAGAAAAAAAAATATGCTATGCCAGCTTTAAGTTTTTATTACTGTCCGAATGGAAATTAAACTATTAAATTAGTTAATAAATTAAAAAATATTGAGCCGTTTTTGAGATATCGAATTTTTCAAGAAAAAAAAATGACTTTCTTCCCAAAAATTAAAAAAAAATATTTTTTTTTTTAAGTTTTGGAATGCAATGTTGTTTAAAATTTTTGGAAGCATCTCTGTAAAAAAATTCATTAAGATCCGTTATGTCGATAATGAGAAATTCAAAATTCCAAAAAAATGGTTCTCTGGTAGGTACAAGCTGCAATATCTTAATTTAATTTTTTTTATTAAATTATATAATAATAAAATAATAAAAATTCCATTAAGATCCGTTATGTCGATAATGAGAAATTCAAAGTTCGAAAAAATGGTTCTCTGGTAGGTACAAGCTGCAATATCTTAATTTAATTTTTTTTTATTAAATTAAAGATCGTAAAAATTTATTGAAAGAAAAAAATTCTAGGCGTAGTTTTCGAGAAAAATACGATTTTTTAAAACCATTTTTTTTTTTTATTTTTTAACATTTGTATGGTAGATACCTTTATTTTTAGGTAAAATAAATTTTTTTTCTCACATCTTGTAGACTATGTTGAGAAACTTTAATTTATCAAGTTTTAAAAAAATCTAGCATGGGGTTTTCGAAATATTGAGTTTTGAAAAAAAAAAATGTTGAAATTTTTTAAAAATCCAAAAATTTTTTTTTGAAAATTTGAATAGACAATTTAATTTTTTATGTTTTTGGGGAGCTTTAGCAAAACAAAAAATGATCAAAATCTGTTGTACCGTTTTTGAGAAAATCAAAAATAAAAAAATGGTTCCATGGGGGGTACCCTCAATAACCATTTTCCGTAAAGTTTTTTTTTTCAACCATTACCTAGCTTAAATTAATGAAATTTTTTTGTATTTTTATTTTTAAAATCTGTGTAACAGTTTTTGAGAAAAAAAAATTATTTATAAAATTTCGAAAAAAATTCGTATGGCAGGTACCGTTATTTTTGGTCTTAAAAAAAAGAGAGAAAAACGTGTTGGGGGGAAAAAATTAAAAATGATATTTACTAACTTTAAAGAAAATCGGCTGAGCCGTTTAGGCTGTAGTCGACCAGACAGACAGACAGACAGAATTGCGGGACCAACATTTTTAGTCTTCGCTATCATCCTAATGTCAGCTTTGATCAAAATCTCGAATTCGATTTTTTTACGAATGCATAACTTGCCTTATATACTCTGTTCAATTTATATTTACAGTACAGGGAAGATAGGATATTTGCTTTCAGTACCTATAAGTCGTAAGTAAAAATTAGGTGTGCTATTATTGGCATGAACTAGATTTAGGCCAAGAAAAAGTTTGGGAAAAAATGATATTTACGGTACCTTCCATAGAACCGTTTTTTTATTTTCGACTTTTTCATTAACGGCTCTAACGATTTTAACCAAATTTTTTAAACAGGAGCTCCTTAAGCTTAAAATAATATTGTATATAAAAATATTCGAAGAAATATTTAAAAAAATTTAATTTTAAAAAAAATTCTTATATAAACAATTACTTTCATAATAAAAAGATTTTTGAGCTTTGTTTGCATAAATAAATACTTTTCTGAAAATCAGACGGCATTTACATACATATCTACATTTGAACATTTCTATTTCATTAAATCTGTGTTTTTATGTTTTTTTTAAATTCTGAAGTACTTTTACATAAGAGCAAGCTCGTGCGATCCAGTCGTGCCTTTTATTTTTAGTGCTCTTATGTAAAAGTACTTTGGGAGGGATTATAATTATTGTATGTATAAAAACATTAGAGAAAATTTTTCAAATGCATACGAAATTTCTTTAAAATTAAGAAAATTGAACTACAGTTTTAAATATTTGATAATATACAACAAAAAAAAAATATTTTTTGTATACAATATTATTTCAAATTCGAAGAAGTTCCTGTATAAAAGTTTTTGCCTAAATCGTCGCCTGAGTTCTATCTCGTTCAAAAGACCATTTTTGGCGAAATTGAGTTAGAAATGCAGTTTTTATAAATCGAACATGCTCTTTCGAATGGCGTACTCCATTTTTTTCTATCTCTTTTAGTTTTTAAGTTATGAAGAACTATTTTGTTCAATAAGCCACTTTATTAAATATTTTGAGTGTCTTTTTTATTCAATCAACCACTGCTTTTTGTTTTTATATGAAATTGAACAATTTTATATTAACTTTAAAAAAAACTACCATGTATTTCTTTGTTGTTCAATGTCCATATCTAATCCATTTAGTTTTGTATGTTATTGAACAAAATCCTATTAACAAAGTTATGCGGACGGAAAACCGCATTTTTGTTCAATATCACTGCACTGTAATGTACCACACAAAATTAATACTGATATAACATTGGAAGCAGTAAGCACAATGTGATGTAAGCGAAAAGTTGGAGCGTAATCTTCAAACGCTTTTAAGGTATTTTGAGAAACCCTTTTATCTTTAGACAGTTTTTGAATACAATATTTGTCGCTTACAGTATGATAAATCCAGCTCATCGAGGATCTGGTATTTTAGAATTCTATGATTCAGAATTCTAATAAATGTAGCTCCTTTATCTGAAGAAGTCATTTCAGTACCTTCATTGGAAAATGTAGTACCAGCAGAAGGTTCCGTTTCATCTAAACAAACTACATGCTTTACACCAAGAGAAGCCCTGGATCGAGTAAAAAAAAATCGAAAACCATTTTTGTGGAACCAACATATACAAAAACGGATGGGTCAAGGTGGTAAGCAATATTCAAATGGCATTCGCTTGCAACGTTAGTTGCAGTCATAATTGTTTCACCAAATTTTCTTATGATGAACGTGTGAAAATATTTGATTCATTTTGGACCTAAATGCTAGGCGCGCACATTCAATTTTTAGTTACACAACTGTTTGGTTGTTTATAGAAAACATATAATTATTTGTTACACAAAATAGCGAACTCATTTTAGGCAATCGTTTAGTTTGTGTCAAAACACAAACTGTTTAGTTGCTCGACCCAAGCAGTTGCGAAACTAAAAATTGAATTTGCGCGCCTAGCTTAAAAGATTCTGAAAAAGGACTGTTTTATTCCAAATTTGTGATAAGATCGGAACCAAAGTGAAAGAAAGTAGCTAAAGTAATTTCAAGAAAAAAGTTTACTTTCAATGTAGACAAATACAATATCGACAATCTGGGGGCTGTTTCTCAGATCACACACATCATACATTGTATGATATTGACAGTTCTGCTGTATGATTTCTGTTTCTCAATTTTGTTGTATGATCCACTGTCATACAACAATGTAACACTGGAAATATTGGAATGTTGTATGATTCTGTTTCTCAGAAATGTGTCATTTACATCATACAGGAAATTTACCTATAAATGATCATACATTTAATACAGAACAAAATTCTGTTGTAAAGTGGCTGCTGCATGTAACATGTAGCAACATTGTTTTCATCAGTCAATGCTGGGGAAACAAAATTTATTTGAGAAGTTCTCTGGCTCGACATTTACGAAACATGGTAGAGCCTGTAGGGCATAGAGAGAGGTAGTTTCATTGGGGTTGTCTTATGGGTTTGCATTATGCCGATTTCATGCTAATGGATTCCATTTCCAAGCTAATGAAGGCTTAACAATATTTGTTGCAAAGGTGACAAGACTTCGTTGCAATTAGTTCAACACACAATTGATCTTCCCAATTTTTTGGCAATATAAATTTTTCAACAAAATATGGATCTTTAAGATTGAAATTAACAGGTTCTTTTATTATTTTAAGGCGTCATCTGACACGTATATTAATTTCAACTAGTTCCAAGGTTCCAACACGTCTTCACCAAAAATTGAGATTTATATTAACCTCACACTCAAATAATAATGAAATGTCAGAATCATACACATCATACAACAAAACAAATGTCATACAACACTTCCAATGAAATCTGAGAAAAAGAATGATGTGTATGTTGTATAAAAATGTTGTATGTTGTATAAAATGTATGATGTGTATGACCTGAGAAACAGGCCCCTGATCTTCTTTCAATGCATTACAAATAAAATCATAATGGCACAAAATTTTAGTTGAATTATTACGATGTTAAATCTGTTTTAGTATGAAACTAGGTTTAAACAACGATTTTTATGAAAAAATAATAAGAAACCAATTACAATAAAACTCAGTGGCGCAAAATTTTAAACAGCCTTTTATTGGTATTAGTATGATAATTCTTATGCGGAGCACGAATTTGAAGTGGTGCAATCCTTTAAATACCTTGGGTCAATAGTAGCAGCCGATAACAATATAGAAGAAGAAATACGCGGGCGGCTTCTCAAATCCAACAGAGCCTACTATAGTCTGTCAAAGCTCTTCAAATCCAGAAATCTCACCATAACTTCAAAACTGCTGCTGTACAGGAACATGGTCCTGCCAGTACTCACATATGGATCCGAGACTTGGGTGCTTAGCAAAAGGCACTCCGACCTCTTAGCTGCGTTCGAGAGAAAAGTCTTAAGGAGAATTGTTGGCCCCGTATGTGAGGAAGGACGATTCCGGAGACGGTACAATCATGAACTGTACGCAATATACCTTGAAGCAGATATCGTGACAAAAATTAAGCTCGTTAGACTCCGGTGGGCAGGGCACCTAGCTCGCATGAGCGAAGAGGAACCTGCTCGGAAAGTTCTTTGTGGTACATTCTATGGTAGACGACAGCGTGGTAGACCATGCTTGCGCTGGAGAGATGGCGTAGACCAGGACGCCCGAAGCCTTGGGGTGCGCAACTGGATGGCGTCGGCTAGAGACCGGGATAGGTGGAGAGACTTGTTGAAAGAGGCCAGGACCGGAACCCGGTTGTCGAGCCGATGATGATGATGATGATGATGATAATTCTTAACGATTTGCTAAATTTAAAGTAGTTTACTAACTCATTCTTAATTCTTACAATTTTCTAACTATTATCGTGCTAAGGCAATTTTCTTAATAAATTGCACCTAAAACAATGAAAGTTCGTGCAAAGAACTAAGTCCTTGTGTGGCGTTTGTAAATAGTACGATACTAAAGAAATAATATAGGTATTCGACGATTTTAGTATCATACTAAAACAGCTTTAGCATCGTACTAATTTAATTAAAATTTTGCGCCACTTTGCTTAAAACAATGACAAAATTTAAATTAAAAATTGTATGTAAAATAAATAATGTATTTATTTGAAAAAAGAAGGGTAAAAAGTGAATTCAAAAAAATGTTTAACAAATTTTGAATTTCATTACCTACCGAGCAGCAGCAATATTTTTTCTGATCACCTATTATGTTCTAGTGCTTAACTCAAAGAATGAGTTAGAATTTTTTGTTCAATTTTCATAGTATTTTCGTAGTTTCAATGATTTAATTATTAAGTGCTTCTATTTTGTTCAATATTTAGCTTTTTTGTTCAATATCCACCAATTTAATCAACTTGTTTACAGCCCATACAATGTTGTTCAATATCCAAAATGACATCCCACTTGATTTTATTTTTTAATTATTTCAGGATTTAATAAAACCTAGATTTATAAATCATTTTGCAAACAAAAATTATTGAGTTTAATGGAGAAAAAAACTCCACAGTACTTCCTTTCAAATTTAAGTAAAAATTTTGCTTCTGAAGTTAAAAAACCGTTTTCCCAACATTTTCCAAAATGGAATTTGAACAAGATAGAACTCAGGTGACGAAATTGCTAGAGTATGTAATGAAAAAGTTGAAAATCAAAAAAAAACCTTCTATGACTGGTACCGTTAGTAACATTTTTTTGGACCAAAATATAGACCATTATTTGTATGGTCTACACATAATTTTTTTTCATCAAAATTATTAGAGTCATTTTCATAATGCCTATATGGAAGGAACCGAGCTAAAGAAAAAAAAAAAACATTTCAATTTATCCTTTGGGCTGCAAGTTGAGGTACATACAGATTTATACATACAGACGGAACCGATTTTTCTCAATTTCAAGTCTGCTTCGACTTTTTTGCAGAAAGTGGTAACTCTATCAAAGCGTTGTTATTATTTTTAGAATTATTATTGAACTATTTGTTATTTATGTAATAACTAACCCGATAACTGAATGATGCTACATATATTCCATACATAATGGTCTATATGGGCCTTTTTCAATAAATACTAGGGCGGGTCAATTTAAACTTGCTGCGTCAGTTAGTTTGTGTTTGACAGCTATTTTTATCAGACTACTCACTAATTTGAGGAGAAAATGGAAAAAAGTGAATTTCGTGTGATTATTAAGCATTATTTCTTGCGAAAAAAAACCTTTACCGAGACCAAGGCTAAGCTTGATAAATACTATGGGGACTCTGCACCATCGATTTCAATGGTAAAAAAGTGGTTTACTGAATTTCGTTGTGGCCGTACAAGCACTGAAGATGCCGAACGTCCTGGACGCCCAGTTGAGGTCTCTACACCCGAAACAATCGAAAAAATTCACGATATGGTGTTGGCCGACCGAAGATTGAAAGTGCGAGAGATTGTGGAAGCCGTAGGGATCTCGCATGGCTCAGTGGTTTCAATTTTGAATGATCACTTGGGCATGAGAAAGCTTTCCGCAAGATGGGTGCCGCGTTTGCTCACAGTCGACCACAAACGCAATCGTGTAACAACTTCACAGGAAGGTTTGGCGTTGTTTAATCGCAATATGGAGGAGTTTTTGCGCCGTTTTGTAACCGTGGACGAAACATGGATCCATCACAACACACCAGAGACCAAACAACAGTCAAAACAGTGGGTTTCTAAGGGTGAATCGACGCCAAAGAAGGCCAAGGTGGGTTTGTCAGCCAATAAAGTTATGGCGACTGTTTTTTGGGATGCACGCGGGATAATCCACATTGACTACCTTCAAAAGGGAAGAACAATCAATGGGGAATATTATGCCAACGTATTGGACCGATTCAATGACGATTTGAAAAAAAACCGACCTTATTTGGCCAAGAAAAAAGTTCTTTTCCACCAAGACAATGCAAAGGTGCACACATGTGCAGTTGCCATGGCAAAAATCCATGAATTGGGCTATGAATTGCTCCCTCGTCCACCCTATTCTCCAGATTTGGCTCCGAGCGACTACTTCTTGTTCCCAAACCTGAAGAAATGGCTTGGTGGAAAAAGATTTGACTCCAATGATGAAGTCATCTCGCAAACAAAGGCCTATTTTGAGGCCCTCGACAAATCATTTTTTTTGGAAGGGATAAAAAAATTGGGGAAGCGTTGGACAAAGTGTATAGAGCTCAAGGGAGACTACGTTGAAAAATAAAATTATTTTTTTATCAAAAAATCTGTGTTTTATTCCAAAAGTCACGGACTTATTGACCCGCCCTCGTACACAAAAATTTAATGAGTACGTTAAAGTGTTGGATTTAAAAAAAAAATTATTTTCTCCAATATGCAATCGCGTATTTATCTATTTTGATATTTATTTTTATAGTAATGTCTAAGAATTTAACTATTAATAAATATTCTCTTCTGTATGCTCGAACAAATCTTATATTAAGTATTAAGGGAATATTTAATCATTTTTCTCTAACAAAATCCTTGTTGTTATAAATGCTATCTTTACAAGCTGCTTTAACGAAAGAGCAAGTCCATGCGACTTTTTATTATTTAAAAAACTAATATTATTTTACTTCCAACCAACTTTGCATCTTAGAATAATAAACCTCCAAGTTTACAAAGTTAATGGCTTAAAACTACTTTAGAACCTTGTACCATATCATTATGTAAAACCCATTTGTCCATTTCGCCTTAAATATTTGAAAGGCAAAATAACGAACACAATTTCAATTAATGTACAATCATGACCCGTTTGAAAAGCTAATACTCAATAATCTTGCTGAATTTACTGTTGGCTTTTATTAGTTTTGCTGTTAACCTTCTAACTTATGCCACAAAGCCAATCATGCATGAAGCATAAAGCCCCTTGGGAAGGTATACATCATGCACTTGTTCGGTCAATTAAGCAGAAATAAAAACAACCACCAGTTTTTTTATACAACGGTAAGTTATAAATTTTCTAAATGGAAAAAACCACAGCCGCACAGCATAAAAAAGGTACTTACACTGATTTCTACTGTTATAGGCTGAACAATACACATAGGTACCTACCAACGTCATTATTGACCAAACCAATATTATAAGCTTAACTCTACCGCTGGTAATTTTTTTTTTGTTTAATGTATGGTGTTCAATTAAACCCACCACACGCCATATTACCTTGCCAATTGCAAATATTATTATGACCAGAACATTAACTCCAGACCAGGGATTCGCGGTGGAAAAATCACATTGTAGACCTACCAGATGCTAACCTCCTTTTCGGATAAATAAGGCTTCTGCTTAAGTCCTGGCTCTAATCCGTGGGTATGCCCGGAGAAGTTTTCATAATCAACGCTGAGCCAATATGGCTGCCGCAACTAATCCATATGAACAATCACCATAGGGTGCTGTGTTGGGGGCTTAGGTTCAGAGGCAGAATAATATTTTCCACTTCAGTCCAACGACGCTGGCGAGGGCCGGTAACGGTGTGTAGATTGGGGTTTCAACTCCAGTGTTTTTGGGAATTTGGAAAAAGAACGGAAATATAACCAACCCTCGGGTAACATTTATTGCTCCGGATGTTGGGGTCAAACAACTTCCTAAAGCATCATGCTTAGACCATAACCACTGGCAGGCCGCCATCGCACCGCTCGCCATTGCTGCTGGCCAAAAGGTGATTTCAAATTCTCATTTCCCACTAGCTATGTATGTTCGCGTGGCTTGTATATACCCGGCCACAAAACCTTTAAGCAAACTTCCACTTTACCAGAGACCAACGTATACTGACCCCCCTTCCACCATCTACTGCACTCAATGGCAAGAAAAAAAGAAAGAGAATTTAATAAGCATTTTCATTTCATTAGATGGGGAGGTAATGCTGAATGTTAATTAGGAACATTGGCAGGACTTTTGCCGGAAAAGCCCCAGAACCACCGATTCACCCACCACCCATTTTAAGTCCACCTTAAACCAACTGACTCTCCATCACACAATATACCTACATATAATAATATTAGTGGTTTACCGTTTACTGTTAGAAATTGCCCCTTATTACTGAAGTTTTTGTTTCATTGCTCTGCATTTGGAGTGTTGGGGGTTTGTTTTTGTTTTTGATTGTTATTGCCTTTCTGCATGAGTCCATTGCTTTGTGATGGTTATGGGATGAAAGAAAACCACTTGAGGACACTATTCCGACGGTAAATTATCCCTGCAGCTGTTCCTAATAGTGCTATAGGGCATAACATTGAACCATTGATTGAGCAACACAAATATTTCATCTTTGTTAATGAACTTCTAAATGACAGTGATGGTGCTGAAGCAGTTCTTCTTCAAGGCATTGAAATGATCTTGATTAAAAAAAAAATAATAATAATTTTTTCTTGAAATTAGATAAACAATTTTTTCTCATTTTTTTACATCTGGAATCTGCAAGTCGATCTCGAGATTTTGTTCAAATCTAACATTGTTGATAGGGAAAGCGAAAAAAGTGAGTCTCACCACTCTGGCTTTCAGTAGGACTGTGTGGTCTGTCTATCTGTTTTATTACAACCTATGTAAACAAAAAATATAAAAAAAGAGGCTGGGTGCGACCCACACTGATAACTTCCCATTTGTGGTCTTGAAAACTTTATATTTAGTTTTTTTTTTCAAATAACCAAATTTTCAGCGAAACAAACTTTAGCTGTAAAATTCAAACAAATATTATTTTAAGATTGAAAAGCATTTTAATTATTTAAAGAGATTTGAAATTGAGATTGTTGATGTTGATCGTGAGCAAAAAAAATTTGTTAGATGTCACTTAGTTTAACCAAAATTGTCTCTTAGTACACTATGATTTTTCCTTTTTTTCGTTTCCTGAACAATCTTAGAAATGTAGCTTAGTATACATTCTTACGGGAAGGTATCGATGTATAAAACAACATACTTTAGAAGGCACTATCGGTGTTCATTCCCAAGAAATTCGACTTGAAATACAATTTTAACTAGTTTTCACTAGAATTTTTAATAGTTTTTTTATTTAAAAAAAAACTATTATTTCAATATTTGTCAACATTTTACCAATTGTACAAAATTATACTATGTATAAAATAAACTAAATTAGAAGTCAATATCACTACTAGTTCTCGAGAAATTTGAGTCGAAAAACAATTTTTACCAATTTTCAATAGAATTTAATATAGTTTTTTATTTTTTGTAAAAAAACTGTAAATTGATTTTTTTTGAAATTTTCACCAGTTGTCAAACACATTATTTTTCGTAAAATAAAATTATTTTGAGTTTCAAATTGTTTTCCGTTCTTAGAATATCTGGGTTATGAAAATTTTTTTTTCAGTTTTTTTAATTTAAAAAAATAACGGTAAGTTCATTTTTTTCCATATTCATACTAAATTTGTATGACCTTATAATGACTACATTAAATTTTATTTGAAGTCAATAGCGTTATTTTTTCGTGAGATATTTGAAACTAACCAAAATTTTTACTTTTTTCTTAAACCGTTATAGTGAAAAAACTACTCACTGAATTTTAATAAACGCCCTTTCAGCCTCTTTCGAAGTTATTATCTATTAAACAAAATTTATTTGAAGTTGATATCTTTACTCGTTCTTGAGATATCGACGACGAAAAATGGTACAAGAACGTACGGACGTACGAACGTACGAACGTACGAACGTACGAACGTACGAACGTACGAACGTACGAACGTACGAACGTACGAACGTACGTACACACACACACACAGACATCTCTCTAAAAATGATTGATATAGCCTCTAGGGACCTTGAAACGTCGAGAAATGTCAAAAATTCCAATTTGACAAATCGGACCGATTACAATAACTCCCTATGGGAAGTTAAAAATTCTTTTGGATATATCTACTTTAAGGTTGGAAAAAAAAATCCGAAAAATGGTTCTTAAACGCCCCGTTAAACCCAATATTTCGAAAACCAAATGTTCGATTTTTTTGACAATATTGAAATACATACTCATAAGAAATTTAGATAAAACAGAGCCTGTTATATTCAAAAATAATGAAACATACAAATCTTAAAAATCGGTATCAGAAAATCTTTTTTCCACTATTTTTCAACATTGCCTAATTTCTACGAAGTACCTATCATTCAATCAAACAAAAATTTGAACTAACATTTTCAGTGGTATTTACCACCTTTACACACAAAAGTAATATGTAGGTGGGTGTAGTTTACGGTAGACGGAATTGGCGTTCCAGAAAAAATCTTAGCAGTTTTTCTGTGGTATCAGATTTTTGCCATTCCGAGGATTGAACTCCTTAAAGCATAATTCCGAAAGACTATAGCTTCTTACTTACCGAAGGTTGATAGTCGAGTTCCATAAACAAATAAAATGCACCACTGGGTCGCACGAACTTGCTCCTATGTAATAGACAAGGAATTTAAAAATGAATGTTACTAGAGAGAACTCTTTTAGTGGTAAGAGATAGAAACAGAATGTTATGCAAATATGAATTTATGCAAGAACAAAATATATAAGTCGTTGTAGTGGTTTCTTAAAAAAATAAGATTTTATATAAAACAATTTTAAAACATTTTTAAGAAAAAATTTTGGTACGCCAATTTAAAGTTTTATTATTGTTCGAATAAAAATTATATTTACAAAAAAAATATTAAGCAGTTTTTGAAATATTGAATTTTCCAAAAAAAAAAAATAGATTTTTTTTTCAAAATTCAAAAAAATATTTTTCTTAAAGTTTTGAAATGCAATGTTTTTTAAACTTTTTGGAAGCATCTCTGTAAGAAATTTCATTAAGATCCGTTATGTAATTAATGAGAAATTCAAAAGTAGAGAAAATGGTTCTATGGGTAGGTACAAGCTGTAATATCTTAATTTCAATTTTTTTTATTAAATTAAGGATCATAAAAATTATTTGAAAGAAAAAAAAAAATTATCAAAATTCTAGGGGCCGTTTTCGAGAAAAATACGATTTTTGAAAACTATTTTTTAATTTTTTTTAAATTTGTATGGTGGGTACCTTTATTTTTAGGTAAAATTAAATGTTTTGTCACACATCTTGTAGATTATATTAAGAAACTTTTATTTATCAAGTTTAAAAAAAATCTAGCATGGGGTTTTCGAAATATTGAGTTTTGAAAAAAAAAATTGAAGTTTTTTTAAAAATCCAAAAAATTTTTTTTTGAAAATTTGAATACACAATTCTATTTAAATTTTTTGGGGAGCTGTAGCAAAAAAACTTATCAAAATCGGTCATACCGTTTTTGAGAAAGTCAAAAACGAAAAAAAAAATGTTTCCATGGGGGGTACCCTCTATAACCATTTTTCGCAATTTTTTTTCAAATACTACCTAGCTTTAACTATACGAAATTTTTTTGTATTTTTATTTCTTAAATCTGTCGAGCAGTTTTTGAGAAAAAAAAAATATTTATAAAATTTTGAAAAAAAATTCGTATGGCAGGTACCTTTATTTTTGGTCTTAAAAAAAAAGAAGAAAAAAACGTGTCGGGGGAAAAAATAAAAATGATATCTACCAAGTTTAAAGAAAATCGGCCGAGCCGTTTAGGCTGTAATCGATCCGACAGGCAGCAGACATAATTGCGAGATCCACTTTTTTAGTCTTCGTTATCATCGTAATGTCAACTTTGATCAAAATCTCGAGTTCGGTTTTTTTTACGAATGCATAACTTGCTTTATAGTACTTATAAGTCGCGAGTAAAAATAAATAAAACCAATCTAACTCAACGAATTGTCAAAATATAGGTGTTTTTGACAAGGTTTTGCACTAACTTTGTTTTGTGTGTGTTCAGGGGTAGTTTATTAAAAGATTGCCCTCTAACAATACAATTTTCAAATTGTTTTAAATGAAGAAAAATATATTTAATTACTTTTAAATTGTTAAATCCTATTAAAGTTTTACCTTTACATTGTGGAACGAAGCGTTGCAAACACTTACAAACCCCTTATCACATTACCCAGCGAAACGCTACGACACCAACTAACCCTAATCATATTACTGAGCGAAATGCTACGACACTTATAAACCATCTTATTAAATAATCATATTGCACATTCAGTGTGCACCTGAAGTCATGTAATCACCACTTATTTGAAATTCTATACAATTTTGTCTCTTATCTTTTCAGTTCACACTGACTTATAGCCACAGATTTGATAAATGGAGGTTAAGAAAATAAAAAAAATTGTCTTTTATTCTCGTCCGAGTGTGGATACCAATCTAGTGTATAAAGAGTTTAAGATCAGACCGCAAACAAAAACCTTTTATAAGGCGTTTCGGTGACAGAGAGGCATTACTTTAATGTTGAAGCTGATCTAGATGTTAGTTATAAGATAGGGTATTAGCTAGGTTAGGGCAAGCCGTATTATTTCATTATTAGGAGTAATATTTATTATTTAATAATCCAACCGTTTTGTTCCTCTGAGCTCTTTTTCAAGTAACGCACTGGACAGGTTCTCCTCCGAGAGTTCCACCCGTTTATTTCTCTAGAATGCTTCCGATAAGTATCCCGACCAGGGTTCAGTCATGAAATTTCGGAGCGAAGTTGAAAAAAAGTGGAGCAAATGCAAGATTCCGGAGTAGATTTGAAACAAAACAGAAAATCCTTCTTTTTCAGGAAAATTAAAACATACACGAGAACATAAAAAAAAAGTATCTAGGTAATAGAAAAAAAGAAAAATAAATCACAGGTTTCATTGGAAAACTTAGTATTATTTTCAAAAATTGTTTTGTGAAAATAAACAAATTACAAATTCAGAAAGAATTTTTAACAAAGGTTTAATGTTTTTTTTCAACAATGTCATATTTGTTTATAAATTAGACAATTTGTCTGTGTGGGAAAAATGGAGTAAACCTCGAAAAATCGGAACGTTGGAGTAGATTTTTGTTTTCCTTCAAAAGTAGATCAATTTTGCTCCGAAAGGAGCAAGGTTCGAACCCTGATCCCAACCGTTTCTTTCCTTCGTGTTCCTCTTCAAGGATAGCGCTGGATAAGGTTATCTTCAAAGATTTTCCCACCGTTTTGCTCCCCAGGTTGCGTGCTTGGGAGGGGGACACATAATATGAAGTACTGTTTTAGTTATTTAAAATTTTTAAAATTTTTAAATTTTCTCTGAAGCATACCAACTTCATCAACAAAACATATATTTTAATAGCCCTTAAAGAGTTTCCACTTCGATTCCTGCTTTTTGTGCTTCCTTGTTAAAAAAAACTTTGCCAAGTCATGTTTATACTACTTTTCACTGCATTCTTTTGAGTTAAAAAACATTTAGTGAAGTTATGAGGACTCCCATATTTTTATAATTCGCAGTAATTCGTATTTATGCTCCTTAAAATGTCCAGTCTTCTTGGGTAGATATTCTGCCTCCATTCCGATATATTAACCTCCAAATTCCATTTTTCGCAGTAAACTTCAAGTTGGCTTATCATTTATTGTATAACTCTAATGTCTTCTCCGAGAATAACCATATCATCTGCGAAGAATAATACATAACCTTATCTGTACAATTTCTATTTGGAGACCTCCTTTCAGAAAATCTTGCTAATCGTTTATATAGAGAAGCGGTGATAGAAGGCATCCTTGTTTTACGCCATAAAGGCTTTCGAAGTAGTCCGACTTATGAATTCCAGTCCATACTGTAGAAAAAATGTTGGCATAAATGGCGATTTTGCTAATTTTAATTGACTTTTTAGGATAATACTTTCTCTAACTGTTAAAAATTTGCGCCAGTGTTATTAGTAAAAAATGTTCATAAGCATAAAATTAACTTTTCAAATCGATGAAAAAAATCTTTATTTCTAAGCAGATATAAATGTATGTAAGAACTTACATTTTAAATCGATGTAGCGGTTTTTTTTAAATATGTAACTTTTTACACATTACAAAATTATTAAAACATTTTTAAGAACAAAAATTGGTACGCTTATTTTAATTTTATTCAATAGTAGAAACAAAAATTTGATTCTTAAAGAAATAACTCATCAATTTATTGAGATATCGAATTTTCAAAAAAAAAAAATTCAAAACCCCAGAATATATTTTTATTTTCAAGTTTTGAAATACTAATTTGCTTAAGCCTTTTAGACGTATTGTCAGTGATGTCTGAAACTTTTTTTTATTGAATAATAAACAGTAAGAATTAAGCCAAAGAAAAAAAATTATTCGAAATTCTAGGTGCCGTTTTCGAGAAAAATACGGTTTTTAAAAATCATTTTTAATTATTTGTATGGAGGATACCAATATTATTAGATAAAATTCCATTTTTTTTTTGTATTATGTAGATACTAGTCTTAAAAAACTATTAATTGTCAAAAGTATTATAAATTTTTTTTAATCCAAAAATAAAATTGGGAATTTTTCAATACACAAGACTATTCAAACTTTTTGGGAGTTTTATTTTTTTTTTATAAAATTGAAAACAATGAGGAAATGGTCTTATATAGGAAGGTTCATTAATTATTATCATTTTTCAACCATTAACCATTTTTAATATAAGTAATTAATAGTATTGCCAAAAAAATACCGTTTTTACTTGCGATATAGGTACTATAGGGCAAGTTCTGCATTTGGAAAAAAAATCGAACTCGAGATTTTGATCAAAGTTGACATTACGATGATAGCGAAGACGAAAAAAGTGGGTCCGGCAATTCCGTCTGTCTGTCTGTATGTCTGTACCTCGAACTACAGCCTAAACTACTGGAGGTATTTTTTTTCAAACTCGGTAGTTAAGGGTCTTCGGTGATTCCTTAGATGGGAAATTGAAATTTTTTTTAGCTCCAAAACTAACGGTACCCCCCGTACATCCGTAATGCAAAATCTTATTTATCTCGAAAACGGCTCTAACGATTTTGATAAAAACCTTAATTCACAAGCTAGTGGGTGACTTATGAATTAAGAAAAATGTAATTCAGCAGCTAGTTACTGACTTATGAATTAAAAAAATTTAATTCATAAGTTAGTTGGTGACTTGTGAATTAAAAAAATTTAAATCATAAGCTTCTTAGTGACTTATGAATTAAAAAAAAATTAATTCAGAACCTACTAAGTGACTTATGAATTAAAAAAAATTTAAGTCATGAGCCAGTAAGTGACTTATGAATTAAAAAAAAATAATTCACAACCTACCAAGTGACTTATGAATTAAAAAAATTTAAGTCATGAGCAAGTAAGTGACTTAGAATTAAAAAAAAATTAATTCAAAAGTTACCTAGTGACTTATGAATTAAAAAAAATTTAATTCATAAGCTAATGGATTAAAAAAGTATTACTTGGAAAATTTATAAGCTAGCATGATAAATTCATGACACACAAAAGCTTGAAATCTAAGTTCATTAGTAATTAAATAATTATGTAGTCAAAACAAGCTTAAGCATTTAAAATTTACCAACTAGCTTATGAATTAAATTTTTTTAAATTCATAAGTCACTTAGTAGCTTGTGAATTAATTTTTTTTTTTAATTCATTAGTCACTTATAGGTAGTGAATTAATTTTTTTTTTAATTCATAAGTCACTTACTGGCTCATGACTTAAATTTTTTTTAATTCATAAGTTACTTATAGGTAGTGAATTATTTTTTTTTAATTCATAAGTTACTTAGTAGCTTATGAATTAATTTTTTTTCAAATCACAAGTCACTAACTAACTTATGACTTAAATTTTTGACTTATGATTTTTTTAATTCAAAAATTCGCAACCCTGTGTGTGATATTATAGACCCTGTGTGTGATATTTGACATTTTGGTCAAAAAAAATGTTGGGGCAAAATGTTATTAACGGTATAGAACCGTTTTTTTTATTCTCGACTTTCTCATTAACGGCTCTAACGATTTTAACCAAAAATTTTCACCAGGAGCTCCCTTAAGTTTAAAATAATATTTTATATAAAAATATTCGAAAAATTATTTGTTGGGTTTTTTGAAAAAAAATTTTTTTTTGAAAAATCAATGTCTTCAAAACCTACTCGTATGAACGATTATTTTTTTAAATTATTTCCTAAAATCAATATTATTAAATACTTAAAATTCGATTCCCACATTTTTTTCTTGAAAAATTCTAAAGAAATTTCTTATATAAAAAATTTATTTAATAATATGTAAATCGATTTTTTAAAGTTTGTTGGCATAAATTCATACTTTTCTAGAAATCAGACGGCAATTTTATGCATTTGAACATTATTATCTCATTAAATCCATGTTTTATATATATAAAATGTATCTTAAATTCCAAAGTTCTTTTACATAAGAGCAAGTTCGTGCGATCCAGTCGTGCATTTTATTTTTCTTTAAAATAAGAAATTCATTTAATTTGCTTACGAATGCATAAGTTATAATTAACCATGCTCGAATATTACACAAGTAAAAAGGTTACTTTTATACATTTTTCTTACAAAAAAATAATGAATATTAAAAGCACAACAGGTTGTTCAAGACCTAAAGCAGTTAATCTACAACCTTAAACCATTCTTGTGCGCAAACTAATCTCATCCACTAAAATTAAAAAAAAAAGAAACTTTTTAATAAAATTTATGTTAAGTAAATATCATTTTCCAAAGAAAACAAAAATTTCCTACTAAAAGTTCACACACTCAAGCACTTCTTCCTCGCATTTATCCTACATCATTTCAAATCAAACTACAGTCAAAGCTCTGTAGCTTGAATATCAGATTGCAAGATTTTAAGTATATCCGCAAACTATAAAATCTTTATGTGTGTATATTTTTGGTATTAAATTTACGCAGTCCGACTAAAAAAAGTTGACCTAGTTATTTATGCAAATTATTGGAACAAGGTGAAGGCAATATCTTGTTATGTTGGCAAGAGATATCATATGTTGCCATATACATTATTCTGCCCTATTTACTCTCCATTTTATGCATACAAGATACTTGATAGAATAGAAATGTTTTTATTTAAATTACGGTAAACTTGACCCAGTTTCCTTCTTCTTCTGTGTATTATATAACCAGCCTAATCGGCCTACCTTTGAGTAGACATAATGTTCATATTTCACTCATTTAAGAACCAAAAAAAAATATATTTCGGTTTGAGGAAAAAAATTAAAAAGTTTCTTCTAAAAATTTTATTTTTTAAAAAGGGGTCTATGATAGATTTTTTTAAGTTCAATTTTATTTGCACAATATTAAGGACTTGAAATTGGCCTACCGAAATGTTTTCTTAAAAATATTTTTAAAATTTTATAAAAGAACTTCTCCATTACCATCACCATTTAAAACTCTTAGTCTATAAAACATAAGAGCAAGTTATATTTTTTAGACTTCTTAGAAGCGTCCTTATACAAAATTTCAATAAAAACTGTTAATGTTCAAGTTTAAGAATGATTGAGCATACATATGTTTTTTTTTTTTTATAATCTACCCGCGCTCAAGGGATTAGATTACCCTTTAAATGTTTCAACACAGTGCGGGCGTGAAGTTAAGAAGAGAAAGAAGGATAGGAAAGATGTGTGGCACGATGTTCTGAGACTGAAGGTTGTTGTCTCAGATATTTTATCTTCAGGGATGGCGGCTGAACTAAAGCGGAGAATGCCGTGTCTTATTTCTATGTCGCTTATAATTCACATTATTTTATTCGTGTTCATCCTTGTTGGGCATACTAGTTTAACTCAATTACATGTTGTTAGTGTTATGCCTGAACAACATGTAATGAGTAAACCAGCAACCCATTGATGACAATTTTAGAAGGTTTTTAATGGAATTAAAACGACATAGACGACGGCAGGGATGAAACCTGTGATCATGAGGTTCACAAGCGAGCACACATCCATCGCGCCACGGTTTTCGAAATATTGAGTTTTCAAAAAAAAATTATTTGATTTTTTTATTAAATCATTTTTTTTTTAATTGAATAAACTATACTATTAATACATCTAAGAAGCTTTACATTACAAATTTTTCAAAATAAGTTTGAACATTTTTGAGAAAATCTAAAACAAAAAAAAAGTCTTTCTTTTTTTGTAAAACTGTTTTCAGCCTTTAGCTACGTCTAAGTAAATAACATTTTTTTTAAGGAAATCTTTGAAACAGTTTGGAGAAGTTTTTCGTTATTTTCGTGTTAAAAAAAAAAACTTGTCGGGGAAAAATTTCAAAAATGCTTCCTATCATGTTAAAAGAAAATCGGCCAAGCCGTGTTGGCTGTATTCGAATAGACAGAATTACGAGCCCCACTTTCGTCTTCCTTTTCATTTTAATGTCGACAAGTCTGAGCACTCCTGGCATAATGGTTAGTGCGTTGGACTGTCATGCCGAAGGTCTCGAATTCGATTCTCAGCCGCTGCAAAGTTTTTTTCAGGGGTGTACTGCCTCTTGCGAGAAATTGGCAAATTCTCCAAGAGTATCTCTTGTCATGGAAAGTGCTGCTCATTAGCCGTTCGGAATCGGCAGAAAATTGTAGGTCCCTTCCGTTCCTGGTAACACGCATACAGGAATGGTTGAGAGTTGTAAGTCACTAGGTCCTGGTTCACTCCGAGCTGTTGCAATACCAAATTTATTAATTTATTTATAAGTCTGAGCAAAACCCCGATTTAGATCAGCAATACCAACAGCTCTGGCAATCGCGATAGCTCGGTCTTTAACCAGAGGTTCGGTCATCCTTATCACTTCTAACTTGGGGGCTGGGATTAGAAGCATCTCTGTCTATTTGTTCAATGTGCCCTAAAAGTTTTGACTTCACTTCATTTCATGGAGTTTGCGGTTGTATCTTATCTCAATTTCAACTATCACCAACTCCTTTTTCGTCAAATTCTCGAGGTGTAGAAAGCAACTTTTAGTATAATGTTTTTGCAGGGCGTGCCCCCATTTTTTAGCAAGTATTGCGTTTTTTCCTCATTTATTTCAAAACCATGAACTTTCTACTGATCTACAATCATAGTGAAAGATCTTATTACAGACACTTGGGAATGGTCGATATCGTACCCATACCCCAATATAGTTGGACAGATCTTGTAAGTATAATGCCCTCTTTGCTTACGTCTGACCTGACCACCATCTACTCCAGAACAACGTTGAAGGCGTCACATGATAGCACATTTCCTCGCCAAAGCAATAATTCCGAGAAGCTTTTTTCCTAGTTGCACATCACACTGCGTAATATCAAATATATGCAACACAGGGATCTCTAGTTCGGCCATCACCTTATTGAGCTCCTGACGATAAATGATTCAATAATTTTGCATGATACTCGTACTTTGAAGTCGATAAAAAGATCGTTAGTCTCGGGAAACTGTCAATAACTTGTATTTCAATTTAGGATCCGTAGGTACACATAAAAAACAAATTTCCGAATATGAAATGAAATCACCCAACAAAATGTATGTATGTATGTAAGGAGTTTTGACTGTAAGAGTAATTGAAAAAAATATGCATCTTTGTAAACAGTGTTGATAAAAGTCATATCTGCTAGAAGAACGACTTCTAAATATTTGTTTGAATACATTTTTCAAAAAAGAGAAAAAACTGAGTTCAAATAAAAGAGAAATATCCTTTGCGGAAGAACAAGTCCGTCCACACAAAGATTTTATAGAAATTGAAAACGGTATTGTATTATTACATAAAAGCTATCCCTTTAAGGCAAATGCATCCATCAAACTTATACATTTGCATCTATTCATTGCTCCGTATCCTTGTTCGTCCTTTTTTGGGTTACTGGGTTACTATACATTGGAGATGTTGCGGTTCACATTGGACGAATTTCCTTCTATACAGCTTCAAGTATATCTATAGAAGACACATTTTCCATTCGCATGGCATTACATTTTACATTCATTTGAAGTGAATGAAGCTCGAAGTACTTTTGCTTCGTGACTGGCTTATACTCGAATATGGATGCTCGAACGCCACAAATCAAACAAACATTGAAGGTTGTTTGGCTTGGAGTCGAATCATGACATCTCATTATTCAACTCTTAACATTTGTTGTGATAGTACAATGGTGTTGTTTTTGGTGAACTATTCTAGAGCGCTATGCACGCAAAGTATGTCCTGTTCTTGAACTGATGGTCAAGATATTTGTACAGCAGACCTGGAACAACGGCTAATATTGAAATGTTTGACTTTTGTATGGCTCTCTCGAAGCTTGAGTGTAATCGGTTTGAAACGCCGAGCAATTAACTTCAAATAAAAGCAAAATACTCGTATACGTACGTCAAGGATATTCACTCCGCTATTTCACATTAAACAGTCTTCAGTTCGTGTTCAATAGAGTACATACTTTGAGTTAAAATCCATCACAAAGGCGGAGTGTTTCTGGGAATTTGTTGATGCTCTTGCATTCAAGCAGCAAATTCAATGGTATCTTGATGGTAGCCGAGAAGTGCACCACTCTGAATAATTTGAACATCAATCCATTTCTGGTTGGGTAGATAATTTCTAAACCATTTACAATTTTAAAGGCAATGAATTTTGGTTTAGCTGAAAGAGTGTTTCATGTTTTCGGGTAGCAGAGATAGTGGAAGAACTGATTATGTTTTGATAAAATTTATTGTTTCTACAAGCAGCGATGGGGTGACTTAAGTTCAATTTTCTACATGACATACAAATTATCAATATTAAAATCTCAGAGCTGTTTGTGACTAAAAGATTTTATATATGTACATAATATTTTTATGGGAAAACATGCCCGATGAATGGAACCTCGGTATAGCCTGCCCAAAAGAAAGCAGATGCTCTAACCAGTGCCAACTATAGAAGTATAAGTCTTCGCGATAGGGTGCATGCAAAATCCTGTCATCTGTGGGACCGCTTAAAACTGTTCGCCAAAGATCTGATCAGGACCTATCAGGGTGGTTCTAGGCCCGCAAAATGAACCCTAAATAGAGATGAATTTCATAGTCATCGCATTTCGGCATCCCTGCAAAGCTCGTCCGCTTGTGCAGGGGAACGATGGTGAATTTCCGCTGCTTGCTGAAAATCGCTTAGAACACACCGAAACCCTTTGATGTCAGGCAATCTCTTTAACATCGTTCTTGAAGCAATTGTACCCAACTCGCAAGTCAAAAGCGGGGGCCAAATCACCGCATCAGTTTTCGAATAATACGTGACTGAATTATGTGAGCTTGGCATTACAGCTTACGTCATCGAGCAATCGATTACCCTAATTTGACATTTTCATTCGATCACTGATGGGACTCACTCACACGGTCAAGTGGAAATTTTGGCCCCAACTACTTGCTTATGCAGATGATATTGATATCATTGGAAGGAGGAAGCGATCTGTTACTGGCGCGTCTGATAGTATTGTATCGGAGGCGGCGAAGATGGGTTTGAGCAGGTACAACTTCGAACTTCGGCTTCACATTAGTGGAGAGATCAAACGAAAAATTGCTCTCGCCTATCCCTGTTTCCTAAAAAGGCATTTGAGTATTAAAGCATTCATTTAAGGAACCAAGAAGACCTTATATAAGACTCCCGGTCCTGTTGTATGGAGCAGAAGCATGGATCCTGTCAAAAGCTAATAAAAATCTGCTTGGGTGCCTATGGACGCACCACCCAGGCGAGTCTTCGAATCTTTTCCTGATGGCCAGCGCAGCAGAAGAAGACCCCACCTTAGGTGCCGAACACACGTGGAGATACCGAGCTGGCTGAGGGGCTTGTTGGTTGACCCTGCAGTCCATCCTTGACTGCAAGCATCTCTCTTAAGTAAAGCAAGTTACAACAGCCTATGATATGATTGATGATCATAGTGATCTTTTGAATAAATTATATTATGCTGACTTCCATAGATTAATACCCGGTTTTTATATAAGAGCGCTACAAAAGTTTTTTTTAAATAAAACAAAACCGGTTTTGGATATCAATGAAATTTTTTATTCCTGTGAAACTACGTTCGATGCCATTATGTATGGAACTCGATTTCTTTTGCGTAGCCACCACGGGCACGCTTACAGAAGTCCAGACGCTGAACCCAATTTTAAGCATAAATCGGCCGATACTGCTGCAATTTCGTACGAAGTTCATCACTCGTCGCTGGCTTGTTGGCATAAGACCATAGACTTGACGTAGCCTCACAGGAAATAGTCTAACGGCGTCAAATCGCACGACCGAGGCGGCCAAGCGACTGGACCATTTCGTGAGATAACACGTTCTCCAAACTTGGTTTCCAATAAATTGATTGTGACATTCGCTGTGTGGCTTGTTGGAACCACATGTTCTCCAAGTCCATATCATCCAATTGGGGCCAAAAGTATTTGGTTAACATTGAACGGTAGCGATCCCCATTCACAGTAACGTGCCGGTCTTGATCATCACGGAAGAAGTACGGCCCAATGACACCGCCGGCCCATAAACCACACCAAACCGTATTTTTTTCGGGATGCAATGATGACTCATGGAGTACGTGTGGACTGCTGCCTGACCAATACCGCATATTTTGTTTATTGACGAAGCCATTCAGCCAGAAATGAGCCTCATCGCTGAAGATGATTTTTCGATGAAAATCCGAATCATTTTCAAGTTGTTGCTCAAACGGCTTCAGTTCTTGCGTCAATTTAATCTTGTAAGGATGTAGGCCAAGATCTTTTCGCAAAATTCGTCACAACGATGTCACAGAGATGCCCAAAGCATTATAATGACGTGTGAGATACACATTTGGGCTTTCTGCAACTGAAGACTCAGCGGCAGCAATATTCTCGACACTACGGGCACTTCTTTGTCTCACTGGCACGGGAACATTTTGTACTGTGCCTGTGGATTCAAATTTTTCCACTAGACGCTCAATTGTTGATCTGCTAGGACGATTATGAAGACCATAAATTGGACGTAGCGCTCTTAACGCTGAGGCCACTGACTCCGAATTTCGGTAGTAAATTTTAATAATTTCGACTCGTTGTTGGCTCGTATATCTTTCCATCATGAAATGGCAAACCTTATTGAAGAGAAATGTCAAAAGAGCGGCAAGAAATATGGCATTCGTTTGCTGTCCCTGTCGCTCTACTTTTGTAGCGTCCCTGTTGAAAAACCCTTTATATGAATGGTTCGCATCTTATCTTAGGAACAGGGAGCAAAAATTCAAACTCGGCATCTGTCTGAGTTACTCGAACTATATCAATTTTAGAGTTCCTCAGGCATCTGTCCTCGGTCCGATTCTTTTTTAAATATGTATATCGTCGGTGTACAAGCAAAAGGCAATAATTCAACTTTTAAGGATTTTTAAATTTTACTGCAAATTGATCAAGAATGAATGAATATGTATGTACTTCAAACACCTCCTATGTCATTATGGAGCATAAAACATCAATTATTTGAGGTCATAGTTTCCACTAAGAGTGTTATATATTGTATAACACTGTTGGCTGTCATAGAAAAATAATACAAATAATAGAATAATTCAGTAAGAAATCATTTTTTTTTTTATAATTAGCACACACTCAAGGGGTTATGAATATCCTTATAATGTTATAATAACACAGCGCGAGCAATAAGGAAATGAGGAGGGGATTTAAAAGGAGATGCCGATGCACATTGGTTTTAAATGCTTGTACATCTTATTGCTTTTAACCTATCATCAAAACTTAGTTTTTACTTGCGACTTATAGGTACTATAAGGCAAGTATTATGCATTCGTAAAAAAAATCGAACTCGAGATTTTAATCAAAGTTGACATTACGATGATAGCGAAGACGAAAAAAGTGGGTCTGGCAATTCTGTCTGTCTGTCTGTCTGTTCGATTACAGCTAAACGGCTCGGCCGATTTTCTTAAAACTTGGTAGATATGGGCTTTAATTTTTTACCCCCGGATGTTTTTTGATTTGATTTTTGAAGACCAAAAATAACGGTACCTGCCACACGATTTTTTTCGAAATTTTATAATTATTTTTTTTTCTCAAAAACTGTCCCACAGATTTAAAAAAAATCAAAAAATTTAATTTATAGTTAAACCTAGGTAATGGTTGAAAAAAAATTTCCAAAAAATGAGTAGTTTTGGTACCCCCCTTGGGACCACTTTTTTTGTTTTTGATTTTCTCAAAAAGGGTACAACCGATTTTGAACATTTTTGTATGCTAAAGCTTCCCAGCAGTTTCAATATTATTTTGTATTCAAATTTTCGAAAAATTTTTTTTTGGATTTTTCAAAAACCCGATGCTCGATTTTTGCAAAACTTGATAAATAAAAGTTTGGAAAAATAATCTACAAGATATGAGAAAAATAAATTCATTTTACCTAAAAATAACGGTACCCTCCATATAAATGTTAAAAAATGGTTTTCGAAAATCGTATTTTTCTCGAAAACGGTTCAGAGAATTTTGCTTATTTTTTTTTTTTTTCTTTCTATTATTTTTTAATATCTGTAATTTAATAAAAAAATTTTGAAAACAAGATATTACTGACTGTACCTACCATAGAACGATTTTTTTTTAATTTTGAATTTCTCATTATCGGCACAACGGATTTTAATGAAATTTCGTAGAGAGAGGTTTCTAGAAAGTTTAAAAAATATTGCATTTCAAAACTTTAAGAAAAATAATTTTTTGAATTTTGAAAAAAAAAATCAATTTTTTGTTTTTTGAAAATTCAATATCTCGAAAGCGGCTCAATACTTTTTTTTGTAAATTTAATTTTTATTCATACAATGATAAAAACTTCAAATTGGCGTACCAACATTTTTTCTTAAAAATGTTTTAAAATCTTCTTATATAAAACCTTATTTTTTAAGAAACCACTACAAAGACTTATAATTTTTGTTCTTGCATAAATCTATATTTACTTGAATCACATGGCATCCTATTCTTACCTTTAACTACTAAAGAAGTTTTTTTTAGTCATTTAAAAAATAAATTTTATTCTTATGAACAGTTTCTCTAATAACATTCATTTTTGAAATTCTTAGTCTTTTACATAGGAGCAAGTTCGTGCGACCCAGTCGTGCATTTTATTTCATTTAAGTAGACGATGAGTTACTATTCTGTAGTCCACATATAAGAGTAAATTGCACTTAATTTTTCAAATTCACAATAGAAGTTTTCCGTAGATGGAGAAGGAAAGCCATTTCTGCTGCAAGGGCATTCAGAGACAGTAAGCTTTCCATAATGAAAATGAAATGCAACAGTTGTATAAAATACTCGTATAGTGTACTGAAATACATTTTCTTCCTGGGTCTGAAATATCCTGCAAAAGAATATATTGTTATGACTAAAATATTTTGTACCCTTCGGCATAATTGTAAGTGCGTTGCGGACTGTTATGCAGAAGGTCTTGAATTCTCAGCCGCTGCAAAAAAGTTTTCTAGAGGTGTACCCACTGTCTGTTGCAAAATCCTCTAAGAGTACCTCTTGTCATGAAAAGTGTTGCTCATTAGCCATGAGAGTTGTAAGTCACTAGGCTTAGGCTCTCTATGAGCCGTTATATGCATCGTGTTATTTGACTAAAATTTATTTTTTTTTGTGGCAAAAAAATATTAATGCGATTTTTGTAAAAAATATAAAATCGCATATCCTGAGACAAAAATTGATATAAAAGTTGTTTATTGAAATCATTTACTTCGCAAAAAAGAAGCATTGGAAGAAAAACAAAAGGTCTAAGAAAGAACTAATCTGGAAGCGAGTTTTAAAACAATTTCGATACAAAGTGTGAAATTTTTTTGGAAAGTGACCACTCTTACAAAGAGGTCAACTCAATGGATAGTGCAATAAAAAAAAAAAGACGTTCTTTCCAATTTATTGTGTTAATGACTGGCTTAATATATTTAGAGCTGCAAGAGCTAGTAGCCGTGTTTTATGGGAAATTGATCGCCACTCAGTAAAGAAAATTGAAAAAAAAACGATTATAGTCACTTTTATATTCACTCTCTTTTACAAAATAGACATGAAGCTTTATTTCCAAATGTCTTGACATACTCGTAATAAAAATTTCTGAGAAAAAAAGATGCATTCCAGTACACATCCCATTACCAAGCAAATGTTTTTCTGCACCCGGTTTAAGCGCCATCTACTTCTCAATATATCAACAATTCTTATTCATTCTACGAGTATATTCACTCTGATTGCTGACCAAATTATATTCACTCTTGATGTTTTTATTGTTTTGCATGTAAAATTTTGCTAACTTGGCTATTCACTCTTTCAAAAAACACGGCTAATATAAAAAAAAGAGGCTGGATGCGACCCACACTGATAACTTCTCATTTGTGGTCTTGAAAACTTTATATTAAGTTTTTTTTTTCAAATAACCAAATTTTCAGCGAAACAAACTTTAGCTGTAAAATTCAAACAAACATTATTTTAAGATTGAAAAGCATTTTAAGCATTTTAAGCAGTAGATGGAAGATCGAAGTAGATGGTTTCATAGTGTAATTGTTGTTGCGGTTTTTCCGGATTGAAAGGCTGTGATCTGCTCTGGATATATACAATGACTCCTGTTTGTTTTAAAAATCGATGATGCTTGTGGCATACTATAATATTAGGAAATTTGCTTTGTTTTCTTGATGATGAGGATACTTAGTCGCTCATTTTATGTTTTTTTTACAGAAAATGTGTTTTACTAATTTTAAACTTTTCTATTTAAAATGTTAAATTTCTTGTAATAATTACGAAGGTTGGTAGGCACATATTATATACTGAATTATAGATTTCCATGTTTTTTAATATATCTGTATTCCTACACCTAAGAAAACCTTGAGTAGAATTTTACATCTTTTTCATGGACAAAAAGATAAAAACATATTGTGACGTTTTCTTCAATTTTACCATAGCTATTAATGGAATTTGAATATGTGGGACTTGGGTACAACTGAACAACCTTATTAATATACGTATGTACAGAACATACTCGTACATTCTTCTAAAAACTAAGTTGATAATGAAATTATAAAATTATGTATTATATTATAGAAATTACTTTATTATTTCGGTTCCAAACATTTTAATTGAAAAAAATTTAAACGAAATATTCAAATATAAAAGATATGGTTTGGTTATTGATGGAAGGGTACTTACAAAATATATCCGCTCTAAAACTAGATATATGTCAAATATAAACCATTTGTTACAAATTGTATTATATGTATACAATTAAATAATGGCAAAGTCAATATCATTGCTCGTTCTCAAGATATTCTAGTCGAAAAACAAATATTGCCACTTTTTAGTAGATTTTTTTCATATTTGTTTAAAACTGTCAATTCGATACTTGTCAAAATTTAACCAAATGTTCATAATTGTATTATGTCGATACCTTCCCGTAAGAATGTACTAAGCGATACTTTTTCGAAAATGACTTTTTGATGAGAAAATATACTATATGTTAAGGGCCACGTTTTGGCCTGGGTTTCGCCAACCTATTATGCATGAAAAGGAAACTTAGAGTACAAATAAAAAAATTTATCAACTGCCATGTTTTCTCATTAAAATAATGTTGCCCCCTGAAATTTGTATTATCCGCCAAAAAAATTATGCTAAGCGACATTAATAAAGATCTCATTGTCGTGAGCAACAAAAAATTTTGTTAGTTGTCACTTAGTTTAACCAAAATTGTCTCTTAGCACACTATGATTAAACTAGAACTTTCTTCGTTTTTTTTCGTTTCCTGAACAATTTTAGAAATGTCGCTTAGTCGCTTAATATACATTCTTACGGGAAGGTATCGATGTATAAAACAACATACTTTAGAAGGCACTATCGGTGTTCATTCCCAAGAAATTCGACTTGAAATACAATTTTAACTAGTTTTCACTAGAATTTTTATTAGTTTTTTATTTAAAAAAAAAAACTATTACTTCAATATTTGTCAACAATTTACTAATTGTACAAAATTATACTATGTATAAAATAAACTAAATTAGAAGTCAATATCACTACTAGTTCTCGAGAAATTTGAGTCGAAAAACAATTTTTACCAATTTTCAATAGAATTTTATATAGTTTTTTATTTTTTGTAAAAAAACTGTAAACTGATTTTTTTTGAAATTTTCACCAGTTGTCAAGCACTTTATTTTTCGTAAAAAAAAATTATTTTGAGTTTCAAATTGTTTTCCGTCCTTGGAATATCTGGGTTATGAAATTTTTTTTTCAGTTTTTTTTATTTAAAAAAATAACTGTATGTTCATTTTTTTCCAAATTCATACCAAATCTATATGACCTTATAATGAGTACATTTAATTTTATTTGAAATCAATAGCATTATTTTTTCGTGAGATATTTGAAACTAACCAAAATTTTTACTTTTTTTTAAACCGTTATAGTGAAAAAACTACTCACTGAATTTTAATAAACGCCCTTTCAGCCTCTTACGAAATTATTATCTATTAAACAAAATTTATTTGAAGTCGATGTCTTTACTCGTTCTTGAGATATCGACGACGAAAAATGGTACCAGAACGTACGGACGTACGAACGTACAAACGTACGAACGTACGAACGTACGAACGTACGAACGTACGAACGTACGAACGTACGAACGTACGAACGTACGAACGTACGAACGTACGAACGTACGTACACACACACAGACATCTCTCTAAAAATGATTGATATAGCCTCTAGGGACCTTAAAACGTCGAGAAATGTCAAAAATTCCAATTTGACAAATCGGACCGATTACAATAACTCCCTATGGGAAGTTAAAACTAGCCGTTCTTGAGATATCGAATTTCCAAAAAAAAACGACTTTTTTTTCTAAAAATTAAAAAAATGTTTTTTTTTTTTTAAGTTTAGAAATGCAATGTTTTTTAAACTTTTTAATAGCTTCTTTATAAAAAATTTCATTCAAATCCGTTATGCCCATAATGAGCAATTCAAAATTCGAAAAAATCGTTCTATGGTAGGTGCAGGTACAGATTTAAAATTTTGTCTTATTAAATTATAGATCGTAAAAATTAATCAAAAGAAAAAAATTTTAGCAAAATTCTCGGAACCGTTTTTGAGAAATATACGATTTTCGAAGGTACCGTTAGGGGCCAGTTATAGCTCATCAGAAAAGTCCATCAGAAAAAATTTTGTCTTCCAAATTTGACCATATTACAACTCGATTTTGAGTAAAATTTGAATGCAATTAGACGAATACTTGCTTGGACTAATTTTTACAAAAAGAATTACAACATTTTGTTGCTAAATTTAGTCAGAAAATGGATTTAAATATTTTTTCTGATGGAATTTAATTTTTCTGAACAGCTGATTGCCAAAACTCAAAATATATTCCATTTCGTTTTTCTTTTGTGTTCCGATTTTTTTTTGTTCCGAATGCATCAGAAAAATTTTTTCTGATGAGAAAAATTTTTTCTGATGATATGACAGGAAAAAATTGTTTGTTTTCTGACGTCAAATTATTGGTAGCTATAACTTTCTTTCAATTATGATTAAAATCGAGCATTGGGTTTTCGAAATATTGAGCTTTCAAAAAAAAATTTTTAATTTTCTTTTTAAAAATCCAAAAAATAAAAAAATTGAAAATTTGAATATGTAATAATATTTAAACTTTGAAGGAGCTTTAGCATTAAGAAAATGGCCTAAATCGGCTGTACCGTTTTCGAGAAAATCAAAAACACAAAAAATGGACGCAGCGGGGCTACCAAAAATAACAATCTTTTGGATTTTTTTTTCAACCATTACCTAGTTTGAACTAAATGAAATTTTTCGACTTTTTTTTTTTAAATCTGTGGGACAGTTTTTGAGAAAAAAAAAATATTTACAAAATTTCGAAAAAAAACCGTATAAACCTACCATACCGTTATTTTTGGTCTTAAACAAAAAAAAGAAAAAAACGTATGGGGGGGGGGAATCAAAACCCATATCTACCAAGTTTGAGAAAAACCGGACGAGCCGTTTAGGCTGTAGTCAAACCGACAGACAGACAGAATTGCGAGACCCACTTTATTGGTCTTCGCTATCATCGTAATGTCAACTTTGATCAAAATCTCGAGTTCGATTTTTTTTACGAATGAATAACTTGCCTTATAGTACCTATAAGTCGCAAGTAAAAATGATAGCCAAAAGTTATGTTGTTCCAGCTCATTGACATTTATTTCGTTACATGAAGATGGGAAGCTATTTAGAACACGTCAATTTTGGGAACCGCCTGTCGATGCAAATAAATTTTGAGTAATGTTGTCAGCACGCGATTTTCATTTTTGTTCCACTTATTACAAGCTTTCATCAAACAACGTATACATATTTTAAATAAAATCTTTTACGAATTGTCCGTGGAGTCAATTAAAGCAAAGTAAATGTAAGAACGTGGATCTCGTGTGGAGTAGTATAGTTTTACCAAAAATGGACTTCATTGCTGATACATATGAGGCTTCATTTTCAACTGCTACAGACTCAATCTTGGAAAACAGAAATTTCGAGATTCTTAGAGGAAGATGGCCAGTCCATGATTTTTTGTAAAAATCGATGAAAAACTGAAATTTCAAGATTGCATGGTAAAGAAATTTTAGTAAATCTGCTGGAAATCCTCTCTTTTCACCGAAAGAATTTTATTTATTTTTAAAATTAAAGCAACTATGTATATGTATATTTGTTTAATATATCGAAACACTGAAAAAAAAGTGTTCAAAGATGAACTGTCTCCAATTATATTATTGCCACACAATCTATTATATCAAACATGCTAATTAACTACAAACGATAACGGTAAAGTTAATTAATCGGTATATACAACTAAAATTGCAATCAAACGATAGATACAAATAGCCCTTAGGTCAATTCGACTCAAGTCAGTCATAAATAGTGTGCCTTCAACTATGGGTCTTCTGTGTGTTGTATCATTGGCAAAGGGACGCATTCGCATGCACACACTGACACCTTAGATGGTTCGCACAGTAATATAATAGTTAATCGAATACCCATGGCCATTACTCACTTGCGGGCAACACTCTGTTGATAGTTTCCCTTTCAAGCTGCGAGCTCTCCCAATACTCTCGTTTGGATGGCATTGCTTCGACTCTTGACCGATATCCTCATTCCCACTTCCTCCAATATTTATATAAATTACATATATTCTCGTTTATATACATAGTATATACCATATCGATTGAAATAACCGGCTGGCCACAAGTTAATTGCCTTGGTTATAAACGATGACATTAATGAAATTATATTGCTGCAACAACAACACAAGTAACAATGGCTATTGAACAACACCCAACTTTCATGATGGCGGCCGGAACAAGGACGAGAACTATGTACATCGACTCCGATACAACAACGCTAACGGTTGTTTGCAAAAGTCGACATCACATGAATTATTCAGATTAAAAACAAAATAATAAAAAAAGGGTTTTGTCAGTCTTGTTTGCATGGGCAAAGATCGAAGCTTGTAACTGTGTTGTTTGGGAATTTTTATGGATACGGCAAGGAATCAATATTGGTTTCAAAGTTTAAGTATTTGAAATTTTGCCAAAGTTAAGTCACCCGTGAAGGACATTTACATTGCTTTGCCTGTTTTGTAAACTTATATTTCAGCAAAGGATTTAAGGACATTTTCGATAAAATAAACGTCTGATAGACACTTTTACATTTCAAATAGAATGAAAATCCTGCTCTAATATGCAAATCATAATCATCCAGGCAAACGTTTGAAGGTTGTATACCAGCGAAACGATGGAAAAGTTTTAAGCTTTTTTCCGAATATCTATTTTAAGGTTGCAAAAGTTTCATTTTAACTTGTTGATGAAGTGGGTATTATTTGTATTAGTTTAAACTGTTTTGGGTGTAGCGAAGGTTGTTTTGATGAACTGTTAAGTGATTTGGTTTTTTAGCTATTTAGAATCATGCATAGGAAATTTTGTCCATATTCTGAGAACGAGGCACTAAAAAAAGGATTTCGAGAAACAAAGAACCAATATTTAAAATATCCCCAAAATGCAAACAAAAAGCAAAACACTTTTACTAAAGTAGCCATATTTATTCCAAGAAAAGTTAATTAAATTAGCATAACAAAAATAAATATTATATACATAATGTAGGTATATAAGTTATATCTTTGCATTTAAAATCAATAATTTATAATTCATGGAAACATTGAAAAAAAAATGTTTGTTCCCAATCACATTTCAAGTCAGAACTTATACAGGGTGGTTCGGAAAAGGTAATGTTGCGGCGCAAAGGGCCTACTGCCTAGCTGTCAGAAAATATCTTTTTTCTTTTAAATTTTGCTAGTTAGGTTTTTATCTTTTGAGCTTTATATTAAGTATATAAAATATAGATGTATGTAAGTATATACAATAAATAACGGCTAGCTTTCATAAAAAGAGAAAAATGTTGAACGAAACCATATAAAGGGTGGTCCAACAAAAACGCAGAATGTAAATAAAACAAAAAAATTTCAAAGAATTATCTTAATATTTTTTATTATGAAAGAAGGATCTATGACTATTATGTGTACAATAAAATATCGGCTAAATGCTCGCCACGTCTTCGATGGTCATTATTTTCAATGACCGTGAGACATAATTGAGGTTCAGTGTCGATAATGTCCCGAATTATCTCATCCTTTAGCTGTTGAATTGTTCTTGGGTTATTTAAGGACACTTTTTCTTTTAAATATCTCCAAAGAAAGAAGTCCAACGGTGTTAAACCACATGATCGTGGCGGCCAATTAACATCGGCACGACCTGAGATAAGACGACCATTGACTTTCTCGCGCAAAAGACCCATTGTTTCGTTGGCTTGGTGGCAATTGGTGCCGTCCTGTTGGAAGCACATATCGTCCAGGTCCATGTCCTCAATTTATGGCCACGAGAAGTCCGATATCATCTCGCGATAGCAAGCACCATTCACGGTAACTTCTTGGCCGACCTCATTTTCGAAGAAGTACGGCCTGATGAAGCCGCCGCCGGCCACCAGCCTTTAAACCGCACCAAACAGTCACACTTTGTGGGTGCATTGGCTTTTCAATTTCAACAATCACTCGTGGATTCTCATTTGCCCAAATGCGGCAATTCTGCTTGTTAACGAATCCACTGAAGTGAAAGTGTGCCTCGTAGCGTCGATGAAGATGATTTTCTTTGTAAAGTCACCATTCACTTCTGTCTGTCCAACCAACCATTCGGCGTATTGACGACGCGACGCTTGCAACGGTCAGTACGCTTCCGCTCTTGAGTCAATTGAACCTTGTAAGCGTGTAAATTCAAATCTTTGTCCAGTGATATTCGTGAGATGTTCAATTGTTGGGCACGACGACGAGTCGAGGTTGACGGCTCTTCTGCCATACTATCGCGAACGACAGCAATGTTTTCCGCATAACGAACTAGGCGAGCATGCATTGGTGTTTTCACATTTCCTACAGACCGGGTTTGCTGAAATTTGCGCACAATTCTAACGATTGTGGACACATTTGGTCGATTACGCTGACCAAAAAAATCACGAAGTGCATGAAATGCATTTTGATTTGAACGCCATTTTCGTAAGAGGCTTCAACAATCTTCAATTGTGTACCTCTCCATGATTGAATTTGTCAAATTTGCTACACCTACAACATACATCATTCTGTTTGAATAGTAAGAATTAACAGATTCACGATAGGATCGCACGAACTTTCTAGTGAAAAAGGTTCATAACAATAAAATTGATTTTTTTAAATGACTAGATAACTCTTTTAGTAGTTGATTCTTTTTTACTTGCGACTTATAGGTACATACTATAAGGAAAGTTATGCATTCGTAAAAAAAATCGAACTCGAGATTTTGATCAAAGTTGACATTATGATAATAGCGAAGACTAAAAAAGTGGGTCTCGCAATCTATCTGTCTGTCTGTCTGCTCGACTACAGCCTAAACAGCTCGGCCGATTTTCTTCAAACCTAGTAGATATCATTTTTAATTTTTCCCCCAACACGTTTTTTTCGTTTTTTTAAGACCAGAAATAACAGTACCTGCCATACGAATTTTTTTTCGAAATTTTATAAATATTTTTTTTTTCTCAAAAACTGTCCCACATTAAAAAAAAAAGATACAAAAAAATTTCAATTAGTTAAAGCTAGGAAATGGTTGGCAAAAAATTCCAAGAAATGGTTATTTTTGGTACCCCCCTTCGAACCATTTCTTTGATTTTGATTTTCTCAAAAACGGTACAACCGATTTTGATGATTTTTTGTATGCTAAAGCTATCCAGCAGTTTTAATATTATTGTGTTTTCAAACTTTCCAAACATTTTTTTTTGTGATTTAAAAAAAAAAAACACTTTTTTTTCAAAACTGAATATTTCAAAAAACCCATGCTCGATTTTTTTAAAACTTGATAAATAAAAGTTTCTTAATATAAATTACAAAACGTCAGACAAAAAATTTGTTTACATAAAAATAACGCAAACCTCCATGCAAATGTTAAAAAATGGTTTTCGAAGATCGTATTTTTCTCAAAAACGGTTTAGAGAACTTTGCTTAAATTTTTTTCTTATAATTAATTTTTACGGTCTATAATTTAATACAAAAATTTTAAATCAAGATATTATACTGACTGTACCTACCACAGAACGATTTGTTCGAGTTTTGAATGTCTCATTATCGGCATAATAGATTTTAATGAAATTTTGAATAGAGAAGTTTCTAAAAAGTTCAAAAAACATTGAATTTCAAAACTTTAAGAAAAATATTTTTTTGAATTTTGAAAAAAAAAATCTATTTTTTTTTGGAAATTCAGTATCTCAAAAACGCCTCAATATTGTTTTTTTTGGAAATATAATTTTTATTCGAACAATAATAAGAACTTTAAATTGGCGTACCAAACTTTGTTCTTAAAAATGTTTTAAAAATTGTGTATAGGCGTATTTTATTGGTAATCTATACATAGTGCAGCAATGGAAGTCCGAATAAAATGCTTTTTTGACTGCATATACACTTTTACTTTAAATTTTAGAATTGGTATGCTTTGCATTTATACCCGTGTCAAAATCAGCTGATTTAGAAAAGAAGTAAAATAAATATGTAATTTCTTACAAAAATAATACAAATTGAAATGAATAAAGATCCAAAACAGAAAAGGGTTATACATAATTTCTGTGTTTCTTTTAACAACTCTCTTAATTTAGTAGATATTTCAGACTCATTAAGTGAACAAAGTAAAAGGAAACGAAAACTAAAATTGAAATAAATACCTACGAAACGAATAAACAATCCACTTTTGAATAAGCTAAGGGATGCGTTGGAAAAGTATACGTTTTGATATGGTTTATGCTGAATTAACATCACTGACAAATTTGTTGTCAAACAAGTGGCAAAATTACTAATAAAATCAAATCTCAATGGCATGAATGTATATTGTACACAAAGTCAAATAAAGACTCGGTATCAGAAAAAAATCATTTTCATGTCTTTTTTAATCGTTTGGCATCGCAGCCATCCTTCGATGAATTTCATAATCTCACGTGACAGACAGGGAACATGCACACGCATTAAGAGGCAACATTTTGACCATTGACTATTAACGTTTACCGTCTAATCGTAAATTAATATTTCAAACCACATAATTTTGGCTCTTGTGAAAATTTACCATAAAATGAACAAATATCACCGAAAACATTCTCGAAAAATAAAAATCTGCCAACCTCACGAAAAATAAAACTTTTGCAACCAATTTGAGTGTAACTGTAATCCAGATGCTCCAAAACTTTATCAGCACTATTATGTGCACTCTTATTACTGCCTAGTTTATACGCACTATTCCTTTGTTGTTGTTTACTGTGTAAAATTTTGCTGCGCTGCCTATACATTTACCAATAAAAAACGACTTATATAAAAGTTTAATTTTTTAAGAAACCACGACTTATAATTTTTGTTCTTGCATAAATTCATATTTGCATATCATTCTGTTTCTATCTCTTACTACTAAAAGAGTTTAAAAAAATAAAATGTATCCCTATGAACAGTTTTCTCTAATAACATTCATTTTAAAATTCATAGTCTTTTACATAGGAGCATGTTCGTGCTACCCAGTCATACACTTTATTTTTAAATGCAATCTTTTTAGACTTTTTAGAAGCTTCTCTATAAAAAATTTCATTAAGATCCGTTATGTGGATAATGAGAAATTCAAAATTCGAAAAATGGTTCTATGGTAGGTACAAGCTGTAATAGCTTAATTTCAAATTTTTTTTATTAAATTAAAGGTCGTAAAAATTGATTGGAAAAAACAAAATTTTATCAAAATTCTAGGCGCCGTTTTCGAAAAAAATACGATTTTTGAAAACCATTTCTTTTAATTTTTTAGCATTTGTATGGTAGTTACCTTTATTTTTAGGTTTTTTTTAAAAATCCAAAAAAAGTTTTTTGAAAATTTGAGTACACAATTCTATTTATGTTTTTGGGGAACTTTAGCAAAAAAAATTATCGAAATCGGTTGTACCGTTTTTGAGAAAATCAAAAACAAAAAAAAAGGTTCCGTGGGGGGTACCCTCAATAACCATTTTTCGTAAATTTTTTTTTAACCTAACTTTAACTAAATGAAATTTTTTTGTATTTTTATTTTTAAAAACTGTCGAACAGTTTCTGGGAAAAAAATATAGGTACCCAATCAACAATTTGTGGTTTGAAAGCGGTTTAATAACCGGCTTTGAACTCAAGCTTTACAAACCAAGGGGTTACAAATTGGTTAAAAAGCCGTTCAAAAACCGTTCCAGAAGCATCTCCATAACCGAAAATGGTCAGTTACAAAATAACTTCGGTTATTTCTGAACGATTTTTGAACGTATCTTTTAAACGCTTTTATTAGGTCATTTAAAACCGTTTGTATAACGCCTTTAGAAAACCTGTAATATGCACAATAATTGGTTATTTTAAAACGCTACTAGGACGTTAATTTGCAACGATTTTAAATAACCTGTATTGTTAGAGATAAATAAAAGTGAGACGACACTTGTATCTCTTGAAGAAAGTATCTCTGAGATACATACACGTTTGCCTCATGAAAAAGTCAGTCGTTAATTTAAAGTCCTAGCGAGTGGACGTGTTTGCTATTGTTAGAGTATTGTGTCTATATCTATATCTAAATAAATATTGAAATTCAATATTATGTGGATTGTTTTTGTTTAAGGATAATTTTCGCTAATAACTCAGAAGTGGGATTTGCAATCACTAAATAAAGTTTATCTATTATTGACCGAATTGAGTTTTGCATAATTAAACGTAAATTCTTGAAATTCTTGTGCATCTGTAACCATGGTGACGCCGAGGGATGAACGAGCAGACGAACGAGAGAGAAGGAGATTGGAGTTAGAACGAGTTGAAGCTGATCGTGTTCGAGAGGAAGCAAGACAGAGACATGTAAATCAAAACGTTGGCGGGGAAAACAATGGTGTTGATGGTGGTGCTGGTGAGGCTGTTGCGGTTGCGGTTGATGGCGAGGGTGAGATGGATGTAGAACGACAAGAAATACATGGAATATGTCAAAACCAAGAAGGAGCAAGACAAAGTATAAACGAAAATGAGGGTAGACGAAATATTAACCCAGAAATTCCTAGAATGAGACAAGAACAACAAAATTTTGAAATGCGAAACGACGCTGGCTGTGAAATTCCAGAAAACTCTGGAGGTGTTGGCCAAATGGAGTGGATGATGCAATATATGATCAGTGAGAATCGGATCCGAAATGAACAGATCCAAAGACGTGACCAAACCATCGATATTTTGGTGGAGCAAATTCAGGGGTTGACTCAGAGTGTTTTACCAAATGCAAGGAGCACTCCACGAACTCATGAGGATACACTTGTGGCTTGTCACATGATGCCAGATTTCACCAAAAATATAGAGAAGTTTGATGGTGAAGGTGACATGGTATCGGCTCAAAGTTGGCTCAAGAATATAGAAACCATGTGCCATCTTCATCGGTGGTCTGATGAATATGCTTTGGACGTGGCAAAAATGAATTTAATTGGCGGTGCAAAACGTTGGCTCAATGCTAGAGATGAAATTCGAAGTTGGAGTCAGTTCAAAATATCATTTAAAGGGACATTCTACATCCAAGAAAATATGTCTATGAGATGGCAAAGAATGGCAAGTCGTTTACAGCGTAAGAACGAAACATCCAACACTTATTTTCATGAAAAGTATGAATTTTGCCGACAGCTGAAACTTAGTTTTGATGAAACTAAAGAGATGATATTAACTGGATTATGGGCACGAGATGCAGCAAATTCCTTGATGGGCTGTCGACACCTAGACGCTGACGATCTGCTGCACGACATTCTTAAATTCGAAAGAATGAGTTCCACACGAATTGGTCAGGACCGATTCAAATCGAATGTGTTTAATCAATCTGAATTTAATCAATCTGGAGCCGTGGCGAGGAGCAACGAATATCAAACAACAGCCATTCCTCCCCGTGCAGCAAGAGATTTAGTATGCTACAATTGCAGGAAAGGTGGTCATCTTTCAAGAAATTGTCCTGAGGCTCGACCTTCTCCAACGTGTTATCAGTGTGGCCAAAAGGGGCATTTTTCTAGAAACTGTCCAAATCAGCGAGGAGCAATTCGACAGGTAGATAGTTCTCCTCAAAATGGAATTGCAAAATATCTGAAGACGGTTTACGTTGGCAACTGTGAATTATCTGCCTTCGTTGATATGGGTAGTTCAGAGTGTACTATCAGAGCCACAGCAGCATTGCTCAATGGATTTAGTGTTCAACACGGCTTGATGGAACTAAAGGCGTTTGGCCCAGCCGAATTTAAAGTCACCTCACCTGGATGGATCGTTTCTTCACTCAGTGTCGATGGTGCATTAGCTGAAAACATCAAATTTCGCGTAGTTCCTGATGATGTACAAAAATGGGACGTGTTAGTTGGACGCACGTATACGGAATTGCCATTCATAATTTACGCCAAGGTCAATAACTCGTTGCAGTTCTCAAGAAAAATTGAAGAACAACCATTTGCTGAATTCTCGTATGCAGACCGTCAGATGGAATCATGGACAGCTGAAGAGACTAAAATACCAACTGGGACAGTTTCATTTATCGCCGCGGTTCAAGGAGAAAATAAAACCATACTGCCAATCGCCAACATAGGTAGACAAGACGTAATTGTTGGGCCTGTATTCAACATCGACAAAAGGGTCATGAGTTCTGAAGAGAAAATTATTCCAAAATCGTTTATTGAACTGAAGGATGTGAACGTGGATGCAGATTCTGTGTCATCAGAAACTCTGAATGATCTGTTGGATACCCTAAACGAGTTTCGAGATTGTATCGCTCTTGACGCCAGTGAGATTGGATGTAATAAGGAGTTACAAATGGAAATCCAAGAATTACCAGGGAGCAAGCCGCCTTACTCAAAACCGTACCCTGCTAGCGATGCTGAAAAGAAGAAAATACGAGAAATCGTCGATGACTGGAGAAAAATGGGTATAGTCACCGATACCAACTCTTCATATGCGAGTCCTGTGTTGCTGGTGAAAAAGAAAACTGGTGAGTCCAGACTCGTCGTTGACTATCGTCGATTAAACAACCAAACCGTAAAAATCAACTTTCCGCTGCCAAATATGGATGATCATATAGCGATGCTTGGGGATTCAAAGATGTTCATTGTTTTGGATCTTGCGCAAGGGTTCTTGCAGTTACCGATCGACCCGAAGGACCGACATAAAACCGCATTTATTACACCAGAGGATACCGGTGAGTTTACACGTATGATTTTTGGTCTTACAAATGGGCCATTTTATTTTGCAAAGCTTATGCAAAAGGTTTTGGGGCCGTTACGTAATAGAGTGGTATTTTTCTATCTCGATGACATATTTATACCGGGTCTAGATTGGAAGGACCTGAAGGAACGTTTAATCCTTGTTTTAAAAGCGCTTCGGAGAGGAGGGTTGACCATAAGATTGTCAAAATGTGAGTTTTTGAAGACACGTGTGACTTATCTCGGATTTCAAATTTCTGAAAAAGGAATCGAACCTGGTCAAAGCAAAGTTCAAGCTATAGAAGTATTTCCACAGCCACGAAACATTCACGAAGTACGTAGATTTTTGGGGCTGGCCGGATTCTTTAGACGTTTTGTTGAGAGGTTTGCTGTACGAGCGGGTCCACTCTACGATCTTTTGAAGACTACAAACAAATTTCATTGGAGTGATGCATCTGATAAAGCATTTAACGATCTTAAAAATGCACTCGCAAGTAGTCCAATACTGCAACTTTTTGATGCAAACAAACATACTGAGCTCCATACGGATGCTAGCAGCCAAGGTTTAGCTGCGATGCTTTTTCAACGAGGGAATGATAATGGGCAACTTCACCTGGTATACGCAATCAGTAGACGAACAACAGATGCTGAAAATTCATATCATTCAAGTAAGCTTGAACTTTTAGCTGTTGTATGGGCGACAACTCGACTGAGATTTCTTCTCATAAATGTACATTTTACTATCATCACGGATTGCCAAGCATTAATTTACCTGAACGTTCAGAAGACTAGAAATCCTCAAGTATGTAGGTGGTACAATTTACTTATTTACTTTGTGAGTTTAACTTCAACATTGAGCATCGATCTGGAGTGAAACTTCAACATGTTGACGCACTTAGTCGAGCACCAACGGAGGAGGCGCCAGTTTCGCAAGACGTGGAAGAAAGAGCCTATGTTTTTGCCGTAACAACAGACGAAGATGAAATTATTATGTACCAGTCCCAAGACGAAAAGCTCCAAAGGAAAATAAATATTCTGAACACCAAGGAACCAAGTATGTATTCTCAAATTGATAAGAGTGAAGTAAATGGGTATCTTCTCGATAATGGGATTTTATATAAAGTAGAAGACAACCAATATAAATACGTTATACCTAAATCTATGAGAAAGGCTATGACCATAAGATTTCATGATTTGCAAGGACATTTTGGTTTGGACAGAACCTTGACTAAAATCAAAAGATTTTATTATTTTCCAAGCATGAGGCGATACGTAAAACAACATATAAATGCGTGCTTACATTGTATGCTTTCAAAATCACAAACAGGAAAACCAGCCGGTGAACTTCATCCCATACCACCAGGAAATCGTCCGTTTGCAGTAGTCCACTTAGACCATTTGGGTCCTTTTATCAGCAGTTCGAAGGGGAATAAGTATATTCTTGTTATCATCTGTAATTTGACAAAATTTGTGAGATTAGAAGCAGTGCGTAACACCAATGCCGAAAACGTTATACGAAGGTTGGAGAATTTCGTGACTGAGTTCGGAGCACCTGAAAAGTTTGTGACAGATCGTGGTACTTGTTTCACCTCCTGCAATTTCGAACAATTTTGCCAAAAACATGGAATAAAACATCATCTCAACTCACCGAGACATGCGCAAGCAAACGGGCAAGTCGAGAGAGTAAATCGTACCTTGATACCGACAATTGTAACAACTCTTGACGAAGATAAAGAAGGCAAGGATTGGGACCTGAATCTTAAGAATGTTGCGAGAGACTTGAATAACAGTGATAACAAAACCACTGGAAAATCACCATTTCAACTTTTGTATGGATACACTCCACGCTTCGATGAAGGATTTGTGAGACAACTAACAATCAATGAAGAATCTAGACGTTACCAACGACCGGAGATATTGCGAGATGAAGCTATTTGCAGAATTTTGACTGAGCAGAAGAAATTCAAAGACAGATATGACCGAAGCAGACGAATCAATGTTCATTACGACATTGGGGACATTGTTTTCATGAAAACGACACCTCAATCAACAGGTGATTCTACGAAGTTACACCGCAAAAATAGAGGGCCACTTGTTATAACCAAAGTTTTGCCTAACGATACTTACGGTGTTGCAGCATTAAGATGTGATGATTCTGGCCGTAAATACTCCTCTACAGCTCACGTTAGTCAATTAAAATTATGGAGAGCACTATCTGACAACCATAGCGATGAAAACGAAGCAGATGACGTTGACGAGGATGAAGAACTTCCTTTGACCAGACAATTTAATGATGACGTAGAAAGTTTTAATGAAAGCAGTCAAGAACAATTGCCAATGACCACTAATCCGAAGCAACAACGCATTCGAAAACAAGTAAAGTTTCGAGATTTTGAATATTATTAAAGCAAGTTAAGTTCTTCTTATTTTTATTAAATAATAACATTTTTATTCTTTTGATGTAAACTTCTAATTAAATTTCTGATAATTTCAATCTGATAATTTCAAAATTAACTTTAAAGTAAATGAAACTATGATTTCAAATTTGAATTTTTGGTTTGTATAATTCGGTTGAAGTTGAATTAAAGTTAAGTTGAATTCATGTTATAAACTTTTATTTGAACTTTTGTTAATTTGCTAAATTAATTTGTTAAATTCGAGGACGAATTAAAATTTAGGATGGCCGATTGTTAGAGATAAATAAAAGTGAGACGACACTTGTATCTCTTGAAGAAAGTATCTCTGAGATACATACACGTTTGCCTCATGAAAAAGTCAGTCGTTAATTTAAAGTCCTAGCGAGTGGACGTGTTTGCTATTGTTAGAGTATTGTGTCTATATCTATATCTAAATAAATATTGAAATTCAATATTATGTGGATTGTTTTTGTTTAAGGATAATTTTCGCTAATAGTATTATGCTCAAAAAGTTATTTTGGTGGCTATTTTATAACCTGTAATAAGCCTTAAAAGTTATTTTGACGCCTTTTTATAACCGTTTACCTACGGTTTGTACGAACCCTGAAATTATGAGTTTTCTCCAAACCATGATATATAGTTATTTTGAAACTCTTCTCAAATATTTGCTTCCCAGCTGAAAAAAAATCTTTTTAAAAATAAAACAGTACAAGTGATATTTATAATGAATATTATTAAATTTTATTTAAAAAGTTTGTTAACTTTAATAGTATATAACTAAAAACTATAACTTAATAGTAAAATATAGATAAACCTAATACTACTCGTATTATTATATAAATATAAAGTATCTATAACACTGGGTGGATAATTGAGTCGTTTATTTTCAAAACATGATATGTCACATCTTCAAAAAATACATATGTAATGACGTTTTAAGAAAAATCTAAAGTTTTTGTAACCATAATGCAAAATTTTCAAGATGAACATGTCTATTTTGAAAATAAACGATTCAATTAGAAAAAAAAAATTAAGCAAAATTGGAAGTAATAATATCGATGTTTGTGTAGTGATGGCAGTTGTGTCAGTTGATGAGGTTTGCTGTGATGATGATGACTCGTTTCTGGTTTAAAAATAAAAATAAAATTGAAATTTTGTTAAACTTATATTTTTTTTTGATGGAACTTACAACAAAGATTTGTTAGCAGCCAGCCTAAGTGGTGGTGAAAATAGAAAAAAGAATAAAAAATTAATAAGAATGTTTGAATAAAAAGAAGATCAGCCTGTAAACGAACACATGTACAATATTATTTTATAAAAAGAATACGAGAATTTACCAGTTTTTTTGAACTATGAATAAGCAGTGGAAAAAACCAAACATCACACTTTTTGCTATCCTTATTCATAATTTTTAAACACACTACAAACTATGCAAATATTATTATTAAAAAATGCCTTACCAATCAAAATGTTCACTTGAAAGAAAAAACTAAGAAAAACACTTAACTTTTTTATTTTTTAATTATCACGCTCGCGTACGAAAAATAAAACTCAACCAACCGATCTGAGAACAAGAAAACAATGACGAGCCATAAAGATGAGCGTGGTGGTTGTTGCTGGCGTTAAAGAATATATCTGGATTTGGTTTATTTGCAACCTATAAATTTAAAAAATGCTCTTTAATAACTTAATGGAAACCTAGGGTTAATAACTTTTTCTTTATCGACAAAGCATAAAATTGGATCCAAATCAACTACAATTTATCCTAAATTTACAGTAAATTGTAAATAACTTTTTTTTACCGAATAAATCGAAACTAACTAAGTATTCAATTGGTTTATTTGCATCCAATACATAACTTTTATGTTTAAAAATGATTATTAAACGACCTACTCAGAACTTTATATAAAATTGGTTACTTTTCAACCTATATGAAACTTTTTATGCGGAAAAAAAAGTTATTTAAAGTCTCACTGAAAACATGGTATAAAATGGGTTAAATTTCAACCAATATGTAACTCTAACGGTAAAAAAAAAGTTATTTAAGGACTTACTGAAAATTTAGCATAAAATTGGTTTATTTTTAGCCACTATATAACTTTTCTCATAAGAAAAAAAAATTATATTATAACCTATTTTTACTTAAAGGCTAGGAAAAAGTGATAAATGTACTCAAATTCAACCTAGATTTAAAAATAGTTATTTTCGAACCAGAAAAATGACAATTTGGTTTTAAAAGGGTTAAAAAATATCCAAATATTATCACCAGTTTAAATTTGGAATTTTTCAAACCAATATATATGACCAAAAAGTTGTGCAAGAGAGAAAATTTTACCGAAATCAACCTTAGGATAGTTTTTGGTTTGTTTTTACCGTATAGCATACTAAAGTAATAAAGTATCTCATTTCTAGCCCCACTATGACCAGTGTTATCTTAGGTTTTTTTGTAACCTCGGTTATTCTGGAGCCAGGGCTAAAAATTGTTGCTTGGGTATTTATAAAATTTTGAAAAAAATTCGTATGGCAGGTACCGTTATTTTTGGTCTTAAATAAAAAAAGAAAAAAACGTGTGGGGGGAAAAAATTAAAAGTGATATCTACCAAGTTTGACGAAAATCGGCCCAGCCGTTTAGGCTGTAGTCGAACAGACATACAGACAGACAGAATTTCGAGACCCACTTTTTTAGTCTTCGCTATCATCCTAATGTCAACTTTGATCAAAATCTCGAGTTCGATTTTTTTACGAATGCATAACTTGCCTTATAGTACCTATAAGTCGCAAGTAAAAAGAAAAAATTGTGTGGGGGCAAACATTTCAAAATGTTTTCTAGCAAGCTTACAGCTTTTGTGCCTGTAGTCGAATGGGCAGACAGAATATTGAAACCCAATTTTTTCGTCTTCTCCATCATAGTATTGTTACATCTGATTAAAACCTCGAGTTCTTATTTTTACGAACGCAAGAAAGATATTACTGTTTGAGTTTTACCGTTCTTATTATAGGAATATTAGATTTTAGTGAAAGTTCTTACACATAATAGGTATTTGAAAAAAGTTTTAAAAAAAATTGCATATTAAGACTTAAAAAAAAATAAATATTTTTTGAATATTTGAACAAATTTCAACTTTTTTTTCAATTAATATCTATCTCACTAACGGGTAGTTAATTATTTTTTCAAATTAAAGTTTTATTTGCACATAAGAACTTGAATTTGGGTTCCATTTTTTTTTTGTATTTACAATTATTTTATAGATTTTAATCTGTTTTATTATTGCTTAAATTCATATTTGCTCATGGGATTCTGTTTTTAGCTCCAACTACTAAAGAAATTGTTTTACCGCTATTATAATCTATGAAAACTAATTTTTTGCGTCTGAAAATGTTAACAACATCTATTTTAAAAATTCCAAGCATCTTACACATAAGAGCAATACCATTCGAGAATTTTACTTATTTAGAACACGGGAACAGTTTTTGAAAAAAAAAAATATTTTTTTTATAAAAAATAAAAAAAACATATCACCAATTTAAAAAGAAAATCGACCAAACCGCTTATACTGCATCCAAAAAGACAGACAGAAAGACAAATTCAAATTTGAAAAAAAAAAAAATCCAAGTCCTTTGAACGGAAGAGCAGAAGGTTCCTGTAATCCAATCGTACAGTTTACTTTTTATCGACTACAGGACTATGAGGACGGCGTAGTTTCCATGGTTATACATACCATCTTATATCCAATAATTCGAGAGGATTTTAAATACCTACCAACACCGGGTATTCAAGCGATTATTAGCTCAATCACCGGACAAAGCTGATTTAAACTGCTATTTCACTAATAATGCTTCTAATTCTGATTCTCATTTGAATGAATAATCCCAAATTGGCCGAAAATCTCCTGCATGTCTAATTCAATAATTCCCTAAATTGCACATAATCCCCCTCAAATAATAATAGGATTTCGTCCGCAAAGGTTAATTAATTGGCGAGTCTCTCTATTGTTTTATTCAAATACTAATCTCCCAAATAGCCTAAATGAAGATCTACATTTTAAGGCACTTTATTACATTTTGACAAACACTTAGCGAGCCACATAGAATCTCATTAATCACTGTCGTAAATCTTAACTTTTAAGGAATTCCCCCTTTGAAAAATTTTACCTAACCTTTTCTATCATCTTTGAGAAACTTTTATGTTTCCCAATGGTACCATCATCACATTACAGCCATTTTCATCATCAATCATCACCATATCCTTATGATCCCCATGGCTTAAAAAGAAACTCATGAAGTTGACCTCTGTGCAGAATTTTATATACGTAGCATTTTCGAGACCACCCTCAATACCTCCGATATGCATACCTATTGGTCAGGCATATATTTATGTACATTACCACCTGATAAAATCCCATATAACCTCTGAACTCAGCTATCCATGGCAATTGCTCCCTCAAGAACAATTTTATTTGGGGCAGGACTCCAACCTTGGTTTGTCCATCAATAAAACCTCCTTAAAGAGAATATTTGCTTTTGGTTTCTGCCGTCACGTTGCCTTCTCTGGAATTCAATATTGTAATCAATAATTTTTTAGATACAGCATCATATAACACACACACACATATCTCTCCAGCAAAAAGATAAATAAATATTTTTCTTCCTCTTTTGTGCTTCATTGCAGATTCCTTTGAAACAACTTCCTCTCCAGAGGATACGGTAAGTAGGACTTTTAAGCAAAATAAAATCACAAAAAAAAATAATCAATCGGCTTACTTGTGTTCGTAAAAGGATAACCAAAAGTTTGCCCAACTAACTTTTTTGTCTTTACCCAGCTATCGGAATCTCAAAGGACCAATTTCAACTCGACTTTCAACAGCAGACAGACTAAGGACGAAACTCTCGCTCAGTCTTCGTTATCGTCCGATAGAGCTACTGCCAATAGATTGCCATCGGATGAGGCAGCTGATGTCGATAGGGACGGCAATGCCGACGCTGATGATGACGATGATGGATCCAATGAAGGATTCGTTGAAAACCAGCGGAAATTCAATAATGAAGGAGCAGCAGTGCTACCACAGCGAACGGAGTCAGAAGAATCATCAAAAAGATCATCGATTCTAAACATCCTGCAAGGAGTTGATTACACAGGAGATTCCATCACAGCCCCAAGTACTCCTCAGTCAACTTCAGTAGCGCCGCAGCCTCAATCATGGGATGGAAATACGAACAACGCTCACAACAACGATGATGATAATGATGACGATGATGAAGATGTGGACGAGATTCTCCAGCCCATGGTAATGGCATCGGATAAGCATCATTACCATTCGAATAATGGTGGACGTGTGATGAGCCCGGGAGTTGGCTATCCAATCGAATATAATCCAAGTCGTAATGAGGAGTCAAGTGGGTCAAACAATCTCAAGGAAACTCCGGTAACGAACCGTATTAAGTCGGGTGAGTCTCTTCTATAAGTCCTTTGGGGCTTCAATCTACTTTCAGAAGATTTTTCAAGGCAGATGGGTTCGGTAATAAGGTGCAGTAGTGCCGGAGCCGGCCGGACTACTTTTAAGTTGAATTATGTGATTATCTTGTTGACAAACTAAGGTGAGCTCCTAAATGAATTTCATCAAAAACGAAAGTGGCCTTTTTAACGCAAGAACTTTCCAAAATAGAATTAAAATTTCTTTAAGAAGCAACTTACAAAGCTCCGCATTATATTGGGATATATATTTAGGCAAATTGTTCTAATTAGTCGAATTTCAATTCAAAGCCGGGAATAAAATTAAGAAGATGTTAATTTGGGGGTGAAGTTCTTTGTGTAAATATTCTGAAAGCATTTTCCAAAAGTTTTTGATACGAGAAATTTGAGATGAAAGGGATATTCTATAATGGTATAAGTAAGGTTCGTTAACCAAGTTGTGAACGAGAATTTTTGACTTTTGTTTTGAGAAGTTTTGAAGTTCAAAGTTGAAATTTTGTTTCTTTCCGAAGGATGACTGTTAAATCGATATTTTGTATACATTGTAATTTACATACAGCAACTTGCAATAGACCTTGAATTATATCAAAATATTTGGACGTGAGATTGAAATATAACATTTTGGGGATACCAGAAAGTATTGTGGTCGTGGACCAAGTCAGAACGTGCTGGAAGTCGAACAAATTTAGCTGTGGTGATTTTTAAATAGGTGTTATGTATTCGAATCAGTGGTACAAACTAGACTGCTTTATTAAAGATAGAATTTTATACATTTGATTGCAATTAGAAATTGGTTGGAAGTTTGCAGCACATTGCAACAACATCCATAAATATGTGCTTATTTAAATACATTAAAATAAGATTTACAGCTTTATGTTTTACTCCATGGCATAATGGTTAGTACGTTGGACTGTCATGCAGGAAGCTAGAGTTTGATTCTCAGCCGCTATAAAAATGTTTTTTTTTTGCGGAGATGTCCTGGACCTTGCGAAGAAATGATAAAAATATGTAACCTGTCAGAAAATGTGCTGCTCCCTAGCCGTCTCTTCTATTCCTGCTAACGCGGACACATGGATGGTTAGGATTTGTAAGTCATTGGGCCTTACCAATAATCAAATTTAGAGACGACTTTAATATTTGAGTGAAATGAACCAATATCTATTGAGCTTTATATAGTTATCCATATATGTTATGAACTTAATATTTAAGTGGACTCTAAGTTATGAACCATTTATTGCACAGAACTTAAAAAATGAAATGTAACTTGTATGATCACTTATTTAGAGTCCATTAAATAATGGTAAATTTTGCGCAAATATTAAAGTCGTCTCTAAGTTTGTTTATTGGTAAGGCCCATTAAGTTTAGGATCTCTTCGAGCCGTAATTGGTTATATAATTTAACCATCGTATTAATATATATATATAAGCGATATAGCAGAAGATTGACGTTTGTAATCTTTACTACCGATTTCAATAATTTCTTCAGGAGCTTGAACTGGTAACTAGGCTTCCTCGACATGATTCCGAATTAAATGCTTTTCGGAATGAAAAACTCTCTTCCGAATAGGGAAAAATCTATGAAACCAAAAGAGAATTTAGGGTTTGATTCGAGCTGTTGGGGTCAGAGAAGTAATTAAACGCTGTTATAATGACAAACCTGTTTTTGCATGACCAAAAATTAAGGCAAAAAATACTACAATTTGTAAGAAATACTACTTCGTCTTGGGTTAGAACGCTCGTCTTCGATTACACTCCTTTTGCCAGCTCGCAAGAAAAATCAAATTTGCTTGCAGCATAATTTGCTATTAATGACACGAAAGCGTAATGCTTCCTCCTGTACTTGAGGGCTTATACGACTTTATATTCTTTCGCACTCGTAGACTTGCAAGAGTACTAAAATATCGTGATACACATATCCGCTGGCTCAGATAGAATCCCTTACATTTTTCTGAAGAGATGTTCTTTAACGCTGGCAAAACCATTGCGTAACCTTTTCCATCTGTTTCACACTAATAGACTCTTTTCGAATGGATAGAAAACAGCATTTGTCCACTCTCTGAATAAAAAAGGCGAATCTTCTTACCCCTCTTATTATTGTCCAATCGAACTTAAGCCTTTATTCAAGGTCATGGAGACGCTGATAAATTTTTAGGTGAAGAAATATCTTAAGGAGCAAAGGCTTTTCCATAACCGCCAGTATGTCTTTCTAAGCAAAAGGTAAGGTAAGATTATTGCACTTGATAGATTGATAGATTTTTGTATTAAGCTCTCAGTTTCGAAAATGCGTACTTTTCTTCATTGGATTAGAAACTACCTTTCGAACCGCTCAATTTAAGTTGTGTTGGATGGTTTTATGTCTGAAGTTAATAGAATAAATTCTGGTATGCCCCAAGGCTCCGTTTTATCTCCGACGCTTTTTTTCGTTTTCGTCAATGATCTTTTGTTTGAAACTTCTAATCCATTAAATTGATTTTATGAAAGTTCTCTCAGATTTATATATTCGATTTTAGACTCACTTCCTTATTCTTCGGATGTGGATCTGTAACGGCAGAGTATGATAAGCTACTATCTACTACTTATCTTAGCCACTCTTTCTTATATGTAATGAATCATTGCCATCTGAAATTTTTCTTGTTGATTGTAAATCCTCATATTTTATCCTTATCTGCAAATCGGGTTCCAAAAATGTTGTTGAAAATTATAGAGGGATATGTAAGCTCTCTTCAATACCAAAAGTATAGTTAAAACTAAACTTCAATGTTAAGGCAGATAATTATATCTGAATTTCAGCATGGGTTTTAGGTTGAGCGATAAACGCAATTGAGAAAGTGTTTCAGGTAGACGCAACTTACACATATTCCAGCAAGGCCTAAGACTCAGTCAATCATAGAGTTCTCATTTGGTTTTCATTCTTCAATGCTTAATTGGATCTCTTCATTCTTAGTTGGTAGAACCCAAAGAAAAGTGATCGATGAGAATTTTTCAAGGCCTATAAATTGTTCATCGGGTGTACCACACGGTAGTCACGTTGGGCCTCTGCTATGTATCTTATTTATAGGTGATATTGTTCCGGTTTTGAAATTTTTTGATTCATTAATCTTTGCAGATGATTTAAGAGCCATTTTCTTTATTACAAGTTGAACTCAACTTAAGGATTTTTATTCTCAACTTGTGATTTTGTTTTTCTTCACTCAAAGTTGACTGTTGCAACTTTCTCAGTTTCCGAAAATAGTAGAAGTTAACAGTTGACATAACACATTATTTTTCTTAAATAAAATATATGCATTTCGCTTCAAAAGTTTGTTTGCTTTATTTTTCACAACAAAAAATAAAGAAAAATATTGGTGTACGTAATGTTTACCAGCAATTATTTTTTGGGAAAATTGGTCATCAACTTCATCAGGCAGTGAAGATGATGTAACTGACCTATTGTACATTGAAAGAAGACAATACAAGATCTTGCGTGCATTGGAGTTGAAAAGTGGGAAGACCGAGACTTTATTTATCGTTTCGTCATTCAAAACCGACAGCAATGATGGTGCTAGACTATATTAAGCATTCACTTCCTTGCAACGAGAGACGGTAATAGTTTTAAATTAGTCGTGACCTTAAAACTTAAGTTCCCTTTTAAATAGATCCCGTGAAATACGGCCAATCACACAGTTATTGGCAGCACTACGATTTAATGCGCTCGGATCAATCCAATTGACTATTGCAGACTTCATTAGAGTAAGCATTTCCAGCGTGCATCATATTCTGAAACGACTGTCGAAAGCAATTGCCAATCTAGAACCGCAGTTCATTCGAATACCTGAAACACACGAGGACCCTTTCGCTAAAGCAAAGTTTCCTAGGACAATTGGTGCAATTGATTGTACACATGTCCGTATCAATTACCATGTGGAAGTGTTAGAAATCGCAAGGGATGGTTTTCTCTAAATTTGTGTACGGTGTCCTTTGCGAATTTTAAATTAAATGATATTGTAGGTCGCTGGCAGGTGCTATTAGTTTTTTTATTTGTATGAATAATATATTAAACTTTAAGTATACAAACAAGTGCATTAACTTTCATATGTATATTACGTGGGGCTCAGCACATGATCAATGTTTTTTTTTAACTTATCGCGATCCAAAAGACGATTTTTATAGATAAATCTGATCACTTTGCCATCACAAACACTGATGAGAATTTGTACAACGAATTGCAGATAGGCACTCGCAATTGAGTTCAGCGTTCATATGGCGTTTGGAAAAGCAGATTTGCAGTGTCGGCTTCCGACCTTAGGTGCCAAATAGAAACGGCAATCGATACAAAGTGTCAGAACCGGCTCCAGAAACACCCGGATTTGCTGATTTAGCTGCCACAAATGTACCATCAAAAATACCTTTGGGGAAATGGCAACATCCATGACAACACCCGTTCCCGATTGGTAACAACTTATTTTTATCCCTAAGTAGATCGAGGAAAAAATCATTCATCAGAAATATAACACAAAAACTCAATTTGATTGACCGAATAAATTCAAATTTAATTTTGAAAGTGATAGTTTGTATATTATTTTAACAATTATCCCAGGGATATTTTTCAAATCAGAAGTTGATCAACTTTAGATTTTCATCTCGGGAGTTGAGAAAAAAAGTTGTGAAGAAAAAGAAATTTCAACTTGCGTTTCAACTCTCGAGTTGAAGCCAACTCTCAAGTTGGTCAACTTGAGAGTTTGCGTCAAGTTGAGCAATAGTGAAGAAAATGGACCTAAATATATTTTTAAAAAATATTAAATATTAATGACTGTGCGAAAGTAGAGTGAGATTTCACTATTGGAAACTCAATATTTCGAAAGCCCCAAGATCGATTTTTTTCAAACTTGACAAATAAAAGTTTCTAAGCATAATATACAAGATTTGAGAAAAAAAAATTGTTTTATCTAAAACTAACGGTACCTTCCATACAAATTTTAAAAAATGGTTTTTGAAAATCATATTTTTCTCGAAAACGGTTCCGAGAATTTTGCTAAAATTTCTTTTCTTTTGATTAATTTTTACGATCTATAATTTAATAAAAAAAAATTGAAATCTAGATATTACTGACTGTACCTACCATAGAACGATTTTTTCAAATTTCTCATTATGGGCATTACGGATTTTATTGCAATTTTAAAAGTTTAAAAAACATTGCATTTCAAAACTTAAAAAAAATATTTTTTCAATTTTAAGAAAAAAAATGTCATTTTTTTTTTGGAAAATTCGATATCTCAAGAACGGCTTAGTATTTTTTTTTTGGAAATTAGACTCTTATTCCTACAATAATAAAAACTTAAGGTTGGCGTACCAAAATTTTTTCTTAAAAATGTTTTAAAATTTTTTTACATAAGAGCTTATTTTTTTAAGGAACCACTACAACGACTTATAATTTTTGTTCTTGCATAAATTCATATTTGCATAGCATTATGTTTTTATCTCTTACTACTAAAAGAATTTAAAAAAATCATTTTATCCTGATGAACAGTTTTCTTTAATAACATCCGTTTTTAAAATTCCTAGTCTATTACATAGGAGCAGGTTCGTGCGACCCAGTCGTGCATTTTATTTAGTATCGTGCTAGCTTCATACGACTCTTTGACATTTGCAAACATCGTTCGTTCGTGTACTTACTTTTTTACAGGAAATGTCATTGATTTAGGTGTTGTTCAGAAGCAATTTATTAAGAAAATTGGCTTAGTACGATACTAGTTAGAAAATGTTCAAAATTAAAAATGAATTAGTAAAGTACTTTAAAGTTAGCAAATTGCTAAGTAGTATCATACAAATACCTTAATAATAGGCTGTTTAAAATTTTGCGCCAATGTCCTTAACATTTTACGAAATCCTTTAAGATTTTGCACATACGTAAGTATCAATTTAAAGTTGGAGCCTTCAAGGCGAAACTATTGCGATCTGAACGTTTTCGTAACAACATAGATTCCTTTTTTAAAAAGTAGTAGGACTTATTTTATGAATTATATTGTTTCTTTTACTTCTGTTTCTATGTTAATTTACGCAGTTATGTTATTTTATACATAAATTTGCCGATTTCGGGCCCAGCCTATCAGCAGATATGTTGATCATTTCTGCCCAGTTGTTGACCTTTAGGTCTTGTTGAATCCTTGGAACTTGGAAGGTTGATATAATCGTATAAAAAAATCAAAGGAACCAAATCAGGCAACAGACTGTGCCGCGAAATAACCATTTATTTAGAGAAGCGTTTCAGGAAGCGTTCCCACAAAGCAGCCATAGATGTCCTTGACGTGTAAGCCCTTACTTCGTATCCCAATTTATTAATTAAATGATCGTACAGTTTATATTTACTTTACAAAAACGCCGCCGGGCCTAGGAATTGCAAGATCAAATCACCCACTGTAGCAATTTCCTCGATTCATCTAATGCACCAAGAGACATGCTTCAGTTCTGTCTTGTTTCTTTGATTGTAGTAACCCATGTAAGAATTGTTTTTCGATCTGGTTAAGAGCCCAATGAGGTTACATTGAATTAATTTTGGATGGCTATAGGTGGCTTGTAATCACAGAAAATCCGTTCGAAAAGTAGGCCTCGACGGCAATCGCTCACACCTCGTTGTTCCACCATATGATGGCAACTGATCTGGAAGGAAATATTGGTTTAAATACAACCACTCCCACCTTTTTAGGACTTTAACAGTAAATTATTGGCTCTATCATTTTGTCACTGCAAAATTTCAAAAAAAAAAAACTACCGATTTTTCAATTGTAAGGACAACCTTCGACTTTTTAATTCAAACTGCGCCTGCCAATTTTTTGTATTGAGTACATTCCTATCGCGTGTAGTAACTACACATTAATAATGTTCACAGTACACGTTCGTTACTAGACATAAAATTTGCTGCGATGAACCCATTTGTGCCTTTTTATCTTATGGCTTTTAAATATTTATGTAGTCATGACATATAGTCTTGTGCAGGATTTTATTTATAGTTTTGTAATGACAACAGTGAAAATAGCGAGTTATTTCATTAGGGCATAAATTATGTATTGAGTAAAAAATTGTATCCGTGCATAATTTTAAATTTACCCACGTCAACTATTGTACTCAGTACATGGAGCTCCTTCTAATTTCTATACCATGCAAACTTCGTTACAGAAATTTGTCAAAAACGTTTCTGTACTAAGTACATAATTTTTTCCCCCAGTATAAACTTCATTTTATATTTACAAGATTGGTCTTACAACCAAAAGTCGAAGATTAGGCTAATCTTAGTTTGTTTAAATATGAGATCTACATAAATGTACTATGTCTTGGCAAATGTGTACCCTTCATTCCGTCAGACATACGGCAACAGGCTCAACAGCTATCCAGATAAATCATGACATTATGTAAAATGGTAGAAAACAATGCTATGAGTCCAATTTGAAGTTGGTCAATATGATATATAAAGTGATTTCTGGAAAATAAAGCAAATAAAAAAAAATTAATATAAAGAACGACCTGCTTTGATGATATTATATCCTTAAACATTTTTCTTCAATTTCTTACAAATGTTTAATCATTTGTTCCTAACCTTTCCAACATTAATTAATAAAATCATGCATTTCTTTCTAGGAGGTTATACATCGGCGTTTGAACAACATAAGGCACTCATCCGAAATAGCAGACGGTATGGTCACAAAACCCACAAAAAGAAGTACAAGGATTACTTGCGCTATAGTCCTCCCACGACAACAACAACATCTATCCCAACAACCACCATGAGTTCACTGCGAAAAGGCATCTTAGCTCGAGATAGAATTTTCAGCTCTGACGACATTCCAAGACAATATTATGAAGGGCATGTTAATTACTTTGCAAATACCAACGATGACAATAATTATCAAGATGAAAGAAAGGATCAAACCTCAGCTGGAAACTCCAGAAACTACCACAACTCCCAACGTCAACATCACAACTCCCATCATTTGCGCAGTGGTGGACGTTATAGACACATAGGGGTCACACCCGTTAAGACAAATCGCCCACATTCTGCAGTCTATTCCGATTACAATGGAATGAACTATCAACACCTTGGATCTCGGGCCATGCAGAAACATCAAAAGGAACTGGAAAAGAAGATCGAAGAATACTCACAGTATTATGCCAAGTGGCCACATCTTGCCCAAGTCGAAGATCAGCTCTTCGAAGACGAACACACTGATGTGCTGTACCCTGACGAAGGTGGTTCACGTCCAGGGGAATTAGTTCTGTCTTCCGATGATGAAGACGAAGACAAAAAATCAGCTAGAAAAGAAAACGAAGACCCAAATCTCCCACCATATATCAAAAAATATCGCCGACGCAACAAACAGTTGATGGATCTTCTAGAGGGTACTAAGCCTCCAGCAACACAAGCACCACAATGGTCCAGCTCAGTTCTTAAGCCTGGCCCAGTTGATGGAAGCTATCAAAACCACCATCACCAACATCGGAAGCATCACAACCATCGACAACATCGAAACCATCAGCGTTCACATCGACATAAGAACTCCAAATGGCAGATTGAAGACCTGTTCGAAGAGCAACGCGCCAATCCCAACAATCCAAACAAAACAACAGTCTACAGCGAAGTAGTCAAAGCGACCCCATCTGTCGTTGACACCAGAAGCGCCATAACAACGACGACAACTTCCTCCACTACTCTTTCACCGTTCGACGAACTGCTCAAGCACGAAAACGAACACCTCAAGCTTCTGCAAGAAAACAAACTCCCAGCTGAAGATATCAGCATCTCTCGAGAGCTCTACGACTGGGCGATAGACACTACTAACGATCAACCCATCGATCAGCAGTTCAATGATAACGATGACGACTATATTGATCTCAATCATAATCGCCTGCACAAATGGAAGACCTCCAATCGAAATGCAAGTCCCGTGAAATCCCCCACAACGACAACACGACGTCCAGCGGCTTCAGTTCGAAGACCAAACGTCTATGGTTCCATCATAAGATCACCACCCACAAGTACGACAAGACCCATAAATTCATTTGTCTATCACAGAGTGGTCGAATCGCCGAGAGCGGTCGGAGCCGGACAAACCGGACGAAAACAACGACTACCCTTTGTTGCGATAACCGATAGGCGCTTAGAAACCTCAAGAAAGGGCATGGGTAATGCTGGAGTACTCGCCCGCAAAGACTTTGAACAGAATCACTTTCCGATGCCTTAAAAGATAAAAACAGAACAAACAAAATAAAAGTAACAGTTAATTATAAAGTAAATAATTTTAAAACGAATTAATTTAAATTAACAACAAAAAACGTGCATTCTATGAAATATTTTATTTAATTTTTCCTTTTTTTTATTAACAATAGTCAAATTTTAGTATTAATTTAAAAAGTGCGGTGCGTGGAATATTTAAGCAAGAGATGGATTATTTAAAAACAATGTTTTAGTTTTTGTTATAATTTAAATTTAATTTAATTTGTTGTAAAGTATTTTTTAATAAACCGGCTTATGATTTTATGTGAGCCAAAATTTTATTTCAAAAAAACTAAAATTATTTCTTTTTAATTCTGCAATTCCATAGTTCAAAATTCTGTTTTCGAAATTCTTTTAAGAAAAATATGATACTCAATAATATTTCCTGCAAGTATACATATAGGTAATTTAAGATTCGATATTTTGTTTTTGATTTTTGGTGAAAGTGATACATTTTTTGTACAGAATTTCAATTTAAAGAATCAATTATTGGCAGTGGTCAAATTGAAGTCCTTAAATCAGAAATTGGGTCTAAGAGCTTAGGAAATTCTATTTCAAAATTTTGAATACCTACATATGGACCTAGAAAGATCATTCAAGTATCAAAGTAATAGAAGAGTAACGAAATGCCGCCGCACAAAATTCCGAATCACGAAGTCCCGCCGACAGATATTTTTGGAAATATTTGGCGGGATTTTCAATACCATTTTAGTACTATTAATAAAATATTTTATTTTGGTTTATTTTTAAACAATTGGAAAGTATTTAAGGAACTGTTGCTTCGGGAAAAATGCAGTTCTTGTTGGGACTACGAGGAGGTAAGATCTCCTCCATCTTTAGAGAGATAAGATGATTTTCAATGGTTTGGCCAATTATTTTTGGACTTTTGCCAAAAATATTTTTTTTACAAACTTTTTTCAACTAATTTTTTTTAAGAAATTTTGATTTTTCATACATTTTTTTTTCAAAAAAAAAAACAAAATTGATAAAAATTTTCCACCCAAGGTACTTTTAATCAAGAAAACTGTTTACATTGGCGCCTGCCAGGCGACTTAACATAGCGGTATGTGATTTGTGGCTAAACCAATCATCTTAGAGAATTAAAAAATACATATTCATGTGTAGGGAATGCCACTTTCAATGCACGTATCGCATGAAACGAAAAACAAATTTTTATCTTCAAACGCGATTTACGGCTAAACGGAGCTTCGAGACCCCCCGAAGTTGACATTTTCAAACGTGATTTCTGGCTAAACTAGGCATTTTCGAGAGTTAAAAATTGCATATTCGTGATGTAGGGAGTGATGTATCACATGATTTTTTTTTTAAACTTTTTTGGACATTTTTTTGTATTTTTTTTTGACTCAAGATACTTTCAAGACTTCATACTTATACTTTTTTTTAGACTTGTCTTCAGCTTTAAGCCAATCAGAGCTCATTAAAAATTAACGAAATCAGAGCGATCTTCTTCGTATTGAATATTCCAGTACAATTGTAGGAAATTTCGTTCTCGTTGCTTCTCATTTATTCGAGTCACCATTACTTGTGCTGTCAATTTAGTATTGAAACGTCGGGATTTCGTGATTCGGGATTTTGTGATGCCAATTTAATCAGTTTCGGCTGCCAAAATCAGGAAATAAGTGAATTACAGATGTTTTAATTATAACAAAACTGTTTTGAAAAAACTGAATTTTACAGATGGTAAGTCTCACAGTTATTCTAATACTTAAATAATACCCTACATTTTTCTAACTTATTTAATTTCTGTTTGATCTAGAGCTGTGTCAATCAGGATCGATTCGATTTTTTTGATACGATCATCGAAAAGTATTGACGATCGAAATCAATCATTTTAATCGATCTCAATATCAATCATTTAGATGATTCTCGATTCTGGATTCTCAATTTTCTATTTCAATCTCAATCATTTCAATGAGTCTCGATTTTCGATATTAGTTAACTCGATTAACCATGATTTACTTGATTCCATATGTTCTAATTCAATCAATGTGGATTATGAATGCCAAACGGACGGTGGACTGGCATTTCTGGGTTGAACTCGGAATTGAAGAACATGATTGATAGATTTGGTTGTTGATGTTGTAGGCCGCAAAAAAAAATTGTTGGGTTGAACTGTGTTATTTGATGAATCTGGATCCGGTATGTTAAATGTGGATTTTTGGACGTTTCTTAATTCGTCGACAACGTAGCCATCCTTTGATGGAATTTGACAGTTTATGACTCGACTTGACTTATGATAGAGGACGAATTCAGCTATGACGTACGAAGTTTTTTTCGTACAAAATGTCAGCCGAAAGCCGTAAAATTGCTCTTTTCCGGAGCAACAAATAAAATATCTTTTTCTTGAATTTCTTGTAACTTTTTACTCAATGTACAATGTAGCCATCATTCGATGTTATTTGGCAATTTATGGCTTACAGTAATAGAGTATTTTGTGAGAACTATCAAAGCCACAAGTCAATCTTATCATTGAAATCGAAATTAAAATCGAATAGGAACAGTATTGGATCATTTCAGTGAACTGAAAATGATCGAATCATCAATCGGTTGAAATGATCGGATCATTTTCGTAACGATTCGATCATTTGAAATGAACGATTTACAGAGCTCTAGTTTGATCTGAGTTTGGGATTTAAAACTAGTTCAATATTATAAAAGATTAAATAAATTCATTTCGGAGGTCAGGCAGACATATTCGTTGGGGATCGGCAGAAAACTATGGGTCCCTTCCATTCCCGACGGCAAGAATGGTTGATAGTTGTGAAAATTGCTATAGAGCTCACAGTTTGAGGACATGGTAAAACCTCTTTGGTGAAACTAAGGTACAACGGTTAAGATAAAGCCTCCAGCCGTGGAAGAAAGTAAGGCAGCATAAATAGGTGAGAGGCAGAATTTCTGCCACTGGACGAAAATAAGACACAAGTAAGATTTGGGATTAGAGTCCACTGCTTTGGTTGAAAAGAAATTACAAATAAACGTTGAGATAGAGTTTCCGGCCTAGTCAAAACTGGGGCACAAATTTACGGAGGCGGTGGTAATCAAAAAATGCTATTAGTAGACAATACTCCATGCACTCAGCTGTGTGTCTCTTTTTATTCGTACTTCTACCTTTTCTACATGTGATGGTCAAGCAGAAGAAGAATTTCAATGCAAAATTCACTTTTGCTTATTTTTAATAAAAAGTAGATGTGAATTGGAAGAATGCAGAAAAACTCATTCGACATACATGTGGAAATTCAAAAATAGCTGAAGTGGCAGTTTGGTTTTTGTTTATTGTTATGTGACTGATGGTTGGGTGGAATGACAAAATATTTAATTTTGAGGTCCGTCAAACTGGGTCCGTGACAAAAGAAATTCAAAATTCTAATTATGACGGACTTAAGTTCCATTTAAAGGCCCTCTATTTGGTTAAATTATTTACCATTTCGAGTTGTGTAAGGCGCTCTTCCTCTACTGCACCGCCAACCCTGGGGTTTGAATTCGAATACTTTCCGGGCTGGAGCATTTGGGTTCATTCGCTCTACATGACATTAGCATCTCAGTCATTGGACTTTAACTCGTTTGACTAGGTCGGTTTCGCTGTACAGCCTGTATATTTAATAGTTATATCGTTTACTTCACTACAAGTGCATGCAGAAGGGACTAAAGATCATACAGATAATTTTCCTCTCGAAACATCCTAAAGCATTCTCAACCACTTTCAACACGATCTATGTTTCTGTACCATGCACAAGAGCCGCGGTGATAAGAGTTTTATAGAGAAACACTTAAGTTGCTCGAGAGAGGACTTTGCTACTTAATTATCTTCATTCATTTGATTCATTTTCTGAATAAACAGCGGCGCCTAGGTAGACAAATTTCTTAACTACATCAAAATTATAGCTGTCTATCATGACGTTCTATCCAAGACGTCGGTCGGTGTTTTCTGTCATTTCTGAATGACAGCATTTATTTGGTCTTGCTGTCATTAACGGCTAAGCCCATTTTCATCACTTCTGTCTCAATGCTCGAAAACGGGCCACTGATATCACGCTTTGTTCTTCCAATCTTCCTATATATATAATAAATATATATATCGATACCTTCCCGTAAGAATGTATTAAGCGACATTTTTAAAATTGTTCAGGAAACGAAAAAAACGTCTCATTTAGTTATTTTTTTGTGTATTTTATTGGAAGAAACAGATTTGGAGAGGGATTTTTACAATACAAAACTTGACATCATTGCAAAATCGAAATTTTAATCAGATAAGAAGTTTTTGTCGCTTAGTACATTTTCGTGGTCAAAGCATTGGCGCTTGATACAATGTCAAATGGGCTTATGATGACAACAACAAAAAAACACTAAATCTCGACTGAAAAGGTAAAGTATCTTAAGTCGACTTAAGATATTTCGCGTTTTTTTGTTTATCCTTAGTGCCATTCTAAAAGGCTACAGTTCTGTGTTATCGGCTTCCTTCTATCTCACTCCTGTGCTTTTTTATAGACAAAAACAACTTCATCTTATGTTCAAAAGACACATCTCTACACGCGGTAAAATATCTTAAGTCCACATAAGATTGTGTGTTCTGCTTAATTTTAAAACCTAAAATAGACTTAAGATTATATTGGCTTAAGACTTTTTTATTATTGTGAAATCGTAAATCATATTAAGTTGACTTAATATATTTTCGCACGTGCAAACAGGAACAAAAGTCATCCTTAAGTCGACATAAGATAAAATCCTTAAAAAAATTCCAAAAAAGTGTGAAAACGCAAATCATCTAATGTGAACATAAGATCAATTTTTAAATTTAAAACTGAAATTTTTCGCTCCCTAAGTAGTCATAGGATATTTTACCGTTTGCAAACCTAAAACAATTTCCGTAATAACAAGGACATAAGATCTTTTTAAGCGTATTTTGTTTCTAGATTGCCTTTTGTGTGACCGTTTTTCTTATTTTTTCATTTAGTGTTTCAGACAGTTTTGTTTCATACGCGATTGAAAAATTATTACAAATGAAACACATACGTATACAACAAAAAAGAGTTGAATTGCACGAATTTGGAATTAAAAATACATTTTATAAAAATAAAACATGGATTTAATGAGATAAAAATATTCACATGTATGAAATTGCCGTCTGATTTCCAGAAAACTAAGAATTTATTCACACAAAGCTCAAAAATAGTTTTATTATTAAAAGAATTTTTATGCCAGAAATTGCTTTAAAGCTTTTCAAGAATACAATTTGGGATACCAATTTTAAGTAATTACGTAGTAGTATTGGCGAATACTTCTAAAAAGACTGGCGCAAAATGTCAAACAACCTAGTATTTTTAATTTCTTTGTATGATACTACTTAACAATTTGCTAACTTTAAAGTACTTTACTAACTCATTCTTAGTTTAAAACATTTTCCAACTAGTATCGTACTAAAGGAATTCTTAATAAATTGCTTCTGAGCACACCGAAAACATTGACAGTTCGTGCAAAAAAACTAAGTAAACAAACCTTTTGAGGCGTTTCTAAAAGCACGATATTCTTACGATGATTTTAACTTTAATAAAAGGGTAGATATAGATATAGTATGATGCTATACTCGAATAAAATTTTCTAAGTTGTTGATTTAACTTAGTTTCATATTAAATCAGCTTTAACGTCGGTCGTACTAATTCAATTAAAATTTTGTGCCATTGATTTTAGGAAATAATTTCAAAAAATAATCGTTTCACTTGTTTTGAAGTATTGATTTTTCAAAAAACAAAAATAGTTTTTTTTTTCTTCAAAAAATCCAAAAAATATTTTTGCAAATGGTATTATATAAAATATTATTTTAAGTTTCGGCGGCTCCTGCTAAAAAAAATGGTTTAAATCGTTAGAATCGTTAATGAGAAAATCGAAAATAAAAAGAAAAGGGTTGTATGTACTGACGTACGCGCCGTAGAAGTAAAACTTCGTTACATGTCGCTGTCTTTGACTGATAGCGTGTCGTTTTGACACGTCACTGACAGCTGCATAGACATTTTTTTACCCCCAACGCCGGAGAAGAAGTTTTACTTAAAAAAAAAACGGTTCTATGACAGGTACAGTTAATAACATGTTATCCAAAAATTTTATTTTATCAAAATCATGAGAGCCGTTTTCGAGATAAATAAGATCTTACACTACGGGTGCGATACCGTTAGTTTCGGAGGTAAAAACAATTTTCAATTTCTTCTATTTCCTCTTGGGTCTCTTAGGTAAATTTTTTCTCTGTAGTAAATTTTTTCCAATAGTTTTTTGTTATTATTAATTTGACTTTTAAAAATATGTTTTCATGTAATATTTTTTACAATGATCAATGATTTTTTTGTAAATAATTTAATAATTTATTTTATATTTTATTTTAATATTTTTTAAATAAATTTATTGAATAAAACTAAACTGTTTCTATTCTGTGAACCAAATGTGATTTTATAGCTTTTTTTTAAAGAAATTCAAGTCTTTATTAGTTATTATTTTTTTTTATTATTAAAGCTCTAAGAACAAATGTGATTTTTTCATATACGACTAAAATAAAAACCACCAAATATCATCTTAAATCTCTTTTTTTCCACTTTTGCACACGCAACTCATCTTAAATGAACATAAGAATTGAAAACGTCATTCGAAAACGCAAGGCAAAATATCTTATCTCAACTTAAGATTTTGGAAATTAATATAAAATTCAATTTATAGAAAAGCCAAACTATCTTAAGTCATATTTAGCCTCATAACGACCAAAATATTAAAAATATCTTTTTGAAAATAATTTCAAAAAAAAGATCATAAAATTTTACATATAAATGCTTTGTTGAATAAAGTCTATATTTGAAAGATTTTTTGGGATACAGCTTTGAAGTGTTTTTTTGCTCTCCTGAAAAATCATCAAAATTGACTTAAGATACTTTACCTTTTCAGTCGAGAAATAAATGGAAAAAAAGTAGTAGCCTACTTGATAGACAATAATTGAAAAGCAAAGACAACCATATCTGGAGTATTATAAGCGACAAAAATGGATCAAGTTCTATTTGGATGAGTGTGCTAAGCGAAAATTTCTGTTAAACTAAGCGACATATAACAATTTTTTTTCATGGACGTTTGGTTGCTTAAGACAATAATATTTTTAAAAATGCCGCTTAGCATAATTTTACTGGCGGATAATACAAATTTCAGGGAGCAACATTATTCCAGTGAGAAAACTTGGCGGTTACTACAATTTTATTTTCTCTCAAGTTTCTTTTGCAAACATGATAGGGCAGTGAAACCCAGGCCAAAATGTGGCGTTTAACTTCTAGTATAGTTCCACATCAAAAAGTCATTTTCGAAAAAATTGTCGCTTAATACATTCTTACGGGAAGGTATCGATATATATAATAATGTCAATGTCGTCCGCGTATCCGAGTAATTGGACAGACTTTTGAAAGATTGTGCCTCTAGTGTTGATGCGTGAGTTTTGCACTATTCTTTCATAAACGATGATGAAAAAGTCACGTAACAGATCATCGCCATCGCCTTGCCGGACATCAAATCCATCTGTGTGATCTTTTCCGAGCTTGATGGTGCAGCGTGCGTTCTCCATCTACTTGGTAAGACAAGACATTGTTCTATATAGTTCCTCCCTATAAATGCTATCTATGAAAAGATGGTAAGTGTTGATTTGATGTTCCTGGGTTTTTTTTTCAAAGATTTGTCGTTATCTAAATATTAAAGACGCACTGATATATATAGATGCATCATGTTGTTAACGAAAGCCTTCAGATGTTCACATAACACGCAGAAAGGATCTTGTATGCTATGTTCAGAAGACTTATTCCTCTGTAGTTGGCGCAGTTCAGAGGGTTTTCTTTTTTATCAGCAGCATAAGGCTTTATCTTGGTTCCTGGTGTATATGAACTGGCTGATCGGCGGTTTAGTTATTGAATACCAAAGGTCTGAGCATTGTTCCTTGAGGTACACCAGAGCTGGTTCGTTCAGTTAATGGTTCTTCTTTATTATTTACATATATACAGACATTTAAGGGCTTTTAACTAAACTTAAAAAGTAGTTAGGTAACAGTATGAATAGTAGCCCAAGTATACAAGATATGGCGAAGTTAAGAGTGCCCATAAAGACCGTCTCATTCTCGTCGAGTCTAAACTAAAAGTCACTCTAAAGTCCCAGCAGTTCAAATATTCTGGAATTTATATTCTCTAAGTCAGACTGGAACTTCTGTATGACACCTGTTTTCTTCTAGAAAATGTCCAGTTTGTTTTCGAAAAAATGTTCCCCGTACTTTGGAGTACGTAGAGCAGAGCAAATTTCATGGAAGATATACTTGCCCATTTTGTCTTGAGACAACGATTTCAACGAAAGTTTTAAAAGACATTTTTGACGTTATGTATATTTTTAATTTTAATTTTTCGCAATTTTATCGTACCCTTAAGAACTTAAGTAGATTTTAATGTATTTTTGAAATCGATGCGAAATCACAGTGTAAAATTACAGCTCTGGAAAGATTGCCTGCTTTCTGAAATGTATCAAATACAAGTTCGGGAGTTACACACCTAATATCAAGGAATGGATTATTAAGATTAATATGAAATACTTTAAATGAACTCCTGCTATCTAGATTGTTGATTAGTATCTTCTTCAATTACCTGTAAATACCATTCTCAGCTTCATTCTTTCTCTTGCAATAATTACTGTCTTTCATTATTTTATTTCTTTTTTTATATCTCTCTCAAAATAATTAAGTTTTTTTTTTTATAATTAGCGCGCACACAAGGGGTTATTACTACCCTTAAAATGATTTACACAGTACCAGCATTAGGAAAATAAAGAGGGGTTTAATAGGAGATACCGGTGCACATTAGTTTTAAATTTTTGAACATTACAATGGGAAGGAAAAATAGAGCTTGGTAAAGCATTCCACATTCGTGTAGTCCTGCTAAAGAAAGAATCTATGTATTTCACAGTACGTCCGAAGGTGGACTCAAGGGTAAACTGATGCGCATTCCTAAAAGCGCGAGTATTGCGGTTAAATTGTTTAAGGGGAGGAATGCAACTGGCTATTTCGCTAGAGCATTGTCTATAGAAGTAACGGTAAAATAATGAAAGACAAGAAACATTGCAACGGTGCTCAAGAGATTCAAATGTTTCTGTTATACTTCTATCACCTATCATTTTTAAAGCTCTTTTTTGGATTCTATCCAAGAGACTCGAGTGTGTTATTGGAGCACATGCCCAAATATGGGAATTGTACTCGAGCTTTGGACAAATATAAGCCTTATAGATTACAGCCAGATCAGAAGGGGTAAAAAATTTCTTGCAACGTCGAAGGAAACCTAAACACTTGGCAGCGTTTTTGGCAACGTCGAATATGTAGTCATTCCACACAAGGTGGTCTGTGATGCACATACCGAGCACAGAGAGTTGTTCAGTTTCCTCAATGCAAGTGCCACTCATGAATAGCGGCATAGGGGGTGGGTTCTGCTTTAACGACAGGAGACAGCATTGAGTTTTTGAAGCATTAAATTCTACACGGTTTTTTATTCCCCAATGGACAATGCTGTCAAGATCAGAATTTAATGAGCTTATCATACGCTGCCGTTCAAGTTCCACTTCCGAAGAACAAGGAAGTGAATCTTTGAACGAATATGAAAAGCTGAGGGTACTATCATCAGCAAAACAATTTAGTGGATTAGAAGTTTCAGATAAGAGATCGTTGATAAACATGAGATAGAGAGTCGGAGAAAAAACGGAGCCCTGGGGTACACCAGCATTTATTTTATGAGTTTCAGACTTGAGACCATTCAATACAACTTGTATTGAGCGGCCTGAAAGGCAATTTCTAATCCAACGAAGAAGAGATTCATCAATACCAAATGCACGCATTTTCGATAAGAGAGCTTGATGCCAAACTCTATCAAATGCTTTTGAAATATCAAGTGCAATAATCTTACTTTCTCCAAAACGATGTAAAGATTTGTGCCACTATTCGGTGAGATATACCATCAGATCACCAGTGGACCCATTGCTACGAAAGCCATACTGCCGGTCATTAAGAAGCTTTCGTTCTTCGAGATATTTCTTGAGCTGATTGTTTATCAGCGTTTCCATGACCTTGGAAAGAAGGGACGTAAGTGCAATTGGACGATAATTTGAGGGGGACAAAGATTCACCTTTTTTAGGGACAGGCTGGACAAATGCTGTTTTCCATCTCCTCGGAAAGAGTCCAGAGGAATAGGATGGATAGAAAAGCTTACGCAGTGGTTTTGCCAGCGTTGAAGAACACCTCTTCAGAACAATATAAGGGATACTATCCGGGCCAGCGGATTTGTGTATGTCAAGATCTTTCAGGACTCTTGCAACTGTACGAGTACGAAAGAAGACTCGTCCCATGGAAAAATTTGTGTTCTCAAGTACAGGAGGAGTCATAACACTCTCTGGCAGCGTCGAATTAGCAGCAAAGTGTGCTGCAAGCAAATTGGCTTTATCAATAGAGCTGACGCGTCATGACGTAGGGAGTGTCATTGATAACGAGCGTTGGGACCTTCAGCCCAACTTCGGGCGTACTGTGAAGTTCAGACATCCTTTTTTAGCCGCACCACACGAATGTAACTCAAGACTTCTCTCTTTCAGACATTGAAAACAAATGCGCTTCGGTATCTCCTTTTAAACTCTCTTCAACTTTTTTAAATGCTAGGATTGTGCTCAAACATTATAAGGACATTCATAATCCTTTTAGTCCTTTTACATTGAAAAAAAAAGCAAGGGGCCAATGTTACGAAATTTAATTCTCTGAGTAATGGCATCAATTAATGTCCCGAAAGTTCTCCATAAAATTTTGAAAATCGGTGAAATATAGGTGAAAATATTGAAGAACTTGTTTTTGCAACACTTTGAATTCTATTGTATATGTAAAGTAAATTAAACGCTTAACCCTCATTTGGATGCCGTTTGTTGAAAAAAAAATAAAAAATACACATCCGGATGTGCCTAAATATTTTATATTTATTCAGGAATTTTCTAATTTTATGAACTAAAACTTCAAAACACACTTTCTTTTTTCGGAATGTACACATAAACATCTAATAAAAACTGTATAAATCCTCTAAGAAACTTTATCAAAGGACACTCAAGGATTAATAAAATAAAACTTGAGTCGTATTGTGTTTTGTTTTTCCCCAACAAAAATAATATACATATACATATGTACATATTTCTTATTAAATCCCAGGAGTCCGTTTAAGATAAAAACGTAGAAAAATGACAACAAAAAATAAGTTGGCCTTAACATATTTTTTTTAGGTGCATATATAAAATTCAATCCCAACACAATGGCCCTAAGAAGCACATACGAAGGTTTCTATGAATTGTGTGTTTTGTTTGCTTTAAGAGAACTTATATAAAAATCTCATAAAACACACGACATTGATCTCTCTGTACCTGTTATAAGGACCTTATTTCTATGTCAAAAAAAAATTTCGTATATTTATTTATATATCTCCACACCTCCAACTAAATTTGTCCTTTTTCCATTCAGCTTTACACTTTTCTTATCCAGAAGGTCTTCTCTACTATACTGGTACTATACCTTCTTCTTCTTCTTCACGATGATGGAAAAGTAATACTGTGTTATGAATAGACAAGTTGAAAGGAAGACTTGAAAGCAGATCTGGGTGGTAATAGAAAAAGGATTACATTTTGATTGGAACTTCGAAGTGTGTGTGTGCACTCATTTTCTATGCCTATATCCTTTTTCCTAGAGGAAAATAAAATAGGAGATGTGCATTATAGCTTCCTATAGGTAAGGATCATATGGTTTTATCGTAAGTGATTACTTTCCATTTGTATTTTCATCTTCAATCAATCGGTTTCGATTGCACTAACGTATGGTTGGATGATGAAAGTGTAAGAGAAGCCCTATCGTAATGGTATAAGGCTTTGCTTGTGAATGCTTCACAGCTATTAATTTATCTTCATCGTTGCTGTTCATAAGCTATCAAAAGCGTGTTTATTTGATATTCATTTCGGAATATATTTTAAAAACAATTCTCCATATCGGTTTGATGAGAAGTCGAAAAAAAATTGAACAAATGTACTCAAGACTTGATGGATTGCACTCATAAAACTAAAAGGATTCCGTCGAGAAAATGAGTATTTATTTGTATAGTGCTATCTCTAGAGAGGAGAAAGATGATGACACCTTTAGAGACATGTTCTAACAGATCCTGGAGCAGGAATATGAGCAGTCATTTATAAGTATGACACTCAAATTGTCTTGATTGATTCTAACACCCAACAGAAAAGAGAAGCCATCTTTGATGGAACAGTCACAAAATGCAGCTTGTACGATACCACACAGACAACGGGCTAAAGAAGGTCGAATTTACATTGTGTTAGATAGTACAAAGATCTGATATCTGTGCATTCAAAAGGAGACATGGCGATCTCCTGATTAATCAATTATCATCCAGACTGAACACATTACAATCGAAAGGCACTACTCCAGGTTAATGGATGTGGTAGTCCATTTAAGTGAGTGATTCGATTCCTGATAATGGTGTAACATGTCAACACAATAATAAGAACACATTAACCCCTACTGCATCCCTTCTTTTTGAAACTCAATTCAAAAAGGACAACTCCTTGAGAAAGTCCACAACAATCCCATCCACAGGTTCAAAGGAGTTATGGTATCAAAATTACGCATTTCAGGGCTACCTATCCACCTATGGGTGCCGGAACTTTCCACGGGCCGATACTAATTCGGATCAGTACCTCGTTGTAGCCTATGAATATCCCTACCAAAAAAAAAACACCAAAATATTGTCACGAAATTCGATTTCAGATGGCTCCAAACACAAGAGGTTTCAGGTCTTCTATAGAAAACTCATTTGAAGTCCGATACCGCCACCATCAAGTATTCTGAAAGATGACAGGCCTAGTGTACTGGGCTTAATACGGCAACCGTCAGTTTGACAGTAAATTCTTGAAAGCACATTCAGCTAAACAAGAAGCGTACAAAGCAACGGATCATAGAAGAACCAGAACTAGTCCTGAGCTCAAAGATGGTAAAAGAAGGTCGGAATACTACTGCCTAGAAGGCAAAGGAAAGATTATGAGAAGTGTGCGATGGAGGAAATATAGGGATGACTTACTTGGTTTCTTTAGTTATGCCTTGAACATTAAAAATTGATTTTTTTTTTCATATTTAGACGCGTCTGGTGAGGGGAAAGAAAAGTCTGAGACATAAGTTTTTCAATTTATTGCACACACGACTACTATTTAAATTTAAATTCAAGTGGCTATATCTTTCAGACGGTTGAATTTGATATAATATTGAGTACACACTTCCTAAACCGACCAATTACCTTCGTGCACCAAGTACCAGCCATAGCAACACTGCAAGAGGTAAGAAAAAACAATCGGCGAACACCCTTCACAAGGAACAGTTCAAGAGGGCTTATTTTATTTCTAGCAAGATTGCGAGGTATGAGAAAGTCGGAACAGTTCATGAGAGGGTTGGCGCGGCGCTGATAAACTAAAATACCAGAGATCGTTGAATAGTACAACAATCTTCTGGAAATTCAAGAAAGAGTCGTTTAGCGAAACAGGTATCAAGGTGAAACCAGAGATGTGAATGATTGCATTACTTTGGTACTGCATTCAGTTAAGTCGCAGTCATATGACTGAAATTTTGAATGTAAGTTAATATTTCACTTGAGTACTTTAACTTTAAAATTGCATTCACCAGTCATTTTTAGCATTCATGACTTGTAAGTTAATAGAAGCAGTCAATTGACTGTAAGTTAAAAGACTGCAGTACTTTATGACTGCTTGCATTCTTTAAGTCAGTTGTAAGTCTCCTATATTTTCAAATTCTTTTTTGCAGTCAGTAAGTCTTTTAACTGCATTCATTTAACTGTAAGTCTTTTGACTTATCTTAAGTATTTTAACTTGCAGATTTGTAAGAGTTATTTATTTTTGTTGGAATTGTCTCTAGTAACTCACTGAAATTTTTATGTACATCTAGAATACAATTATTATATGGAGGGCTCACAGCTGTACCGAACCAAGTCATTTTAAAGAAATCCAAAACTAACGCCAGGATTTCCGCAAAATTGACCTCTATTTAGAGCTGTAATGAACTACATAGTTCATTACAGCTCTAAATAGAGGTCAATTTTGTGGAAATTTTGGTGTTGGTTTTGGATTTTTTTTAAAATGACAGCTGTGAGCCCTCCATATATGTATCCGCTTATTTACCTATATCCGGCCTTGTGTTTAAACCTGGATTAGAAGATGATAGTTATTGTTGATAGTAACTTTTTTTTTCTCTGGTCTGTGTAATAATCATATTTTTTAAATGATATTTATTTGGTTATCACTATCAAAAACAAAACGTTGAACGACTATTCTCAGTGGCAGGATTATTAAATGCTCCCAAGCGTGGAGCCCTTTTCAGGCAACAATTTTGAAAAATTGTTGCTCTTGAAAGTGAATAGTGATTGGTGATAAGTTTGGTTTAAATGTTTGAAGTATATTTTTTGTTTATGTTTGTTTTGTTTTGTTTTTTGTTTTGTATTTTATATGTTTACAAATAGTGAATCGAAATGAATTAATTTTGAAAAGTTTTTTTAACCAATTGTTTTAATAAATTGGACACACTTATTGTTTTTGTTTAATTATAACTGAATGTGAAAATAATTGTTTTTGTTAGTTTAACCAAAAACCATATTTATGTTTTTGTTATTTACTTATTTTCTAAACAAGAAATTTTTTTTGTTTATAAAATAATATATGTATACTGGCCGACCCAGCTCTCGAAATTCGAGTGCCAATTTATTTATTTAATTCATTATCATTCAATAAAAGACAGAGAATTCATGATTTTTTTAAATTGTTGAATGCAATGAGAGTCCAAAGGAAAACAGTTAATGGTAAACAAACTTTCAAACCTATACACATTTCTGACACATTGCAGATTTTTGACACGTTTCAGATTGGTTGTTCATGTTGCAGGCCGCAAAAACAATTGTTGTGTTGAACTGATGTTATTTGATGTATCAGAATCCGGTATGTTTAATGTGGATTTTTGGACGTTACTTAATCCATCGACATCGTAGCCATCCTTTGAAGGAATTTGCCAGTTTATGGCTTGACGAATAGAGGACAAATTCAGTTATGACATACAAAGAGTATTTCGTACCAAATGTTAGCCGAAAGCCCTAAAATTGCTCTTTTCCGGAGCAACAAATAAAATACCATTTTTTTATATTCTTAGGCGTTTTTTAATCTATCAAAATCTTAGCCATCCTTTGATGGAATTTGACAGTTTATGGCTTGACAAATAGAGGACGAATTCAGTTATGACCTACAAAGAGTATTTCGTACAAAATGTCAGCCGAAAACACTTTGACACTTTTTAATCAATGTACAAAGTATCCATCATTCGATGTTATTTGGCAATTTATGGCTTACAATAATGGAGTATTTTGTGAGAACTATCAAAGCCAGAAGTCAATCTTATCATCGAAATCGAAATTAAAATCGAATAGGAACAGTATTGAATCATTTCAGTGAAATGAAAATGATCGAATGATCGGTTGGTTGAAATAATCGCATCATTTTCGTAATCGATTGTTGAATGATTCAATCATTTGAAATGAACGATTTACTCAGCTCTTATTCGAATTTGATATTTTGTTTGTTTGTTAACGTATTTGAGAAAATTAACGCATTCTTGTCAAACCAGGGGGATATTTTATTTTCAGGGGAGATTTGAAAACAGTAACGCATAGAATAAAGCTAGAACTACATGCTCTGTTTTTCCAACTCATTTCAAATTTCTATATTCCATCTAGAAAAACACAAAAAGTAAAAGTTGAAATGGTTCTAAATTTCACTTTTTGAAAACACTAAGGCTAGGCGCGCACATTCAATTTTTAGTTTCGCAACTGCTCGGTTTGAACAACTAAAAAGATTGTGTTTTGACACAAACTAAAGGATTGCCTAAAAAGAGTTCGCTATTTTGTGTAACATATAATTATATGCACCTGCGCGGACATTCAACCAAATAGTTCATCTGTTTTTTATAAGCAACCAAACAGATGTGCAACTAAAAATTGAAAGTGCGCGCCTAGCCTAACACAGAAATTGCCCGATAGATGTAGTTAATACTTTAAGACTTAATTACATTTAACTTCAAAGAGTGAAAAGTGAACAAAATGTGCTGTATTTTTCCAAACAGCAACAAAAGCAAAACTTAAAATGGTTCTAACTTTTACTAAACTTAAACTGTATGACAGTATAGAGTAAATGTATGCTCTATTCAGCAACACATGTCGTTAGTCGATTTGACATTTCTAATTGTTTTTGTTTTTGTTTTCCGGGCATTTTTTTGCATTTTTTATTTATTGTTTTAAACAATTTCTGTGTAGTATATTTAAATAATTTTGGCATTCTGCACATCTATGCAAAAAATGCTTTCGTTTAATATGTAATTTATACCCCTTCAGTTTTTGTGGGCCGCGAAAAGTGTACCACAAAAAACATGTTTGCCGTTTTATAATATGATTAAAATATATAAAATATATAAGTAAATGATACTACATAAAAAGACTTATTTTTGTTTTATAACAGTAAAAAACAATTTACCCGTATTTTCGAGTTATTAAACATGTTAACAATTATATGAGTACTTGTGGAAGGATTCCGGGCTTGATGGGGGGGGGGGGGGGGGGGGTTTCGTGCAAGTAAGTAGATATAGCTAGATATATGTACATGCATGTTATTTCCTTCGCTTCTTATCAATTAGGGTGTCAAACAGAGGCGTATTTAAGGATTTGGCGCCCCGGGCTGATAAATTTTGCCGCCCTTTAGAACAATGAAAATAAAGTAATAAAAAATAATAATAAAAAAACACAAAATGCATAATATTTGATGTTTTCAAATTTTTGTCTGTGTGTATATTGATTACAAAATTCATTAACAATACATTCGTTATCTAAATTTTTTGTCAGTTCAGCTTCTATATTTAACTAAACTAAACTATTAAAGCGTTCTTCGCTAATGCGAGACCTTAAATAGATTTTTATTCGTTTCAATGTGGAAAACGATGTTTCTGCACGATTTTTCAGACAGCCAATGGAACGTTTTTTGATCATTCAGTCTGTCTAGAAAATAACATACGCTCCAATCGAAAATGACATTAATATCTACATCCTGTGTTTTCAATTAATCGCTTTGTCATCGTATCACCATTTGTTTCAAAACCAACCACCCTTAAGCAGGCCATTAGCACCACAGATACGCACGCACCGTCACCGGTGTATTGAAATGTGTGCTGTGTGTGTGGGCTGGTGTGTGCACCAATTTCTCTGTGAGTCTCGGTGCTGGCAAAATCAAAATGTTTTGATTTTTGGTGTCGGCCGGTTTGTCGATGTGTGCATATTTGTAGTTTATTTAATGCTTTAAAACACACCTAAAACAAAGAAAGTTCATGCAAAAAACTAAGTAAACAGACCTTTTTGACATCTTTTAGTATGCAAGAGGCATATGAAGTTAGCAAGATACTAAAAAGATGATTTTAACTTTAGTAAAATGTTAGAGATAGCATGATGCTAAATTTGATTAAAATAAGCAAAATCGTCTTCTTAACCTAGTATTATTCAAAAATAGTTTTAAAATTGTACTAATTCGACTAAAATTTTGTGCCAATAGTTTTTAAAATAATACCTGCCTACCCTTATATTTATACATCGTTATTAACTATTGTCCAAGAAACAATCATTACATTGTTTCTTAAGTCGTTCAAAACTATTGACGAAGGGAAGGGTATTTGTATATAGGGACACGAGTCAGCAAAAACTAAAAATAAATTGTGGCATGATTTGCTAGGTATATAAAAAGAATAAAATTTTGTGTGTGACCTTATATCTACAATCCGGCTTGAGGGATTTTTATATTTTTTTTTAATAAAAAGGGACTCTTTGTAGATGGTTTTCCATTTGTTCAAAAGAATAGGTACATGTCTGTAAATATTTTTTACTACCGATTTTCATTATAAAAAATCGTTTATAAAAAATATGAATAGTAAATGGTGAAAAAAGTGACTGACATGTTACAGCGAACTCTCTCACAGCCGGACACTCATGGCACTGAAAAAATTGTTATGCTTGAAAAACTCAAAAAATCACATTTTTTAAATCTTTGTATTTTTTGTTTATCCTTCAAAAATATTTGTAAATTAGACAATTGTTAGGGGCGGCTTACCCTCTTTAGCTTGTATGTTTTGAAAGTTCAATCACTTCAAAAAAATATTATAAATTGGCCAATTGCTTGCAGCCTTGCCGCCCCGGGCTGTAGCCATTTTAGCACTAGGGTAAATACGCCCCTGATGTCAAACGACGATTTTCATTGAAGGGGTATTGAATCATCGTATTCTAGATGTACTTAAAAATTTCAATGAATTACTAGAGACAATTCCAACAAAAAAAATAAAACTTACAAATCTGCAAGTTAAAATACTTAAGATAAGTCAAAAGACTTACAGTTAAATGAATGCAGTTAAAAGACTTACTGACTGCAAAAAAGAATTAGAAAATATAGGAGACTTACAACTGACTTAAAGAATGCCAGCAGTCACAAAGTACTGCAGTCTTTTAACTTACAGTCAATTGACTGCTTCTATTAACTTACAAGTCATGAATGCTAAAAATGACTGGTGAATGTAAGCTTTAAGTTAAAGTCAATTAGTAAGTTAAAAGACTTACACAATAAGTCTTTAAATTCAATTAACTGCAGTATTGATTTAACTGCAAATGTCACATCTCTGGGTGAAACCAACAGACCACTGAAAAGGTGTAAGCTTGTTGGCCCAATAAATGAAGTAAGGATATCATCTCCTAAAGCAGCGTATCCGCTTACTGTGGAGGCTGTCAGAGATGACTTCCAAGTACCGATTGATCAGCTCTCCACAAGCAACAAAGGTTTCTTAGCTGTCTGAAACTCTATCGAAAAATGGTATTTTAACATATCATATTCATAAACGAAGGTCCCTACCCTAGCTTCGACTCTAGTGACATGCTCAGGGGATTTAAGGTAATAGGCTGTCATTAAGGCAGAGGAACCGCAGAAGAACATCGGAACTTATTTTCTGAAGATCAGCGAGGAGAGCCGGGGAGCCCTCGAAAGATCCAACTTCAAAGTTAAGTTCGGCACAAGAAATGCAAAAATAAAGATTCTGCAGAGTCAGGGAGAAGACCCCAACAAAGCTGATGACAACGTTGAGGTCGACTAGGTCACTGCCGATGTCGAGGTTTCGGTGAGCCAATGTACCCTGGCTCTTAAGGGTAAAACGCGTCATATAGATTAATCTAAGGCACTCTAAATATGCTTCCGATAATCTGTGAGTGTTCCTGAGGGAGGAAAACATTGATGTTGTTGCTATACATGAACAGTGGATAAATGGTCTCAGAGTGAGATGCCTGCAAGACCACCCCAATATGACCTGATTTATAAGACCACAAGCCCAGACAAATGTAATCCTACAACTTGTATCTTAGCTAAGAAACACTTGATAGCTTTTTTGTGTCTTCACAAAAGAGAGGGCTGAATACTCACTCAATCGGATTGGCTACTTTATCATTACCAGTCAACAAGTTGCCAGCTTGATGGCACAGTGTAGATAGCGTCGGATGAGTGTAGTGGTCCGGCTGAGTCAGGGATCCAATTTCCGGATGATTGTGCAAAATCAAAAACACAATAAGAGACATTGAACTTAATCCAAACTGGATGACTCCGTGAGAATGTCTACAATTTCCCACATCAATTCCATCCACTGGTTCATACGAGTTATGGTACTCATATCATATATCAACATGCCACTGCCACACTTCAGCGCTAATTTGGCACATACATTATACATGTATTTGGATTCTGGTTGTACCTCCACTCCCAAAATTTTGTAACCAGCTTTTAGACTATTAATAAAAGAGATACAAAAAGTTGGTCCTGAAACTGTGCCTGTGTATCTATTTGACTTAAGAAAAATCAGGTTTTGATTATTTTCCAGGTGGGTTTTTGAAGAAACATAATAAAAGAAACAAGATCAATATTATTTTGTAAATTAGTCAATGAAGTGTTATTGTTCACCGGCTACATAGAGCATTCCATTGTGTACAGATAAACATCAATTGAAGTCATTAGCTCCTTCCCTGCAAGAAACAAGCAGGATATCCTTTGTTGAAACATACTATAAACATACGTCTTTTTTTGAAGCGCGTGTTTACTTTTTACACATCTGTGTAGGTACTAGGTACTGGGCCAAAAAAATTGACTATTTTTTTTTTTGAAAGATATATTGCGAATATCATTCAGAATGACACGTTCATGCGTCTACACCCTTATTCTTTTAAGGAAAATTAATTTAAATTCATGTGCGACACGAGAAATCAATTACCCAAAAAAATACATGCACGACTGGGTCGCACGAACCTGCTCTCTTGTAATAGACTAAGAATTTTAAAAATGAATTTTATTAGAGAAAACTGTTCATAAGTATAAAATTTATTTTTTAAACTCTTTTAGTAGCAAGAGATAAAAACAGAATGCCATATGATTTCCTAAACAAATATGAATTTATGCAAGAACAAAAATAATAATTCGTTGTAGCGGTTTCTCAAAAAATTAAAAACCATTTTTATTACTTTACGAATAAAAATAAAGTTTCCAAAACAAATTCACCCGCGTTTTGAGATATTTTCAAAAAAAAAAAAAAAAAATAGATTTTTGTTTCAAAAATTCAAAAAATATTTTTTTTTTGTCAAGTTTTGAAATACAATCTTTTTCAAACTTTGTATATGCTTCTCAATAAAAAAATTAATTAAAATCCATTATTCCGATAGTATTTAAGATATTCAAAATTCGAAGAAATAGTTCTATGGTATAAGTACAATCAGTAATAACTAAATTTCAAAATTTGTTTCATTGAATTTTAGATCGGAAGAATTAATTGAGAGAAAAAAATGCTATCAAAATTCTGGGCGCGCACCGTTTTCGAGAAAAATACGATTTTCGAAAACCATTTTTTAACATTTGTATAGTGGGTACCGTTGGTTTTAAATAAAACACATTCTTTTCTTACATCTTGTAGTCTGTATTAAAAACTTTTAACTGTCAAGTTTAAAAAAAATGGAGGATGGGGTTTTCGAAATATTGAGTTTAAAAAAAAATAGTTTGCAAAATTTTAATACACAACACCATTTGTACCGTTTTTGAGAAAATCAAAAGTATTTGATTTTCTCAACCGGTACAACCGTTGACATTTTTTAATGCTAAGGCTCCCCAAAAATTTGAAATAGTACTGTGTATTTCAATTTTCAAAACAAAATTGTTTTAGATTTAAAAAAAAATTTCAATTTTTTCTTAAACTCAATATTTCGAACCATATCCTCGATTTTTAAAGTTGACAAAAAAAAATTTCTTATTACATTTTACAAGATGTGGGAAACAAATTTTTATTTTACCTATAAATAAGGGAAAATCGTATTTAACTCGAAAACGGCGCCTAGAATTTTGATAACCTTCTTTTTTCTCTCGATTAATTTTTACAATCTATATTTCAATAAAACAAATTTTAAAATTAAGACCTATCTGACTGTACCTACCAAAGAATCATATTTTCTAATTTTGAATTTCTCATTATCGACATAACGGACTTTCATAAAAAAATCATAGAGAAGCTTCTTCAAAGTTTGAAAAACATTACATTTCAAAACTAAAAACCAAAATTTTTATTGCATTTTTGAAGAAAAAAAATCAATTTTTTCGTAAATCTCTAAAAACGGGTGAATATTTTTTTGGAAACTTTATTTTTATTCGTGAAGTAATAAAAACTTTAGGTTGGCATAAAAAAATTTTTTCTTGAAAATGGTTTTAAAGTTTTTTATATAGAAGTTTTAATTTTTAAGAAACCGCTACAACGAATTATTATTTTTGTTCTTGCAAAAATTTATATTTGCTTAAGAAATCACATGGCATTCTGTTTTTATCTCTCACTACTAAAAGAGCTTAAAAAACGAATTTAATGCTTATGAACAATTTTTTCTAATAACATTCGTTTTTAAAATTCTAAGAGCAAGTTAGTTAAGTTAAGTTAAGTTAAAATTTACTTTTATTTCAATAAAAAAAATATTACAATTATGGTTTTGACTAAGTCATAATTTGTTTGGCCTATGGCCGTCTACCAGAGTTGACAACATATAAACTGAAGTTCCTATATTAGAAATCTCCTTCTATTATACGCTTTCTATAACGAAGTGCTGCTTCATCTTCTTCTAGTACATGTTTTCCAAACATTGATAGTCGAAATTCTTTTAGAATTTCACAAACGCCAAGAATATGAAAAACATCTTCTCTCTTTTCCATGTTGCACAGGTCACAAATTGTTGGAAGATCTGGTCGATGTGGTACAAAATTTAAAAGAACAAGTTCACCTGTCATTTTGAAGATAGTACTTATTTTTTTTTTTAGATAAGTAACTTTTGAGAAAATATGTTTCTGCATTTAAGAAATGGTTGAATTTGTTGTAGTATTCCTGAACAATGACGATTGGGCCTCTTCGACATATTGGTGATACGTAAGTCTGGCAAGATTCTCCAAAATAGCGTTAAATTTTTCTCTTAACAGATGAGGTTGCTCATTCACATGAACTGTCATATTCATTCCGCATTCGGAAGCTATTTTCTGCCATTCCTCGCATATGTTTTCATTTTTTCTAATTATGCTTTTTAATATTATGTTTGGTATTTTACAATCGTTCATCTCTAATAATTTAAGACACAATTGAAGTGCGTTTTGAGGGTGTACAGGCGCACGGGAGGAGCATTTGTAATCCCATATTTGAGCTCCATAGAGTATTATCGAGGCTGCAGTCGAATGAAACACAGTTTGTTTTGCACTTAGTGACAGATAATTGTTTTTGAAACAGGGTTCCCAGATTGCACCGATACGATAGCTCTTTTAGCATCAGCTTTTTTTTTATCCGATGGAAATCTTCAAAAGACACTCGGTAAGAATCGGTACCGAGTAGTGTGGGACTCTTACCGCACTAAAAACACCGGTGAATCAGGACCAATCTATGAAAGATCGACAAATGATTTTTATTTCTTAATTTTTAAATCGCATTGGGGGAAGTTTAAGGTAATAACACTTTCCCATAGCTTTTAGTTCATCAGCTCATGAGGCTTGGTTCTACTTAATCTCCGAACATTGTCTCGTACATTTAATACGGTCTCCATTTCGGAGTTAGTATGACTTTGCAGTCGCTGATTGTGTGATACAGCGTGTTTCTTAACCACTCCTGTAACCATTTCAATTTGAAGGTCATGATGTAGATCGCTATTTCTTATATACCAAGGGGCATTTATTATTCCACGAAGGACCTTACTTTGGAATTTTTGGATGGGTTCAGCATTTGGTTTCTTTGTACAGCCCCATAGTTGGATGTCATATGTCCAAACGGGTTTCAATACTTGCTTATATAACCCTAGTTTTTTCTGAATATATAGGTCAGAGTTCTTTCCTAGTAACCAGTACATTTTTCTGTACTTTAAGTTTAGTTCTTCTCTTTTCTTTTTGGTGTTCTCTTTCCATTTAAGCTTTGCATCCAAATTCATTCCAAGGTATTTGGCGGTATTGGAGTAGATACTTCTGTACTGTGTATAAATATTGGAACATTGTTTATGTTTTTGTTTGTAAAGTTTATATGCGTCGATTTTGTTTCGTTTAATTTGATACGCCATTTCTGCGTCCAATCACTAACTTTATCGACTGCATTTTGCAATTTTTGTGTAGCCTTCGTAACGAATTTATCTGGCACCAATATTGCAGTATCATCAGCAAAGGTCGCCATAATAGCGTTGTTGTCCACTGGAATATCCCTTGTATATAACAGATACAGGACACTTCCTTGTGGTACACCGGCTTCAATTTTCTTAAGTTCCGAGTAATTTTGGTCGTACCGTACTCTAAAGAGTCGATTCGTAATGTAGGATTTCAGTATTTCGTAGTCCTGTCTGGGAAGGTCCCTATGCAGTTTGTACTCAAGTCCCAAGTGCCAAGCCTTGTCAAAAGCTTGAGCAACATCTAAGAATAAAGCAGAGCATACTTGTTTTTCTTCAAGTGCCTTTTTCACAACATCCGTAATTCGATGCACTTGGTCTATCGTGGAATGTTTATTTCTAAATCCAAATTGATGGCTTGGAATTAGTCTTCTTTCTTCAATTATTTTGCTAAGCCTTTTCAGTAGCAGTTTTTCAAAAACTTTTGCCATGATTGGTATAAGCGATATTGGTCTGTAAGATGTTACTTCTGTTGGTGACTTACCTTGTTTAGGTATAACAACGACTTCTGCAATTTTCCAATGATGTGGCACATATCTTAGTTTAAGGCATGCGTTTATTATAAATTGGAGTTTCTTGAAGGCTATTAGAGGCATTTCTTTCAAAACCTGAGCAGTTATAAGATCGTACCCTGGTGATTTTTTGTTAGACAACTTATGTTGACACATGCTTCTTACTTCTTTGAGCGTGACAAAACGTATTTCACATTCGTCGTTTCTGTCAACAAACTGTAAGGGATCTGTAGCTGTGTTTGCTAGGAATGGCTTGAAAACATTCGCGAGATGTTCAGCGAAGAGATCAGCCTTTTGGTTCGGGTTTCCGATCCATTTACCATCTTGAGACTTTATTGGCGGGTTTTGTGTCTGAGGTCTTTTTAGGCGCTTAGCTGCTTTCCATAAGGAGTATTCGGTAGAAGCATCCGTCGTCAGACTTTTCAGGAATCTACTTAGTGACTCATTTTTAAACTCACAGATTCTTCTTTTTAATTCGTTGTTAAGACGGTTAAAAACTACTTTATCATCTGGGAATCTCGTGGTTTGCCATTTTTTTCTAGCTCTTCTTTTTTCCAATATCAACTCCTTTATTTCGATAGGATATTTTATACCTTTTTCTATCGCGTTCGAAATAGTTGGAGTACTTTCTTCTGCAGCCTGCTGCACATCAGCAATAAATTGTTCTACTTCATGATCAATTTGTTCAATTGTTTGCATAGGGGATCTTAGGTTAATAAAACTTTCAAGTTTGTCTCTGAATTCGTTCCAGTTTTTTCTGTTATTCACGAGCTTGGGATTACTTTTTTCTATTATTTCTGCTTCGCTCAGTGATAAAATTACTGGAGTATGATCTGACGATAAATCGTAATTACCTTCGACACTTATATGATTTCGTTTAATACCTTTAACTACGAAGAAGTCTATAAGGTCTGGTATTTCGTTAGTATCAGATGGCCAATATGTTGGCGAACCAGAAGAATAAAATTCACAGTTGTATTTTCGGCCTGCTGGGTATAGCCGTTTACCTTTTGTTGTTATGAGCCAAGACATATACGTCTTTGTCTATTTTCTCTGTTATTAGACAACCACCAGAACTGGTTTCTGTCTCACCCTGCCCCTTTCGGACACACTTCTACTGAACCAAAGGCACTCTGCTCCGCCTTGTGCTAGGACGTCTCGACTATAAAGGAGCAGCATATCCACAGTTCTGTGGATGACGTGGTAGATCAGCGGAATCGCCTTTCTATTCACGATTCCCAAATATTAGACTGTTGGTTGAGAACATTACTCTTCCAAGGTAACCGCCGCGAATCAGCTTTAACAAAAATTGATAAATTCTGTTTATGTTGGCTCCGTTCGGCAACGTCTAAGACACTGCCTCTCAAATTCCCGAATCTTTTCCATTTGATATGGGACAACGGGAACCACACCCATATGCAATCATAGGATGAGGGCCATGTAGCAAATCACTTTTACCATGCTGTCAAGTCGGCTGCTGTAAAACAACCATTTCGTTTGGGCAAAGGCTCCTCTAGCCCTGGTAACAAAATGCATTTATGTATAAGTCTTACGAAATGCAAATACTGATCCAACCTGATGCCATGGTACTTTACTACACTTTTACTCACCAGTGGCTGTTCGTTTGGCCATATACGATCCACCAGCTTGCGCCAATTCTTCCTCATATCAATTTGGGCTCCAGACAATGAAGTCCTTAACAGAATATTTTCAGATTTCTGGAAGTTGACTTGCAGTCATCGCAATATCGCTATTATTAAGCTATTAGATCTTTGGCATACGCAATTACCTGAGTATGTAAGACTACCTATCAGATTACTGGTCTAAATGCTTAATATCGAATATCTCGGTTAAAGTTTCATTGCCACTTTTGGCAACAAACTTTCTACCATTGGACAAGTCATGATTTGGGGCGAATGACAGCATTCAGTTTGTACACTTCGTGCTTGTATACGAATTCCAATTGTCTACTAGTATTCAAGGCCCCACTATGCACCAATATATGTAGTTTTTACTTCAGTTGCATCAAAACAATTTTATATCAATCTCATGTGAGGATTCTCTCCGAAAATTCCACAGTCCCATAGTATAATTGACTACAAACCATCCACCAAAAAACCGAAACACCCTTTTGTTTTGTTTCTGCTTGTTCCCATATTGCCTTTCTATAAAGAACATTTATCCAACGTAAAGCTCTTTGATGATGATGAAAAAAAATCGTATTCACATTTGTACGGCTTGACGTCATCACAATATCCTATCCGTTGAATCGTGGGTCGTAAGGATGAAATTAAAAAAAAAAACAACTGGCACTAATCTGTTCGGGGAAACACAACATTTCAAAAAGGTGCCATTCAAAAACAAAAAAAAACTAAATCAACTCGCAATATGACTTTGTTTCCTTTGTTTTTTTTTTCGAGCCGTTCTGTATTTAGATACGGCCTGCACTCTGATTGATTTCGATGCTTTGTTCTCAGTGCAGCGGAAGGCAGTGTTTTTTCTGGTATTGAAATCTAACACAGTGTCAACACACAAAAAAAAATAAACACTGTGCCATTTTTAAAAGCGTTTTTTCTACTGTTTTTTAAGGCTTTCTAGAATGGAGAGGAAGTTGCATTTAAGCTGTTGAATGAAAGAGAATACTATAGGAGAGAAAATTGAAATTTGTTGGGGACTTTTACGACACAAAAGACCCGAAACCGAACCTTGGGTGAACATGGGAAATAATGTTTCTTTGCTTTTTTTTTTGTTTTTTTTTTTTTGTATTTTGGAACAAGAGAAAATCTTTTTGATTTTTGATACATGACAACAAAAAAACATCAAACTCAATTATCGGTTGAAGGCTTTTGGGCGTTGAGTTTTTTGATAAAGGCAAATGAATCAATTTCATTATTGGATTATAAGGATTAACAAAAGACCTTTTAGGGCTTTTAGTCGTTTAAATATTTTTTGAAGGAAAAAATATTGTTTTTTCATATTTTTCAACTGGTGAAAAAACTTTTGATACGAAAAACTTAAGTTTACCAAATAGCCGTATAGAGTGCAGGCTTTTTGGGTTTTTAGGAACGTTTCGTATTTGGGTAGGAGTGGAAACATTGTGATTTCTGCATTTTCTACATATCCATTTCAAATATGATTCTAATATGGCGTAACGTGTAATTAAATACTTTGAAGATTTATAAAAGTCTAATTCGTCTTTTTTTTGGGAGAGTAGGTACGATAATTTAGTTGTCAGAAATTGATAACGGATTTTTATAGAAGGGTCACATACAAGCATTTTTTACTATGGGAGGGAGGGTCTATTTCGCCCCGTTTAAAAGGTAGGGGCGATTTTAGAAAAAAATTACTTAAATTGAAAAAAAAAAATATTAAAAAACAACGGCAACACTTGCAATAAAGTACTATAACAGTTTTGATAGCCAGAAGTCTGTTCTATAATCCTAAATTTAAATTTAATTACTTATGTCAATAGTCTTTGAAAAATTCGCATGCAAACTTAAAATTATGTTAAAAAAAATGAAAAAATAAAGTTTAGACCAATTTTTTTCAAAATTGTGAAATGAAGTGCTTAATAGGCTTTTTGTGGTCAATGCTATCGTACTATTAATTCTGAATTAAACAAAAAACCGAATGGTTTTATGTCTTCTAGTTTTTGAGAAAATTGAAAATTACTAAAACTACTTTTTATGAGATTTTTGATTTTTAGTATTTACGGTGATTTCATTTTGAGGATTAATGTTAATGTGGTTCATTTAGCGTTACCAAGAACGCACCACGAGGAGGTAGAATTGCATGGCATTCCGCGATTCAGTCAGTCAGTTTGTGAGTAAGTCAGGTGTAAATTTAAAATAGTCAAGTCAATTTTTCAATGTTCAATGTATTAAAAAGGTATGTACATACTAGTGTTGGGCATAATCGAATGATTTAAAGAATCGAGATATTAGTATTCGAATGATTTAAAGAATCGAATGATCATTCGAATGATTTTCGAAGGAATATCATAATAAAAAAAGTAGGAAACAAACACTCCATTTCAAGGAAAAAAAAGCAAAAACAAAACAAGAAAATCATAACATAATGGTTCTCGCTTCTCGTCTTTCCCTTACAACTCCATATTCAACCCTCAACGATGCATCGAGTACAAAAATGAATATAAATAAATATAAACTCAGTCATTGAATACACACACGAGAAATATAAATAACCAACTTCTCGAGTTCTCGATTTTGTGTGTTTTCTTTTCTGTCTTTTCGTTCAATATTCGCTTCTCGGTCTCGAATAGGCACTCGAGTCCTCATTTCGCTTATAGAAAGTAGATAAGCAAAAATCATTCGAATGATTTGAGTATTCGAATGATTTGTGTGAAGAATCGAGATATCTCGAGATGTTGCCTGAATCGATTATAATCGATTATTTCATTCGAATGCGCCCACCACTAGTACATACATACGAGTATGTTAGTCTCGTCAATGAAGTCATCGTACGTACTGTCTGTCGAGTTCGTTGATTTCGCCGTTGATGGTGAGAGGCCGAGGTTGTTTTTGCGGCAGAATACCCTCTAAGTCCTCACTGTGAACAGTGGACTTAGTTTCAAACCTTCACTTTTTTCACACTAAGTTCACTTTTAGACCGATTTCTTCTAAGAACGCGATGCTTTTTTCGTTGGTCGACATCAATTCCCTCAACGAACAAAATATTGAAAAGTTATTTAATTTAAGATAAAGTAGTGGATGCTTAGTCTTTATTCAAAGAAAAAATACTTCACCCTTACAAAGGTTGAATAACGAATGACCTTGATAAACAATAACAAGTACCACATTTGTATTCAAAAAACAACGGTAAAAAAATCGAATTAATTAATTAAGGAATTATATAAATTTGCTGCATTCGTACAGTAGTGCCTAGGTAATGTGAATTTTTCATAATGCATTACATTTTCATGTCTGAAAATTTTAAATGTGCAACTTCGGGCTACGTATACTTATGTACATATATTTAGTTGACATTGGATTCATAGGTTCAAAATAGCTTTGTTGGCCTTTAGTCCACAAAAATCGGTGTTTCGTCCGGGTGATCTCACATTGACTCATCAGTTGACTGTGAGGACCTTGTCAATACGCAATTTTTGTTAAATTAAGTTCATCTTACATCGATTTTTTGACAAAAATCCAATGTGAACTATACCCAACCAAGATTAAAATTGTAATCATTAACGTTGGAAAATTTTGCCCGTGGCCTGGCATTGATTCTTTATGAAGGTATTTTGAATCAATAATTCAACAAGCCCAATAATAGTGCTAAGTCTTCTACTTGGCTGATTTATTTCAGTAGTATATAGAATTTGTATTATAAAAACCTTCATATAAGGGTAAATTCAAAGTTTCTTTCCAGATTCTATAAATGCAAAAGAAACCTTGCATACACCCAACCTTGCAGCTACCTCAAATCCTAAAGTGTGCCCCAGAAGAGGGGTAGCAGGGGGCAAGCATGCCCCCCCATACACACCTCATTGTTTATACGCCGTAATGCGTAAGCAAGCAAAAAAAAAAAACAAATATCCCATAAAAAGTTGTTTTTGTTATTTTCAATTTTCTCAAAAACTAGATGACATAAAATCACTAATAATATATTTATTTCAAATTTAGAGTTTTTTTTTTTTGAGTTTTGAACCCGTTTTTTTTTTCAAAAACTGTGCATAGAATTCACTTGATTTAAAAATTAGGTAATATAGAACAGAGCATTGGCTTTAAAAAAAAAAGGTATAATACTTAATTGTAAGTATTACCGTTATTTTTTAATATTTTTGTTTCTATTTTTAGTACCTTTTTCTTAAAATAGCACCTCCCGCCCAAACGGGGGAGATAGACCCACCTTCCCTTTTTAAAAAAATTTCTACTGCTTTGAAGACCTGTTCATTAACTTAAAAAAATCTAAATTTGATTCAATCGAACAAGTGGTTATTTTAAAAAGTAGCAAACGGATAGCAGTTTGAGCTGAAATCCGAAAAAAATTAATATATTTGTTTAAATATAATGAGCTGTATTTAAACTAACAAAAAAAATCCACAGTTTCAAAGGTAATAAATAGCGGTTTAAATTATTGAAAAGCGAGCTCAAACGACCTGATTACACTACAAGCTTTATTGCGATTTTTTAGGAATTTCTCCAAATATAGGGCAAGCCTCTTAAATCTTTTTCTGCGTATTCTAAAAATGGAATAACACTTAGATATGTGGTTTGTTGTGATGTGTATCATTGTGATGTGCCGAAATCTCAGATGTTTTAACTGCACCACACCATTCTGTGTCGCAGACATTGTCTTCTGTATGTGTTAACGAGAAGATAGTGCTCGTGTAAAGAAGAACAACTGTTCAATAAAGAGTATGTAAATAATCTCATTTCAGAAGATAACAAGCTGAATTAGTGTGCACAACAATATTGGTGTGATACAACATGCCATTCCATGCCATTCCACGCTACACCACTCCCCAACACATCACAAAATACGAGAAAAGTGTGGTTCTGCCTTAAGGAATTTTTTATGGACCAACGAAAGCACTTCCCACTAGAGTGAGATGGTAGCAACCTGTATGACTTTTGGAGTTAAACGGCACACAAAATTCAGAATTCTTAAGTTTCTTTTTATTAATTTTGTTTCAATATTTTTTTTAAATAATTTTAACTAAATATTGTCAATGATATTAAGAAAAATATTGTGAATATTTATAATCCAAGTTGCATAAATGCATATAGATATATTTAATATTTTAAATAACGATATTATTTTCTTATTATAAAAATAAATTATGAAAAACAGTATTTTTAAGCACTGCCTAACGTGTACTATGAAATTAAATAATTTATTACAATAAAATCTACATTCACACGTCACTCAAGCCCACAAATAATTTAAATTATTAAATTAAGTTTATTCAATTCTTATAATATTCTATGTTACTATTTTTATAAAATTAAAAAAAAAGAAAAATAGATTCTTTTTTACTAACTTAAGTCAGTAAAGAATGAAAATATTTAAATTATGTTAATAAGAAATACATTCCATAAGCTTAATTGTTATATGTATATTTAAACACAAAAGTAATTATGTGTATAACAAAGAATTGTTATAGTTATTATTATTATTTGACTTATCTACTAATATCACTTGGTTATGAAACTAAAATAGCAGCAAACTTTAAGAAATACACAAGTAGATATATACTAATATTTTATTAAAAATGTAATAAGAGTCATAAATGATAAAAAATAGTATTATTTCACGCAATTTTCGTTCAACAACAATTTAAAATACAAAATATGTAACAAACCACACTCAACGCTTTGCTTTTATTCATTGCTCAGAATTGAGTTAAAGAAAAAAATGCTAAATTGTTATGAACATATCAAAAAATATGATGAATAAATGAAACAAACGACAAACAGTATCTTTTGGTAAATCAAAACCAAAAACAAAATTAAAATTAAATTTAGGAAATACATATAATTATAGTGTTTTAAGAAAATAGTAAATAAAATACAAAAAAAAATTAAAAATAATAACAACATGATATAACATTTAAGAATAAATAAATATAAATGAAAATAAAACAAAAATGTTGACTGTTTTGTAAATTGAATGAAGTAAATAATAGAAATAAAAATATATCAAAATGAGGTTGTTTATTTTTTTCTATTTTTTGTACAGCAATATGGTAAGTTTTGTAATTTATTTATTTACTCCTAATACGAGCTAAATTTAAAACTTAGACAAAATAAAATCAGAATATAACACTAAGAGAGGATAGAACAAAAAGTTAAAATTTTTTAGTATAATAAGAACTTAAGTAAAAAAGATAGGAGGCAGATCAAGAAAGTTATGGGGATAAGTAAGAGAGGAGAGAATTTCAAAGGACTGGTCTTGAAGTATGAAAATCTAAGACATTTGAGGAATTGTTGGCATTTAGCAGCATTCGAGACACGGGTTTGTACTAACTATAGTTAGTGCGGTGAAAAGGGAAGCGTAAGATTACGTCGATTAGTATTAAAAGAAACAAAAATTAACAGAGCAGGGCAGTCAATATTACTAATTAATATGTCAATTTTCTATGCACCGCAGGTCGAGCAGCTGTGATCATAATAAGGAGGTAGTCGATAATGATCATCCCACGAAAGACTACGCAGAGCAAATCTAATAAGCCTACGCTGAGTGTCTTCGGTCCATTTTATTTGGGTAATTTGATAAAGGGACCGTACCTGAGAAGCGTATTCAAGAATGGGTTGGACAAATGAAATGAAAAGAGCTTTGTAACTTCCGGGTGTCGAGTTCGCTTTATTGAAAACGGTGTCAATGTGGCAACGAAAGTTTAGTTTCCTATCAGAATTTACTACTAATACACTATTTATATAGTAGTTCTAGACGGGTGGAGGAAGGCGTTTGCGTGAAAACGTCTGTCATTTTTTGACATTGAGCTCAAGGCGATTTTTGTTTTGGCACCAGAGAGGAACAAAAATATCTAGATTACGTTATAAGGCATAGATAGCATAGATCAGCAGGTGATGAGATGCGTTCATAGATCGTTCGCATAAATAGATAATCTGCAATCAAGAACAAGAGGAATATCGTTTAGCTAAGATGAATAACAATGGACCTAGATGGCTGCCTTGTTGTACTCTGGAAGTTGAATTAATGGGAATGGAAGGGAATGATCTAAGACATACGTTATATTTTCTATTTTTCAAGTATGAATTCAGTCAATGTTTTTAGTTTAAAAATAATGATCTAATGAGACATTTTGTTAAAAGCTTTGCTTAGGTCATTATTATTTATTAGTTACAATACGTTAATGCTAACGTTAAGCTTACAATCGGTGGCAATAACATTGACTTCAGCTCCATCATCCATTGTGAACATAAAACCATGTTGAACGGGAGTCAAAATTGATTTTCAATGAAAAGAAAGTGCTTCAATATATGTATAATACTTTCAAACATTTTCGGTATGCATGATAGTTTTGCTTTAGTATGCGATAGTTAGAGACTTCATTTTTGGAACCTTTTTTTTGTGGATAGGAACTACATATATACGATATTTTCCACGATTGAGGAAAGGTGCATTGCAAAATGGATATTGTAAATAGGTTGGTCAGCGGATATAAGAAGGCATTTTTCCATTTCCCTATCTGGTCCGGTAGAGTTATCATCTTTAAGTATTTCGATTTTTACTTGCGACTTATAGGTACTAAAAGGCAAGTTACAGGTACATTCGTAAAAAAAATCGAACTCGAGATTTTGATCAAAGTTGACATTACGATGATAGCGAAGACTAAAAAAGTGGGTCTCGCAATTCTGTCTGTCTGTCTGTATGTCGGTCTGTCTGTCTGTCGGTTCGACTACAGCCTAAACGGCTCGGCCGATTTTCTTCAAACTTGGTAGATATTATTTTTAATTTTTTCCCCCCACACGTTTTTTTCTTTTTTTTCTTAAGACCAAAAATAACGGTACCTGCCATACGAATTTTTTACGAAATTTTGTAAATATTTTTTTTTTCTCAAAAACTGCACGACAGATTTGAAAAAAAAAGATAAAAAAAAATTATTTAGTTATAGCTAGGTACTGAATGGAAAAAAAATTTCCGAAAAATGAATATTGAGGGTAGCCCCAAAGAACTATTTTTTTAGTTTTTGATTTTCTCAAAAACGGTACAATGGATTTTGATCATTTTTCTTGTGCTAAAGCTCCCCAAAAATTTAAATAGAATTATATATTCAAATTTTCAAAAAAAATTTGTTTTGGATTTTTATAAAAAATTTCAAAATTTTTTTTTCAAAACTCAATATTTCGAAAACCTTATATTAGATTTTTTTCAAACTCGATAAATAAAAGTTTATCAACATGGTCTACAAGATATATGAAAAAAAGTTTTTTTTACCTAGAAATAAAGGTACCCACCATACAAATGTCAAAAAATGACTTTCAAAAATCGTATTTTTCTCGAAAACGGAGCCTAGAATTTTTATAAAAATTTTTCTGTTTCAATTAATTTTAACGATCTTTAATTTAATAAAAAAAAATTGAAATTAAGATATTACAGCTTGTACCTACCATAGAACTATTTTTTTTAATTTTGAATTACTCACTATCGACATGACGGATTTTAATCAAATTTTTTATAGAGATGCTTCTAAAAAGTCAAAAATCCATTGCCTTTCAAAACTTAAAAAAAAAAGATTTTTTGAATTTTTTAAAAAAAAAATCATTTTTTGTTTTTTTGAAAAATTCGATATTTCAAAAACGGTGCAATATTTTTTTTTTTGAAATTTAATTTTTATTCGTACAATAATAAAATCTTTAAGTTAGCATACCAAAATTTTGTATATAAAAGCTTTTTTTTTAAGAAACCACTACAAGAACTTATAATTTTTGTTCTTGCATAAATTCATATTTGCATAGCATTCTGTTTTTATCTCTAAAAGTATTTAAAAAATTAATTTTATCCTTATGAACAGTTTTCTCTAATAACATTCGTTTTTAAAATTCCTAGTCTATTACATAGGAGCAAGTTCGTGCGACCCAGTCGTGCATTTTATTTTCATAAACTTTGGTTAAAGAGGTTCCATTTATGCAGTAAGAAAATCTGATCGGGAAAGTCTTTCGGCTAAACGATTCAGCTAGTTGAGAAGACATGGCGGGGCTGTTGGCATAATTATTTGTATTGATTATGTTTCTAGCGGCCGTGTTTGCATTTCTTTGTTTTTGTCAGTGATGGCAGTGTTTCATGACCTCCAAAGGCCTTCAGTGTAGTGATTCAAATACTGCAAGGAAATTCTGCAAGGAAGTTTCGGTCCAAGATGACTATGGCCTCAATAATTCTGTTTTGGTTTCGAACTGTCATCCTCCTTCATAAACTTTGAGTGAAAGCCACCTTAAACATTTTCCATTAAATTCAAATCAGGAGACTACGGCGGCCAAGGTTACAGATCCATCCTGGCGGTAAGTAATGGAGCGTTGTCCTGTTGAAAAATCCAATACTGTCCACCAAACATTTCGTCCAACTTTGTTTGAGCTCATTTAAGAATTATATTGAAAGATTCTGCAGTCATTCTTAAGTTTTAAAAATCCAGTGCCGTAGTAGCTAACTGTTCTTCACACCATTAACCCGGATGATCGGTTCCTTTTTTAGGTTATGAAAATATGAGGTGTATTTATCTGAACCGGTCAAATTGAATTTTTTTCGTCTAAAAAGATAACCTTATGCCACTCTATGTTCCAACGTATTTTTTACCTTGCAAAAGTAGGACGCGGATTTCTATAGGCTTCATTAAGTGGTGGGTGGTTTTTTTAACATGTTTTTGTGCTTTAAATTTTTAGATTTTTGAATAATTCGATGAATTTCGCATCGACTCTAAAGTGTCGTTACAGTATTTAACCTAGGTTAACCCATAATTATCTTTATTATGGTGATAACTTAATAACTACGTTTATATGCAATATCGACAGATCGAGTTGGATTAGACTCAGATTTTCTACCCAGGTTTTTCGTCATTTGAGCTAAAAGCTCGATTTGGTAAGTATTGAAATGGTATTGTACGATTCTGAATCAATTTGTCAAACCAACTCCTTGACCCAGGTTTTTCTTCTCACATTTAGACTCGACACCGCTGAGCGAGTGGGATCGAATCGAACGAAGCTCCTTTCAACTGAATACAGGTATACAAAGGGTCGAAGCGACCTTCAAGCTCGCTTCAACATCTCACATAAACGTAGTATATTTTCGATTTTCTCTCCAATATAGGATAGCTACTGCTTCTAGGCGCGAATTTGATCTTTTTCCGCTTCTGTAGGGTCACTTGATCGCGTGGTGATGGCTACGCTTAACCAACGCTTTATCAAGGTGACTCGACTCTACCGACATGTAAAGTAAGGCGTCCATTGACGCACTACACACACAAAAAAGTGGATTACTGACAAGACTTAAATGTTTGTACCGACGACGCACGGTCCACTAACGCACTAAAACACTGAAGTCACCAATAAAAATCATTAACCAAGGAGAAATGCAACTAGCTATTTCACTAGAACATAGTTTATAAACATAAGGGTAAAATACGAGTATAGTGAAAGATAGGAAACATTGCGAAGGTGCATGAGATATTCAAATGTTTATGTTATACTTTTGTCATGCGTCATTTTTAAAGCTCTTCTTTATTGGATTCTTTTCAACAGACTTAAGTGGGTTATTGGAGTACCTGTATATAAATACGGTGATTAAACTCAAAGTAATTGTGTATAAGAAGCTGGGAGTACTTTCCTCAGCAAAATAATTTAACAGATTAGAAGTTTCAGACAAAAGATCCATTGATGAATATCAGAAAAAGGGTCGGAGGAAAAACGGAGCCCTGAGGCCCAACAGCATTTATTTTATGAACTTTAAACTTAAGACCGTCCAACGCAACTTGTATTGAACGACTGTCGACTACAAAAGTAGTTTCTAATCCATCGAAATAAAAAGATTCATCAATACCAAATGCACACATTTTCGATAAGAGAGCTTGATGCCAAGTTCTTTCAAATGCTTTTCAAATGTCAAGCACAATAATCTTACTTTCTTCAAAACAATATAAAGTTCTGTTCCATTTTTTTGGTGATAAATATTCCTATCACGAGTGCAACAATTGCTACGACAGCCATATTCGCAGTCATGCGATCTTCGAGATAATTCTTGGGCTGATCACTGGTCAGCGAGTGCATGACCTTGGCAAGAAGGGACGTAAGCACAATTGGTCGGAAGGGGGGAGAGGAATATTTGCCCTTTTTAGAAACAGGTAGAACAAATGCTGTTTTCCATCTTCTAGGGAAGATTCCAGAATATTAGGAAAGGATGGACAAGCTAGAGTAATGGTTTTGACAGCGAGGAAGAACACCTGTTCAGAAGAATGGGGTTATACCATCAGAACCAGGTTTTCGCGCTGATGTTGGTAGCCTATACTTTACAACAGTGTCCAAATAGACACATTTTTTTTTTTTAAAGATGACTCTATTTTATGAAAGCATATATTTCATCTTGCATTCGTTTATAAAAAGTTCCGTTCTGTGGCTGCTCGTTTTGTTCTTCCTATCACGCCAGTGTCAATATCAAAGATGCGAAGATTTATTAAATAAATATAGTATCTAATGTTTTGCTGGCCAGGATCTTGCGAACTATCTTCTCGACCACAATATTAAAGCAATTGTATGACATAGCGTCACCTTGTCCTAACTCCCTGGTGGCTTAGAAGGTTTCAGTAGAACTCAATTTTGAGGAAGCAGTGATCTTTCTCCAAAGTTATCCTGATTACTTTTATTAGTTTAGCAGGTATTGTTATAATCGGCAGTATCTGGTGTGATAGACTTCCCAGGGGATACATCAGTATTGCTAACGACCTATAAAATCATCATCAAATAGCTTTAAATGTACACATTACATAACAAATTGGATAGGATCTGATAAGTGATGTTTTAAAAGCTAAGTTATTCATCCAAAAAAAGCAAGCCTCGAGATTTTATTTAAACTCTCTAAGTTGATCCACAATCGTGTAGATATGTCTTAGAATTGATTTTATTCATACTTCAAATGTTTGAAGTGTTTCTCTTTCACTACGATTTCAATGTTCCAATGTTTTGGATTTAAAAGAAAAACCTGAAAAGTTAATATTTCGAAAACTGATAGAAATTGTTTTTTTGTGAAATTTTTTTCCTTAAACCCTCAAGGAATTATGTTAAAACTTATTCAACTCCAGAATATAATGCCAAAAATGTTATAACTAGATTTAAAGGATAAACGAAATTCTTGAATCGTTTTAGGAAACTTAATTTTTAAAGAAGTTAAATATGTGGTAACTCGACAGTGATGGTAGTTAGTGATGCACATACTGAGGGTACATTCTGTAACGAAGTTACACCTTTTAACCTAATTACACCTTTTATCACCTTCACCAGAGAAGACAGAACGCCGAAATTCTACTTAAATTACTATTCCGGATGAAATGGCCAGCAAGTATTGCATACCTCAAGGCACCCACGCAAAAATACAAAAGAGGACACACACTGATGGTTGGCGACGTCAGCAAATAAATTTCGTTCGTCAGTTTTACAATCCACATTTGGTTTTGGCCGCCAAGTCGACAAGTAAGACTTGGAAATTCATTGAGGCATATTCTTCTTGCCACCGTGTCTTTTGTACCAATTGCAATCCAGTGTACATGCTAAAGATCATCTCAATAAGAAGCACACTGCTGGTCGCATATACCAGGTAGCAGCTTCGAAACTTTTGGCTTCCGGCGTTAAATACCCCCTCCGCTCTCTTACTTCACTCAGACTACTGACTCTATCTCAATCTTCGCTGTCTGAATTTCCTCTCCTCCGCCGCCGTAGTTAGGACTGGGGACTCTATCCCAATATTTGCTGTCTTAACCTCCTCCGCAAAGCTCAGACTAGAGACTCTATCCCAATCTTCGCTGTCTGAGCCTCCTCACCGATACCGGCGTTAGTATATATGAAATACTCTGTTATCTGTTAAGGCCGTGAATTTTGTTAAACTATATAAAATACTTTGCTAGCTTATATAAAACCGTAAATATTGTAAAATTATATGAAATGCTTTGTTAACCTATTTATACATATTCAATAAATAAATACAAATTGGAACTGGAGCTTTGAACTCTCTATCTCGAGAAAAAAATATTGCTTTCTTCGGTTGACCCTGGACCCCGCTGACCTACCGCAGCTGGAAACAAAAAAGCATCACAATTCATGGATAACGAATGAGTTGATGCATTTTGTTTCAAGGACAAGAGACAACATTGGAATATGCATATCCCACTGAAAACAGTCTTCGAAATCTTTAAATACTTGGAGCTGTATGAGTGTAAAAATGTATACACAGAGGTTTTCTTTCACTGACTAAATAACTTCGGAAACTTACTCGTCGAAGCTTGATGCCATCCTTATAGCTCGAATCAAACTATTCGTTTTCTTTCGTTTTGATGCGGATTACGGTGTATTCCAGTACTTACTTTCAGCATAAAGATTCGTCTTTGTTTCTGGTATGTTGGCTGGTTTATCAGCAATATAAATGTTGAAAAGCAGAGGTCCCAGTTTTGATCCTTGAGGGACTCCGGCGCTGATTCACATGGTTGATGATACGTGTTTTACTACCTGTATACTAAAAAGTCCATGGGTTAGGAAATGTTTGATTCTTCTTGATTAAGTGATTAAGAAGTCCAAGTTTCAAGAGTTTTAATAGTAACCCTTTTATTCAAACACTGTCGGATGCTTTTTCGATGTCCAGGAAGCATTCTATAGGCGTTTTTTGTTGAGTCTAAGTGTAATATCTTGTAAGAACTATGAAGTTCCAGTAGTAGATTTAGGTTAGAATGGTTAGGTTATTTCGAAATCTGTATTGGAGCTCCGATTTGAGTTTCTTCAATATTAACGCCTTCAGTATCTTGCTCAAATAGCAGAGCAACAAAATTGGCCGATATCCATCCACATTTTCGCGGTTCGGGATGGGGATAACTTTTGTCGTTTTCAAGGCTGCAGGGAAATAGCAGTTGTTCTGACAGTTGTTGAACATTATAGTTAGCAGCAGAACAGCAAGATTTAGTAACTTTTTAAGTACGTAATTAAAAATTTTAATGTCAGCCACTTCATCGGAAGAAGTGAAAACATCTGTCAGTAGCGGCTTCGATGAGGGGTTTTCTTGGTTAAACAAGATCACGGTTTAAGTGTAGCTTATATCTCCTCAAAGCGAGTTTCTACCACTGCGTTAAAGTCAGGAATGTGTATGGGAGAGCGGTCTTTGAAATTATCTTCAAAGTTATTGGCAAACGCTTCAGCTTTCTCACCAGAAGTTGTTGAAACATCTTCCCGGTGAAGGATGGTGTCTGGAATTGAGTAGCTTTTCCAACAATCAGATTGATATTTGTAACCGTGTAAGGGCCAGGTTTGATATCTACATATATATTCCTAAAATCCTTTTCCTGATACCTTGCTGGACAAAACATTAATAGTGTTTTTATCTTTCTCAGGGTTGATAGACAAGTCAAAAGTATTTCACGAGAAATTCAAGTTAACTCGTCAATGGATTGCGCTACGAAGGTATACAAAATAAAAACCCTAAGCACACAAACAATAATTAAAGGAGAAAACATAATTGTTCTATTTATTCTTAGATCCGAACACCCGTTAACTGTTAATTGCTCTGGAAACACCGTGCTATTAAAATAATTGCAATTTGCATAAATTTAAGTAAAGGGTAATTAATTGGTGTTTCGTTCGAATTGACAATGCCCCAACTGAATTATTATGATTCCTTGTTCCATGTTTCACAAGATACCTTAAATGTAACACACTTTGTTATACCTACGTCTCCAACTCCAAACAGACTCCTTTATCTTATACAAAACTTCCAAAACATCCGATGTTTGTGCATTAATTTTTGAAAACTTGCCAACAAAGTCTCATTAGCAATTAGCAAAACACAAATTCCATGACTTCATTTGCACTTAAATGCTCGCACTCCTTGTTGTGTTCATAATTAGCAAATGTGCGGTGCTGAACTAATATTTACCTAACTCCAAACAATACCAAAACTAATATCATTTCTCCATTTCTCATCTGATGAAGAACACTTCGCATAAATTCTGATGCTCTATTCAGCTTGCTCGGATGTCGACGTCTGCAAATAACATCGCCAGACTATGATATGTGTCCCATCTCTACTAATCAGCTTATAAATATTTTATTTGATCAAATATTGGATTATTGGCCATTCGCAACCATAACAAGTCATCATACATAAACTCCTGGGAAAGCCAACTGTCGAGTACCTAGCCTTGGGGGCTTTTGGTTATGGATGAGACGAAAACTACTCTCGTGTGATGGAACTGAATTTCTAATCTTCGGCCTTTCGATTTGTGCGAACCTTAACATTCCGATTGGGCAATCAAATCGGATTATATTGTCAATTTTTGTTATTGGTTCAACTGCAAAGTTTGTTTGTAACTAATTTATTAAATTTTCTTTTTTCTGATCAAGTGTTCATCGGTGGAACACAATCGGCAAATCAGCGTTGCCAGAATGGCAGAATTGTGTATTTCTTGTCTTGATTTAAGATTAATTTGAAATAGTTTTATTTTAAGCTGTGAAGGAATAATTGAAATGCACGACTGGGTCGCACGAACTTGCTCCTATTTAATAGACTAAGAATTTTAAAAATGAATGTTATTAGAGAAAATTGTTGATAAGCATAAAATTATTTTTTTTAAACTATTTTAGTAGTGGGAGATAAAAACAGAATGCCATGTGATTTCTTAAGGAAATATGAATTTATGCAAGAACAAAAATTATAAATCGTTGTAGCGGTTTAAAAAAAAATAACCTTTTATATACAAATTTTTTAAAACATTCTTAATAAAATATTTTTGTAGACCCACTTTAAGTGTATATTATTGTACGATTAAAAAATCAAATTTTCAAAAAAAAATATTGTTTTGTTTTTGAGAATCGAATTTTCAAAAAAAAAATATTTTTTTTTCCAAAAATTCAAAAAAGTTTCTTAAATGCAATGTTTTTCAAACTTTTTAGAAGCTGTTCAGTAAAAAATTGCATTAAAATCCGTTTTGCTAATAATGAGAAATTCAAAATTCGAAAAAATGATTCTATGGTAGATACAGTCAGGGGTGGCCGTGGCGCGATGGTTGTGTGCTCGCCTGTCAACCTCAATATCACAGGTTCGATCCCTGCCGTCGTCTATGTCGTCTTTAATTCCATTAAAACCTTCTATAAATTGTCATCAATGGGTTGCTGGTTTACTCATTACATGTTGTTCAGGCATAACACTAACAACATGTGATTGAGTTAAACTAGTATGCCCAACAAGGATGAAAAATGAATAAAATAATGCGAATTATAAGGGACACAGAAATAAGACACAGCAATTCTCCGCTTTAGTTCAGCCGCCATCCCTGGAGATAAAAAATCTGAGACAACCACCTTGACTCTCAGAACATTGTGCCACACATCTTTCCTATCCTTCTTTCTCTTCCGTAACTTCACGCCCACGCTGTTTTGAAACATTTAAAGGGTAACTATAATCCCTTGAGCGTGAGTAGATTATAAAAAAAAAAATATCTTAATTTCAAAATTTTTTTAATTGAATTATGTATAGATCGTTCAAAATTAATCGAAAAATCGTTTTCAAGAAAAATACAATTTTCGAAAACTATTTTTAACATTTGTATGGCGGGTACCGTTATTTTTAGGCAAAATAAATTTTATAACTTTTTAAGGTTTTCGCGGTTGTTGGACATAATTAATAAATATTTTTTGGATTAGCATCTAGGCATTTGAAATTTAAGCGAACGGAACTTACCCCGAACGTTTTGCATCAAATTGCATTGAGCGTGGTCAGCGGGAAACTCAGTATAATTTTTATTTTTTTTTTGTAGATTGAAATAAAAAACTTTTAATCGCCAAGTTTGAAAAATATCGAGTATAAAGTTTTCGAAATAACAACATTTTTTTTTATAATTTTAACACAAAAATTCAAACTTTTGGGAAGCTTTAGGATACAAAAAATGATCATAATCGGTTGAATCGTTCTTAGGGAAATCAAAAACAAAAATAAATTGGTACGAAGGGGCGTACCATTAATAACCATTTTTTGGAAACAAAATTTCAACCATTACCGAACTTTAACTAAATGAAAATTTTTAATTTTTAATTTTTTTACAAAAACCGTGGGACAGTCTTTGAGAAAAGAAATATTTACAAAATTTCGAAAAAAAAATTCGTATGACAGGTACCGTTACTTACTTGGACTTAAAAAAAGAAAAACGCGCGTGGGGGTGAAAATTTAAAAACGATATCTACCAAGTTTAACAAAAATCGGCCGAGCAGTTTAGGATGTAGTCGAACAGACGGGCAGACAAACAGACAGAGTTTCGAGACCCACTTCTCACTTACGAATACATAACTTGCCTTATAGTACCTAAAAGTCGCAAGTAAAAATGTATGAACCTACAAAGTGTATTTTTTTAAATTTTCATTGGCAACACTAGTTACACGCAATGCAAGACTGTACTTTTTGCAGTTACATGCATAGATATATAGGGTCTTGGTGGCCTTGGCCACATGGTAGTAATGGTGGAGTGGCAGTTAGGATGACAGAAATGCCAACATCATCCACCGGATGTTGAAGAGGAAATGATTTTGAAATTATTCGGAATCGAGGAGGATATTGCCTATATACCAACTCTGCTACCGTGCATCGTAGTTGCTCTAATGCTCCTGCTGTGAATTTAATCATCAGCGTCATCTCATCGTTTGGAATAGTATACAGTTTTTTGTACACGGAGAAAAATGTACAACGATTTAATAAAACATGTGTATTACGTTCAGCATGGATAATAAATAAGAAAAATGTTAAACATATTGAAAACAATTGGTCATATCAATAAAATGGAAATACTTACTAGTAGTAAAGGGTTAAAGTAAATACTAATACTGCTTGTGAAAGCCATGGTTTATAGTATTTATTTATTTAAGTAAGATCGCCCTGGTTTTAAGCTAAAATACATCTGATATCAATGTAAATAAGACATATCTACATATTTAAGTTTTCTTTTCCTCTATAGAGCACGTAGTATTGGTGCCATGTGGATATCGATAGTTTCATCCTATCGCCCGTCGATCTGCGCGTCTCTGCCATCATACGTATATGCTTTTGTTCGTCTGTAGCTGTGTCCATTCATCGAGATCAAACCAACCAACCATTTTCGATTCGGTACAGAGAAATTCGAAATTTTGCTAAAGCTCATCAAGAATTAGAAACGAAGATTTTTGTTTCTTTTCAAAATTTCTTAAAAACGGCTCCAAAGATTTCGATTAACTTGCGTATCTGTGAAATACATACTATGTATACACAAGATTGTAATAAAACTGCATTTTTTATTTTGGAAAGTATGATCTTATTTTGTCGTATTTTTCAAAATTACCGTATATTTCGGTAATTACTAGATCAATTTCCTTCCAATTTTTTTACAAAGATACTGTGGCTCTTGTGCTTTTAAGACATTCTTACCTACAATCAGCAGAAAAAATTAAATTTAAAAAGGTTGACTGAAAGCCTTACTTCGATATCCAATGTTTCCGTATAAAGAAGAATTATAAACCAAATAAAAAAATTAGAAACTTTAATTAAATTTACACAAAGGAAAACTATGGTACAATTTGAGAATAGAAAAGTAAATGACAAAATAATTAATTATTTTGCTTATTGAAAAGTATAAAATGATGTTCTTAATATGAATTATAAAAGGAAAAGCAAAAACATGGAAATTGGAAATTGCATAAAAATAAATCAACACATATAATTCACAGAACTACAAGTTTTATTAACACTTTGTAGCTATGTATAAGTGCAGGTATATCCTATAATGTCTTTTTTAGTTTTTTTTTTTATTGAATTATAGAACGCACAAATTAAGCGCCACAAAAAAAAATTACATCAAAACTCTATGTGTCGTTTTTTAGAAAAATACGATTTTCGAAATACATTTTCCAACATTTCTATGGTGAAAACGATTATTTTTAGATAAAATTGTATTCCTAAATCTTGTAGAAAATATTAAAAACCCTTTAGTTTTAAGGCTTGAACAAAATCGAGTATGAGATTTTAAAAAAGGAATTTTTTGAAAATCTTAATAAACAATCCTATTCAAACTTCTTAGGACCTTTCTCATACACAAATTCATCAAAATTAGTTGAACCTCTTTTTGGAACAATCGAAATAAAAAATAGTTATATGGGAGGTACCAATAATAATAATTTTTTGCATTCGTAATCTGGGTCTTACCAAATGAAATTTATGTAAAAAGCTAAGAATTTCAATAATGAATGTTATTAGAGAAAAACTGTTTATAAGCATAAAACTCATTTTTTTAAATGACTAAAACAAATCCGTTAGTAGTTGAAGCTAAAAACAGGATGCCATGTAATTAAAGGTGTATTAAATAAGCTATTATATACAAAATTTTTAAAACAGTTTTAAAAAACAAATTTTGGTATTCCAACTTAAATTTTTTATTACTATACGAATACAAAATTAGTTTCGAACAAAAATATTGAGATATCGAATTTAAAAAAAAAAAAATTTTTTTTCAAAAATTCAAAAAAAAATTCAGAAGTTTTGAAACGCAATATTTTTTTAAACATTTTAGAATTTTTAGAAGCTCCTCTATAAAAAATTTCATTAATATCCGTTATGCCTACAATGAGAAATTTAAAATTAAAAAAAAATGGTTCTATGTTAGGTACAGTGTATAATATCTTAATTTTAATTTTTTTTATTAAATTATAGGTCGTAAGAATTTATTAAAAGAAAAATTTTTTATCAAAATTCTAGGCGCCGTTTTCGAGACAAATATGATTTTGGAAAACCATTTTGTAATATTTGTATGGTGGGTACAATTTTTGTTAGTTAAATAAAACTCTTTTTCTCACATCGTATAGACTGTATTAAAAAGCTATTATTTGTCAAGCTTCTTAAAAAAATCGAGCAAGGCGTTTTCGAAATATTGAGCTTTGAAAAAAAAAAAAATGAAAATTTGAATACATATTAATATTTAAGCTTTTGAGAAGCTTTAGTATAAAAAAATTATCAAATTCGATTGAACCGTTTTTGAGAAAATCAAAACAATTTTTTTTTTCAACCATTAGCTATCTCTAACTAAATGATATTTTTAGGATATTTTTTCTTAAAATCTGTCGAACAGTTCTTAACAAAAAAAAATATTTATAAAATTTCTAAAAATCAAATGCACGACTGGATCGCACGAACTTGCTCTTATCTTATGTAAAAGTACTTTGGAATATAAAATACATTTTATAAATATAAAACATGGATTTAATGAAATAAATATAACAAAATATAATATAAAAATGTTCAAATGCATGGAATTGCCGTCTTGTTTACGGAAAAGTATGAATTTACGCAAAGTTTAAAAATCATTTTATTAAAGTAATTTTTTATATAACAAATTTCTTTCAATTTTTTCTAGAACAAAATTTGGGATGCCAATTTTAAGTGCTTAGTAATATAGATTTCAGGAAATAATTTCAAAAAATAATCGTTCACACGTTTCCAAGATATTGATTTTTCAAAAACCAAAAAAAAATATTTTTTTTCGAATATTTTTATATACAATATTATTTTAAACTTAATGGGGGTCCTGGTGAAAATTTTTGATTAAAATCGTTAGAGCCGGCAATGAGAAAGTCGAAAATCAAAAAACGGTTCTATGACAGGTACCATTAATAACATTTTGCCCCAAATTTTTTTACCAAAATGAAGTCCATCTCCATATCCATAATATCTAAGTCAATTTTTTTTTATCAAAATCGTTAGAGCCGTTTTCGAGATAAATAAGACAATGCATTACGGGTGTATGGGGGGTAAAAAAAAAAAATTCAATTTCCTCTCTAGGGAATGGGTCCAGTGACTTAGGCTCTAGATCCAGGTACAGACATACAGACATACAGACAGACAGACGGAATTGTCGGACCCACTTTTTTGGTCTTCGCTATCATCATAATGTCAACTTTGATCAAAATCTCGAGTTCGATTTTTTTCCAAATGCAGAACTTGCCCTATAGAACCTACCTACTATATCGCAAGTAAAAATGTTTTCGTTTAAATTTTGGGAATGAATTTAAAATGCCCAAAGGATACTCTTTTCAAACAAACCAATAACTTTCCTTTTGCAGTTTTTGTCGATATTTTTAATTATCTTGGATAATTTCTAAAAAATTTTAAAATTTTTACACAAATTTTACTCACAATGAATCCTTAGATCCAGGATTCTTATTTAACATAATTCCAGATATCATTCCGGCTGACAATGGCAAACATTTTACTTATTTAAATTTTTCTCAAAGTGTAGTTACACTGAAATCTGTTTTGCAGTTTAGTTTGTGTTTTTTTTTGCTTTTTTTGGAAGCGAGAAAACGAGAATTCGAATCTGTTTATTCAGACAGAAGATTGGAATTGACGATGTTTGTCATTTGTAGTCAATTATACAGTTAGTTGGGGTGAGTGTCAGATGTTAGCATCAGCTACGTGTACACAGTGTGAATTATAGGCCTGGCCATGTCCTGCTAAATGGAATTAAATTGAAAATGAAAATTTGTTTTTTACTCGTACCTTCGTATTTGCTTATTGCCAAATGCAATTTTGCTAATTTCTACTTTTGATGAAAATTGATATTAATTAGTTTGCAATTATTTATTTTTATCCGAATAAATGGAAAACATTTAAACTTGGAATATCGATGCTATCTATATAATTCAACAGGTGGTCTATTATATGGTTAATGATGGATTGAATTAGTGCACCTATTGCCATTGAATATATGGTTTTTGTCCGTGAGTTGAATAAATGGAACTAATTAAGAATCACAGTCCATTAGTTACATATCTATCAATCAATTGCGATTTAATATTACAACAAAAAGTAATTTATTAGTAATTAAGTATGACTTATTTGAGCTGTGAATTCCACCCATAATGGTTTTTGTTCTGAAGACTTGAACAACAAAGAAAAAACGGTCATTTGCTATTCGTGACTTTGGTCTATTCGACTCGATTAAATTGCAACAAAGCCAGATTTAATTCATGATGACATGCTATATTTCTTTTTTGTTCGAAATTCCCGTAAGCATTTCCAAATGAAAAGTTCCATTTTTGTGTATTTTAAATTTCTATAAAAATTTTAACATCAGTAATTACAATAAAAACTCAGCTTGACCCTACTTCTGGTTATGCATATATTTATTATTATATAACATAGTTAATCCATTTTCAGTGGCCAACAGTTCCCTCTGGAGGAAATTTATTTCTTTAGAGAAATTCTCTTTAAAAAGCTTATAGTTTCCTGGTATATTAACTTTGGCGTTTTCCAATGTTCACAAAAAGAGGTACCAACGTTTTTAAAATCAGAATTTCTTCTTAAATGAAATTTTAATCACTTGTATGTGAATATTTTCTTGAAAATTGACAGATTCTTTTATATTTTTAAAATGTTGGGTAATCCCCTGCAATAACGACTCTTTTTTAAGTAACCTTTGGAAATGTTTGTTTAAAAGTTCATGAATTAATAAATATCTATGTATGTTGAAAGTAGCGGCTTGTTGGAGGAGGTAAAGCATGACTCAAAATATGTGTCACATATTCACACTCCAAAAGTACTTATGAGACAAACTGGAGGTGGTTACTCGAAAACTTTAAAATGCCAAAGGAGTCGTGAGTTCGGCGTTGTCTTTCGTTGCTCATGGAAACAAACACTCCCATGAGGATATTTCCCGAAACGGAAAATAAAATCGTCTCTCAAACTGGATGAAAAGAGTTTTCGAAAATGCATGAACCCAAATGGGTATGAATTAAATTCCGAATTTTCAGGAGTATATGCCTCTACGTGCTTAATTAATGTATTTACAGATGGATTATATTTCAATGTTTTTGTAGTAGTAACCCTTGCTTTGAACTGTCATGCAGAGGGCCTTCGGTTCGACTCCCCGCCGCTGCAAAAAAGAGGTGTACTACCTCTTGCGAGGAATTGACAAATCCTCCAAAAGTATTGTGATGCTTTTTCTTCGTGGCTGAGGTATAACTCGTCGGTGTCCAGGGTTCTTCCCAAAGAAGCAACAAACTTGGGTTTGGAGGGTCTAAAGCTCCGAATGAAATAATGTTTTTAATACTCCAAAACTTTCAATTACTTTATTTGGCTTCGTATTTCTAACACGGTATTTCATATACTTTTATTAACAATATTTCTTTTCTTAAAATAAATAACACGGTATTTCATATAATGTGTCCCTAGCACACAACCTAGGGAAATAAACGGGTGGAACTCTAAAAAGAGAACCTGTCCAGTGAGCTACCTTGAAGAGGAGATCAGAGGAAAGAAACGGTCGGGAACCTTATCGGAAGCCCTGTGTCCCTAGCACGCAACCTAGGGAAATAAACGGGTGGAACTCTAAAGAGAGAACCTGTCCAGTGAGCTTCCTTGAAGAGGAACCCAAAGGAAATAAACGGTCGAGAATTCTTATAGAAAACTCTTGTCCCTAGTACGCAACCTAGGGAAATAAACGGGTGGAACTCTATAAAGAGAACCTGTCCAATGAGCTGCCTTGAAGAGGAGATCAAAGGAAAGAAACGGGTTGGTTTAGTAACTTATAATACTCTTAATAATAATAATAATAATAAATATTCCCCCCTCTAGCTAATGCTCCTAATAATCTTTAAACTTGTCCCACTCTAGCTAATAAAAAAACCCTACTATTTTATAAAAAAAAAAAATTTAGATTAGCTTCACCAATGCGGCGATGCCTATCTGTCACCGAAACGCCTTATACAAGGTTTTTGTTTGCGGCCCGATCTTAAACTCTCTATACTCTAGATTGGTATCCACACTGGACGAGAATAAAAGACAATTTTGTCATTTTCCCGACGACCACTTATCAAATCTACGGCTAGGAGTCAGTGTGAATTACAAGAAACGAACTGCAAAATTCTATGCGTATAAAAATGGGTGTTGATCACCTGACTCCAGAATCCAGATACACACTGAATACGTGTAATATGATTATAAGTATTATAAGGCGGCATGTAAGCGTCGTAGCGTTTTGCTCGGTAATATGATAAGGGTCGTTGGTGTCGTAGCATTTTGCTCGGTAATGTGATTAAATTACTCGGTGCTGGGATTAAATTATTTAATAATTGTAACGCTTCGTTACAGTATCTCTTATCATAAAATCTGCTGCTCATTAGCCGTTCGGAATCGGCAGAAAAATGTAGCTCCCCTCCATTACTCCAAACAGGCACACATAAATGGTTGAGAGTTGCAAGTCACTAGGTTTAAGCTCTCTTTGAGCCGCCGGCGCCGTGGCCTCTAATTTAGTTATTTTTATGTTTTGATTTTAGAATAATTAAGATTTCTTCTAAAACTTCGAAAGATAAGGATTTTCATCCACCGGGCAAACATTAACATTACCCGAATATTACTCTGTTACCCTGTGATATGCTGTTTACTCTCCATCCGAGTGTCTGTCAGTTAGAAAGATCTTACAACCTTACAACAATATCTTCATTTAAAAGTATGTTGTTACGGATAATGGTCGTTAGGTCATTTACCCATATGAAGCCACAGACCTAATAAATTCCCACAGGTTGGGTTACCAACGTGTGCTTACATATGACACCGCTTGCATTGCTTGCATATGCCATCGATTGTATGTGCAAGTGATAGCATAGTGCTAGGTGTAATGACCCTTATCCGCTGATGCCTTTTATGAAATCAAATGACTGGAATGTAGAATTAAGTTATTAAGTCATTTTTCATATTTTATTCAATAATAAATTCATTCGTATTTTAGAATTATAAACGGAAGGTGTTTTATTTATTACAAATCAGAAGTGTTTTCATTACAATGTAATCTTAAACTAACTTTTATTTAGCTTTTTAACTTTTAATTAAGGATTCTGGTATTGGCAGGTACTACGCCCCAGCAGGCTTTCACACTGATAGATCAGCAGGTATAATACCTGGTGGCGTCAAATCAGCAGCTACCACGTCCCTGAAGGAAACAGTAGGCTTCCGCAGTGATAAATCAGGCGGTATAATGCCCCTGATGGTGGCATCAGATCAGCGTTACCGCTGTGCCACTTTAGTGTCAAATTGCCACTTTTTTCAGGTTGTGCCACCGAGCCACCACCTTTCAGTCTGTGCCACTTTTTATTCCCCACATAGTAAAACTAAAGTTAGCAATTCACCATGGCATTTTTCCATACCTTTTCATATCTTCCATGCGTACGATACTTATACCATCAAAGTTTTAAAATTCAACATAACCCACACATTGAAAAAGTGGGTAACATTAAAAATAGTTTGAATAATACTTATTTTTCGACTTATATGAATTTGTTGCAAAAATTTTAACCTTGCCTCATGGCAGTGTCTGCGCTAAGAGGTTTTGGACCTTATTCGGAATTCTCCTCCATAATTTGATGTTTTTTATCAACAGTACACTCTTTTTTATCGATTCATTAAAAAAAAGTGCATTTTGGTGGGGGGGGGGGGAATTCCGAATAAGGACCGAGGTTTTTTTCCAAGCTAACTTTGATGAAAAACAAACTCACCAACAGACTAAGCACTGAAACTTGCGAAAATATGTTGCCTTCTTTAAATTTAGTAAGCAACTGTGATTTAGCTGAGTGAAGTCTAGATGAGCTCCTCATAAAAAAAATATAGTTAAACCATCACAGAAAAGTAAAATGTGATACGAAATCTTTTAAATAAATTATTATTTATTATTTATTCATACTTTTATTTATTTATTTATGTTGAATAAATCAATACAAAATGAACTGTTAAATTTTTAGTTTTTAGCTTACGTTGCAATAAACCTTAAAATGATTGTTTAAATTATGTGTTTTCTTCAACTCCTATAAATTCGTTGAGATGAGTGTGAAATTTGTTCCCTTAAGTCAATTTTCATACATATATGGTGTTGTTTTGTTTTCAATTTTAAGTGCCACCTTTTTTTCTCGAGTGCCACTTTTTTTGCAACTTTTCCAAAATATCCTAAGGTAACGCTGCATCAGATCAGTAAGAACATACTATGACCCCAGTGGCTTTCGATGAATTGTCATCTGTTAATGTTGACTCAGAATTGTATTTCAATGCGGTATTTCAATACTACTACGGCTCCGGATCCAAGTGTGACTGTGGTATTCAATAGGGTGGTCCTTATTTTTCGACTTTTGAATTATCCCCTGGGCACTTTCTCATTTGATTATATACCTCTAAATATGAAATATTTTTTTTTTGATGTGTAAACATCTTTTCCGGCGGTAAAGTGAATCGAAAACGTGAGTAAAACTTATACGTTCCGTGTAACCCGTTACGGTTACACGTTCCGTGTAGCAACCTACCTTACCGACGATTGCATTTAAGACCATGTTTACATTGGAAATATTGCGTACTTACGACATTGTGTTTACATTGGAAACCTTGAGTACTGAAATCTCGATATTAATCCTTTCCATTGCTGGCTAGAATTTGATTCTATCCTTTAACATTTCTTCACATCTCGACCAATATGTCAAAAAGACGAAAGGCAAATCAATTGGTGTAAAATTTCATAGCGAATTTATTTAATGTCTTAAAAATATCCACTTCACGTTAGTGATGGACGATAACATTTTATTTTATGCTCGCAAAAAATGCATTTTCAGAGTTGACCTTTAAAAATCCAAAAAATGTTGTTAAGGGCAATCAGTTGACATCTGCAACGAAATATTCTCGATACGTCAAAATTTCATTTTTCTCTTATCTGTCATACCATATAATTATTTTAATAATCGAATTAAATATTCTTTATTATATCAAAATATACTTTTAGCATTCACTATATCAAAATATAGATCGTTCTCCATATGTCAAGCCATGAACTGGATGATGACTACGGTTAAGCGCGCACATTCAATTTTTAGTTTCGCAACTGCTTGGTTCGAGCAACTAAAAAGTTTGTGCTTTGACACAAACTAAAACATTGCCTAAAATGAGTTCGCTATTTTGTGTAACATATAACTATATGCACCTGCGCGGACATTCAATCAAATAGTTTATCTGTTTTTTATAAGCAACCAAACAGTTGTGCAACTAAGAATTGAATGTGCACGCCTAGCCTACGACTTCAATGGATTAAAAAATGCAGTTTTTGCCACATATAATTCCATTACAACGTGGAAATGATGTCAATCGGCTTATAAATCTCAGAGGGAGTAAGATAAAGCACAGAAACCTAAAACAAAAACTTAAGGGATTGGTTTGATTTTGATAAGGTGAACGCTCCATCTAGGCTTGTCAAACAAAAAGTTTTGACATTTTCGCTGCATGACAAGTATATTTGTTGGCGGCGTTAAGCCAGGGGCCAGATTCTGTAAAAAAAGAAACGAAAGCGATCGTTCGTTTTTCAAAAACGAAAGCAAATACGAAGCAAACCGTTCGCACGTACGAAAACGTTCGTTCGCTTTTGCCATACAGAATGTCACCCCAGATATATGTATGTGTTCAAATGCACGTGCAAATCTAACATTTCAGTGGCGAGAGGACGTTGCCCTTTATGAGTTTTTTTCGTGGAAGATTGTGTTTTTACGAATTTCTTTGAGATTTTTGTAATTTTATCCGAGTAATTTGTTTTATTTTGTCAGTCCATTTCATCATACAATTTTCGTTTGCTGTTTTAATAGTTTAATCAGTGCTTATGCTGTGCTGTGCTCTCATCTCTACTCTACAACGTACTATACGGAAATGAACCAATAAATACATCATCAATCATCAATCTCTTGCATATAAAATATTTCAAGCGCAACGTGCTCTCACCACACCGTCGATGTACAAATAAAAGATTGAAGACTCATGCTTGATATGTGTATTATGCAACTTTAACCCCAAATTACCAATACACTTGCATATGCTTGTCATGCATTTGAACAGTGTATATTTGGCATAAGTGAAAGGGATAAATTGTGGGAAAAACACTGGCCTTCATTTGAATACATCTAACACTCCACCGCCGTCTCCACTAGCGATAAATCCATCGCAATCGCAATAGCCAAAGCAGAAAGCAGAGAGCAGAAGAACTGTCAATTTTTTTTGGCTGGGCATTTCATTGCAAACTTTTTTAGTATAGTGAATAATTTTAATGGATCAAATACCAAAGGCTTTCAAATTAGGAAATAATATAAATGAGTTCTATGGACAATTTTAATTCAGACATTTTTTAAACTTGGAAGAAAAACGTAAATCTCAAGCAAATGCCTTCTTCGCACGCAAAACTCAAACTCACTCAAATAAAATTTGGGTACGCCAGAACAATATGACAGTTCTCCTTGCGATAAAGCAAGCGATGAATGGTATGCGATGAGAGCATACTTTCTATCGCAAGCTATGGAAATATAGCTGCGATGGCGGTCTCTACTTGCGATAATGAACGCATGCTTTAAAGCATGCTCTGGATTCATCGCTAGTGGAGACCGCATGTAAAGTCACAAACTAGTACGATTGCATTGTATGTGTATTGGGTACGTTCGATAACAAAAATATACGGCACTCGGACGAACGTTGATGTTTACACATCTTAACCGTGAGTCCTGGCACTCACACTTTTTTTTTTTTTTGTTTTTTTTGGTTAAGATTTAGAGGTCGCTATCAGCTGTCAAAATTCTTACAAAATTCATTGAAGAACAGCTTGCTTAAATGATAGTAGTTTAATTAATGTTTGATTTAGGCGTTTATATCACATTTTCCGTGCAAGTGAAACTCGCTTCTTATCCCTTCCTCCCCTCGACCTCTCTTCTGTACCAACGCGTCGAGATCTAGACCGTTCACACAATCAAAAAGATAAGCCGTAAGACGTACAATTTAAGGCGTACGCGTGCGCACTAACATCATAATAAGTTAAAAATTGGTTTGTGCGCATGCGTAATCGTACGTTTTAAATTGTACGTCTTACGGCTTATCTTTTTGATTGTGTGAACAAACACCCTTATCCCGCCCCGCACTTCAGTTCTTATGAGTTATTAACGAGAGCGCACGCGTTTTATTTATAAAAATCATAATAACGGGTTTTATATTGCAATGGCGTCTACAAGTAGCGGACTCAGTAAAGCTACTAGAAATCAAAGTAAAGTTTGGCTTATCGGACAATTTATCCGAATTAAGCCAATCAACGTTTGCATCCATCGGTGAAGTTTTGGGTTTTTTTTTACTACAAAAATGAAGAAAAGAAGTGAATCTGCGACTTTGACGGCTTGCGGAGTTATAAATTTGTGGGAAAAAGCTAGTATACCAATTCAATTAAAAAACATGTCATCAGTAAAATAGAAAAGCTATTCAAAGAATGGCAGAATCTAAAAAAAAAATAAAGAAAACAAGAAAAAGGAACAAAACTGGCAACAAAAATTAGAAGATTTATTTGATATTGCTCATCGTGATGCTTTAAATATTATGACTTTAGAAGAAAACAAGGAGTTTTTATTAGCAGTGCGACAAAATCGACACTACTGCTGTAAATACCGGCTTAAGAAGTGGAGTATGCGTTCTTTCGGAACGAAAAATGGATAAAAAAAATGCTTTGGTTTGCTTGTCGTCACCACATAATGGAAATTATGTTGTCAGCTGTAGTGGATCAATCGCTTGCCCCATCTAGTGGTCCTGATATACAATTATTTAACAGATTTAAGAACAATTGGAACACTAATGACCAAAGTGACTTCAAAACAATAACAGATCATGCTGAGGCAAATATTTTTGCAGAAGTGGCCGCAGGCAGGATTTCTTTTGCCAAAAAGCAACTACAAGTAGGTACATCAGCTAGTTTCGCTTACCTTTTTCGATGACGAACTTTCAGTTCAAGAGAAGAAAAAAATGATAGAAGCACTGAAAATTGAAGGCACAGATGATTGCTTAAAAAGAATAAACCTTGATATCACACATATCCACAAAAAAATATAGAAAACTTTGTGAGTAGTAATTCCTTAAGATTCTTCCAGATCCTAGGTATTTCATCAAATTTTTTGAAAAAAAGACATGGAAACTTGAAACGAAGAAACTGATTATGTAGCTGTCAATAATATCGTTCATTGGAGGCGATGTGAATCAGCCACTGAGATCGTACGATTTGACCCCCATTAGACTTCTTCTTATTGGTTTCCCTTAAGTCACATGCCAATAAAACACAAACCAACATTTTACTAGAGACACAATTTTTCAAAAGTCCGCTCAATCACTCGGATACGTCGACAACATTTACATAACTGGAAGAACAAAGCGTTCAGTCAGTGGAGCGTTTGTTAGTATAGAAACTGAAGCGAAAACGATGGGCTTAGCGGTCTGGAGGGCAAGACCAATTATATGTTGTCATCAAGAAATGACACAAAATATCGACTTCCTGGACAGAACGTCACCATAGACAGCTATAATTTTTAGGTAGTTAAGGACTTTATCTACCAGCGCTGAAATCAAATGAAGAATAACTCTTGCCAATCGCTGCTTCCTTGGACTTAGAAGACAATTAAGTAGTAAAGTCCACTATCGAGCAACTAAAGTGTCCCTCTATAAAATTTTCATCAACCCGAAGATATGGTCGAAAGTAGAAGAGAACGCTTAAGGATGTTTCGGGAGGAGCTTGAGAAGTTTGTTATTTAATTTCTCGGTCCACCGCGGACTGTAACGCCATCTTAACTAAGTAAGTAAGTAAGGTCGTGCGATCTGAATTTTTCCCCTAGGTAATCACTGAAGACCCTTAGGTACCGAGTTTGAAGAAAATAGTTCCAGTGGTTTAGCCCGTAGGTTGATGAACATACACGTTTACTACAGACATATTGAAATATATTTTCTATTATTTGTCAACGGCCTTGGCTCTGATGAAAGCATCGCTTCCCATCGATCAGCGAAATCAAGCATCGTTGCGCGCGGTTAGTACTTGGATGGAGGACCGTTCAAATACCAACCGTGAGCTGTTGACATGTGTTTTTCTGTTGTTCTTTCTTTCTGTCTGTCTCTCTCTGTTGTATTGTATAAGCCGATGGTCTGAGTTACCAGTGCTTTCAGTGTCTCTACTTCGTAGATTTATCTACGGAGTAGTGGAATATGTAATGTAATGTAATATTTTCTATTTTCTTAATTTTTAGTATTTAATGATATACCTTTAAGGACATTATTACAAATTAATCGTTCAAACGTTTTTAATATATTAAACCTCTCAAAGCTGCAAGTCGTTGTAACAAAACTCAAGACTGGTATAGAGTTTCACCATCGATTCAACTAGGACTCAGTTCTATATAGGGAGGATATCAATAAAAATCTTCGGTTTTCTAAGTCAAAGATTCTTCCATATAAAATGAAAAAAAAAATAGAGTGGACCTTAAATAAAAGGTATTGCTCTAAAATCTACACACTTTAACCTATAATTTATTCTCAACTACTCCGTTCTCAATTTTAGGGTAGAAGTCATTAAAAATTGAATTAATGTCTAGGCACTGTATAAACCATGTACCTTATTACCTACCTACCGTGAAGGTGCCGAACACCTTTTGAAGTTGCATTATCATAGGGGTATTCATTATCCTTTCAATAATATCTACTAGGTTGACAAGGCAAAGAGTTCTTCTCAAACTAGATAATAAGCTCCATTCACATCTCCTCAGGTTCCAGGCACACTTGACAAGAACATAAACTAGAAGACTGACACGTGAGTATGCCAATGTGTATCTATATAGTGAACGAGTATGTGAGAATGCCACTCACCCGACTTTCTTTCATAATGAAGAGGTTTTGTGTTGGTTCTAAGAAAACATAAATCACTTTCTTAGGGAACCTTGGCCTACTATCCGCCTTGAAGATGAATAGATGTTATTATAAAAGTCTAGATATTATGAGATTTAATTTATTTAGGTTTTGTTTACCTGAGACTCATTCTATTTTATCGAAATCTTCATCAAAGGAGATGAGAAAAATTAATGCTATTCCATGAATAAGGTTTTGCAAAAAAAAAAAATATAAACCAACAAGCACCAAGTTGTTGTGTATGCATTTTTATTAATCAAAAATCCTTGGCTGCTCGCGTATAAAATAATTTGCATTCTTAATCAGAATGACTATACTAACGCGGTGAAAATGCAAGCAGAACAAAATTAACGAAGATGAGTACCTATGTAGCTATTTCCAGGAATGCGTGAAACCGTGAATAAATTTGAAACAAATTCGAAAAACACATCGCAAAATTCATCAACGAAATATTGTTGCCAGATTGAAGTTTATTTGAATTCTAAATAAATTATTTAAGCAAGAAAATCGTTGTTACTACTGGAGTTCTCACAAAAACACTTAACTATCAAGTAACTACAAAAATGAATCGAAAGACCTCAAAATGGGTAGAACTTTTACATATTTTATTTTAATGTCAAAAAGTTCGAAAAGTTTGTATCCTCCCCTTTCATTATTCTATTTGCATAAAATGTTTAATAGGAGTTGTATTATTATCAAGTATACAACCCTCTTATCACGACGACTGAAAATCTGCACATGTAAATTCTTATTTTTGTATGGAGTACTTTAAAGTTAGGCAGACCTTTTTTATACTCACCCCTTGTAGAAAAACAAATTCTACTGCATTTTGTTTCCATTTAATTTATCAATTATGCAAAGTTTTAATAATTTTAATTTTATCATTAAATATATATTTCGAGTGCAACACTTTCTATTTCGGTTTATTTATTTATTTATTGCTATGCTAAATTCTGGGCGTATAATTTCATTTTCATTGTGTAATCGAGAGAAAAGTCGATTTTAATTTATTTGAAATATTTACATTTTGATCAAAAAAATTAATATATTTATAATTGAAAATACTGAATATAATTTAAAGATTTAATTTAAAGGTTAAAACTGTTCATAACCAGTCCTATATTGATTAAATTGAGATACAAATATTTATTAAATATTATAGTTATAAAGGGTTTCTCAACAAGGGCGGGTAGATGTTGAAATAGAATAAAAGCTGTGTGTGGTTTATTTGAAAGGCCCATTTATGTCATTATTTATAATCAAATGATCGCCTTGGCTTTTTACGGTGGCACTGATCCGAGTAGTCCAATTTTCAATGACTCTTCCGCATAGGTAGGTCTAAATTGGAGCGATGACCTATGTTGTATTTACCTTAACGCCATTGGTCAATTGTTACTTAAAGACCTGCGACTTCAATGTCAGTTGTGGAAACCGTATTGTTTGTCCGTCTTGCTGGAATCACATATGTCTTGTAGATCCATATGTTTGAATTTAGGCTAAAAGAAATAATAATTATAATTATTAAAAGAAATAATAATTATAATTATAATTATAATTATAATTATAATTATAATTACGTCGTTTTCGAAAAAGTACGGACGGTAACTTTTTGAGGATGCATTGTCACCTGAGGAGCCTCGTAGGAGTTGCTGTCGTCGCATTTATGACAATTTTACTTGTAAACACAGCCAAGAAGTTGGGTTCTCTTCGAACCTTTCCGAAGCCATTCAGCAAACAAACGCCCTTATCTAGAGCCATTAACTTTGAGGTTCTGAGTCAGTTGGATCTTGTACAGGTGTGTGCCCAAGTCCCAACACAAAATTCGCCTGATGTAAAATTCTCGGCTGATCTTGCATTTCTTCTACTTGCCATGGTGATTTGGCACCAGTTATTTAAAATATATGTATGAATATATGTGGAGTAACTGCCGCACCCGTTATTTTTTAAGACCAAAAATAACGGTACCGGCCATACGATTTTTTTCGAAATTTTATAAATATTTTTGTTTTCGCAAAATAAATAAAATGCACGACTGGGTCGCACGAACTTGCTCCTATGTAAATGTCGAATAATTTCAAAAATGAATGTTATTAGATAAAAATGTTCTTAAGGATAAAATTCATTTTTTAAATAACTAAAACCACTCCTTTAGCAGATGGAGTTAAGCACAGGATGTCATGTGTTTTAAGCAAAAATTAGTTTATGCAAGAACAAAATTATAATTCGTTGTAGTGGTTTCTTAAGAAAATAAGCTTTTTATACAAAATTTTTAAAACATTTTTAAGAAAAAAATTTTGGAACGCCAATTTAAGTGTTTATTAATGTACGAATACAAATCAAATCTACAAAAAAATATTGATCCGTTTTTTGAGATATCGAATTTTCCAAAAAAGACTAGATTTTTTTTCAAAAAAAAGTTTTGAAATGCAATGTTTCTTAAACTTTTTAGAAGCTTGTCTATAAAAAATTTCATTAAAATCCCTTATGCCGAAAATTCGAAAAAATCGTTCTATGGTAGATACAGTCAGTAATATCTTGATTTCAAAAATTTTAGCGAAATTCTCGGAACCGTTTTCGAGAAAAATAAGATATTTTTGAAAACCATTTTTTAACTTTTGTTTGGAAGGTACCGTTATTTTTAGTTAAAATACATTTTTTTTCTCATTTCTTGTAGATTATATTAAGAAACTTTTATTTATCAAGTTTTGAAGAAATCTAGCATTGGGTTTTTGAAATATTGAGTTTTCAAAAAAAAAATTGAAATCTTTTTTAAGAATCCAAAAAATTATTTTTTGACAACTTGAATTCTATTCAAAATATTGGGGACCTTTAGTAGAAAAAAATGATCAAAATCCGTTGTACCGTTTTTGAGAAAATCAAAAACCAAACAAATGGTTCCAAGTGGGTACCAAAAATAACAATTTTTTTCAACCATTAGCTAGCTTTAACTCAATGAAATTTTTTGATTTTTTTTTTAATCTGTGGGACAGTTTTTGAGAAAAAAAATATTTATTAAATTTCGAAAAAAAAATCGTATGGCAGGTACAGTTATTTTTTGTCTTAGAAAAAACAAATAAAAAAACATCCGGGGGAAAAAAATAAAACCCATATCTACCAAGTTTAAAGAAAATCGGCCGAGCCGTTTACATAGCTGTAGCCGAACAGACAGACAGATAGACAGAATTGCGAGACCCACTTTGTTCGTCTTCACTATCATCGTAATAACAACTTTGATCAAAATCTCGAGTTCGATATACTTTCCGAATGCATAACTTGCCTTATAGTACCTAGAAATCGCAAGTAAAAAAATTCAAAAATTTCATTTAGTTAAGGCTAGGTAATGGTTGATAAAAATTTTGCAAACAATGGTTATTTTTGGTAGCCCCCCTGGAACCCTTTTTTGGTTTTGATTTTATCGAAAACGGTATAACCGATTTAAATATTTTTTTTATGCTAAAGCTCCTCCAAAGTTTGAATATTATTACATATTCAAATTTTCAATTTCTTATTTTTTGAATTTTGAATTTTTTTTTGAAACTCAATATTTCGAAAACCGCATGCTCGAGTTTTTTCAAACTTGATAAATAAAATTTTCTTGATACAATTTTCAAGATATGAGAAAAACATTTTTTAAAAAAATGGTTTTCGAAAATCGTATTTTTCTCGAAAACGATTTCGAGAATTTTGCTTAATTTTTTTTTCTTTCATATAATTTTTACAATCTATAATTTAACAAAACAAATTTTGAAATCAAGATATTACTGACTGTACCTACCATAGAACGATATTTTCGAATTTTGAAATTCTCATTATCGGCATAACGGATTTTAAGGAAATTTATTTATAGAGAAGCTCCCAAAAAGTTTAAAAAACATTGCATTTCAAGACTTTAAAAAAAATATTTTTTTCGAATTCAAAAAAAAAATCTTTTCTTTTTTTTGGAAAATTCGATATCTCAAAAACGGCTCAATATTTTTTTTTGTAAATTTAATTTTTATTTGAACAACAATAAAAACTTTAAATTTGCGTACCGAAATTTTTTCTTAAAAATGTTTTGAAAATTTTGTTTATAAGAACTTATTTTTTTAAGAAACCATTAAATTTAACCACTAATTTTAATTCTTGCATAAAATAATATATACTTGAAACACCTGGCATCCTGTGTTTAGCTCCAAATACTAAGAAGTAATTTTTGTCATTTAAACAATGAATTTTTTGCTTATGAACAGTTTTTCTCTAATAACATTCATTTTTGAAATTCTTAGTCTATTACATAGGAGCAACTTCGTGCGACCCAGTCGTGCATTTTATTTTTCAGGGCGGAGGAATCGAAAGAATGTGTACATGATTATTTGTATCCAGGTCCACAAGTTCAATATTTCTTGTGTGGCTTGCTAATGTTCGTTCATTATTAGTACTCGTAGTATTAGCTTTATTTATATATAAAACTTATAGTATCTACCTACTATCAAAAAGACGTAAGATTGTGGCGACATCTTAAGGCTAAGGACTGCAATTGCTAGATTTCTCTTTGCTAAATTTAATAATAAAATATTCTCTTTTTTACTACTTGTTTTGTATGTTATCCTACTCTCCACTGTAAAAGCGTGCGCTAATTTCTGCGCCACCACCAGGCTAGCATTCGCAATACAAAATCACACTCCATGATAAATAATACTATAAGTTAAGTATATACATATACAAAGGTATTAGTAGATGCCGATGGCGACACTTTTTCCAAAAAAAGCTTGCACCACTCTTATGTTAGTGCTCCTATCTGTTTTCGACCTTTGATCGCCAAAACTTTCGGCATTTTGGATGGAACAACTGAAATTCCTGTTTCGTCTACATTAAATATCTTATCCGAGGAAGATACGACACCATTCGTTTTCAAGACAGCTGAGGAAATTCCGAAGTTTTCTTTTGAAAATTTACTAGCTCGAGGAAATGACATTGCGATTAGTTAAGGTTTATTTAGCCTCTGCCACCAAATGCCGTAATGTGGTTTTAGGTACCCTGAATTCTTTTGTAGCGTTTGTCGTTGTTTTCTTTTTTTTTTGGAGTTTTTTATTATTATTTGTATTGGCAAAGAGTTATTTTTGTTTAATTTATAATTTGTCCGATTCATTCAACAAATAAAGAAGTTTTTACAAAAAAAACATCTCATGAATTTTATGCCAATACATAGGTACTTCAGTAATTTTTCTACAACCATTTTGTTTACAGAACATTTTTATGGGAGATACCCATTCTATAGACGCCCAAACACAAAAATCCAATTTCGGTTCTATGGAATTAGCCAGACCAATGCGGCTAATGGTGTGATGAAAACCACTTCTCCCCTATCCATTTTGTGTCCAGTTTGTCACTAGTAGGTATAAGAATCGTGTAAATCAAACAATTACGACCAAGGGTATGCTTCCCATGCAAGAACTAAAATAAATTTGGATAGCAGCTTTATTAAAACCTTACACCTGGCATTTCTGTCTGCGATGGCACAAGAAAAAGCAGTCATCATCGTCAACGCCTCCCACCTTAATTAAGCATCCGCAACGGTACAAGACACACAACACATGAAAAGACAAAACAAAAAATAAACTCAACTCAAAGCCGCGACATCTTTTGTGACGTGCGAATGCATGACAATGACACATCTAGGTATCCTAGTCCTGGCATCTGCAACACTTCCACATGAAACGGCATTGTTTTGCCTAAAAAGAAATATAAAATTTGCCAGAGCTGTGTGTGGTGGGGTTTTTAGCATAAAATAACCTTGACTGTGCTCCTTGCTTGCTGAAAATGTAAATCAGAAAGGCGAACACACACATAATCAAGAGAAAAGGATTTGCCAAAGGATGAACAAACTACTGCTGTGGTATCTCAGTGGAATGGGACAAAATAGTGTCCTTTAGTTGTTTTTTTTTTTTTGAAAACTGTGTGACAGAAATAATAAGATGGAAATATCCTGCAAAAGGACGATGCTAATGTTAATGCAGTAGAAACTAGAAATGACTGTTATTTGTCAAGATTTCAGATGAGGAAGCCAATGAGTTAATGACATCTCTTTGTGTCGTCGTCGTCGCAGAACAGAGATGTGCAGTGCCAAGTGCCAAGACTTTTTTTTTGCAATTTTGATGGTCCTTGGCATGCATATTAGAATATTGTGATGCGTGCACAAAGTGGTATTCTTGGCATTGCCGTTGGTTGCAAAACAAGATAAACTGTCAAGACTTAATTAAACCACTCACTGGTCTTTGTCGGTGGTCCAATTATTATTATTATAGATATTCAAAGAAGAATATAAATTATGTCCTTGTTTCTTGGCCGGTTTCTCTTGAAGATGTCAAAGTCCTAATTTCCCTTTTCTCAATATTTTTTAATCCACACGTGTTCGTCACAAAAGTGGAATATTCCACAGTCACCAAAAATTGATTTTTAATGTTAACTTCCCAAGAGGTTTGACAGCTGGTACTCAATTAGAGAAGATTGCATTTTACACTCTCAGAACTTCATTTATAAGGGGATATCCAAGAAAAGGGATAAGAAATGAAAACTATGCTTCACAGTTGAGGAACAAAAATTACATGCATGAATGCATCCCTCTTGGGTTCATGTAGTATAAAATTTCAAAAATTTAACTCTTAGAAGAGTGGATTCAATAATAAAAAAAAAGTACTTCGAAAGTGAAGCAGGTTCGAGCTTTTCAGTAAATGGATTGCATTTCTTATAGACTTTTTTCCAGAAATTAATGCTATATCAGCGACACGCTTTTGCCACATGCAAGTTATTGATTCGAAAAAAAAAATCGAACTCGAGATTTTGATCAGACTTGACATTATCGACATTGATCGAAAAAAATGAGTCTCGCAGTTGTGTCAGTCTGTTCGACTACAGCCTTAAAAGCTCGGCTGAATTTCTTTAGATAGGTAGATAGTATTTAGTTCCTTCTTTTTCCTTCTCCCATCACCAACAGCTTGCATTGGTTTTGTCGTTGCATACATTTTTTAGGTCACGCCATGCATTGTGTGTAACTGATTGAACTAAAGGAACATCAGATAAATAGCTGATATTTATTTTGGAATCCAGGAGCCGATCAATACATAACATAACACTAATAGTAAATTGTATTGTGGAACTACTTTGGGGCCCAAACCCGATATCAACATAGTTTATGGTCAGATCGGTTTTTATATATTTGTTTTTGTAATGCTGAGAATATTAAAAGTCCATTTTAGCAAAATTCGGTGGCTTAGGAACAATTTCTGTGCTGTATGTGGCCATACTGTAAAAAACAGGCCCGCAGTTTTAGCACTTAGCGAAACCCAGTTGGGTGAAAATTCTGATCACGTGGAATTCACCCTGCCTGGTTATAAATACAATACCTAAGTGAACCGGAAGAATGTTTGTAAAAAATTTACGAAATATTTCTTCGGCTTTCTAATGTTAGATCACGAGAAAAAGCGAATTGGCTAGCAGCAAAGTTTGCTGTCAATTCGACGCCGCCAGATAGTATTATGACCCTGTAAATGAGAGCCTACATGATTTTATGCTATAAATCTGCTTCAGCACACGTATAGTTGCAAGAGTACTGTAAGATCTCGATGAACCCAAATCTGCTGACCTGGAAATAATCACCTATCACCTCTATTGTTCTGAAGAAGTGCTCTTCCGCGGAGGCAAAACCACTGTGTAAGCTTTTCCATCTTTCATTTGTCCAAAGGCAAATTTTCTTCCGCCTTGAACTATCGGCCAATTGCAGTTCCGTTCCTTCTTTCCAAGGTCATGGAAACGCTGAGAAATATCTTGAAGAACGAAAGCTACTCCATGACTGTCAGTATGGCTTCAATAGTAATAGCTCTACCAGTGGTCTGGTGGTATATCTTACCCCAAATCTTTTCTTCGTTTCGGATAAAGTAAGATTATTGCACTTGATATTTTAAAAGCATTTGCTTTCGATGAATCTCTTCTTCGTTGGAATAGAAACTACCTTTTAAATCTATAAGTTGAGTGGCGACTTTCAAAGTCAATGTAACATAGTTCTTTCATTGCCAATATTACAGTGACCAAAAAAGCCAAAGGAAAGATTTCAAATCGATTCCACTCAACTTATAAATTCCAAATTGTTCAATAAATCATCTTAAGTACCTCTTAAAACGCTCAATACAAATTGTATTGGAGGGTTTCAAGTCTGAAGTTCATAAATAAATGCTTGTGTGCTTGTGCCACAGTTCCCCGTTTTGTCTCCGATTATCTTTCTCATATTTGTAACGAAGCGTTTCATGCTACCCCACTCTATATTACTTTCGTATTAATACCGAGAATTGTACTTCGCCAAATTCAATTCACAAGCACCAAGAACACATGACGTCACAGGAAAATCAACAACATTAATAATTTTCGTTCACCACCTACATAATTCACACGCAGTTTTTACTGAAAAGTCATCATGAGGACCTACTTGGGTGAACGAAAAGCACCCACTGGACAACCGGGACTGAACAACCCGAGTCAAAAACCAAGACAATTTTTCATAATGCTAATTTTGAACCATGTACATTACAAATATTAGGTGTGTTTTATTCACTGCTGCATAGCTAGCGCAGCAAAATTTCCCTCGACAAACAACAACAATTTGATTGCTGGCGAAAAAGAAGCCAGTAAAAAAAATGCGTTGTGCTGGTGATAAAACCTTAAATTATTGAAATGAAAATGGCGTCATGCATTAAATTGTAGAATTAAACATTGTACATACATGTTTTGACATCGGATTTCGATATTTTCTATAATAATGGCCAACATTGAAATATAAATTGAAATTGATATATGGAGTGCGTTTGATCGTTTTATTCGCACTTGAATGCTGCGCTGGCTATTATAATTTTTAGAGTTTAAGTCATTTTATAAGTTAGGCCCCCTATGTGCCAACAAATTTCTACCCTATATATATTATCCTCAAGTTTCACAATTGTATATATTAAGTTCAATAAAAAACCTTGAAACCTTGAAACGAAAAGCACCCTTTCGGTCATACATACAGTCATCCGGCCTAGTAAATTGATTTGATCAATCATTTGAAATCCAGACGTAGACGAGTGCAGACGAATTGGTCATTAATTGCCACCAGGGGCTTCGGTACCTGCTGATCTACCAGGTGCCACCAGAGGCATATAGAACCTGCTGATTAGTGCCACCAGGGGCGATTTGTATCTGCCGATCTACCAGAGCGTTTAGACTGCTGTTCTAGTGCCACCAGGAGCGTTTTGTACCTGCTGATTAGTGCCAACAGGGCCGTTTTGTACCTGCCGATTAATACCACCAGGGGCTTTGTACCTTTAGATCCAATCATAAGCCCGACAGCCGTATAGTAGGGCTAGCTTGAAGCCGAATTATCAGAAACCAGAATACCCGTTACCAAGTACCAAGTACTGACAGCAGCAAGACCAGAACCCAGACTAGTTGATGCCATGAATCATTCAATTACCACAATTAAGTGAAATATTAGTAGCAGAATATTGTGTGTTATAGATTTAAGAGTTATTTTCAATAAAGATTTTGTAATAAGGTTTGGAGACTTTTTACTCTGAAGTTTCGTGTTTTCTTCTGGACGACCCTGGCGAGACCGGCGATCAGAACCTCGGCTGGAAAGCAAAAAGCACATCATATATTCACCATCATCTTTGTCTGAAACTTGTTGTTCTGACGAAAATACTCTAAGCATTTCATATTAATTTCCAGATGCATGTCATTGTTCTTCGGATGTGGATCTAGAACGGCAGCGTATAATAAGCTTATTAAATTTTTAATTAGAATTTAAAACTTCAAAAACTCAATACTACCCCCTGTTGTTAAGGAGGAACCCACCCCCCCTTCCGCTATCCAGGAGCGGCACTTGCATTAAGGAAACAGATCAGCTCTCAGTTCTCGGTATGTGCATCACAGACCACCTTTTGCGGAATGACCATATATTCTAAATCGACAAAAAGTACTTAGGTTGCTTTCAACGATACCAGAAAATTGTCATCCCTTAGGCCTATTTTCGTCAAGACCTCGAGCATTATAGCCCGGTCAAATTAGCTTCAAAAACAAGGGTAAGGTTACATTAATTCGCACAAAGCTGAAAATTGGCATGAATGTTGAGAACACTATTACAAACAATTTGTCAAAAGTCCCCATCGATCCGACGTGTGCAAAAAAAATTATTCAAGGTCAAATGTTGCAAAAATCGGTTTTTTGCATTTTTCAGCTGAACGGCAAGTTTTATCATAAGATAGGTGAGACAAAAGTTATTCATCATGCAATTATCTAAAGAAATTGTCTTAACACTTTTTCTCCTAAGAATCACCATTTTGGAGATATAGCGAAGCAAAAAGTTGAAAAAAAATTATTCAAGGTCAAATGTTGCAAAAATCGGTTTTTTGCATTTTTCAGCTGATCGGCAAGTTTCATCATAAAATAGGTGAGACAAAAATTATTTATCATGCAATTATCTATAGAAATTGTCTTAACACTTTTTCTCCTAAGAATCACCATTTTGGAGATATAGCGAAGCAAAAAGTTGAAAAAGTTGTATTCTTCATAATATGCACACGGCCGCGCCACCCGTGAAGTAGTACACTTGGCGCGTTTTTTTAAAGGTGGCTTTCCCGGTAGGCCTATTCAACGATCTATTGTGGTCCTATTGAGTTGAAAATTTTGTATCTAATTGAAAAATACTACTATTGGAAATGACGAAAGCGATTATGAGTATTTTTTACAAAAGATAAGTACCAAAACTTTTTATTCAATTCATTGCCACAGAATAAACAGGACTCTTTTAAACAAAAAACAATTCTGACATTCACTGTCTCAAATGCTTCATTGTTAGCTCAAAATGGTTTAACGAGTAAGATTGATTTTTGAAATCATGTAGTATCACAACGGACCAAATATTGGTCTAAGTGTTTTGGCTTTTCCGGTCAGCAGCCACCTTAACCTAAGGTAATGTAACCTAAACAAAAAACTGATTCATTTACGCGTGCTCTAGTACGAGGAGGACTTATTATTGATGTACCAGCTTGTTCTTGTTCGTGACGTCTTTTAACTACGGTAATGGTACTCTTCCGAGTGTACTTTTTCCGCCAAATGTTTACTACAAATAAAGCAAAATTGATACATTTCTCTTACAAACAAGAAACTGCACAAATTCTGTTTGCAATAACTACTTGTTCTTACTACGAAGGAACGCTTGGGACTAATACTATTTTGTTTGGGCCCTTAGAAACGGAGCTGGTATACGAGCGTCGCAGACAGATGCTGCTCAAGGCCGTACGGTCACATAAAATGAGGGACTGGGTTTTCTTTCGAGTTTATATTCTTAAGCCAAATATACATTGTGCAAGTGTATTCGAAAATTCGGATTAAAGTTGCATATACACACACCAAGCATGAGTCTTCAATCTTTTATTTTAACATGGACGGTGTGGTGAGAGGACGTTGCGCTTTGTGAGTTTTTTTTCGGCGAAATTGTGAATATAAGAACGTCTTTGAGATTTTTTCAATTTTATCCGAGTAGGTAATTTGTTTTATTTTGTCTGTCCATTTCATCATACATTTTTTGTTTACTATTTTAATATTTCAATCAGTGCTTATGTTGTACTGTGTTCTCATCTCTTCAACGAACTATACGCAAATGAACCAATAAATGCATGGTCAATCATCAATCTTGCATATACACTACTTCAATGCAGGACGCTAGATTGAAAGAAACTCAAAAGATTTTCATTTTGCTTTAATCCTAAATCCAATCTATACGTGTGATTTTTTCACCAATACACTTGCGCGTGCTTGTCATGCATTTGAACAGTGTATATCTGGCTTTAGAATTGTATAATATGTATCTATACGCCACGAAAACTAATATTTTTACTTGTATTACCGTTGTGTAATGTATATAACGGTAATTGACATACATATTATGAAGAACACAAATTTTTCAACATCGCTGTATCTCCAAAATGGTGATTCTTAGGAGAAAAAGTGTTAAGACAATTTCTATAGATAATTGCATGATAAATAATTTTTGTCTCACCTATTTTATGATAAAACTTGCCGATCAGCTGAAAAATGCAAAAAACCGATTTTTGCAACATTTGACCTTGAATAATTTTTTTTCAACTTTTTGCTTCGCTATATCTCCAAAATGGTGATTCTTAGGAGAAAAAGTGTTAAGACAATTTCTATAGATAATTGCATGATAAATAATTTTTGTCTCACCTATCTTATAATAAAACTTACCGTTCAGCTGAAAAATGCAAAAAACCGATTTTTGCAACATTTGACCTTGAATAATTTTTTTTGCACACGTCGGATCGATGGGGACTTTTGACAAATTGTTTGTAATAGTGTTCTCAACATTCATGCCAATTTTCAGCTTTGTGCGAATTAATGTAACCTTGAATGTCTATTTTGACCGGGCTATTATTCGCATACTTGGGCAGGTGCTCCAATAACCAACTTGAGTCGCTTGAATAGAATCATATAGAGAAGAACATTTAAATTTCTCGAGCACCTTCGCAATTTTTCTTTCTTTCATTATTTTACCGTTATTTTTATAAACAGGGATCTTGTAAAATACCAGTTACATTCCTCCCTTAAACAATGAAACTGTCATACAAGCGCTTTAGGAATGCCCACCAACTAACTCTTGAGCACGTACTGTTAAATTCAGACATTCTTTCTTTAGCCGCTCTACACGCATGTAGAATGCTTTACCCGACTCAATGTTTCCTTCCCACTATGACAATGCAGACATTCCAAACCAATGTGCCTCGGTATCTTCTTTTAAATTCCCTCAAAATATCCTAAAACGCTCGCACTGTGCTCAAACATTTTAAGGGTAGTCATAATCCCTTTAGTGCGTTGGGTACGGAAATGCTCACATCAAAAAGGCAAAAATACCTTCTGTTATTTAGGCAGTAAGGCCAGATAAATTTCTTTTTTCTGTCCCAGTAGTACAAAGGTACGGGTTCATACGCGAATAATTTAAATACACGTGTGACATGGGTATTCGTGTACAAGTGCAATAGAGAGCTACATATTCGTGAAATCATAACTTGAGTATGAGTTGCTTATATTCCAGCTCATTATTATTCTCTGTTAACTTTCTTAAATAAATAATCAATAGTGAAATACAAGGTGCATCGGTGAAATGAAACAAAATAAAATGCACGACTGAATCGCACGAACTTGCTCTTATGTAAAAGTACTTTGGAATTTAAAATACATTTTATAAATATAGATTTTATAAAAAATATAAAATGTTCAAATCCATGGAATTGCCGTCTGATTTCCAGAAAAGTATGGATTTATGCAAACAAAGTTTAACAAATCGTTTTATTATTGAAGTAATTTTTTATATAACAATTTTTTTTAAATTTTACGAGAACAAAATTTGGGATGCCAATTATAAGCATTTAGTAGTATAGATTTTAGGAAATAATTTCAAAAAATAATTTGCATTTTTTTTTTTTCCAAAAAAATATTTTTTCGAATATTTTTATATACAATATTATTTTAAACTTAAGGGGGCTCCTGCTGAAAACGTTTGGTTAAAATCGTTAGAGCCGTTAATGAGAAAGTCAAAAATCAAAAAAACCGTTCAACGACAGGTACCGTTAATAACATTTTGCCCCAAAATTTTGTTTCCCCCGTAGTCCACGTTCATAATATCACACCTTATTTTTACTTGTGACTTATAGGTACTATTAGGCAAGTAATGCATTCGGAAAAAAATCTAACTCGAGATTTTGATCAAAGTTGACATTACGATGACAGCGAAGACCAAAAAATTCTGTCTGTCTGTCTTTTGACGACAGCCTAAATGGCTCGGTCGATTTTCTTTAAACTTGTCAGATAGTATTTTTAATTTTTTTCCCCCATATTTTTTTCTTTTTTTTTAAGACAGAAAATGACGGTACCTGCCATATGATTTTTTTCGAATTTTTTTAAATATTTTTTTTCTCAAAAACTGCCCCACAGATTATAAAAAAAAATTCAAAAGTTTTTATTAAGTTAAAGCTAGGAAATGGTTTAAAAACAATTTCCCAAAAATAGTTATTTGTGGTACCCCCCTTGGAACCATTTTTTGGTTTTTCATTTTATTTTCTCAAAAACGGTACAACCGATTTTTATATTTTTCTATACCAAAGCTCCCCAGCAGTTTAAATATTATTGGGTATTCAATTTTTTTTTTTTGGATTTTTAAGAAAATTTTCATTTTTTTTTTAAACTCAATATTTCAAAAACCCCATGCTCGATGTTTTTAAAACTTGAAAAACAAAAGTTTCTTAATATAAAATACTAGATGTAAGAAAAAAAATTATTTTTCCTAAAAATAACGGTACCTACCCATCATACAAATGTAAAAAAATGGTTTTCGAAAATCGTATTTTTCTCGAAAACGGCTCCGAGAATTTTGCTTAAGGTTTTTTTTCTTTTGATTAATTTTACGATCTATAATTTAATAAAAAAATGAAATCAAAATATTACTGACTTTACCTACCGTACAACCATTTTTTCAAAATTTGGAATTTCTCATTATCATTATATTATTTTTTTATAGAGAGAAGCTTCTCAAAAGTTTGAAAAATATTGTATTTCAAAACTTAAAAAAATAATCTTTTTTTTTTTGGAAAATTTGATATCTCAGAAACGGCTCAATATTTTTCTTTGTAAATTTAGTTTTAAATTGGCGTACTTAAATTTTGTCTTTAAAATATTTCAAAAAATTTTTATATAACAGCTTATTGTTGAAAAAACCAGTACAGACTTATAATTTTTGTTTTTGCATAAGCTAATATTTGCTTGAATAACATGACATCCTGTTCTTAGCTCCAACTACTACTGTTTTAGTCTATTAAGAAATTAATTTCATGCTTATGAAAAGTTTTTCTCTAATAACATTCATTTTTAAAAATTCTTAGTCGTTTACATAAGAGCAAGTTCGTTCGATCCAGTCGTGCATTTTATTTTTATCAAAATCGTTAGAGCCGTTTTCGAGATAAATAAGATTTTGCATTACGGGTGTATGGGGAGTGCCGTTAGTTTTGGAGCTAAAAAAAATTCAATTTCCCCTCTAGGGAATCACCGAAGACCCTTAATTACCCAGATTGAAAAAAAAGGTCTAGTGGCTTAGGCTGTAGGAAGAGGTACAGACATACAGACACACTGAAACATGTTTCTTGTGTACCAAATTTTGCTTAAAATTTTTATACAAAAAATTGATATGCTAATTGTTAGTATTTAATCAAATACATTTTAAAATAATTTAAAAATTTAATCGTGTATCCGTTTTCAAGATATTGGATATTCAAAAAAAAAATGTATTATTTTTTTAAAAATCCAAAAACTATTTCTTCGAAAAAAATGTTCAATTATTTTTGTTAAAATGCAAAGGAGCTCCTGCATAAAAATGAGAAATTTGAAAATAAAAAAAAACGGTTCTATGACAGGTACATAATAACATAATAAATAATAACATTTTGCTCCAAAATCTCTTAGGAACAAGATTCCACTATTGAAAACATATCAGAGCTTCCGCGTACTGGTCGATAGCTTTCTTTAACCCCTAGAGTGATTCACACAAATAATTGTTTTTGTTCAAATGTCTTTTTTCTGCCACTGGGCTTTATTTTTCTTAAGTAAAAAATAAAAACACAAAACAAAATCTAAACATGCCAAAACCTAATATCCCCAGAAATATCCCTACGAGAACCATTGGTCAACCCATAAACTTCAACCCAAACATTTTGTCTTTTTTGTTTCAATTTTATTTGCCAACTTAGTTAGTTTCTTGAGAACTTTCGTACCAAAGAAATAAATGTTGGATAATAAAAAGACAAAAACGATTGTTTTGATATTCTGAAGAGAACTATATAAGGACTCTTGACGATGCTGTAATGTAATTAAAGTTCACATAAGTAAAAACGGAAACAAACTCTTTTCTTAGAAGAGTAGATCTATAATCAATCTTAAGTCTTGTCGTAATTAAACCATGAACTTCTCGCCACCATCTGTCGCTGCCGCAATCGTAAGTTCGTGGAGTGAAGATGATTGTATGTGAGTTGTTTTAAGACTGACCTACAATTTTGTTCATTTTGCTACGGGGAAGGGATTCGTTTTTAATTGCTCTTATCACGGTTCAGGAATCGGGTCAATTTCAGTAGTTAATTCTCTGGATGTTCAGATTTTATGTCACTTGTGGGAATTTTGAGAAATTAAGTTTTGTAATCGTTTTTTTCTTTTTAATTTGGCACTTGGCATTTAGAGTGTTTTCATGATTGAAAGAGATTAAGTTGGACACCTGGATAGGGCTCTAGAAATATTTATAAGAATGTGCAATGTACATATCTATACAGTCATTATTCGTATAAATGTAGCTTCATTTGGGGTTATTGTAGTTGCGGCTAATTAAATTAAGTGATTTAGTTAATTAGTGAAGATATTTTAATATCCAGGCAGAAATATTACTAAATGTTTATCCAATAAGGATCTCTAAGCTTTGACAGGCGCTTGTAGCCATAGTATTAAAGCTACACCTGTCAAATTGGTTGTCGTTTGTCTACCCTTATTCCCAAATCAACATGGAGAGATAAAGCGTCCAACAACATGTGACAATGATTGAATTATTTTATGTTAGTCGGTCTTCTTTTCGAGTATATTTCGTGCACTTAGTCCTTTTTACGGTCGCCATAATCGTCTTTCTGAGGGGAATACTCGCAACGCGATAGATAAATTTGAGTCAACTGGTTCAGTGAACAATCTGCCAATGAACGAAACGACGCAAAATCTACCGAATACTTCACAATATCGCAGCTGTCTGAGACGGTCTTAATAACATTTTTTCGAAACTTTAACTGGTCGCTATGCTTCCTAGATACGTAGGTTCCAGTGCTGATATGAGAGACATAATTTTTAATGAAATGAAAAATTTAATCCCAAACTGGACAAAAAAAAAGGAAGTTCCAAAGGGAATTCTTGGAAAGACTACAGCTGTAAAGTTCCCATGCTACAAAACAAACTCCACTATGAGGGAAACCGGAAAAGGCACAGGCAAGCCAGAAATACCCGCAATGCTCTTATTCAAAGAACAAAGTTCTAACATAACCAAAATCTACGACAAAAAACACTAAAATGTCCCAAGGGCAGTAAGAACTTTTGTTTTTTTTTTTTTGTAAAAAAAATATTTAAAAAAAAAACAGTTCGAAGTTGTGGCTTCCAAAACTCGTTCACAAAAACACTGCTTTCGTTATCCCGCAAGAAAAAGCCTGTTTGCTGCAAATCCAACTTTGCCACACAGTATTATGACACCTCTTGTACCTTGAAGGGGTAAATGGTTCCATGGGACGAATCTTCTTTCGCAATCGTAACTCGCAAGAGTTCTTAAATACGAGTATCAGGACAAACATAAATCCGCTGTTTCACATTATATATCATCTTTTGTTCTCAATAGGACTCTTCGCGTCTCTTTCCTAGTAATTGGATAACGGCGGAACTACTTCCCCCTTCAAATACCGACCAATTGCATTAACGTCCTTTCCTTCCAAGGTCATGCAAACGCTGCCACTGATAACCAATCAGCTGAAGAAATAGCTATCTCGAAGAACGAAAGCTCTTTAATGACCAGCAGTACGGCTTTCGTAGCAATAGATCCACTGGATCGAGGGCATACCTATCCCACCGAAAAATAAAACCAATCTTTACATCATTTTGGTGAAATAAAATTTATTACACTTGATTTTTCTAAATGATTTGATATAGAGTTTGGCACGAAGCTATTTTATCGAAAATGTGTGCATTTGGTATCGATGATTGTCTCCTGTGTTGGATTAAAAATTACTTTTCTGACCATTTAATTCGATTTGTTTTGGACGGTTTTAAGTCTTATAGTCAAAAATAATGCTGGCTCCATGGTTCCATTTTGTCACTGACACTTTTGCTTATTTTAATCAATAATCTTTTGTCGGAGACTCTATGTGCACTTCATTGTTTCGCAGCACCCTCACATTTTCATATTCGTCTACAGACTCTAAACCCTGCTCTTCGGTTGTGGAACTGAAACGGCAGCGTATGCTAAGCTCAGTGGTGGATCGACGGGGGAGGGGTGTCTTCGGACTCCCACGCGACATCATTAAGGAGGTAGCCGAAACCACAATAGGCTATCAATCACCTAGAAAAAAGAACCCGTGGTATGATGATGAATGCGCGGTATTGAAGCAGGAAAACAATAGCAGCAAAAGAGGAGTACCGTGAAAAGAGAAGGAAAGAGAAAAAACCGTGCTCAGAAAGAAAAGAGCATCCACAGACTCTCAACTAAGGTATCTCGAGGAGTCTAGCACCGCCACCAACACTCGCCGGTTCTACAAAACAGCCAAATCCTGGAAAAGACCAATGAATTTCATCTCGAGATCCATTACACAGGCCTACAAAATTAAAAAAAAAATTGGTGCCGCTATAACTGATATTAAATTTTGTTGTCCACTGTTACTAAATGCAAACAACGGTATTTTCGAGTCAAAGCTATGTACAGTTTTTTTTTGACACTTGCTTGCATTTATTTTGCATACCAACGTGATAAAGTTTCATTGATATTTAGCATATGTAATTTCATTTATTTTTGCGGCTTAAATAAAAGTTTTTGAAATGGCATCTTCTAAGAGAAAATGCTTAAATGATCCAAACTCATTCTGCTATATTTGTGGCGAGTTCACAGTGAAAAAATTTAAAAAGCCAATATCTGAATTTGTAAAAAAAGCGTATTTTGCCTACTTTAACTTAGAAATTAAGAACTTTGTCAAACCTTGGATACCGAGCAGTGTTTGTAAGCTATGTGTTGAACATTTAAGACAGTGGGTTAACGGAAAACGAAACCATTTAAAGTTCGGTGTGCCTATGATTTGGAGTGAACCGAGAAATCACATTGACGATTGCTATTTTTGTTGTGTTAAATTACGTGGTGTTAATCGAAAGAAAATGACTTATCCTGATCTGTCGTCCGCTAAAAGGCCTGTGCCACACTCAACAGATAAACCATTTCCTATCTACTGTTACGTAGCAAAACTACAACAAACTAAAACCACTTACTTAATACCTGACGAATCTTTTTTTTTACGCCACGATATATCCAACCTCTAATGTCCACTCCAATGTCCGTCCGAGATCCCAAGAAAACCTGAAAATAAAACAAAAAATGATTTAGTCAAATGAATACAAGAATGTGTTGTTGAGGTGGAATGGGGTTTCCGATATACAAATATATATTGATTTGGATTTCAAAAACAACACCAATTCCACATTCTTACTATCCTTAATCCTGAGTCTTTCCCTCCGAAATATCCTTAACTTCTCATTTATCCCTGAAAAGAAAATTAAGTTAATTAAAAGATTCAAGAAAAGATATTAGTATGGCAGAAGGTTTGTTTACAATTTTTTTTGATTGCAATTCTGTAACGCACAGAATTGTGAACAAAAATTCTACACTTAACTTGACGAAAACTTACCTGAGACATATACCAATAGACTGGAAACGACCCGAACAAAATAATTATATAATCAAATGTTAATAAACTATAATACAAACTACAAACCACAAAAAAAAAAACAATCAAGTATAAAATAATTGCTACAACTAGCCGACATGTTGAATTTCGAATTGCAATAAGCCATGGTGACATTTCGAAATCATACATGCCCACTGGTTTGCGCACACTTGTTGTCCCTGTCGCTCTCAGGGGAACAAGAAAAGGTAGACAAGAGTCATGTATTGGTGCAATAAGAATTTTGGGACACTTTTAGGTCTGTTTAGCAAAGTACAATTTCGAATCACCTAGGATATTTATAAGATAGAATCTATTACTGACGAATTATAAGAGTTAGTTTGAGTAGGAGCACATACAATTTATTATAATTCAATTAATATAAAACGAAAGAGTTGAGTTTAGAACTATTATAGGTAGAATTATAATACGATAAATTAAGGTGTGAATGTGTTGGTGGTCTGGATAGATGGACAAGGGGGTATAGATAAGGACAAAGAACAACTACTACAAACACAAAATAACCGACAAAATACTAATTAGAAATAGTTATCTCACTCAGTATAGAGGTATTTATGTACTTAAAAACAAAAGAACTCGCTAAGAAACTTCTTGAAGAAAAATTAAAGATTACTTGGATGGTGATAGTCATCGTATTAACTACAAAAAATTTTTTTTTCAAATCGAAGTTTAGTTTTTACTGGAAAAAGCCTAGACGAAAGAAAAGAAAATTTGATGTACTTATATAAAGTAGATTTTTGAAAAAAAAGGAGGATTACAAGTTCCGTAAAGGACAAAAGGAAGTAGATTCTTCTTTTATTAAGCAGAGGTAATTCTTCAAAAATTAAATTTTATAAATTTAAAATAGGTGTAGACGACAGGTCGAAACCTCTGCTGGGAATTTCAAATTTTATTCCCCAAAGAAGACACCATAGGAACATAGTTATATATATATATAATATATATATATATATATACATATACATATATACAGATGTACTTATACCTGCCCGCAACAATAGCCAAGGAAAAATAAGGGCATCACAGAATTCAAAGGAAACTTATAATAACCTGAAGTTGGAAGAGAAAAAGAAGAAAAAAAAAGTGAATTTAACTAAAGAAAAGAAAAATTAAGAAAAAAAAAAAGAAAGATATACTTAGTGATAGTGTAAAATCAGTAAATTTAATTTAGTTCTCTTTTAATTAAAAAAAGAAAGACATTTAGTTAGCTTACTAGCGACCCTTTTTTTTTATTTTTTTTATACAATTAATTAATTGTAAAACATAAAAGAAATAGTGGTGGTGAAAGAAAGTGAATTCACCGAAGTGCTGCCGGCAGGACGTCGATGGATCAGTCACTAGAAAAATTGTAAGTACCCTTTTTGATTATGATCCAAAGAATGGTCAAATAAAAAATTGTATAATACAAAAGCAAAAACAAGGGTCCATACAAAACTCTTAAAGTTTTTTTCTATTTAATTTTTGAATTTTCTTATATAACTGTATTATAAGTTTTTGTTGAGAGACATTTATTAAGATAGATATAAATTAGTTTTCTTAAGAGAACATAATTAAAATTAATTTCAATGTGAAAAGGAGTTTTTCTATTTTAATGGATTACTAAATTTCAAAGCTGTTGGTGTGTGGAGGCTGTGTAAAGCCGTCCGCTATGTGATAGGTTTCAGAAACACGACGGACATGGGACGCAACATTATCTAAAAATAGCAACTGGTTTGACCATCTAAGGGGCTGTCTTCAAAAATATTGGCCATGAAGTCAGCGTAGGTTGTATCCGACAGATACAAGGGTGGGGCGGCCAGATCATCGTCAACAACATCTGACGAGCGTTTTGAGATTTAGCGGAGTGTCATCTGGGGATTTAAAAGTGAGGTGCTTTAGTTTTCTATTTTTATTTAGAATTAGGGATTCAGTTTTATTATAAGTATAGTATTCTAGGATAGTATAGGGTATTTTGGTGCTGGGTTAGGTAGGTTAGTTAGGGATTAAGTATTGTAGGGGATTTAGGTTAGCTAGATTAAGATAAAAAAAAAAAAAAACGAAGCACCGAACTTACTTTTCTTTAGATGATACGCATGGTCCTGAATTTTGTATCTTTTCTTACCTTTTCATCTTTCTTCCTGTTAACTTAGTCCTCATCCTTTCCTGATCCGTACTTTTTTTTACTATTTCCTGGCACGAATTTTATGTTTAGCGTAGCAGGAGATACTTTTGTAAAGAGCAAGAACCTATCCCATCCGACGAGCTGCAGCCGTGCAACCACAAGCGTGCCACCGCCCTCTGCAAAGGTATCGATAAACTCCCTCGTGGAAACCTAGCTCCTAACACTACCAAGATCGACCGGATTTGTCCGATAGCGAAGTAAGTATGAGCACCACACATGAAAAAGATAGTGAATGGATAGGAACATCGGAGCCTCAGCTTTTCACTCAAGATGCCTTAAGTGATCTTATAAGAGACCTGGACCTCTCAAAAGAAAGATCAGAGCTATTGGCTTCCAGACTTAAAGAGAGGAACTTACTTGCTAAAGATACGAAAGTCACATTCTATCGTTGCCGAGAAAAAAAATTTGTGAAATTCTTCAGTTCTGAAAGCGATATTGTTTTTTGTAACGATGTCGGTGGTCTTCTAATTGAAATGGGTATGTTAAGCTACCGCCCTAATGACTGGAGACTATTTATAGACAGTTCGAAACGAAGTTTAAAATGTGTCTTATTACATAATGGAAATAAGTACGGTGCTGTTCCATTAGCTCATTCCACGAAGCTAAAGGAGGAGTACCAAACTGTCTATCTCGTTTTAGAAAAGCTAAAGTACCATGATCATCAGTGGGTTATATGCGTGGATTTGAAAATGGTTAACTTTTTACTTGGACAGCAAAGTGGATTCACGAAATTTCCATGTTTTATTTGCTTATGGGATAGCAGGGCAAAAAGTGACCACTGGATCAAGAAAGACTGGCCTGTAAGGGAAAGTTTAACTATTGGCAAAAACAACGTCTTGAACCAACCACTAGTTTCAAGAGAAAAAATTATATTGCCTCCATTGCACATAAAACTGGGTTTAATGAAACAATACATAAAAGCATTAGATAAAACTGGATCTTGTTTTATTTATGTATCAAGAAAATTTCCTGGTTTAAGTTCAGAAAAGCTTAAGGCTGGCATATTTGATGGACCACAGATACGACCTGATGAAAGACGAAAATTTCGTGCAATCAATGAATGACTTAGAATCTGCAGCCTGGTTAGCCTTTGTAAACATTGTGAACAACTTTTTGGGAAATTATAAGTCCGCAAATTACCAAGACTTAGTGCTGGACTTGCTGGAAAAATTTAAAAAGCTCGGGTGTAATATGAGTATTAAAGTCCATTACCTCCACAGTCATTTGGACAGATTTCCGGAAAATCTTGGCTCATATAGCGAGGAACAAGGAGAGCGGTTTCATCAGGACTTAAAAGTCATGGAAGATAGATACCAAGGTCGATGGGATGAACACATGATGGCTGATTATTGCTGGAGCATCACCCGAGATTGCTTTACGGACACTCATGCAAGAAAATCTTTAAAAAGAAGCTTTCTTCATGCAGAATATAAAATAGATTGTTGAAAACTGTTAAAGAAATCGATAAATTTGTATTATTTTCATAATATGCTTTATCTCCAAAACTACACGTAGGATCAAAAATGTAAGTATACAGTTAGAACCTAGGTAACAAGTAATCTAAGAAACAGTTTTCATTTTGGCGGCACCAAAACCACTGTAGGCCTGTGTTATCTTTTCATCGACTTCAAAGCCGCATATGATAGCATAAGTCGCCAAGAGCTTCTATTGGCGATGTCAGAAATCGAATCTCGAAAAAACTGATCCAGCTATGCTGCACGATGTAACAAAATACGCGGTGCAACGTGCGAATGGGTAACAGCTCATCCGAGCTATTCCAGACGTGTACATGGTTCAGACAAGGAGATGTGCTATCATGTGATTTCATGTCATTTCATATCATGTAAGTGGTGTTAACCTGGAAGGCAATATCTTCAACAGATCTTCCCAACTGCTTGGCTATGCGGAGGAGATCGACATCATCGGCCAGTCCAAGCGAGCTGTGCAGAAGAAGATGAACAGGCGAAACGCGTTGGTCTTGAAGTGAATTAGGACAAAACAAATTACATGCTATCAACAAACAAAGACTCAGCTGTCCATCGCTCGGCACAAAACGTCTCTGTTGGTAGCAGTAATTTAGAGGTTGTCAAGGACTTCACCTACCTCGGAACAAACATCAATTCCACGAACAACACCTTAGTGGAAATCCGACGAAGAATTACCCTAGCGAACCGCTGCTAATTCGGTTTGGCCAAACAAATGGGTGCAAAACTCCTTTCTCGAAAGACAAAGTGCACTCTATACAAAACACTAATTTTACCAGTTCTACTCTACGGCGGCGAGTGCTGGACGATGAGTAAAAAAGGGTAACTGATACTGGGCACTTTCAAGTGAAAAATTCTTCGGCGGATATTTGGTCGTACATCTGAAGAGGGCGAATTGAGGAGCAGATTCAATCGTGAATGATGCGAGCTGCACCAAGATGTGGATGTAGTCCAAAGAGCCAAAATACGTCGACTACACTGGCTCCAGCCAAGAAAATCTTCGAATCCCAGCCCACAGGTTCGAGACGACGAGGAAGACCGAACCTCCGCTACAAGGACCAGGCGGTTACAGACGCAAAAGCACTTGGTCTCGATGACTGGAGGGAGCTCGCAAGGGATCGCAACCGACGGAAGACCACAATATCTCAGGCTCCCACAGTTATGAAAGTGAGTGTTGTGAGGAATGCCTAGCTAAGCAGAATGCTCTATTATTGGCCAGTGGCTGCAGTTAGATACGATCTTGGCTTTGTCTTGCCTGGATATGTATATCAGATCGGAATTTTTATAAGGAGGGCCAAATCTTTCTGGATATAATACAATTAGTTAAACCGCTTCACCTACTGTTTGATTCGCTAAGAAAAATTGAGTGAATACTGCCCCTCATAATGTTGACTCTTTCCGCAAGTGGGATATGATGGCCTGATCTTTGCCCGGCCATCTCGCCCGCCCGTTCATTTGCATCAATGCCACAATGAATCGAAACCCAGTTAATAGTGACATTGTGGTTAATATTGACGCTAGCAAGTTCATCCCGGCATTGCTGGACCGATTTGAAGTATGATGTACTAGAATTAGTGGCATTGAGCCGCCTGACTGTCTGCTGTGATAATAGCCGTATTCCGATTCTGATTTAGATCTTGTTTGAGTAACTTGTATGCTTCTCTGATAACCAGTAATTAAGCTTGAAAAATACTAGCCTAAGCGACCTAGATATATCCAAAGTGACAGAGTAGATTCCTGAACCAACATTACACTTAATCTTTGATCCATCAGTAAAGATAGTTGTGTCGAAGTCTTTCTTTATGACGAAACTGCTTTGAAGATGAAGTATAAACCGAATTTATCGAGAAATGGAATGTAAAATGAAATCTTGAAATAGGCTACATTTTTACTTGCGACTTATAGGTACTATAAGGCAAGTTATGCATTCGTAAAAAAAATGGAACTCGAGATTTTGATCAAAGTTGACATTACGATGATAGCGAAGACAAAAAAAGTGGGTCTCGCAATTCTGTCTGTCTGTCTGTCTGTCTGTCGGTTCGACTACAGCCTAAACGGCTCGGCCGATTTTCTTCAAACTTGGTAGATATGGGTTTTAATTTAACCCCCCCCCCCCCCTGACGTTTTTTTCTGTTTTTTTTTTAAGACCAAAAATAACGGTACCTGCCATATGATATATATGATATTTTTGGTAGCCCCCCTGGGTCCATTTTTTTTGTTTTTGATTTTCTCAAAAACGGTACAGCCGATTCAAATACTTTTTTTTATGCCAAAGCTCCTCTAAAGTTTGTCAAATTTTCAATTTTTTGGATTTTTAAAAAAAAAATCAAAATTTTTTTTTGGAAACTCAATATTTCGAAAACCCCATGCTCGATTTTTTTCAAACTTGGCAAATAAAAGTTTCTTAACATAATCTACAAGATTTGAGAAAAAAATTTTGTTTTATCTAAAACTAACGGTACCTTCCATACAAATTTTAAAAAATGTTTTTCGAAAATCGCATTTTTATCGAAAACGGTTCCGAGAATTTTTCTAAATTTTTTTTTCTTTTGATTAATCTTTACGATCTATAATTTAATAAAAAAAAATTTTAATCTAGATATTACTGGCTGTACCTACCATAGAACGATTTTTTCGAATTTTGAATTTCTCATTATCGATGTAACGGATTTTAATGAAATTTTTTATAAAAAAGCTCCTAAAAAGCTTAAAAACATTGCATTTTAAAACTTAAAAAAAAATATTTTTTCAATTTTTAGAAAAAAAAGTCTTTTTTTTTTTTAAAAATCGATATCTCAAGAACGGCTTAGTATTTTTTTTTTTGGAAATTAGACTTTTATTCGTACCTACAATAATAAAAACTTAAGATTGGCGTACCAAAATTTTTTCTTAAAAATGTTTTAAAAATTTTGTATATAAAAGCTTATTTTTTTAAGGAACCACTACAACGACTTATAATTTTTGTTCCTGCATAAATTCATATTTGCATAGCATTCTGTTTTTATCTCTTACTACTAAAAGAATTTAAAAAAATCATTTTATCCTTATGAACAGTTTTCTCTAATAACATTCGTTTTTAAAATTCCTAGTCTATTACATAGGAGCAAGTTCGTGCGACCCAGTCGTGCATTTTATTTTTTAATGAAGAAAGAAAGTAATTTCTGTTTAATTTCTGAATTTAATCAAATTCCCCTAGAAAAATAAAATTCACAGTCTATTAAAGCTGTAAATTTTATAAGAGTCGGTAAACATCGACCAATATTTGCGTCTTAGAAGGGTACGGCAGCATCTAACTGATGAGCCCACTGTCGTACCTGGGCGAAACGCACCTTGGAGTTGAGGTCACTTGAGCTTTTAATTGAATTCATTTTATTTTTTATAATTTGATTCATTTACTTCTTGTCTCCATGGATAGGCTAACAGAATTTCAAAGAATACTTTTCTTTTATCTATTGGTTAAATTAATAAAAATCTAATTTTTCCCAAAGATAAATAAATTAGTTCCCACTTTTATCTGGCTGCAATCTATAAGGCATATACGAGTACAACCGCCCAAAACTCTCGGTCTATAATGCTGAAGTGGATCTTTGTTTATATTAGATATCGATGTCGACTCCAATGCTGAAGTGGATAACGATGCTGTGGTATTGTGTATTGTTTGACATGGAGCTGATTCTGCTATGATTGTATCATAAATTAGAGTTGGATACATAACTTTCCTCCCCAATTCTGCTGGAAGACTCGTCTAGCTATGAAATGCACATCAATTTACATTGAGCCTAACTTCAGAAATACTGTCAAATATAGAGGTTCTTTCTTAAGCCATACTACTTTAATGAAATTGAAATTCTTTTCGGACTAATATAAAACCGATATAGATTTTTGTATAAATATAGTCTTTAGGCCGAAAGTCATTAAATAAGTTGTAAGTTATTGAAAAGTAGGCTAGTTTTATGAGATTTTGCTAAGCTTTTAGAAAGATATATTTTCAAAATTGAATATGAAGTAATCCACTTAGGTACAGCTTATCCGTTTATAATCTCAAAAAAAACATCAGGCAAATACACTCTACTACATAATGAATTTCCTGAACTATGACAAATCTTTTTTACACCAGCCAACTCGCCCTCTTAACTAAAAAGATTAAAAGAAAATAATTTTCACACAAGTCACAAAAACTCAAAATTAAAATTGTTGTCTACAACTGTCTGAGCGTCTATCTGCTTTAACGATGATGAACTTCGTTTAGTTTCAATTTAAGGATTTTAAAAAAGCATTTATTTTCAGCTTATTTTCAAAATTGTCCACCTCTACACAATAATATTTTCACTTTAAACATTGTTTATGACTCTTTATCTTCTTAGAAAATGTTAAATTATGACACTAATCAGCCTTTTGTCCTGCAGAACACAACAATAGAGTTAAAAGAGCACACATAAATTTATTAATAAAAACGCTTACTTTATGACTCGTTCTTGGGGATTCGCAAATGCATAGCATGGAAGGACACTACACCTATCAACAAGAAGATATACGAAAATCCTTTTTATCTTTTTAGCTCACAACCAAGTGGGATTAATATTCGTGTTGTTTGGTTTAGTTTTTTCTACTTTTTGTCGCTAATGTTGTCAGTGTTGTTATACATATACAAGCCAGATTTTTCGTCACCATTTCCAATTTCAAGTTTAGTTTTTGATCTAAATAAATTTAATGTGCATTTTTCTCTAGATTAATTTCCACAATACAACAGTAAAACTTTGTATGCGTAAAGAAGTTCAATAACGACAATAACCAAGGTTGACTACTCACTGAAACCCAGGAAATAATCGATGGTTTCAAGGAACCTTTCGGGCCATTGCTAGATAGAGATAATTAAAAGCGATTAATAGGGTAGAAAGACAATCAACTCCTATCAATGAAGAACCAATCATGAGCTTAAGGTTATCGCAAACGTCTTCAAAGAATCTGTCGAAGATACAAGCCATGACTTAAATTTCCCTAACTTAAATTCAATTAATTTAGAAATAAAAGAATATATTGTTGCACACAGTATCATGAAACAGGATGAGTGTTTTAGTCCAGGCCCTGTTGGTGTATCTACCATCCTCTATCTTAAGAAAATGTGTTCCGTATTTGTCATATTCGTTATGTGTTTTCTTTAATGAGTCCTTAAAAAACTCGCTTTTTCCTAATATCTGTAAAAGTAGATTCATTATACCTATGTACAAGCAAGGTTCTAAAGGTGAAATAATGAACTACCAACCTATAGCTAAATTATCTGTAATACCGAAACTGTTTCGAGTCTATTGTATGTAATGTTATTTCCTTTCACTGTTCTTCAATTATAGGTATGTGATAATTAGCAAGGCTTCGTCAAAAAAAGATCTACTGTTACTAATTTATGCACGTCCTTTTTTTGGATTATTTGGAAAGACGTGAACAAGTCGATTGTATATTTATAAAACATTGATGAAACTGTATCTAATCGTATTAAAAAATAGACTTTATAGTGTTGTATTTCGTAGTAAGTATTTGAATTAATTCTGGTGTCCCTCAGGGTAACCATTTACATCCAATTTTATTTATTTTTCTTATAAATGAGTTGGTTTCGTTCATAGAAAATTCATCCGACCTTATTTATGCTGATGACAATAACGTTTCAAAAGCATTAAATCTACTTCTGACTGTTTATTTTTGTAACAAGTCTTATTATAATATTTAGGGAACGGTGCAGTAAAAATCATCTTGTTTTAAATGTTGACAAGGGTTAAACCATAAGTTATTCTCAAAGACTCGCTTTAATAAGCCTTCCACCAATCATAGAAGATATTTTCAATATTGTTTTATTGTTGGAATTATTAATGAGTCAATATCATCTACATTGGTCTTAAATCAGTTATATTTCCGTTTAAGTCATACAAGAATAAGACTAAGCAAAAATTGTGCCATATACTTAGTAGATCAAAATCAAAAATGGCCCCTCAATGAAATGATTTCAATATTTAATAAATTTTAATTTTGTACAGGATCTTTAAATGATCAACTGAAATGTATTACTCGTAAATTCAAAACTACGTTCTTTAATAGTCTAGAATAATTAATTTAGTTTTCAAGTATTATTTATAAGTATTGTTCACGTCAGTATTTAACAGATTGAAATAAATAAACCACTGGAACCACCCAACCAACAAGACCCGAAGATCACTTAGGTTACCTGCACAGCTCTTCAAAAACGATGAAGATCCTTTGTTAGAGCATATCCTTCAAATCATCAACCAAGTATGAGTGAACGGAAGATTGTAGATGTTCCCCATCTACAAAAAAGTGAAATAACTACAGAGGTATATCGCTTGTGGAGGGATATCAGGTATTGTGAGTACCTTAGCAGCCCTGCAAAAGTCTGTAAGTACCAGTGTGGCTTCTTTGGTCTGGCAGATCGACCATAGACCAAATCTTCACCAACGAGTTTCTATGATAGTATTCATTACCAGAGACTCTATACTAGTGATGGCGGAACTCGGGATCCCGAGAAGGCTGATCCATTTTTGCCTCGTAGTATTGCAAGATATTGGAATTGGAAACATGCACAAGAATTCAGGAATAATACGTGCTGTGATGTGACTTCCACAATCTCTTTATCGTATAGATGGTACGCAGTACAGCCTTTAACATAGAGGGCGCTCTATTCAATAAATTTGACAATTGCTAGGGTTTGCGGAGGATATTGACATCATCGGCCATTCCCAAAGATCTGTAATAGAAACTTTAACGATGATTGAAGATCAGGCAACACTTATTAGTCTTGAAGAAAGTGAGTTCAAGACCAAGTACATCCTATCAACAAACAAAAAAACACATATCCGCCGACAAGGACAAAACGTCAGTATTGCTAGCAATGAAGTTGGAAAGGGTTTCCCAAAAGCGACTTACCGTCCCTAAAAATTAGATAAAACAATCTTTAGGTGAGATATCAACAAACGTTATGTTTTATATGAAAGGCCTTTCAAAGACAAGTGAAGTTTTTCCGATTTTAAATGGCACGGGTTATGTTGAATTTGAGGGAACCGGTCGTTTGGGGTGCACTTCAAACTACTCCTGAATCCAGTGATTCATCATTTGCAAGTATTGCCATAGTGATTTGTCTTTACTATCTGAAAATAAAAAAAAACCATCAGCATTAAAAATAAATATAGCAACATGGCCGCTAGGAACTGTCAAAATCCACACATCTCCATTGGAAAATCCCCTACGAGCTCTTAGTTTTTAGTTACATAATGCAATCGTAAAACAAATCAAACTTGAGTTCTTAATCAAAAAATGGGGTCTGTCTGTATATTCGACTACCACTTTGCTTTCCGGTTTTTTTACTTGTGACTTATAGGTAATATAAGGCAAGTTATGCATTCGTAAAAAAATCGAACTCGAGATTTTGATCAAAGTTGACATTACGATGATAGCGAAGACCAAAAAAGTGGGTCTCGCAATTCTGTCTGTCTGTCTCTCGTGGTAGATATCATTTTTTAATTTTTTCCCCCACATGTTTTTTTCTTTTTTTTAAGACCAAAAATAACGGTACGTGCCATACAATTTTTTTCGAAATTTTATAAATATTTTTTTTCGCAAAAACTATTCCACTAATGGTAAAACTGATTTTGATCATATTTTTTTTGCTAAGGCTCCCCAAAAACTTGAATGGAAATGTGTATTCAAATTTTCAAAAAAACAATTTTGGATTTTTAAAATAAATTTCAAAATTTTTTTTTCAAAACTCAATATTTTGAAAACCCGATTCTAGATTTTTTTTAAACTTGATAAATAAAAGTTTCTGAATATAATCTACAAGATGTGAGAAAAAAAAATTATTTTACATAAAACTAAAGGTACCCACACATACAAATGTTAAAAAATGGTTTTCAAAAATCGTATTTTTCTCGGAAACGGCGCGGCGCCTAGAATTTCGATCAACATTTTTTTCTTTCAATTAATTCTTACGATCTTTAATTTAATAAAAAAAATTGAAATTAAGATTTTTTCAAATTTTGAATTACTCATTATCGACATAAGATGCTTCTAAAAAGTTTAAAAAACATTGCATTTCAAAACTTAAAAAAAAAAATTTTTTTGAATTTTTCAAAAAAAAAAAAAAAAATCAAATTCTATATTTCAAAAACAGCTTAATAAATTTTTTTGAAAATTTAATTTTCATTCGTACAATAATAAAAACTTAAAGTTTACGTACCAAATTTTTTTCTTAAAAATCTTTTAAAAATTTATTTTTTTAAGAAACCACTACAACGACTTATAATTTTTGTTCTTGTATAAATTCATATTGGCATAGCATTCTGTTTTTATCTCTTACTACTAAATGAATTTCAAAAATTAATTTTATCCTCATGAACAGGTTTCTCTAATAACATTCGTTATTAAAAATTCCTAGTCTATTACATAGGAGCAAGTTCGTGTGACTCAGTCGTGCATTTTATTTTAAACTATGTGGTAGCATTTCTAATAATTCAATTTTTTTTCTACCAAGCAAAATGGTACTTTTGGAAATCTTAGAAGATATTTTGGTTCTCAAAAACTTTTCCACAGATTTTTCTAAAAAACAAATTTGAAATTGAAATTGAAATTGTTCTCTATTAGTATCCATTTTTAAAGTTTAAGGACTCTTAAGCATAACAGCAAGTTCATGAGACCCAGCTGTTCATTTTCTATATTTTTAACCTTTTTGTTAGTATCTTATTTCTAGTCATAAGATTTCCTTTTTTTGTATTATCTAGGTTTTTTTTTGTAAATTAAAATTTCATGTCTATTTGTAAGCAGATTGACACTGTTTTTTAGTGACCGCGATATTTTAAATAAAATTGATATTTCACTGAACACCACTTTCAGATAGTGATGCTATCCGAATTAAACAAAAAATGTATATAACATCGCTGTGTATTTTATTGGTCTGCTACCAGAAATAAATTATAACATCTGCTCTGAGTTCCTTGCGTTGGAAGCATACAAACATAAAGAACTTTATTGGATCACACGTACTTACGCTTTTGGTATAAGTAGCTTAGAGTTGTTGAAATTAAGATAATATATCTATGGATTTTTTTCAATTAAATGAAACGAATTTTCAACAGATTTTATTTTTTTTAGAAAAAAATATAAACCCAAAACGGTTAGTTCAAATGACTTTAATTTCAAAAAATTAAATATTTTCATTTATTGTGTATAAAATTTGTTCTAGAGAAAGTCTTAGAGAATAATTCTGAAATAATTTGAATATACCTAAACGAATTTTTACAAAGTCGACATTTCGCAGATTTCAAATTGACGACTTTTGCGTCTGGACTTGGGTCCCCACCATTACAAGACTTTTGGGTGAATGGATGTGTTAACAAGCAAAATTGCCGTACATGGTAAGACACCAACTCATACGAAGATCACCAGGTGACGATACATCCTCAAAAAGTTACCGTTTGATGTGGGTTTTGTCACGAAGACGACGTAGTATTTTATAAATTTTTAACAAATGACCAAAAATGCCTTCTACTTTTGGGATATTATAGTGTACTTTAAATATGATCATTACAGGTCCTTCTAGCTTGTTTGAACTTATTTCGTTTTTTTCTCAGTAGGGTTGGCCTTATAAGATCGGAAACTTGCTTACCTACTACTCGTATGAATTCTCTTTAAGTTTGATAGATTTTTCCATATTCGAAATAAAACTACTCATTCCGAAATCCCGTGTTAGAGGGAGCCTTATCGAGCAATGATATGGTTTTTAATTTTGGAAAAAAACTTAGCTTTTCTTTGCCGGTTCTATGATAGGGCACCGTTATTCCTAAAACTAAAACATATTCAATTCCCCCTCAAGAGAATCACCAACCAACTTTAGGTTGAAGTTTGAGGTGCATGCAGACTTACAGACAGAATTGCGGGACTAAATTCACTCGTGTTCTCTATCATCGTTACATCAAGTTTCTTAACTCGAAATCGATTTTTTTACAATAATAAAAGTTGTCCTATAATAGTTCCTCTATCGCAAGTAAAATATGGAATCCAAGTTACCCTAATGTGGTAACAAAGGAAACGTACTATAACTTATAGTGCCATTAAGTTTTAAAATGTACGAGTATATAAGGCTAAAAGTAAAAATATAAAGATTCATAGTCTGGAAAGTATCGTTGACAGTTTGTGTGAGGGTTTTTTTTTAAATTTTAAATGCACAGTAAAAAACTTTAAAAATATTCATTTATGTGTTCTCGTCTGCATGATCGATAAAAATATATTAATAATGATTAAAGATCTATAAAACTTTGTTTTGTTTAAATTCTTATTTAATTATTAAATTGGAACTTATAGTTTCGTTAGTCTCAAAGTGAAAGCCTTTAAGCGAATGGTAAATGTATGAAAATGAGAGTATTACTAAAAGTGGTTCAATTTTATATTTTCAGTCTTAACTCCACTAATCTAAAATCTTAATTCTCCTTAATTATTCTTATTTGAACTATTCACTAAGAAAAATTTGTTTGCCCATCTAGACCAGGAAGCTTCAAACGCAAGCCATACATAAAGTTTTTGGAAAGCTATAAGAGGGACAGCTCATAGATCTTTCCTTTTGGACTTAGCTTAGACCCTAAGATCCTTAAGGAGAATTTCAGCAAACTTTTTAGCCTTTTAAAATTTTGGTCAGTAATAAAATACGCTAGTTTTTTTTTGTAGAAAATGAATATCTAGACTGCGACAAAAGCTTGGAGGAAGTCAAGGAAGTCGGAGAATGCAGACATGGACGAAGTGAAGATAGCTACATCAAATCTTGAGTCCAACAAAGCCGCTAGAGCTGGGGACCTTGCTACTGTTCAAAGCGGCAGGCGATGACTTGGTTCGGAGAATGCAGCAGGTCAACTGCAAAATATGATCGGAAGAAAGCATGCCCGATGAATGGAACCTCACTATTGTCTGCTCGATCCTCAAGAAAGGAGACCCCCTGAACTGCGCCAACTATAGAGGCATTAGTCTCCTGAATAACGCATACAAGATCCTTTTGTGCCATTTTATGTGAACGTCTGAAGCCTTTCATCAATAACCTGATAGGTCCATATCAGTGCGGCTTTGAACCAGGAAAGTCCACCATCGATCAAATATTTACATTAGGGCAGATCTAAGAAAAAACTTAAAAACTTTTCAAATCGACACCTACCAAATTTTAATCGATTTAAAAGCCGCGTATGATATCATCTATAAGAATTAAATATATAAAGCAATGTCTAGTTTTGGCTTCCCTGTCCCTTGTCCGTTTGTCCAGGATGACGACGGTGACGCCCACTGCTTCATCAAAAAAAAAAAAAAAATTAGGCAAGGTGGAATCCCATCGTGCTTTCAACTTCGTTCTTTAAATAATAGTGTTAAATTTACGCTCCAACACTAGAGACCGCTATTCATTCAGACAATAAAATCAGCGCTGAAATCAAAGAAAGAATAACTCTTGCCAATCGCTGCTTCTTTAGACTAAGAAGGCAATTGAGTAGCTAATTCCTCCCTTGAGCAACTAAAGTGTCCCTCTATGTACAGTATAATTCTCTTATCATCCCGGTCAGTATACGGTACAGAGACATGGACACTGTCGAAAGTGGATAAGAACGCTATATGATGTTTTGAGAGGAAAATCCTCCATGTAATATTTGGTCTTGTTGTGAATTGGAGGAGAAGATATAACCAGGAACTTTAAGGGCTGTACAGCGAAACTGACTTAGTGAAACGAATTTAAGTCCAACGAATGAGATGCAGAGCGAATGGACTCAAATGCCCCGGCGCGGAAAGTCTTCTAATCCAATCCGGTGGGACGGCAAAGTAGAGGAAGATCACGGCTCAAGTGGCGCACACAAGGGAGATAGGACGTCAGCCAACTTG